>JAWMRA010000009.1:13762578-13870431 GCA_035584735.1 Pseudotriccus pelzelni | reverse complement strand
TTAACAGTGTTTACTCCTCTGCATATACCCCTTAGTTCAGAAAAGCTATCTGGAATCTTACTGGAAACCAGTGATGTTGACAAGGATCAGCTGTAAGAACCCTGCTTAGGGTTCATCCTGTTTCCATGTAACTTCCAAATATATCTGTATTTTATATATTTTTATGTATACACACAAATGCGTATATACCTGTGTCAGCAGCAGTTTAGGTTGGATAGTAGAAAAAGATTCTGCACCCAGAGCATGGCTGGGTGCTGGAACAGTCTCCCCAGGGAAGTGGTCACAGCACCAAACCTGACAGAGTTAAAAAGGCCCTCGGATGATGCTCTCAGGCACCTGGTGTGACTCTTAGGGAGGGTCCTGGGCCACAGCATGTTCTGTGATATATATGTAAATAGTGAGACTTTTAAAATTTGGTACTATTGACTTGATGTATATGCTTAGTTTTCAGAGTAGAATTATTTATTCTGATATTAATGAATTAGATAGAAATAGAGCTCTGAGACTTTAAGGTGACATGAACTTCAGCTCCAGTCCATCATCAAATGTGCTAAAAAT
This sequence comes from Pseudotriccus pelzelni, assembly GCA_035584735.1. NCBI lineage: Eukaryota > Metazoa > Chordata > Aves > Passeriformes > Tyrannidae > Pseudotriccus > Pseudotriccus pelzelni. The sequence continues at coordinate 13,869,873 of JAWMRA010000009.1, read as the reverse complement.
ATCTATCAGTAATGACTGAATCTACCCATAAAATCTTCAGTGTTAGAGTTTCTACAAACTGTATATATTCCATTCCTTACCTCTCTGTTCTCTGAGGCTTTTCCTGATGTCTGTCTTGTACCTTTCTTACTGCAACTTAATCCTTGTTGATATCAGTGGTGGAGACCTCATTTTCCCTTTCTGTTTTGCTGTGTCATTTCAGTCTTCTCTTGCTAATCTAAAATGATGATACTGGTAATGCCTCCTCTGCCTTCTTACTAACTGTAATAGGGAACTGTTTCCTTTATTTCACCAGGTCCCATTTCTGCACCCTGCATTGTCTCAAACAGTGATATGCACAGCTCATCAATATCTCCAGATCTGGTGTATAGTCTGCCATTTATTACATTGCTTTTTCTCTTTTTTTCCACTGCTGATATTTCAGCTGTATAAGGGGCAAATTCTCAAGTCTTTTATTTATGGCATAAACCTTTTTCTCATTAGATTTTATTTGTTACTGTGTATTCTGGATTTTTTTAATCTAATTCTAGAAACTGTTCTCCTAAAATTATTTCCTAGACTTCATTATCTGGGATTGGGTATTTTAGTTCTGTATTGGCTAAACTTGCATGATTCTGAGAAGTTCCTTCCTTCACCTATGAAATATGTTTTATGTAGCACATTCTTCTCAGAATAAAATGAACTTGATTTCATAGTTTTATCATTTTCTCTCCTAATCCTCCCATGATTTTTTCCCTAGTGCATCTAATTTCCCTAGTGCATTTAATTTTCTTCCCTCTTTTCAAAATATTGTTTTCTTTAGAATTTATTTTTTCTATTGTTAGAAAACAACATTTTTGTTGATTTGGATTAAATTTGTGAGATCCTTATTTGATTGATTTCTTTATAGAGAACAAAAAAAATATGTCTTCCCTGAAAGCATTCAACCCGAAAGTTGTACCTTGTTCTACACAGCTATTTTCCTGTAATATTCTAACAGTGACTCACTTCCAGGGCATGTGGATTATCAGAATATAAGTGTTTCTGGACACCTGCAAATGCAGGTGAGGAGGCATTTTTTTGCTGCTTGTCTGATGATAAAATAGGCTCTAGATCAACATCTGGGAATAGCTCTTCATTTTTCTTTTTCCATGCTAATTGTTATGGCTTCTGACTCCCTAGGAAATGAATGGTAGAAATGCCACTGCTCTGAAATGAATCCTCTCTGAAGTTAGTGCTCTGATCCTGTGTCTGTTTAAACAGGCCAAACATTATTTGTGCACTGGTTTTGGAGAAGCTGAAAGGGCTGGTTTTGTCTGATTATTTTTTTCTCACTCCCTGATGGAATAGTCACTTAGGAAGAGAAATTGGTATACTCTACCCAATTTGCAGAGCCAGGCATTACCTTGTGTCTTCAGGCTTTGAAAGGGTAATGACAAAGAAGTGCTTATAAATCTTGAGTTAATTTAGGATATTTAGTCTTCTGTCTCTAAGATGGATATACTTTGGCACTTTAATTAACTGCTTGTTAATTCTAGACTTGCATATTGTTCTGTGCAGAGACTTTAAATAAGATATGCCTATACTAAGACTATATTAAAGGGCATATTTTAGTGGTAAATAGATTCCAACTTTATGTTTTATGTATCCCATATATCATGTGGCTGCTGATTCAAAACACACAAGACATGTTTCCAGGGTTTCATGTACTGTAAATAAATGTAAAACAAGCTCCTTGCACAAAAGTGCTACAAAGTAATCAGCACCAGGAAAGCTAAGAAGCTAAATGATACTTGGAAGACTGTAATTAATATTAATCTCTTGCATGCCAGAACAAGTGATTAAACTACTCCACCTCTCTTGCTTGATATGCAAATCTGACTGAATGGCAACATCCATCGGATGACAAACACACTACTAAAGCAGCCACTGGTTGAATTTTAAATATGTAGGAAGGGAGTAAGAATTTAAGAAAGAGTGTGCACAGTTAAAGATTTTTATCTCCTTAAAGCCTGTCTATGCCCAGTTTTCCTTGGTAGTAGGAAAGAACAGAGATTATATCTTTTTTGTGTGAATTTGTCCAGGTAGAAATTTAACTTCCATTATTCTCTTTGCCAGCATGCTTTTCCTCAAATTCAGTAAACCAACTCACAAAGCTTCTGTTAAATATGGCTGGACAGTTATCCAAGTGACTACTGAGAACTGTACGTTCTTGGCTTCTCCTTGCTCTCAGCGTGTCTCCGAAATGCTACTCCTGTTGTACCAGTACAAAGGCTGCTCTCCTGAACTGACTGTTGCCCACCTTTCTCCTCTTTCCTTCTGACAAGCTCCATTTTTTTACATCAGTGCTGTAAGAAACTCTGGTCACACTCTAATCTACTGCTGAATATTTGCTGAATATTCAGATCGTTGTAGAATAATCCCAAATTCAGAAGTTTTTTTGTAGTCAGATGCTCTGCTTCCATGTTTGAATTCAAGATTGAGACTTCAGTCCAGGTCTTTCTAGATCAAGGCTCTGTAAGATACATTCCTTCCTCTGCTTTTGAATTTCTTATTTGACTGGCTGATATTCTCCTGGTTTCAAATCCAAAATCATTTGAGACAAGGATGAGACCACTTAATCATTGCTCTCCTGATTCAAACCCTGGTCAAAAGGGTTTTTTTTTTTCCATGAAAATAGCACAAAAATAGCGTGCATTTTGGTTGTATTCAGTTTTGATTTTTAAGCAGGATCAAATTTTTCTTTAGAAATACATGCTGGCTGATAATGTTTATTCGTAATGAAACATAAATACTTCGGCAGTTGTAGAATTTGGTAATGACCATGCTGACCATACTCTGGGTCAATTTTTAAGTGTCAACACTGCAATAAATTTAACAAGATTAATGCAATCTATTCTACTTCCTGGGTAGCTGAGAAATTGTGTTCTGTGCTTACATGAAGCTCTTAAGTTTTGTAACAGCTTTTTGGGTTAATTTGTTATCTCTGTTATATCCTTACATTTTTAGTCCTTGCTGTAGGTCTTTAAGTTACTTGTTAAGTAACTAATCTTCAGTATTCCAACAAAAATTGTTTAAATATGGGTGCCATATACTGTTAGTCCTAAGAAGGGTTGGTCAGATGGACTGGATAGAACTGAGAGGATTCTCTGGAACTTGCTTGGCCTTTTCCAGCCATAACAATGAAAATGTCAAGGATGAGTTTTGTCGCTGATGCTGTGTGGTTTTATCAGTCCGCTGCATTTGCAATGTAAAGATCCAATGTGGTTCAAAAACAGAGGAAAGGGAGTTTCCACTATTCAAGAGATGGCCCACAGCAAAACTGGGGATTGAATCCCTAGGTTTGGGAGGGGTCTGGTTCAAATCAGATGCTGGTTTAAATCTACAGATTGACAAATTAAGAATGTGCATACTTTTTAACTAGGAAGAACGTAATGTATCAACAACTTCAAACAATGGGTGTTCTTGGGTTTGGGGTTTCTTTTCCCTCTTGTGAATCCTCCTGGAACACAGATCTCCCAACAATTTATGGAAAATCAGTGATGACTGAATTCTAATCAGGAATCTATCTGTCTCACCAAGGAGAGTGAAGATGGAAGCTCTGCACACATTTTATAATAATTCTTTCCCCATTCATTTTTTCTTCATATTATTCTATTGTATACTTTGAAACAAATGATATTCCTAAAAGATCCTTGTGGAAGGCAGATTTTTTTCTATCATCCTGACCAAGGCCTTCATATAAGGTTTTCAGAAATACTGGCCAGGATTATATTTTCCCTTATCTGTCCAGCTTCCTGAGGAATAACCTATACCATCTGGCATTAGAATTTATCCAGCATATTTCAATAATCATATGAGGGTTTTGCCATCACTTCTGGTCTCATTAGCACTCAAATTAGTCAATGCAATGCATAATGTTTTTTCCATTACTGTTCAAGGGAGTTTCTTTATTTCCAAGTGAAAGCGTTCGATATGCAAATGAGAAATTCTAATTGTTAATCTGTAATTTTTTGTTTTGTTAAAATCCCTGTTTCTTCCCGGTGTCAGCTTTCTTCCTGGTTGATAGATGGGATTATCCCTATGCTTTGTAATTCCCATTTTACAAACAACCTATTTTCCCCAAAAGACTTGACTGATATAAAACTCTATGACTCTTTTTCTCTTGACATTTTTCTTTGCTATTAGTAGGCTCAAACAAAAAGCTTTGTTCAGGGTCTCCCATGGTGGTTTGTTTGGATATTTTTTTTGTGGATTTTATTGCTTTGGGGTTTTTGTGTGTGCGTGTTTCATTCATGTCTTTGTATTTATCTCCATTTGCCTACCTGACTGTACATTCAGCTGTCCCAGTTTCTGTAAGACTCATTTTCGTGAAAAGCTTTCTGCAAAATATAACATCAAATATTTCCTTCTCTCTGATTATCCCAAAGAGATTCCTTCTTTGTGTCATTCTCATCAGTTTTCCTCATTTCATTTTTTCTTATTTAAGACTCTTAAAATTATTGAAATTATGGTTTTATAATCTTATTTTTGTCTTGGAACATAACCACTGGAAGAAGTAGAGATTACATTTAGCTTTGTATTGGTTTATGGATTTATTTTTGTAGATTCTTCTGTATGTATTTGTAATTGCTACAAATAGGGATATAATATCTGAGGTACTGGCACATAGTCCTTTTAAAATAAATATTTATCTCAAAATCATTACTCCTGACATACAGAGAAGGAAATCATACTGTCACAAAGGCATCTTCTACATTCGATTGACACAACTGCATGCACAGTAAGAGCTTTTATTGTTTCATTAACCACGGTAAGAGAAAAAATCACAAATGGAATTTTGAGTTCTTAAAAAAAAAATCTGAGAACCTAATCCCATAAAAACCGTATGTAAAGAAGTGAGTTTACATAGGTGTCTGCAATTTTGCAGCAGAGAGAAGAGATTAACAAAATCTGGATGGTCACACTTCAGTTTCAGAGCACTTAGAAAAAATTTTCCATTTTAATTTTTCTCAGTATTTTTTATCAACATTTCCATGAATTGAAAAAGCAGAAAAACACTACTTTGTTTTCAGTTTTTACAAATATTGTATATTTAATATCACAGATCCCATTTTTCTCAAACCTTCTTAGAAATTAAATCTAATTTCATAGTTTATAGCATGTCAGCAAGTTGTTAGGAACACTTACAAGTTAAAAGGCAACTCCCTTTAAAGTGTCTCCATATTTTCCAATGTTTTTATCAATACTGCTTAGGGATTACTGCAATAATATGAGCAGTTTGATTCTGTCTTGAGAGAATTCTTCCTGGGGAAATTTTACTTGGTGTAATATGCTCATGATATTTGGACAAGAATAACATGGATAGGGTTTAATTTTCATATCCAAACTAAGGCTGGATTTGATGTGTTTATTTATTTTATTCTTTAGTCATATTCCCTTTTGGTTCTTGCCAAGGCCTAAGATTAACTGACCATCTGTCTATTTTACTACAAAGCAGTATCTGCTACTCATTATTGGCAGTTAATTTTGTGGCAAAAATTCAGAGAATGTGATCTGGTGTTCCGATTTATTCAGTGACATTCACAGAAATCTAGCAAATCCAATCAGAGAATTCAAGGATACTCAGCAGAAGAAAAGTGTAATGAAAAAATGTTCATAGCAGCCACTATTCAAACATACGACAATGATATACCACTTGTCCAGATTTACTCTGTATATTTCAAGCTTTTATTAGATATTTCTAAGAGGACGATGTAGCGTCACTGGACACAAGTCTAGAATAGTTTTGCCTCTGTGAGTGATTTTGTGTCTGTGCATTGCACTAAGGATATGAAGAGATTTAACTCCCATGTGTTACATACTACAGGCTTACAATTTTTACATTAGGTCATAAAGTCATAAATATGTCATAAAATATGCCATAAAAGTGTGATTAGAAGCAAAAGGATAACTGGAGATAGCCAGCTGTTGTCTGATTGATTTCTCAAAACTGAAAACTTATTTAAATTCTTCAGTTTCCCTTCAAAGTTTCCTGAATAATTATAGATGAAAAAACACTTTCATTCCAACAGAATTTTAATACTATTGAGGGTGTTGTGACTTTTTTAGATCTGATTTTTCTCGTTTCATTTTTGTTGGTGTACTTACATGAGCTGTAGATGTCATTGGGGCAATTTTGATCCTAATGCTCATTCAGTTAAGATTATGGTCTTGTGTTCAACAAAGTTCTTCACAGACCTGCTGCCAGGAATTGATACTTGATCCTTCTCTTGTCCTTTATGTGTTAGTTTCCCAACCTTTTTGCCATGATTTTGGAACTTAAATGTGCCAGTGCTTAACACCTTCCCTTCTTGCCTGACACAGATATTTTTACAATGCATGATTCTTCTTCAAGGAAATGAGTAAAGGTTGACTGTGCTGTTCCTTTGTGTTAACCAGCATGCCACATTGTAGTGATTGGAGCTACCTATTTCTAAGGAAACAGCATCTTTGGGGCATCTGAAGCTATTTTGTGCTGCAGATTGTGGTTTATATTTAAGAATACCCGTGTTAACTTTAAATTTAGTAACACAGTGTCTAGAAGCATCTACGTAGCTCCACTTCATCTGGTTTTCTCTGTGGGAGACTCTTGTTTTGTGAAGAAGACATAATAATTACTGCTGCTAACTAAGTAGTTCATTCTTCTAATGTGCAGGGATATTCTCTCAAGTTTCTTTTGTGTGTGTTCTCAGAGTTGGGACTCTTGTCCAGAGTATAAACCAGTTAGCACTGATATCCAGAGCTGTCATGGTTGAATTACTTTCCCACAGACTCGTAGAGCTGGGGTAGGTGTTTTGAATTGGCAGAATAGCAGGGGTATCCCAATACTGCAAGTTTGGGGAAGGAATTCCCCCGTGGGACAATTACTGTGCATTGGCAGTGGGTTTGGGATGTGATATCTTCATGCTTTACTTATAGTCATATTAGGCCTTTATTGTTTTCCTGTACATAAAAAGGAATCTGAAACACTTTGAGTACCTTTTCTCTAGTGTTTGGACAGTTGCCTGAGCCTTCCTATACATCCTGCAGGAGAATGCCACAGAAAATGTGCAAAACCTTAGTAAAGTAGCTTTGTTGCCTTTGGGATGTGCTGTGTAGATGTAAAGGCTTGCTCAAGAATCTCTGCCATGTTTCTGTGTTGTATTGTATTCACAGTCGACTGTCTTGGTTCATCTGAAAGTTATAAAACACCTTAGTTTTGTCAATAATTTATTTGCCTGATTATACATAAAAGTTCATTTTACAAAGCTTATTGGCAGCAGAAAAGATTGGTGTGGAATTAAAGTTTATTCCAAATGTAGTTATAGAACTATGTGTAAAAATGAAAAATCCAAGCATATAATCAGAAAAGCAAATATAATTAGGAAATTGAATTAAAAGATTTAAATGTCCCTGATAGAAAAGCATCTATTCTACTTCTATTATATCAGAGTATACTAATCTTGATATTGAAAGTGAAGCTAAGCTTCTGCAATACACATTTTAGCAACTGAATTTTTTCTGAATTTAAACAGTTCATTAAATGGTACATCAAACTTCCGAAAACTGTATGTGTGTGAGTTCTTTCAATGTCCCTCCATATTAAAAAAAATGCTGTGTAAGGTTGCAGAAGCTTTGTTTCACTTTCAATACTTAGTGCTACCAGTAGTTCTGAAGTGGTTTCAGATAGAATTAACAAGATGGAGGAATGCTATTTATCAAATGCAGTTTATTTCCACTGCTCAAATAAATATACATTTTTATAAAAATTTAGTGGTTTAATTCAGTGTTAATAATTTACTTCAACATTGGTGATTCAATCAAATCAAAGAACAGCAAAGCAATTATCTCTCCCTCAGTCAAGCTGAACTTTTCAGAGGTGTCACAGAAAGAATATGAAATATTTTCCTTTCACTGAGGTTATAATGATGCTTTGCAGGTGTCCTTAGACTCTAATCATCCACAGCTTTCACATACGTTGCACACTGGGAACAGTCCCTTTGAAGTTAATTGGGTTTCACCTGTTTACTCCAGCAGAGAGTGAAACCCTGTTTACTGAGTTTTAAATTAAATATAAACACATTAAAATATAAAGCTATACTTTAACTCCTGGTAGTTCTATTATGCATGTTGTAGGCTTTCTCAATTAAAACACATCCAATTAGTTGTATTTAAAGATGAAATCACCCTCTAAGGCATTGGATGTAAAAATGGATTAAAAACTAATTAAATGTAGGTCTCTGGAGACCTAAATTACTTTCCCCTCCCCCTAAAATCAGATATATGTCTAAATAAGGAGATCTGAAGGTTAGTGATAACCTCAGGGTTGTTGGCTTTTATTTTCTCTCAGATCACCTGCCATGGGCTAGCCTGTTCTACCATACAGAATGCTACCTTCTTTTTAGCTTTTTAGAGACTGAGGTATGACTTCAGGTACTCCCAACACTTTTATTCTTATCAAGGTTAAATAACATGCATTTTTAAGAGCTCTTTCTTAAATAAAGCAAGAAAACTACAACTGAAATTTTCCAGAGGAGTGGATATAATCCAAAGTACGGCATTATACCCAGAATAACCTCATCAATGAGTAAAATGAAAGCATCAGAAGCATCAGAAAAAGGAATTTCATTTTCTCATGTGTGATTATGGATGTCTACTTGGGGGTGAACAGAATTTGAATTGATTGAATGACTTTGCAGAGAAAACTTCATTACTTTGACAACTAGTTTAAAATTAATTTAGACAAAAATTAAATTTATATTATGTAGTAGTCCAGATCATATGAGATTTCAGTAAAAGAGAACTCAATAGGAACCAGGCATTCAATATTACCCAGAGCTTAGCTCAAAGGCATCTTAATTTATGTAAATTCTACTACTGGAAGATGACTCATATTTGTTAAGGATCATCAATGTGTTTATACCTGGAGGATATGAATTTAATCAGAATTAAAAAGACTGAAATATATTGTAGGTGATAATACAAAATGAATCTCATGCAGTGAAGTATGGTGCATAGTATAAAAACCAGATATTACTCAGCTGAAAGTGGCAAAACCTGAAATTACTTTCAAAGTTAAATGTGGAATGTCCATGTGTGGGATACAGACAGCAGATTCTGGAAAAGGGTACAAGCAGAATAGGGAGTAGCTGTCTTTGGATGCCCCAAAACTGCAGCTGGAGGTAGCAAGTTCCAAACTTGTGTTCAGCCTGGAGTAATTTGATTACTCTTCTGCCTGTGCTCATGGAAAGCAGACAGTGAATTAAGGAATCACAATCAATATATGTCCAAGAGAGTAAGCTGTGAATTTCAGTGGCAGAGTACATTTTAGTCTGAAATAAAATTTATGTACATAAATTATACTTGACATTGTGGCAGCACATCAGTAATTTCTTTTTCCAATGGAGTAAATACTTTGGTTACATTTTAAACAGTACCTGAAGTGTCTCTTTTATTCCCCTGGGTTCGATGAGAGTTTGCTTATTTGTGCCATAGCAATGCCAGCACTTCCCAAGCTCTGTGGCATAATCCCCAATTTAAAATCTTGATAAGAATATGGTCAAAAGATCACAGGAAATCTGAAAAGGGCAGCAAAATTGGAAAGTTTTGCATGTGGTTGATATACCAAGAGGAGAAAATAAGCATGTAAGAATACATTTGTCCACAGGTTGCAATCACCTGTAGTGACAGCAGCAACAGAGTCCAAGGTCCCAGACTGCTATTTAAATTGCTCATGAAACAAATACATTTAAATTTCATTTCTGTACAAAATTTCTCTACAACTATTAGTTGTGTTGTTACAATGTATATTCCTATTGTAAAACTTTTTATGTTCATTTGTTTCTTTGGATATTTTGTTTGTTTGTTTGTTTAGTTCTTTCTAGCTCAAATTCTTTACTCTTTTATGTCTAAGGCACTTGTAGTAATTCCACTGAGGTTGGCAAACCATCGACCTTTTAGTCTTTAGGGAGCAGAGACTGATAGACCAGCACCCCAGTATTGACGCTGAGGAGAGCAGAGGATGTTTCTTTGTTAAGCTAAGTAGCTTTGGAGCTGGAAATGCAGCAGGGGAAGCTTTGGAAGGAATGCATTCCAGTGAAAAGGCTCTGCTGGCATGGCCCTGGCATGCAGCAAGACCGTGGGAGGTGAACTAAATGAAGAGACTTTCCTGTGAGTCTCTTAACAGTTCTGTCAAGTGTATTTGAGAAGTATATTATCACTAAATTGGAATTGGGGAGTAATGACATCTTTTCACTGATGCTGATCAAATTTTTCAGAGTCTAATTTCTGGATGGTTTTGTCTTCTCCTTTCCTTATCCCTCCAAATGCTTTAGGAGGTTTGCAAATTCTGCAGTCATGTACACACCCTTTAACATCACCAGGAAGAGACATAAAATCACTACAGAAAATCTTTTCCCCTGACATGGGAGAGTCTTTTCCTGAAAGTTTGCTTGGTGACCCTAAAGAGTACAGTGCCACATGACTGAAGTTGATGCTTAACAAAGTTGTCTTTAATAGATCAGAATATGTTACCTCATGGACTTTTATGCTGTCAGATCTCTTTTAATATTCACGTTTAGTATTCTTGAATTGTTATATATAGACATCTGTACAGCTATTCATATGTGTTGATGCTAACCTAAGAACTAACAGGATGTTCAGACTATGCTTTAGGCTATAATGTAGGGTGTTAAGGTAGGAAATAAAGACATTAAAGACAGAGTCTTGTTCTTGATGTGATTAAAAGTGATTGCCATTGTTACTATAGTGTGGTTTTTAATCTTTTATGTAATACTTTAAGGCAATCTGTTGAATAGAAACCATAACACTATTAATTTAGTGTAGCACTAAGCCTCAGGAGCAAATGCTAAATAACATTTAGTAATTGGTTTTATAACAAATTTATGGAGCTCCTTATGTGTGCTTTTCACTCTTTTTCAATGCTAATGATGTTATACATTAGCACTCAGATGTTCTTCCTCATGATACAATAGCTGTGGCAGTCTGCATACACAGACCCCAAATAACTTAATCTAATGCTTGTTGGAGACAACAGAAAGATTTCATGGGTGTTCCATAAGATCCTCTACAAAACCAGCTTAAAATACAGACACACTGCTTTTCCATGTTCTTGAACACAAATTAATATTTTATGTCCATTCTATCCCTCCACACAGTGAAAAAGGCAAAGATTTGTCCATGTGCCTAAAGTAAAGTTTGTACTGGGTGTGAGGAGCAGAGAGTGACGTGTTCCAGTTGTATTTTAAGTTCACTGGGCAAGTGGCCATAGATCATTATTCCATATGGTAGAAAGAAAGACAGTGTAATAAAAGGCCTGATCAATGCTCTTGAAAGCAATGGATTCAGTGGTCTCAGATTCAAGTATTTTTTTTATTCCCTTGTAGCTGAGTGAAAGATATTTCTGGCTTCACTAGCCGTGAATCCATATTCCCAGAAATGACAAAGCAAGTGGGTATTCAAGCTTCTACTCTGCAAATGGTTCGGGGGCAAATTTGTACACCATGTTCTCAAGTCTGAGAGGCCAGGAACAAAAATGTGAAAGTTTTTGTTTCCATATGTGTGCAACCGCCACCTGTGATCAGAAAAGGAAAAAAAGGTTAAAAGACAGGGCCAAAACTGCCAATAAGAGGGAATTTTCAATTGGAAGTTCAGACAATTAATTAATTATTTAACTTGACAAAATACTCAGTAAAATAGGAAATTTTCTGCATTAGACAAAATTGTAGGCCTCTCTCGTGAGATTTCTATGAGGTCTTACAGATTGCTTTGTTTTGGTCTGCTAAGAAATAAGACTTGCAACTCTTAGGAAATTTTTTTTTTTGAGAACTGTGGGTCAAATGTTAATAAATATGTCTTTGAGACTGCTTTGTGCTGATAGTTTTGATACACCTGTGTATAGTGATGGTATCAATAGTACTTCCTTTGGAGTATTATTTTGCATTAACATTTAATTTCCTATGCCTGAATATGTTGTTTTTCCCCATAAGTTAGCAGAATTCATTGTCACCTATACTTAAATATAACCTATCAGATTATTATTTTGCTGCCTGTGACAATAAAAGTGAGGTGCAACAACATTTATATTCATTTGAATTTTATTTATCTTCCCATGGATATGTCATTATACTATCCTATGTCAGGAAGTCTTTAAAATGAAATAATTTTTGCTGAAGAAAGCAGAGAAGAGGGAAAGCTGAAATGACTTTTATATTCTCTAAGATCAATGCCAAATACACATCTGAGGTAGATGAGACTTCTGTATTTCTTTTATGGCTAGATCATCCACCTCACTGGCTTACTGTTTTAACAAAGATAAGTTTTTCAACCAGTAAATGTCAGATCTTTAATGGATTTTTTACTTTTCACTGGTTCATGAAAATATTAATTCCCATGCAGATTTTAAGGATTTTCTAAATAATCAATAAGTTTCATGTTTGCTGAACTGTGAAATAATGTTAGGTACGTACATTTCTGTCTGGGAAGGAGAGTTTTCTTCCAACTTTTCTGCTACATTGCAACTCCAAGTTAGTAATTGATTCATGAAAATTAAGTTGCACATTTACTTCCTGAAGCTATTCTGTGTCATCTGTCCAAAACAGAGGCAATATGACGTAGGAAAAATGCATTTCTTAATGTGTGTGGCACGGGAATTCATTGTCATGAATGAGCCACAAATTACATAAGTATTTTCTCCAGATTTCCCCCTCTCCCCTTGTGGTTATCACCACATTTATAAATGTAAAGAAAGGCTTTTGTTTCATCCAGCCCATTATTTCTGACAGTTCATGTTTATTTTCTGAAGTATAGTTTCTACTGTTGCATTTTGTCTAGCACTCAAACGTCTGGAATGGGCTGATCTATGTCCTCCTCCACTTGCTGCCTGGAGCATTGTGAACAGCATCTTCCTTGGACCTCACAGTCTCTCTCCTGACATAACTGCAGTGTTCGTGGCACCTGCAAACAGATTTTTCAGCTCTGGTGAAGTAAATTAGTGTGCTCTGTGTGGAAACAAAAATAACTACAAAAAACCCAGAGTGAATTAAGGCTTACTGCACTGTCAATGTTGCCCACAGGAAAAACTGTGATTGGTAGTAGATGCCTCCTCTTATTTGTGATTATCAGTTTCTGTAAATGTCACCAGTTGAAGACTGAGATGCAACTGTTGCCATGAGCAAGACCACTTAGAAGGCTTTTGTGGCAAATATAAAGTCCATGCAGACATTTGAATATGCCTTACTTTCAGTGTAATTTTTCAGAATAAGAGGAGACAGTAGCAGTTTAATGTAAAACATATAATTAGACTTGGCTCAGTGACCAGAACTGTTTATCTTCTGTCCCAGTTGAAGGGTCAGTTGCTGACATACAGAGAGCCGTGCTCCTGCTCTTTGCTCCAGCAAATCTGGAATATGTTAAGGCATCACTGTTCCAATCTGAGGGTTGAAGAATGCCTCCATCCAAGAAATAATCTACACGTGTGTGCCCTTTTGCCAGCCAGTGAGCTTGATCCCAACCCTGAGAGCCTTCCAGCTGTCCTGTTGCCTTTTGTTGGAAATAGAGCAGCCGTGGCCAAATGGCTGTGAATGATGAGAGTTGGAGACTCATCTACTCAGGGGTGGTGGGGGTTCAGCTGGAGGAACTTCCACACCTATTCATGCATGGGGTTTGTTTTTTACAGTCACTGCCACATCAGTGAAACCTGTAAAGGAGCGTTACATGATTGAGAGTTGTCAGCTCGTGTGTCTGAAGAGGTGGAAAACCTTTACTGTCAGTAGGGAGGGAAAAGGGAAAATTTGAGTCTTGGTACAAAAATGAGAGTGGTGACTCAGAAGTGTAGGGACAAAGTGTAAGCAAGTGAATGCTGTAATCTCTCTGGGTTTAACTATAACTGCAAAGCACTATAAAATAATGTGTTTACTTTTCCTCTTTTTCTGTAGCAAGATTAATGGGAAAAGTTTAAGCATTTCTAAATCACATTACGTGCCTCAGGAAACTGAAATGGTAATAGTGTGTCTTTTCATAGTATTTCATATTGCTCATGTATGTGTTAGCTGAAGTTGGCATAAGTAAATTGTTTCTCTGTGGTGTTTTGTCTTCTTGGTTCTTTGGAATTCTCAATTTGTCTGCTTTATACAGGCAGCATGAAACTATTCACACTCATTTTCTCCTTGTCTCCCTGACACACTTCCATATGTGAATTCACATTTAACTAATATATTCAGATAGTTTCATGTACCCTGAAGCTATATTGATTATATTATCAATTTTGTACTGCGATTTAGAGTAAGGCTTAGTTTCTGGATGTCTTTTTACATCCATCTGTCAGGGACAGTGAAATACAACAAGGATATGCTGTCTGATTTAGCCGAGATATTTTACCAGAGTGGAACTGTTAAGACGTTTACATGACCTAATTATTTTATTGCTGTTAATTCTGCTTTTTTTTTTTCCTCTTAACCACTGCCTGTTTTTCTTGGGTTTGTCTTTACTAAATGCTTCAATACATTATTCATTTATGTTTTTATATTGCCACTGAATTTGGTATTTACCTGCTAAGATATCTCTAAAAAAAGGAGCTTTTCGTTTCCATTTTCATAGATGTTGAGACCTTGTGTGTAAATGGTAGTGTTTACTGCTTTCCAAGGCTGTGTACACTTACGGTGGGTATAACTGACTAAACCTGTATTATCAGCTTGACATATTTCTTTAATTGTGTTTTCTTGGGATTGGAGTCAAGGTTTACAGTAAGCAAACACAGGGTCCAATCACCCAAAAGGCTTAACGTTATCTGATTCCTTAAGTTAACATTTTCTGAAGACATCAGTGTCAACATTTATTTCTGAAGTCAGTTGTTTCCTAGTCTTTCTTTTATCTCTTGAACTGCTGAAAATCTCATGATATACCAAATCTTCTTCCCACTTTCATACCCCTCCTTTATTCTGGAGTTTCTCTTTGGGACGTCTGAGATGAAACTTCACAGTTCTGATACTGTGAAGTATCATGAAGAATCCTGCATACTCAGGATTGCCAATAAAAATCAACTACAGGAAGATCATGACTGCTGAAAAGTATGGAGTGAGAACAGTTCAGAGCTGAAGTAGCAAGATTTGAAGCTTCAAAGAAAGGAGAAAGGATAGAGAGGGTCAGTAACTGGAACCAGCTCAAACAATGCATGTCAGGAGTAGAAACGGAAAACTTTCAGAAACAATTCTGTCTGAGACATGCTGTGGATTGGAGCAGATAAGTAGGTGTTTAGAAAGAATGAAGGGTTCATGTGTACTACTAACAGAAGTAAAGCAGCAAGGGGGATATGGGGCTGGATGTGCACTTCTGCAGCCTGCTTTGCAGCTTGCCTCTTCAAGGAATGGGGTATCCTTCCAATCCCAGCAAGGAGCTGACAACCAGTGAATACCAGGTAACAGTGCAAGCACAGGGAGGGAGCTAGTCTGACATCTGAAACTTGCTGCGGCTGCAGCCCATAAGAACACTTTCCCTACTTCTGTAATTAATATAAATGAGCACAGAGTGACAAAACAAAGAAATACACCTTTCCTTGCTCGAATCAGCAAACCTGTTGTATGGCAATTATAGTTACAAGACTAAGCTTTTTACCTGTTTAAAATGGTCTCTGAAGTGCTATTCTTTGAATTGTGGGAATTGTGAACTATGGAATTAATAGCCATTTTTGTTATTTAACCAATTAATAATGTTTTGAAGAAGAGCTCAAGCAGACGTTGTCACATGTGATTATGAGAACAAATTTTTGCCCATGACAATCCCAAACTAAGGAGACCTTTTTATGTGGTGTTGAGGAGCTATGCTTTTTACTGCATATTAGTTTTTCATTCAATTGTTACAGGACCTACTGAAAAAAAAAAGAGGAATGGGATCTTTCCTTCAAACAAGTCTTATGATTTTGATGTTGTAATTCGCAGAAACAACATGTAACAACTCTTTTCACAGCTTGGGTCACACTGTGACTCATGTTTGCATTTCTCAGTATATATTGCCAAACATTTTGGGGCATTTGTTTAATGTGAAGTATACTGCAGTGTTTCATGTGAAGATACTAATCAAATCTCCTGTCTATGCTCATTATCATATTACTATAAAATAAGCCATTGTACTGCCAGAAATGTTTTGCAGTAAATGTATTTATTATGTAATTTCTGCTACTTTTTACGGCAAAGAAAGCTTGTCTTCATTTTTGCCCATTATAGTTAAAAACTACAGACAGTTTTCATAGTATCCAGTCTGCTAATTAATGATGGTACTGAAGGATGGGCGTCTGATAACAAAACCTAATTTGCATAAGCTGCTTTCTGGCATGAAAGAGCATCTTCCTTTGCAAATCCACTATAAATGAGCATAAACTGAGATTACATTTAGATCTTGAAAGCCACCTGAGGGATTCATGGGTTTGAAAATCTCAGCCATAATGTGTACTGCTATAAATGAGAGCGAAACAATTCAAATGCATAACAGCATGGGGAGAAAAAATTAACATGTATAAATAATTTAGAAATGAGGTTGTTCTTTGGAGGACTAGCTATATGAGCTTCCTCATAATAGCTGTTCCCTTGAACATTCTTGGGAGCTGCTGCATTGCAGTAACAGTTCATCTGGACCCAAGAAATGCCTCTATACTCTGATTTGCAGGCACCTCCTTCGGTAACATAAGAATGCTCTCACCTAGGGAGGTGGAACGATGTGACTGCCTGTGGTGAGAAAAATATTTTTGTCTTTATTTCAGTCCCTACAGAGAGAACATTTGGGAATCTGAAAGGATCAGGAATGATAAATAGGAAATTTTCATCAGGGTTGTGGTTTAGAGTATACTCAGAAAAAGTGGTTGTTGTTGTTGAAGGCCTTCCAAATTGCATTGAATGTCTTTGTAATGTTCTTATATAAAAGTAAATGAGATATGATTCAAATGCTTATACTTATTTTGTCTTTAGCATAGCAGGATATAAAAAGAGCTGTGAGACAGGAAAAGGAATCTGTGGATTTCTGTCCTAACCGCTAACAAAAACTACAATGTTGGAGAACTTGGAATTCAGACAACCCACTTCTCATCTTTTAATGAAAAGTAGTATCTTTCTTCCTCCTACATTTCCACAGTAATGGATAAGAAACAAATATTTGACAACTGCTTATGTACCTGAATTTAGAGTTGACTGACAGATTCTCAGTAAATTGGCATTTAATTTAATTTGTTGTCGTTCATTTAGTCCTTTTAAAAATTATTTTAAAGTATTTCAACCCTGTCTCCCAGGAAATCTGATTATAAGAAGCTGCTGAATCTTTTCAACTTTTCCTGCAATGCTTTTCTTTCAGAAAGATTTCATACTGCTTTTGGTTAACAATGATTTTTTTCTTCATGACTTTTTAACATCATTTAGTGTGTGTGGGTATGAGTGCACGACTCACTGTATATTGTTGGGAACTCTTAAATTTTTTGGTAGGTTGTTTTTATTGTTTCCTTACAGGGTGCTGGCAGATGTTATATATATGATGATATCTGTTACCTCTGTTTAGTAACCACTGTGAGTTACTTCAGTTACAGACTGAGGGAGGCTGATTGGTTTTTTCTCTTCTCTTTTGAAGTTTGTTTTTTCTCCACGTTTTTTCAAGTAGCAGGTGGAAGAAAGGTGGGACAAAATGTCAGCTAGTGAGGAAAAATAGGTAAAAGCATGACATGGTATTGCCTTCTCATCCATTCTTCCCAGGACCTGTCAAGCATCATGCAAAACAGATGGCAGAGGCAGCACTGTTCCACAGGAGGGCTTTTGATCTTTGGTGCTGACTTTCATAGCAAAATTGTCCAATCACCTTGTGAGCAGGCAAAATGCCATAGCAACAGATGAGGAGGAGTGTGACTACCCATACATCATATCTGTTTGTTGAGCTGAGACTGTCCAAAGGGCTTTGGGTTCAAATAAACAGCTTGCCTGCACTTGGTGCAACAAAGGAGTGAGGAAAGAAGGTGATTCAAAGCCAAGTATGTTCTTCTCAGTTCTTGTGCTACACATTGACATTGGGAAAATGTTCTTTATTGTAGCTTAGAGCAGCATAAAAATAAATCTAGCAACTAGATATCCTGGAAGATTGTTTCCCAAAATATAGGTCTGCTCTACTATCTTGTTTCACTGCCTTTGATGTTCCCTTATGATGAGACTGCAAATAGGATGCTTTGGAGACCACCACAATGTGAACATTCACTTTAAAATTCTATGTTTGCCAAGTTTTATTGTTTCTTGTACAAGAACCAGCAAAGTAAGGTTTGTTTTCTTCATCAGGATCCTTAGGCTCTATTTCAGTGCATTTTAGCAATGTCCAGTGGACAGCTGTGGACAGCTTCTTTTCTGTCAATAGACATGTTTTGTATTCTGGGCTTGTTGATAAGCATTTATATGCATGGCACAGTGGGAGTGGGTTTTTAGCTTTGAATTGTCATATGGAAACAAGAGTGGGAAAAAAGATATCTGCCTTACATGCCATGTGTCTTTGTTTAATAAGACTTTCTGAGTGAACAAAAAGGAAAATTTAATGCCAATTTCCATAACAGTAGGGCCCTCAATCTCAATCAATGTTGCACTTTGGTTTTGCAACATAGTATTAAATACTTACTTGAAATGCTGTACAGGAGAAAAGCACAAACATCCACATTGTCTCACTGTCTCTTCACATGGAATGAGATTTCTTATGGCACCTTATTCTAATATTTTTTCAAGTGTGTTATTCCAAGAATAACATTATTGAAAAAGCTCAAAGATTTTAAAGATTAAGCCTGTGTGGTTCAGTAGAAATGTAATTTACCTCAACAGAAATTGCTGTGAAGAAATCAGAGAATTAAATAGAACATGCAAATGTTGCTATAAGCTTTTGAGACATTTTAAAAAAAGATATGATTTTCAATGAAATTATGATCATTTTCAAGAAGGATAAATCAGAGGCAAAAATTAATATAACTTGAAAATCTTATTCATCTGAAAAAATTGTATTTAATCCTTCCAAAGAAATATTCATGTGATAATTTTTGAGTAACAATTTTACTACTGAATCTCATGAGTATATTATTAGTCTTAGCATCTTTACTTTTCATCAACCTGTTTCTAGAATCAGGTAATTATTTAGATAATTTTAAAGAAATTACTATAATTAGCGCTTTTTTTAGCCATAAATTAAAAAAAAAAAACAAACACTAGAATGAAAAAACAAAAGTAATCTCCCCTCTAGTTAACCATTAAAAAACAATAACTTTTAGTGTCTTAAAATATATTACTTAATTACCTGGTTGCTAAATAGACTAGCTATGTTAACTTTTTTCCCACTGCAAGGGAAAATATCAAATTATATTTACTTTTTTTTCTTTTTCGCCCTTTTTTATTCCTTTCTTTGTGAAAAGAATGCAGAAGTTCAGCCCAGTTTACATAGTCTGAGAATCTCTGGGAGGCAATGACATGGGAATGTAGATCTGTTAAAAATTTTGCTTACACCTTTCTACAGAAGCAACTTTGTTTAATCTTCTGGAATTAATTCTCAGGTTGCCCAGATAACCTTTTTCTGTGCTGATACAGTGAGGGATATAAATTATAGAAAGTGACTCAATGTATTGTTCTAAGGGTACTTTCTCCAGAGTGTATCTTACTGTGAGATTTTTTATGAGGCAGTTTAATGCTGAGAATGCTGAATAAGAAATAAGCACATCTTTTTTTTATTTCTCTCCCCACTCTTTTCAAGCAGCTGCACTTCTGCCTTGCTCTATTTCACTCTACAGCTGGGTTATCATAAAGTGGCCTGGGCAGGTTCTGAATATTTGTCTAATAAATTTGTTGAGTTTTGTTAAAAGCAAAAAACCAAAATCTTGAAAGCAAAGTTGCAAATGAAATATGTCTTATTATAACAAATAAAAATGTTCCAACTGAATTTATTTCTAAACTGGTTGTCTGCATTGCAGCATTGAGCCCTTTCCATTGCCTCCACAATTTTTTGTCAGAATGTTCCAAAAACTTCCACTATCATTGTCAAAGACTGTTTTCCCTTCCTTTTTCATTAATCAGATGAAGCTAGTAATCATCTTAGAATTTTATTGTATTTTAATTTTGTATGTAATTCCTTAAATGGGTTCTGTTTGATTTGGTTTAATTTGATTTTTTGTTTGTTGTTCAAGTTTTTTTTTGTTGTTGTTGGTTTTGTTTTGTTTTTAGTGTGTTACCCTATTAATCAGGAAGGTTTGTGTCGGATTTTCAAAACCTTGAAAACAACACATTTTACAAACTAAGACTCTCATATCACATTGTCAGCATAATAATTTACTCAAAGTGCCATGTGAATAGTTTTGAGAATTTGTAGACAGTTTTCATTCAGCCGTTAAGAAGAAACTGAAACTGTAGAAAGGAAGACAAAGGACATCAGTCAATAACTAGATGAACAGTAATTCTGCTTGTTCGTTTATTTTCATTTCTCTTCTGTTTCTGCAAGGCAAGTCAGCATGAAAACATTGTGGCAACTATCCCTCTTAGGATTTTACCTGTCCTTACTTTGTTAACACCTAAAATGCTTTCAAGCACCTCCGGTTTTTCAAGTTCATTTATTTGTCTGGCTGTTCTGAGGTGTGGAGGAGATTTCTCTGCTTCATGATCAGAGGCAAATCCAGAGCTGAGTTCAGCAAATGATTTCTTGTTTATCCCTTTTCTTTTTCCTGGATATCCATGATTACTGGGTATAACAGTTTCTCAGAAGATGCTTGTCTGATCCCATTGTCTTAGCAGCAAAGATCAGTGGTAAAGGAGATCTCCCAGGCTCCTCTCTGAATCTCTAGATCTCTCTTTCATGTTTTCACTATTGCCTAACAGTCTATAGACCCCTTGTGGTGGCTGTAAGTGCTCCACTTGTCTGATGTTTCAAATGAGAATTTCATTGTTGACTTCCATTTTCTTTTTAAAGACTTGATCACATTGAATGCAATTATTTTGAGACAGCTCATGGCAGGCCCAACTGTGCTTCCCTTACACACAGCTAAAACTATAGATAAGGCATACTCCATGTTGCTCATGTTTTAAAATCCTAGCCAAAAAATTTCTCAGCACCCCTCTGTAATCAGTAAAACCTCATCTGTTTGTTCATCTCAAGGGTCCTTCACAAAGCCATTCTGTCAGCATAATGTGGTCAGTTTTGTCACAGGAGGTTAAAGCTCATGAGAAGAGATGAAGTCTCTGCAATGGTCAGGCTCTAAATTAAAATCAGCCAGGAATAGATCTAAGGTTTACATATATTTAAGCCAGAAGTCAGATTAGAAGCGAGACTAGTCTGCAGATAGTAATTAGCAATGTGGCTATATTCATTCTTATTATCATTTATCTAATGGCCATTTGTGTATCACATCAAATGAACTGCCCACAGCATACACTCAAAAAGAGTCATGTGCTTTTGTAACCAAAGGAGATTTCTGTGTCTGGCCAGGCAAAAATGGATGAGATCAAACGCTGAAAAGATGTGGGTCTGACTCTTCAGATACGCTTTCCCTTTTCTGAGTCTCTGTGGTGCATACTGAGGGTGTTGAACTAGGCAAGGGGGAAAAATCTCTGACAAACAGCATAAAATGGAACTCATAGTTTTTGGGAAAAACAAAATCTCTGTGATGATTGTTGCTCACTCCATCTGCAGAACTGATAGCAGTGAAAAATTATTTCATTATTTAGTTGTTAAAAGTGAAATGGACTGCAGACTTACATCAAAGGAGGGAGCAACCATCCTTATCTTGGCATGCAAATATGTATTTTAGTAATTTTTTAAGCAGTAACACAAGTGTGTGGATACAGTAATGTGCCATTGTCTTTTGCAAAAAAAGTAAAAATAAAAAAGAGGTATTTTTTATAATTTCATCTCTTTACCTCACAAATTTTTTAAAAAATGTACATGTTTTCTAATATTCATAGCTCTAAAAGGCTTTAATTTTGAATCACTTGAAGAAAGGAATTAATACAAAATTCATGAAAAGTGAGAAGTTTTTTATGTCCTAAAGTCTTTTCAGATAGATCAAGTATATTCACAGCAAACTTGTAAGAGAAAGGCTTTATTCAGTTTGATACAATTTTTATTAATCCAAAAGCTTTTTTTTTTTTTTTTTTTTACTTCCTACTGCCTTCTATGGGAGTGTGAGACTGTGGAGAAGTAAGCAATAAGGCTATTAGAATTTACATGTAGGTGCACATCTAACAAACTTGGCAAGCATGAAGAGAAATACTTCCCTGAGTACTCTGCTGAAGGAGACCCTTGGTTCCCATCCATGAGATGGATGTGAGCTGCAGTCACTTAAATAATTCTTTGTGATCCCACTGCAAATGGAAATGGATTACAACAACTGTAACTGATCTGACTTTCCCTGTATATTTAAGATATATTTTCTGGTGTTAGGTTTTGTGGGTTTTTTTTCCAATAAGGTATTGTAGGTCAGTGTTTTAGTTAATTCATAACATGTGTAAGCTCTGAATGTCAATTTAGAAGGAGACAGCAATCTGCAATTTCAGTAAATTGTGAATCCTTTAAATGCCTGTTTTGGAAGGGCATTATGAAGCAATAGAAAGTAAACAGGAAAAATGTATGTTGGTATTATTCACCATTTTAGTCTATACACTAAAATACATCTTAAATATGAAGTTATGTTATTAGAAGTAACAGGCACACTGAGACAGTGAATTTGAATGCAAATTATGACATTTTGATAGCATATTTTACAGTTGTAATTCATTTTGAGTAGGTGTGCGGACAGAATTTTATGTAGCAAGGCAATGCTGAATCATCTGTAGTAGTGGTAGGTGGGATTTTGTCCAGGAGTGTCAGTACCAGGAACACACCTCGTATCCCACTCTGCCACAGTCCTGCCTTTTTGGGCTTTTCTTCCTTTCCCCTCAGTCATTTCTGCCCTCATTTTACCTTTCCCTTGGTTAAGGCTCTCCCCCTTGGAGCAGCCAGATTAAATTGTTCCGAAGACTTGAGTCACCTCAGAATGAATCCAAATGGCCTTACCTACCACTGTATAGAGGAAGGTTGACCTCTCTTCACTATAACACTATTTTATCTGAAAGTTATTTGTCTGTCTTCTGTGCATGATACAAGTTACTGATTAAAGCTCAATGATTCTAAAGCCGGTACTGGGACTGTCTAATCTTATTTTTTCTCCTTTCCATATTTCAAACTTCTGGTATTTTATATAGCTATATGGAAGGTGTGAAGGTTTTTTCTCAGGTTTCTAAGTTTTATTTAATACTCGTTTTTCAATATTTCTTCATTTTTCTGATTTTCAGACTGTCTTGCTGATTAAAGAGCATTTCTTTTCCTAATTTGCGGCTGAAATCTCTTTCATTTTTGGTGCATTAACCCACAGCCTATTTAAAACATTGCAAATAGTATTTGAAAAAAATAAATGCATCTGACTAGCTGCCCAGATAAAAGTATCATGCTTTGATTACATTTATGCCACTTTTCATAAATATGTATGATGACTAATGGATTTTTTTTTCCAGAAATTGTCATGTAGATATTAGAGAATTTTGGACTTGTTAATGAATTCAAACCAGAGACTTTATTCTAAAATCTATACTCTACTTGTCATTGAAAAGAAAATATGCCTTATTATTTGCAAGTAATATATGATGCATCAGCATTTTCAAAAGAACTTTATGAACTTTGAATGGCATTTAGTCCAAGCACTAGTGGCAGAAATATGCAGGTATAATGCTAAATAATCTAGAATAGTTTGAAAAAGGAGAGTATTGTCTTGGGCAACATGTGACTAGAACAATATAATGGATTCAATAAATAGATAACTTGCTAGAAAGTATTTTGGTTATTTTTAGTGTCAGGACAAGTTTGATTTGTGCATATGTGACTTAATGGAACAGCTCAGGTGCTTAATATTAAGCATAAGATTAAGTGCTTCACTGGATCAAGACCCTGTTTGATAGTGCCTTGTCCTCTGGGCTATGTTAATTCGTTTTCTAGCTGATTACAATGGCCTATAAGGAGTGTGAAATTGCTTTCCATTGGAATTTTCTCACTGTCATAGCAATATGTGCATCTTTTGAAGGTTATCTGCCCAGGATTCATCATCTGTGGTGCAGTGAAATTCTCCTCCCCATATTTCTTTCATGAGCCATGATTTATACATTTTAGCTCTATTCAGGGCTGAATAGAAGCAGCAGCTTCTGTCTCATTTTCTTGAGTTCTTGAAATTACTTTTCAAGCTGGGACCTGTTTTGAGGGGTTTCTGCCAAATCAGCTGTTACACAGAGGTTGTGTGAGTTTGCTGGAACTTTTGTTATTAGTGTGCTGGAACTTCTGTTGTTAGTGGCATAATTACAATGGTTTCATCTTTGAAACATGTTAATTGATGGAATGCGATCATTTAATTGCTTTATTGTCTTACTGAGTCCTTATAAAATATATTGTTGAAACCTCATGTCTCAGAGGGCTGTATTTATCCATCTCAGGCTATACCAGTCTGCTTAAGAGGCTGAGAAAAGGAAGGGTAACATGATCCTTCCAACCCAGTCACACCCCTGAAAAGCTTTTCTGATACATGAAATACTGACACAGGTTTTGTTGAGTTTCCTGGCACAACAACCCTTTCCCAAGTGGGCCAGATGATTTGCAAAGCCTGTTGCTGCCTTGCAGGAGAGTCGGGACCAAGAGACTTGCTGTTCTGTACTCCACATCTGTGGCTAGGGATATAAAAATTCCTCCTCTGCTGTCTTGGAGGACTCCTGAGCTGGTCAGAAATGGAATTGTTTCGAAAGAGGAATTTAATTTCTAAACATCCTTGTAGGAAGTTCATCTGAGTGAATGCTGGCTTTTAGGTTTTATAATGATTGTTAGAGTCACAATTCAGCGTTAATCTCTAGCCATCTTAGAGGTCAAATTAAGGAAGCCTGTGGGAAAAGGCACGTTTTAAGCCCAGTTCTTTGTGTTTGGACACTGTCACAACTGCCAGTTGGTAGCCTGTGTTTGTACCTAGGAGCAATCAGATGTATGCCCTTCTCCTGTATACTTCTGGCTTAAGATGTTTATTTTCCTTAAAAAGAGGAATTCTACAAGGGGAATAAATGGTCTGCAGAGGGATGAGAAAACAGCTAGAAGAATGTTTTTTCCTCCAGCTGGCCTGCTTGCTGAAGAACAGGACTGAGGTTTAACAATTCCAGTCTGACTAGCTCTTCAAAATGAGCAGAAGGGCCCATGAGCTTGGTGCCTGCTCCAGAAAACCTGACTGGTATTGAAAACATTTCTTCCCTGTAGGTTGTGTTGAAGAACAGCTGAACTTCAGTCTCACAAAACTGCAGCTGAATGCTAAATGGCACCATAACCTCTTTGAGGTCCACAATCTCAAGTGATCTGTCTTTTATAGTCATTAGCTTTCTAGCATTTATGTCAAAATGCAAAGTATTATGTATTGCTAAGAACATAACCCTGTTTATCTGAAGAAAAAACTGCATGCTTGGCTCTCCATCAAATCTACTTGAGATTTTAATTTTCAAATAATATAATTCTCTTTAACAGATTATTCTTAATTGTGCCTTCTTGCACAGCTTTTTAACCTTCCAAGTTTTCTTTCAGGAGAAAATAAATCTTTAGTTTTAGATGCCTATTTTGCTTTTTATGCCTTTACTTCTCTGCTCACAAAATCAGTCAAACATGCTAGACAGCACCAGCTGTCTCCTAGGGCTCTAAAACTCTTTCTCAGTGCTCAGTAGGAGATCAGCTGCAGACCAAGAATAACAGTAAATACATTATTTATGTGCTCCATTCCTTCAGAGCTGGCAGCTCCAGAATTCTGGGCGGTGTAAACTGTATTGAATTTTCCACATCTTGATGTAAATTGCAACATGCTCTTATTAAACATTCTGGAAGTTCTGAAAAAATTTCAGTTATTGGACCATCTCCATCTTTTTCTCTCTCTCTTCCTCTTCTTGTGCTCTTTAATGAATAGTTTATTTAGGCTGTTTTGCAAAAACCTAAATGGATAAATATTTATTCTATCTATTATTTGCTTTGTGATTCTTCCAATTCCTGTCCTCAGTTAAAAGTTTAATACTGTGAAGATGAAGCCCTTGATGTCCCTAGAACAGAACTGTTGGATAAATTTGGCCGTGCCCAAGTACCCTTGGCCAAACCCTCTGTTGATGGCCATGAGATACGGAACTCTTTGCAGACATATTGACTGGAGGAATGCGTGTACAAAAATATTTTGACTTGTAATATCCACTCGTGTCATAAAAACATAACAAAAGAAAAGCCTCCAGAGCTGTCTGACATTGATTTCACTTGTTCAATTTGCCTGCATAGAGCTTCAAGCCATCTTTTACTTTTTAAAATACCACCAAGACAGAGTTTCCAGCTGCTGCATCTTCAGACTGAATAGATTACCCCCCACACCTGTAATTACATGCCCTCTAACCCGATGGCTGCGTGATTTGCTTGGGCACAAGAGCGAAGGGTCAGATTATATTGCTTGAGAAGGGCTGAAGCAATTTCTGACATAATTCCAGCATGAGACATGAAATATATTTCAGGAAGAATATTTCCTGTCAACAGAGCTGGATCAATTTCTGCAGCAGTGTAAGGAATGCCTCTTTGGTTCTTGGGTTTTAATTAGCATTCCAGTGATCTGGATATGTTTACTATGCAGTTCAACTCAATCTCTCACAAATGACTTTTGTAAAACTGGCTGCTGCTTTTCTGTGCTACGCAAGAAGACAAAAAGGCTTTATCTGTCACATACACGCAGAGCTGCTTTTTGCCCTCTTTAAAAATCTCTTTGGGGTGTGGCAGGTGAAGAGCAGAGGTAATATGCAAACCAGGGCTCTACCCAGTCAGGTTTTGAGTCATGGTTTTGTAGTTTTTAGAATGATAACAAGACTAATCTTTTAAGTATAAAATCATATTTCTACTTCCCTGGTCCATGCACGTAAGCCTCAAAATATAATTTTTATGTTGGTGTTTTCTTTCTTGCTCACTTTTTTTTCTTTTCTTTATTCTCCATGTACTTTTATTTTCTCCTTGGCCTGATCTATGTTCTTTCCCTCTGGTGAGTTACGTTCTCTTCCTATGTTCTTTTTGTCTGTCTTTTACTAAGTGCCAGATATTATCTCCCTCTATATAGAGAGCAATTTTATATATTTTACTTCAAAAGCAAGTGCTGTTTGACCAAACACCACCATGTTACCAAAAAAGCAGAGGAGTGACTCTTTCTTCCTAACAAATACAATGAATCCTGGCTATTGCTTGGCTTTTAAATCATAGTAATAAAGCCATAGTGTTTAATGGTTATGTCCAAATTAGCAGTGCTGTGATTTTTCTAAACCTTTTTAGCTACCCTGGTAATATCTGTATAATACAGTACAAGAACAACCATATACTAGCTTAGTTTATGCTGTATGATTACAGAGTAAAGTATAAATTTAATATGTGACATCATCCTACATCTTTATTACTCATTCTATATTGGAATAGTGTTATTTATTCATTAGGACTTCAGTGAAAAGGATCAATGTGTCTTTCACTGCCTGTTGTAATGAAAAGATGAAATATTGTGTCAGTATTTGTGTATTCATGATATTTTTAATGACTTACATTGATAATAACAGATAAAACTAAGCTTAGATAAAACAGTGGAAAATGCATCTGAATTCTACTTTATTTAGACAAATTGTAAGTCTTGCAAAGGGTTCTATAATATTTTTTTGTTAATGCTCTGTTGAAATGAATTCTGCATTTGTGTGGTTTGGAATACATATAGTGTTAAGAACTAATACTGGTGCTGTAAGCCATATTTTAATAATGGTCACATTTAAATTGTGTTTGCCTGTTTTACTGCTCTGAAGAACAATAGATAAATGCCCTTTCACTCACAGTATGTCTATACTCATTTACTCTGCTCCCTCAGCTCCATTTCTGGGCATCTTTTGTGTGTTTAAGGCCCTTGTATTCAGAATGGTAGTTGGGAAAGGAAACCCCTGGGGCTCTTTGCTTCTATGTGATACTTACAGCTATACATGCTCTCAGATATGTGGAGATGTCAATCTATATTGCACTTATATAATTATAAAGGCTGTGTATATTTTACATTGCATGTCATTTGAAAATCCTTTCAGCTGTGGGATAATCAGTTCCAGCTTTGCTAACTATTAGGATTTAAGTAATGGGAACCTTCCACATTACCATTGCTCTCCCACTTACAGATGGCAAGAGAGACAACAGAATAATCACAACCACAGTGTGTCCTCTATAGCAAAAGGAAAAATATTTCAGTTGTAGCACTCAGACACTGATGTAGATTGTTGTTTATCAGGAAATCACATGAAGTCCACCCTTCCACAAAGGATTGCCTACAGGGTAAAAGATTTTCAGTGAGTTGCAGCTGCTGTTGAGCACTTTATTGACTCTGGTATATCAGTGGAGAAGTTCTGTGGATTTGTGATGAGCCAGTGTTGCTCTCAAACTGAAAAGCATCAAACTTGCCCATACATTTAGAGAGGATGAATGGGTTCAGTTCCTAGGATGAGACAGGCAACAGACAAAAGTAACATAACAATGCTATAAACAACCCCAGCTGTTTCAAGCAGTTCTCTTTTATCCTTAAAGGATGGAATTTTCTAATGAAAAGTGACAGAGAGAATACAGATAAAAGACTAATACTTTGTTGGTTTTGATGAGACATGTTTCCAATGTGTCTTATAAAAGAAAATCAAGCTACAAATAAATAGGCACCGTAACGGTAAGCTGAGTGTGTGTGTGTGTAGGAGGAATCTTACAAGGGGGAATCTTGGCCTATTCAGAGCTGCAAAAATTTTGTATGTGGAGATAGACTCCCTCAGTAAAGAAATACACCACAAATCACACTCAGAAATAGCAACAAAAGAAAGTGTATATATCTAATTACTTTAATTACAGCTGTCGAGAGGGGACAGACGGACACAGGACCAAGAATGAAATGGAGTCAAGGCAGAGGGGATATTACACTAGATGAGCTGAAGACTAAAGTAAACGTTCACATCCTGCTTGAAAACCCACTGCAGTCATAAATGTCTCTCAAATGACTCAAGTAAGCTTTAGCACTGTAGTTAGCTCCATTTGCTGACAAGTTACCAAGCTGTATATTTACATATTCTACAGAAATAGAGCTTATGTTGTCCTGTTGTACAATCTTGACAGGGAGGTTGTTGCTGTACCTTAAGAAAATAACAAACAGTTAAAAGACTGAAATTAAAATGGTCCTCAGCCATTTAAAATTCAAGTCCTGAAGTAGTAATTCAAAGAATTCTATTAAGCATATCAAGCTTTCTGATAGACAATATTAGTAGAAATACTTTTCTCATCAAAACCACACTGAGTTATTGCAGGAGAGAAGAGAGAAAAGAAAGCTTTGCATAAATTTGGTATTGGAGCTGCCAATTTTATAGTAGCTGTGATTCTTTAGTAATGGAAGACATAATAACTAAATAGAATAAAACTAGTTGAGATGTGTGAAATAGAAAAAGTCTTTCTAGATTATTATGCCTTTAGACAATAATTGCCTCAGATGTTGTGCTAAAACAAGACACACAGGCATAAAGACAGACCTTATCATAATCATTATGTTCTATAAAGGGCTGTTTTAATGGAAGTAAAGTATAGCATGAGCAAGAACAACATCCACTTTAAAAAAACCATCACTGCCAAATTAATCAAGATGATTAAAGCTATACTAAAATCCAGGAAGAAGTTCTATTTTCTTAGTGCATAAAATGAGCTAACCTCAAATCAAACAATTGTTATGATCTGTACTGCTGCTTCTGTTATGTCTGCTTTTGGTCCAAGAATCCCAAGACCACCACCAATACTGCAAAGAAACAGAGAATAAAAGTAATAATTAAAGCCCTGTAACACAGCCTCCTGGTGTGTACGCCTGTCCATGGCTGGATAAAAAAAAAAAAAAGAAGAAAGAGCCTCTGTGATACACATTATTTATTTATTTGGGAGCTTGTCACAATTTTTTCATGCTGCCTGACAAAAAGTGAGCAAAACCAGATAACCTAGAGAATGGGGAGTGTGCTACAGTGTATGTTGCAAATCTGTTGTTTCTTGCTTTAGAAATGTTAGAAAATGTTGAAGATACGTTAATTATGAGTTCTGACAGTGAAAGAGAAGGGGCAGTGGCTGTGCTTGTGTGTGGAAGCTTCTTTTTCCTGACCCAGAGAGTGCACATCAATCACTATTTTCTGGGTAACTTCTGCTGGGTACGCATTGTGCTGAATTTAAAACCCACTGTGGGAATGCCTTGGAACAAAGTGACGTTACTGATATTTCTTACCAGGATTTTTTGGTGCATGATGATTTGTCATAAGTGCTATTATACCTGCTATACATTAGCAAAACAGTAAATTCTGCTTCATTTTGAAATTCAGGAAAATTGGGTTAATTACATAAACTCACACCAGATATCTTCAGTATGCATTTAGCAAGGTGGATTTTTCTTCTGTTTTGTTTTTCCTCTTGTCCTGGGAATAGATTTGAGTCTGGCTATTACACACTGTAAATTCAGGTCTACCTAATTAGTCTGATTTTTTTTTCCCCCTTTCCATAGCAGGTGCAACAAAATGGATGTGATAAACTGAGGGGCAGTACTTACAGATTCCATTGTGTCTCCAGGCACAGCACTGAGTAAACAGGAAATTTGTCCCACACTAGCCGCACCTCCAGCAGCCCAGGTTACTCCTTTTAGTCACCCAGTGAATCATAATTCCAATTCTACTTCCATTGCTTGAGCAGGAGGGAGAGCAATTTACCCTGGCCTGTACCAGCAGCACATAGGATGCAACTTCTGACAGTAGAAGAGGGAACAGAGTAACATTTTTTGTTAATTCTCTTCTCTCTCTTCCCTCTGATCTTTTGGAAAATCAGTATTTTCTTCCTTCAAGCCAAGAGTTGAGGTTGGGATATTCAGTATTTCATTGGTTCCAAACAGTGTGGTCCAGCTTACTTGGCAAGCGATGAGACGATGAAGTTTAAAGGATAATATTTTTGGTCCATTCTGATTAGGAGTAGTAATAATGATAATAGTTTGTGCTCTAGATGGAATAACTCCAAAAATATTATGGGCATCTAAGAATTTTTGTTAATAGACACCCATAGACACCTACCAAGAAAGTGCTAAATAGCACCTTACTTTGTGAATAATTTGTCTTCATTTCTTTTCTGTTCAATGACAGGATGAGGACGATAGAATTTTAACTTATTTACGTGTATCATGTTTTAGGCCTGTAGGAATGTAGTGCTGTGCTTTTTCACTTCCTAGTTTGGTTTTTTTTTTCTGTTTATCAGAGTTAGAAGAATAATTAATTTCATGGTGTGCTACTTTTAGCTTGACAGGTGTCTCATTTCAGGAAATAACTTTTGAACACATAACCTCTTCAGTGGTGTTAGCAAAATCAGATTCTTTTGAAATGAACTTATGATACCTGTCAGATTAATGCTCAACAACATTGAGACTATAATGATAATGTTATAGATGAATGGTATAAGTGTAAATTTATTCAATAAAGATCATTCAGACTGGATTGTAGAGTATATGAACTATGAATAAGGGCATACAAAAGGCTATGTAAATTGGATTTTTTAGGATAGAGCATATTATAGTATAGTGGTTTCAATGGTATGAGTCCTCTATATCCATGATCCATCTTATTCTTTCCAAGAAAATGATTGAACATAATGGCTGGAGTTTTTCTTTATGTTGATAATAGTATTTTTATCTCTTCTAGCAAGAATGCAGTATTGTCTATAACAACTTTAATAACCATCATATGATTAAGAGATCTAATTCCAGATGTGCCGTAAGTTTTGCTTAACTTGAAATGTCTGCCATTACATAGCTCAATACCTTGGTGGATGTTCTTTCTGGAAGTCCCCTATGTCAGCTTGTGGCTTTCTACATGTACTGGCAGAAGACTTCCAAGTTCAGCCAAACTTATTCTTTCATCACTTTCCAACAAAAGCCACTTAATTTTTTCTTATGTCTCTAAGCAGAGAATGACATTGAGCAAATGTGCAATAATGTGTGTTAGAGTTAAAATACACTGTGTAGCACACTTGGGCTAGCTAGTGTAAGATTTGCATTTGCAATTCTTCCACAGTATATTGAATCTAGTAGTAAACAACATCTGCCAAGTTTATTAGGAAAATTGTATTTATGAGCACTGAAACCATAAGTTGAAATTCCTTTTTTATATTTTAAAAGCTTTAAAATCAAACTTACTTGATTCCCATCCTTTTCTTTACATATTTAGAATGTATTTTCTTGGGTTTTTCCCTGCCAAATGGCATCTGAGTCCTCCTACAATTCATGTTACTGGTGAGAGTTGTGATTTATCTACAGATTTTCTCTTTTTTAGCCATTGACAGATTTGCTTTAATTTTTACTTACTAAACTGTGAAGAAACTTGTATGCTCTTTTGCACCCTGTCATCAGTATGTGGATTCGCTTTGACCACAAAACAGCTCAAAAATACAGTTCCTTCTGTCTGCTACACAAAAACCCCAGTACTAAAAGAAACCTGTCATTTCATTACTGCATTTTCATGAACTACTTCAATCTCCTTACGTGTGCTTGATCAAATCCCATTCTACAGATTGCTAAACAGAATGCTTTTGTGTCTATTCTTCCAGACTCATCACTTGTTCCTTTGAATATTTTCCGTGATTACATTATTCTTTCATCATGTAGTCTCTGCTTCCAGTGCTTTATTGGACTTATCCTTACGTGTCCCTGTTTCTTCCTATATCTACAGGGAAGTGGTGGTCTGTGCATGGTCTGCTCCTTTTATTTGAATGTTTTTTAAGTGATCTTCATTCTTCTTCTCCTTCAGTCACCAGTTCTCTCATCTTTATTACCTAAGCATGTGCCTGTTGCTACCCTCCCATGTAATCCTCTGATAGCTTAGTTTCATCCTGGTTGGGGTGTGAACACCTCGGGGCAGTGACCTACCAATGCTGTATCAAGCACACTTTTAAGCACAGTGGTAGCTGTGAAGAAGCAACAATCACATCCTGTATGATATCAAGTGGTTCAGGGCTCATCAGTGTTATGATGATGAATGAGGGTAGCAATTTCTATGTTTCTTGGCGTTACAGCAACTGTCACTGTATGGAAAGAATAATTCCGTAAGTTTCACCAAACAGACCTATAAACCGTAACTATGGTAATAACTGAGGAAACATAAAACCTTAGCAACTTTGGAATGGAGCCAATCATAAATACATACAAATGGTCTATTCCAGCTCAGGGGAAAAAAAAAGGGGGATATTTCATAGTCCTATCAGTCACATTAATATACCCAGAAAGTATGAAAATATGACAAACTGAGCATTTTTCTTAGAAACTATATCTGTAGTATCCAAGATGCTGTTGTAGGCATACAGTTCAGTAACATGTCACAAAAATTCTTACCTTCAAATCTGAAGGCTGAACTGAAAATATTTCTCTACTGAAATATTAGACCAAATTTGTTCTTAGTGTTTCTCTTATATGGGGAGAATATGAATACAGAAAGAATATGGGCCTTTTTAAAAAGTCATTGACATTATGTATTCACTTGTGATGATATAAAAATTTTGTCCAAGTGGAGTCACATTGATTTTTTTGAAGGATAGATCTGAATTCTTTCTATGACTGCCTGCAGTGAAAGTCGAGTTCATGGTGGTTTATTGATTAAAGGTTTGTTTCTGTTTTCTATTCAAGGTGTAGATTAGGAGAGAGTGGAAGCATAGCAAGGTGTGAATGAGGTGGAGTGCCTGAGGTTACTTTTGTAATTTATGTAGATTGCATCAGGGGAGACTCTCAAAACCTTTTTCTCCTTGTATTTATAAGATTTTTATTCTGCACATAGTAAAATCTATTTTGGTTTTCAGCTGCATCAGGAGGGCTGTGCCATAATATATGGAGATGCTCCACTGACACCACAGGCACGACTGGAATTGTTGGAGGTGTCTGTCTTTGTAGAAAGCTCTTGAGAAAATGAGCCTCTGCAGGCTGTAGAGATGTATATCAAAGGAGCAAAGTGTGTAACTTGGACATATTTAAAACTTGGCAGGATAAAGCCATAACAAATCTGATCTGTTTTGAACAGAGGTAGACCTAAATAACATTTTGTGCTCATTCAAACCTAAATTATCTCGTGATTCAACTACACTGATTTTAAAAACAAACATCCCTTCTGTCATCATAGGAATTCAGTTCAGGAGTTTCCAGCTAAGCATGTCTATCAGATGGTAATTCATATGTACATTTTCACTTCAGGAAAATGCTTCTATTTTAAAAAATATTTCCTTACCCCCACCCCCCCACCAAAAAAAAAAAAAAAAAAGAATATGCAGAACGTTGCTTGAACTATCAATTCACACAGAGGTAGTGATGGAGTAGTTCGTTGGAAGCAGAAGGTGGTACTTAGTGATGAGAAACGGAGGCCAGAGATTAATGGAAAACAAGAAAACAGCAGAGACATTCACTGTCACATCAGGGAAAACAAATGTTGTTCATTACTGGGGACAAGCAGAAAAGAAACTGGTGGCAGTTGACATGAACTATTCAACTTTTTACTAGCTTTGACTTTTGGGTGTAATGGTTGAGAGGCTGTAGAGTGCCCCAGATGGGGGCCCCATAATAGTTAGTTGACACTTCTGTTTAGTAGTGATGATAATTTAGTAGCATCTAGAGACAGAACTGATGTGAAATAAAAGCTTGGTTATATTTTAATTTGTCATGCTCTAGCACAGCTTACATTATATTGCTTCAGAGACTTTCTTCCAATCTGGTTCAGTCAGAAGGAATTTTAAGCATAGGTATATTCCTTAATTCAGCTGTATGAAACTGACTGTGGAAAACCGAAAAAAACAGTGATGCTTCAGCAAATGAAGCTGTTCTAAATCAGTTTTCTGTACGTCTTCTTGCTAGCAAAAAGCATAACACAGTTTGCTGCAGTAGGTATTCCCTGGGTAATGTGTAATTTTTGCATCCTATGCAATGAATCTACAGTGTCATCATTTTGCTTTGTTAGGATGGTGGAACAATAGCAGTAGATAAGAGCTCAGTCTATATTTACACATGCTAATTAATTTTATAGTCATGTCATCTTGATACAGTTCTTTAGTCAAAAGATGTGGGGTAGACGACATAGGGAGAAAAGTGTAATAATAACTAAGAGCAGTTGGAAATTTGTTGAAGATTTTATTGGTTCGAGTTCTCAGACTTTTTTTTTTTTTTGTTAATGAAAGTTAAGGAATGCCAGTATAGTAAGCAGATCCCTGTGATTAGAAAAAAACACATTGCTGTTTATAAAATATTACAGAATATGAATACTGACCACAGCCCTCCTCCTTTGGTGGCTGAAGATAGCCAATTGTCCTGCTTGATGGTGAATTTGACTGAATATCTACCTTTGTGAGTTGGTTTTCTCTGAAATGACTTCAGGGGAAGTAGTTTTCACTTTCCTGAGATAATTAGTGTGTTTCATTTGTGAGGCTGTTCTGCTCATTTGGTGTGTTCCTAGCTGAAGGAACAGAGGGGACAGGACATGTGCCCTGTGCAGAGACTGCAGGACTCTGTTCCGCTGCAGTTTACACACTGCACTGGGCTGTGGCCAGAACAGAGACCGTCTGCAAGCCTGGTGTGTGTAAATGGGTGTGAAGTGTTCTCATTGCTGCAGGGTTTTTCAGGGCTGTTTGCCCTCCGGATGCGATTACAGTGATGCAATTTGTAAAGAAAATGTATCACTGCCATATTCAGCCTCTGTAGGTAGTGCAGGGAATTTCCATTAGTTCATTAGTATCTGCTGTGAGAAAATATTAGATTGGTGGTTTTTACCTACAGTTTTCATCAGGTCCTGGATGGAACCCAAGATATTGGTCATGGCATATAATTCGGTACGTTCTGGAGCCAGCACAGCACATGAATTTCCCTTCTGACTGCTGCAGATTAGCCACAGCTGAGGTTTGCAAAAGCAATTTGCTGGAACTTGCAAAGGATAAATGGAAAAAAAGGGAGCCAGTTTCTGCATGGTATTTCTGCAGGAGAATTGGGGTTTGGAACTTCTCTTTCAGCCCTGGGCCATGATGAATCATTATAAAGAGTAACAAGCAACAGGAATGGGATTTGGCAATTCCATGGCCACCTTTGAAAAGGCGTCATCCTCTACATTTTGCTAAGCTGGTTGAGTACAGCAAGTGCTGTGATGGATAATTTACATTGGGCTGTGATTTAATCCTTATAGACAGGATTCCAAGAGACTTGCTCTCTTAAGCTTTCCTTCCCCCCCTCCCCTCCCCCCGATTTTTAGTGTCCTTTTCTTGTTAAATTATGGCATTAGTTACATATTGACCTCAAAACATTTGTCACTGGTATTAACAGTGCAGTACTTTCAGTTATCTGTTATTTTTCTGCTAATCTATCAATATGTCCGCCTTATTTTTGTTCAGCTACATCTATGTTAGTGTCTTGTTTTCTTTCTATTTTTTTTTTAAACTATCTATTAAAACATTAAAAGTAATTATCTTTTTCTCATCAGAGGATGTAGCAATTTGAACATCTGGAACGTGTTTTTCTTTTTATGTATTCATTTTGAAGGCTTTTTCTTGAGTATTTTTTAGGCAGTTAGTCTTATAAGTCATTAGTATTTTAAGACTCATAATATTAATTTATAGATGGACTTGGAGGCAAACCTGTCAGTAAATAGGGCACTGGAGTCTAGAGTTCATTCTTCATCTGTGCACACATTACACTATGTCATGACAGTCTGGAACGTTGCTCTTAAGGACAGTGGTGACATTCGTTGGTAGTTGATGTTGAAGTAGATGAATTAGTTGAATAACTAGTTTCATAATAATCCTGTTTCTAACACTGCTTGGCACAGTATCATCATTAGAGAGCTCTCTCTGCACTGAAGAAATTAACCAGAGGTCAAATTTTCCTAACTGGTATTTGAATTTCTTTTACCAATTCCTTTTATTTGAATTATATGTTCCTGTGGTTAAATGTGATATAACGACATTACCAGAGAGCTAATGTTTCCAGAAAACTAGCAGTTAGTCTACAAATACTTCTTTCTATTTAAAATATAAATCTAAGAAAGAAAAAATGGAATATATGCTGAGGTGTTTTTTAAATTTCATGTTAATATACCCTATTGTTTTTAAAATGATATAGTATTCTTTAAAGGCTCAAATGTGTCATTTTAATTATCTGAATGGAAAGATATATGCTTTTCTAGTGGATTAATGGATATCAAGTGTGTTTTCCAGGTTTTTTCTTTTCATATATCAGGGAACTGTGGGTTATTTGTAATGATTTGTTTTTCAGAAAGATTGAACATGGTTATTTCTTTCTAATGTTCAGTGGGTATTATGGTATACTTATATAAAATGGGAAGCACTAAGGATAAAGCATTGGCCAGAGGAAAATAAGGTGCTAAATTAAATGAGGACTTGGTAATGAACTGGAAAATAAGAATTTGGACTATAAATCATTCCTTTTACTATGACCCTGAATGTATACACCTTTTGGAAATCACAAAGACCAAAGCAAGGGCCAAAAAAAAATTTAAAATATCCCTGTGTCACACCCAATCAAAACAGCATTCTTTTTTAATGTTATCGTATTTTATTGAACACCTCCACAGAGATATTACGAATATGTCATGTTTTTAACATTAAGGTTAGATTATATTTGGTAGATTCAAGATTGACCTTATGTTCTGTATTTAATCATGTCTATAAGTAGTTATTTGCTTCACCAGCATGTTCATTAACAATTTAAAGAGCTACAGCCGCCTTGAGAGGAGTTTTTCGTAGTTTTCTTCTGGGCTGATTTTCTCCTTCAAAGACTTATTTTGAATTTCCTTGAGCTCCAAATCCTACTGCTGTTTTTGAGGGCCGTTTTTGAAGGTATAAAGATAGAATCAGGTCTTTTGTGAAACCTTATGTGTTTCCTAATGCTGAGAGCTAGAATTTGGGTTGTAATTACGTAGCTGTCTTTTCTGCAATGGAGTATTGAACGTGTACTAAACTACCAGTGCTGTGCATGGTAAGTACTGTTCCATAGTTTAAAGCTGCAGCATTTAGAGTTAATTCATTACTCTCAATTTTTCTTCCCTAATGACATAGCCTTTCAGAAGTAGCCTCTTTACATTGCTTTTATACTCTAAAAGAAACTTTGCTGTCAGAGAATTGGATTTTCAGTAGGGCCAATAAAACTAAGACTGTACTACTCATGGATCACGTAATTCACTCCTCTTTTCTCCGCTGCTTTATCACCCTTTAGAAGCTCCTTGAGTAGACTAAGGTACCCAACCAGGAAAAGCAAATGTAATCATCTCATGTGTAAGCTGGTATAGGCTAAGAACTGTCTGTCCATGATGGAATTTCACAGTATTACTGAGATCTAGAATGGGGACCCTTTGTTTTGGTAAGCAAAAGTGTTATTTAGAAAACTAAGGATCCTGGTGTTACAATACATATGCAAAAAGTGAGAGTAATGGATTCAAATTAATTTTTGCTGACTGAAATAGGCACTGGAATGTGAATCTTTCTCTATTTCATATTTCAGTGCCAAGTGACCAGGCTGCTACTCTCACGTATGGCCACTTGACTACTCTGGGAAAATGCTCCTATTCTGTCAAAATATTGCAATATTTATTGTCACTGCTGGAGTGTCATCTTCCCCAAGTGACCGCCTGTGAAAGTAGAAGGCTTCGCTTTGGAAATAAAGGATTTTAACCTTATATGTCTTGGTTTCTTATGTCCAAAGCAAAAATATAAATACTTAATCCTTTTGAGTTACAATTTTGCATAATTCAGGGTAAAATGAAAAGTATTTTGCAAGTTTGGCTGTGGTTTCGTAACTAGTGGCACCAAACTGATCAAGCTGAAAGAATTTTTCCTTTTCTTGTGGGTTTTTTGTTTGTTTGTTTGTGTGTATGTTCCCCCTGCCCCATGAAATCAGTTTTTTATAGCTGTGTCAGAGCCCTTACACCAGGTGGTGGCGCAGGTACTCAAATATCTTCTCTAATTGGGGGGCATTGGGGTAATTACGCTGTCAACAAAAAAAATGTGTGAAACAACTTTTGACATGTGCTGAAGGTAATGGTTTGCTCAAAATCTCATTGAAACTGCTCACAGAAAATGGTAGGAGGGCATATCTATCCTAAGTGCATCACTGACAAGACTAATCAGCAACAGGAAGGAGTAATGCATATGGTGTGAAGGAAAATCTTGTCTAAAATTCCCATTTCTTCCTTTGTTTCCATCTGTTAGTGAAATAAGATTTTTTTTCTTATTCAGTCCCAAACTTCTTTTGAGAAAATCAGCATGGATAAATTTGCCGCTTGCCCGTTAATTGTCCCAATTATTTCTGAAAGGTAAGGATTTTAGAAAAAACTAGGAAGAGTTACAGGGAGTCAAAAATTTTTTAAAAATTGCTTTTTAATTCTTTCTTAAGCTTGAGCTTGTAAGGGAAGACTTGGTAAGGCAGCATGAGAGAGACTGAATAGTAGTATTTACAATTAACTTATTTATTAGTTAATGTGGTTTTTTTTCTGTATTGCTTTTAGTTTTCACATGAGCAAAGCATGATTCTTCCTTATTTAGAAAAGAAGAAATTAAACATGTATTACAGCACTGAAAGCTGACTCTGTGTTTGAGGCAGTCACATAAAGACTGAAGCCACTTTTCTGGTGAGTATGCCCACACCCTCAGAGAAAGACTTAGACTTAAAGCAAAGCCTAAGAAGACAGATTTGTTCTGGGATGCTTTAGGGGCTCAGGCTTTAGTAAAATCAGGAAAAACACATTCTGAAAAGAAAAAAAAAAACCATACAACCAAACCCTAGTTTGCACCTGGATGAAGAGAATAGGATTAGAAGTCTAAACTGGGGAAGGTTGGCCACAGGCAAGGAGCCAGCTGGCTTCCTGAAGCTCAGCAAAATGTTAAGCAAAATAGTAGGTTATAAACAGGAGTGAACAATAGCTGTGATGGGAAGAGCAAAAATTCATCAGCTTGTGATGGATGAATGGAAAATACACACAAGGTACAGCATTTTAGACTGGCCATTATTGTTAGGTAAGTCCGGAGGGGAGCACAGAGAAGGTTTGGAGGACCATGGACTGGGGAAAGGAAGAGCTGAGTATTTAGAGACCAAGACTTTAGACACAGCTCTTTTTTATATCTATGGTGGGCAGGCCAAGAGGAAGACTACGTTGTAGCAAGAAATGGCATTAGGAGAAATGGTTAAAGATG
Source organism: Pseudotriccus pelzelni (assembly GCA_035584735.1). NCBI lineage: Eukaryota > Metazoa > Chordata > Aves > Passeriformes > Tyrannidae > Pseudotriccus > Pseudotriccus pelzelni. Next base: position 13,829,535 of record JAWMRA010000009.1, on the reverse strand, counting down.
AAGCATGAGGCTGGGCTTCATCTGGAGCTTGTTAAATCCTCCCTGCTGAAAGTCTCTAATTACAAGTCTGAGCAGGAATTAATAATATATGGTCTGCGTGGCCCTGGTGCTGTGTGACCACATCCCTACAAGTGCAGGTCTAAGCTGCTGGGTGGATTTCTCCATTTAGGAAGGGGCAGGTGCTGGCTGGGGCTGTGTCCCTTTGCATGGAAGCAGGTGACCAGCAGCATGTAACTGCCTGCAGAAACCAAGGGCAGACTAAAACAGCTGGACTGGAGAGAAATCTGTCTCAAGCAGCATAAGTAGACTTGCTGATCCTGCCCTGGGACAAAGGGATGAATTACATCAGCTCTTGAGGGGACTTTTAACCCTGGATTTTAACCATCAGGATTCCATAAGTAAAATTTTAATTTTGCCCTAAGTGCTGTAAAAATTGTCATAAGGTAAGTATTGAACACTGATTCTCTGATAGCTGCATGTTTCCTCCAGATGTGAATGCAGTAACTTTCTATCCAATAGCAAAACCAGAAGGGGAAACTACGTAAGAAATTGTCCAGAGCACAGTGAAAGGCCAGAATATGAGGTTACTGGTATTTTTTTTTTTTAGAAACACTTCCGTCTCCAGCTAAATTGGTCTGTGGCAATGTCTGCATTAAGATTATCACTTGTGCAAACAGTTCTTTTGCTAAGCTATTATAGTGGGAGATAACAGTATAGATAACTTTGTGTGGGAGAAGTCTCTCAGAATTGAGTCTAATTATTTACTTATCTTTCTGTAGATAATAGTGCAAGAGTTCATACTTGTTTGCTAAAACAACAATTTGAGTTGTCACCTTGATTCTAACCTGTTAGCTATTATTTCTAATATCTGGAATAATTTTCCGTGTGTGACTTCTAGCTGGAATGAATTCTGTCGATACAGATATTCCTTAGTCTTGGATGCCTCATTCAGGAAAGTATCAAAGACCTTTTCAGATCAGAAAATAACCAGCAAGATCAAATATTTTCTTGCTGAGAAAAAGTATAAATATGAGGCCACATTTTAAAAGATAACATAAAGTCAGCATGTTCACCCCCCTCAAACAGTACACCAAATATTAAAATTAAGAACAGAACATTGGAAAGAAAAAGGAAAAAAAATAATACCAAAGACCACAGCCTATTTATCAGATGTATATAAACCACTATATTTAAACCACTGATTAAATGATTCAGCTGTCAGACCTGAAACATACCAGTACATCTGGAGTTTGCCCCCATCTTTTACAGGTCAGCCACAGGATTTATTCTACTCACTGCTGTGTTGTCATGTTGAACATGTTCTGCTCACAAAACATTGGCAAGCTCTGGCTTTGAGAAGCCTCTCTGAAATTAATGCAAACGCAGCTTTCGTGGTTTATGGCTCATTTCACTGGGATGGCAAAAATCATCCTGCTGACCCAGAATAACTATCAAGAGGTGCTCTAGAAAATGAAGCATTTGTGACTTGTGCTGACAAATTTTACATCCATTTAACATCAAAACTGTGTGTTTTTTCTATCCCAATTCTCTGAATGTTGTGCCTTTTTTAAAATAAGCCTCAGTAATAGAAATAATAATAAATCCCCTAAAATTTAGTAAAGATACATATATGCACTGGAAACAGCCTCTAAAGGCAAGTATGTGTGTTATGAGTTTCTGAGGTCTCTGATTTTTGTGTCTCTTTTGTGTTTTTTGTTTACAAATGTTGCCTTGCTTAATTCCTGGCAAATCTAAGGCCAGCTGTCTCCTCCTGAGCCTGCCAGGTCTAGCACCTTCACAGAAACGTCTTTCCCAGAGCGTTTGACAGAGAATTGTGTACTATAAAGTTCACCAGTCCCTTGGGGGGGCCTGGTGTTTGCTAAACCAACATAAAATTACTTTTTCTCCGACCATACTTCAATAATGAAGTAAAGTCAAGTTCATTGTAATCAAATACAAAGCAAACAAATTCTCTTGTGCTTGGAAGCAGGTGCTAGGCAGGGAAACAGCAATAGCTACCTGCAGCTTTGGCTTGGCTTCAAGTTGTTTTCTTTGGACTGTGAACCGAACTACCAGGATGATCTGCTCAGGTGTCAGAAATGGAAGTGATTCTCAGATAATTTGCCCTTGCAGCCACTCTGTTTCCATGTTAAAATCCTTTTTGGAAACAAAGTCTTCCTTTATCTGTTTCCCCATCTTCCTGGGAATCTCAGGAGAGTGAACGCATCTTTAGGGACTCAGGGTTACTCTGACTCTTGGTAATTAAATTCAGCAATAAAGTAAGATTTGACCTGTCTACTAATGCATTATCACTCTTGTACTGGTAGAAATTGATGTGCAAAGGTCCTTTGAATGCCCCTTCCTGATGACAGAGTTAAGAAAATTTAAATGTGTCCAGTTACATGAGTATTTGGATACATACTTCTATGTGAGTATATATTTTCTAGTATTTATAGCACTGGATACATTTTCTGTAATTGAAGGAAAAAAGAGTAGAGGCTTCTACCTTTTTTTAGGCACTGACTGAAAATCAGATCAGAAAGTACTGTATTCTAATGCTTTCCTATTTTATCTTAGTGGCAGTCATTGTTTTAGAAAAATCTGGACTAAAAGCTTTTCAAAAAATCTCTTTTCAAGCAGTTATTTACTAATGTTTCCAATTACATTGCATCCTCAGCTTTGGCTGGGCAAGAAGGGGGAAAAAGATGAATGGCAACTAACTGAAATGAAATGTTCTTTCTAATTACATAATGCTAGAAATGAAAATGATTTGTTATGTTGTGACTTTAAGTCTTCATTCCAGTTCTAATAAACCTTGCATAAAAATCCCCTTATTCTGAAAGAGATTTGTTACAGCAGTGTAGCAGAACAGTTTATTTTTAACAAATGAGATGCAAAAACCTATGAGGACTCTGAGAGCATAAGACATGAATCAAGAAATCCCTAATTTCTTCAAGAAATGTATCTCTAGGGAGGAGAAGCTCCTAAGGGCTCAAAAAGATTTCAACAATAGTCACTTCTCCCATGTGAAACATGGCAGTCTCTGCCATCTTTCAAGTCACTTTCCTGAATCCACATTTAACCTCTGGGAAATACAGTACTGCAGAACTCAAGAAGACTGAAAACATCTGAAATATTAGGAACTAGCTTGTTTTGTAAACCAAAATCTTAGTCTATGACTTGCATAGGAAACAGCTGCTTTTTTGTCCATGTAATTTGATGAGCAGAGGGCATGCAGAACATTCACAGCATTGATGTAGGTAAGAAATATTTGTAAGTATCTCTTTTGGAACCCTTCTGGAAAATCTTCTGGATTTGTGGTTTGCCTGTGGTTTGAACTGTGGTTGCTTTTGCCTAATGGGTGTAAAATGCTAATTATCACACAAATAAGTAATTGTAAGGCATTTTAATTAAATGTCGTGTCTGGATCCACATCTACAAAAAAACCCCAACCAACCAACCAATCAACCAAAAAAACCCAACCCAAACCAAACCAAAAACCCACCAATTAGGTCAAAGGGGGAGATCAAGCCCAGCTGTTGAAGGAAACAACGTACAAGATCAAACTTACTCTCTTTTTATTTATTTCTGTCATTCTAGACTGAATTCCCCAGAGCTTGTGTATGAGCAGTATAAGGGTTTGCATTTTCATTTCTCAGTGTAGTAAGGGAAACTTTAGCCTTTTAAATAGCATCTCAATTACAGAACTGGTTTTAAAACCTCTTGTGCTCTTCTAATAACAGTAGCAGATAAAATCAGTGGTGGATAGAAGCAATGTTTCAGTTACCTCAAAAAAATTTAGACACTGTGAAAAAAGCAGTATTTGCCATTTTCTACTGTACTATTATATTTTATTATACTAGGGGTAAGAACCATTTACAAGATTTAAAGTTTACCTAAAGGCCATAATATTCTGAATTTATATTTATCTCAACAACTAAGCGTCCCTATATATAGCTGCTCAGTGTTTTTTTTCTAGTAGAAATTACTAATCCAAATTCATAGACTTGAAAGATATGTGTCCAGAATTAACTCTCTTTTGACATGAAGAATATTTAAAGCATCAAGAAAAACTGCTCTTGACAGGGAGCTTATTTGGTCTTTCCAAGCTACTATCAACGAGATCAGAGATTATTTTCAAAGAATTAGAGATTATTTTCATAGAATCATAGAATGGATGGGATCTTAAATATAATCTGGTTGCATCCCCTCCCGCCAGAGGTGTTCCACCATAGGTTTTGTACCCCTCCTCTGGACTTGCTCCAACAGGTCCATGTCCTTCTTATGTTGAGGCCCCTGATCTGGAAGCAGCCCTGCAGGTGGGGTCTCACGTGAGCAGAGCAGAGGGGCATCTAGCAGAAATGTGTCTGAATGACTAAATGTGTCCATACAGGAGATCTAATACAAAAATGAAAAAAAAAAAAAAAAAAAGACATTTTGATAAGTCATGGCAACTGTTTGCCATCACATTTTTACGACGAGTAATTTGTAAAGAAGCAGTTGAGTTTAAGTATATCTATTCCAGGAGATAAATTTTCAACACTTTGTGAGTGGTTTTACAGTTTGGTAAGGTATGTTGAATATGAACCCTATTCTGTGTGAGCTGTGGTTTGAAAAACTGAACATTTCAAAATGAATCAATTCCAAATTCTCTGTTACTTCTCTTTCCTCATTAAAGGCTTAAAGTCTTGCTTCAGAATCAGGCAGATATTTTGACAAGTTTAAAAAAAGAAAGCCAGAGCATGAGAAAGAATATTTTTGTTCTTGTTAAAATTGTCTTGCTAAGTAAATATTGATCAGATGCTGCAAAACCCTGTGGCTGAATTCATTCCATTTGAGGAGGAGGGAGGAGGAAAGAACTGCCTCAGGCTACTGTAGCTTATAAAACTATGATGAGAAAATAGGCATGTACTGTACTTTCAGCTGGGATGCTGGTACAAAAGAAAAAGGGGTTTTGAGAAAAGTCCTTTCAACCTATGAAATTCTCTCTCCATCTTGCAGGTTTATTGATTAGGCCCACTCCAGCTGCAGATGAAGCCTGCAGGGGAAGAAGCAGATCCTCAGTCTGCCTCTGCGGATCCACTGACATTATTGGCTCTGTAAGTGATATCACTTCTCAGTGGTCATGGTGGGAGAGCTGTGCAAGATGAGAGCGCCTTGATTTGTCTTCTTAGGTCTCTTACTCCACATTTTAAAAATATTTAAGAGCTTGTAAAATCTCTAGTCATATCTCATAGAGCTTAGCCACATCAAAGAGCTGGTTTCCAGTAACAGCTTTGAGCTATGCCAGGCTGGGATTGCTACCAGTGACTTAGAGAAAAGGGTGGTTAAATCACTGTTCTCCCTGAAACAGAGCTCAGGTCTGCCTATTTCCACAGACCTTTGGGAAGGGAGATGGCTCTGGAATGTCTGGGACAGAGGTAAGAAGCCTTGTAATCCCCAGTTCATGGAGAGATTGGTGCTGAGGCTGACCTTCAGGGCAGGAGCGGGGAGGGAGCCAACCCCAACAGGCTGCCACAGCAGGGCGAGGCTGAGCTGAGTGGGAGTGAAGAGCAAGCTGGGCTTTGGCAGATGTAACGTTTCCTTATGTTAATCTCAGGAGATTTTGTGTGATACCATCAGATAGAAGGTATGTGAAAATTAGTCTGTAAAACAGTAATTGTTTGCAGGCCTGCTTATTCATCCCCCATTGACCTTAGTGAAAGTACCCATAATCACAGTTCCCTATATGCTATGAAACTTAGTCCAAAATACTTTGCTGTTTCTGTGTCCATTTAATTGTCTGCTTTCGTGCCACTTTTTTCATGTGTCTATGTGTAATTTTGGTCCCACGTCTTTTGTAAAGGACTGAATTCTCAGCAGCTAAAGTTTGTTCTGCACACTGTACTGCACATGTACCTCCTTGAGGTTTTTCTGCTCAAGGTGAAGCACAGATTCTCTGTAGATGGCCTTTTCTCAAAACTCCTTTTTGTTTTTGGACCAGCATCCCACCGGAAAGTACAGCTTTCCAAGTTTTCAAATTCATCAGCAACTTGAGGTTCTTACTTTGAGGCAGGAGTATGTTGGCATGCATCACCATAGGCTTTGGAGTAATTTGGAACTGCTAAGTTCTAAAGCAGAGTATTTTCTACATCTCTTCCAAATAGATGTGATTTAATTCAGAAGCTGATTATATACAACACAGTACAAAACTAATCTACAGCTTCCTATTGAGTTGTAGACAAGCAAATCAGCTCTGCTTAAACACAGCAACATGAGTTTCGGGCATCTGTTATATCTAACAAGAAATTTATGGTATTAACTTCTTCTCTTGTATATTTGTATCTCTGTATCTTTTTCCTTTTTTTCCTTTTATTCTTACTGATGCACCTTTTACAAAATAAGGCATTCAGTTATGTCTTTGAACAAACATATAATGTTCAGAATCAACTTATTTTTTTACCCCAATATTATCTTTGAATATGCTAAGGAAAAAATGTATTACATTCCAACTGGACTTAAAGGATGGATTTACTTCCAGTTTCCTGATCTGGTTTGTTTGTAATTTGTTAATGGTGACCAAGCTGATTGCAATGGGAATAGAAAAGCACTTCAGCTGTACAAGTCTATGCCACAAAATTGTTATAACCCCTAATGAGTTAGCGTATTTATACTGCTGGCTGGGTAGTTAGACACAATTCTCTAATGTCTGTGGCAATCTTTGTCTCAACAGATATGTATATATATTTATTTTTTTTAAACACTCAGATTTTATCTTTACTCTTGAGTGTTTTTTTTGACTTCAAGTTTCTCCTGAGATCAGCAACTAATGTTGTGAAAAGGACAAAGCTGTTTCAGTCTTTGATGTTGCTCTGAATATGTTTAAGCTTTTATAGTTTTTAAATTATATTTTTTCCTATGCTAAATCTTTCCATATTTAAAATGATTCCTTAATCTCTTAATGACATGCAAGTTGTCTGGAAGTCTCTGTAATCTAGTGGCAACAGTAAAAGAACACCTAAACTAAATACAACTTGAACTATGTAGGTTAAAATAGTGCGTTAAACAAACCAAGTTCTATTATGTAAAAACGTCTGTTACCTATGAAAATATTTCAATTTTTCCAGTTATGCGTTGAAAAAGAAGGCTTAGTTTGACAATAAAAAACTTGTCACCTTCCAATCATAATTTTTATGAGCTGTGCTTCTCATCTTGCCATCTTCCTTTGAAGTTCCAGTGCAGTCTTGGAAATCATCGGCAGTGGCCCAGTGCTGCCTCTCATCTTCTCTGTGCTCCATTTGGCTACTGGCTGTGTTTTCTCTTCTTAGCCAATCAGCTCTAAATTTTAAGGGAAGATGATTTGACTTTCCTATTACACATTCCAAGTTTGCATCTATTTGGCATTTTCAAGATTTTTTTTCCTCCCTCTGTTCCTCCTTCAGCTTTCTGAAATGCATTTCGTTATTACCCTCCCTGTTCTGAGACATACAACTGAATGTAGCCACCCTCCTTGGATTTGAAAATGATTATTCTTTGTATTTCATAGTTCTTTACTGACAATGACAGTTCAATCCAGTAATCATCTACATGGAGAAAAGTAACAAAACCAAATATGTTTTTCAGGAATTTCATCTGTCTGTAATCTTTATGCTAAACCAGTTTTGTTTTAAAGGAAACAACTCTTCCTGTGCTTTATAAATCCGATGATCAATATCTAATAAATAAATAATGACACAGCATCAGATTAGCTCCAAGGAAGGATTAGTTCTAGGATTAGTACTAGGAATAATGTCTGCAGTAACTAATCACTTGTAATTATAGAAAAAAAAACCCTGATCTAAAACATGGAACTCATGGAAACTGTAAAGTCCTAGACATCAGATTTGTGACAATCTAAATATGAGACCTGAATAATCCACAGGAATCAATAAATGCTATTGTAAAGAAAGATGTGACCAAGCACTAGATATCACACAAAATGTTAATAACTTTTTCAGAAATTCCTCCAAGGCAGAAAAATTAAGCTTATTTTGACAGTTCTCTGTGTGTTACAAATTTTGGAGAAATTTAAATTTCTAAGTGAGTTTGAGCCAGCATACCTTCCTCAGCCTACTTCTATTGAAGAAATGTGGGATCTTCTTTGGGAAAACAAACAGATTAAATGGAGTCAAGGTATTTTGTTTTTCTTTCTTAATTACCAGAAATTAATATATTCTTAAATATCAAATATGTTCTTCCCTGATAGGAGTTAAAAAATACAGAATATTTATAACTTTTCCAGTCAAGTTTTACATGTACTCTGACTAAACTCCTGAAAGTAATTGTCTCACTATATGAGCCTGCTTCTGTTAAAGAAACATTTTATGGGTGCCCTTGAACCAACAGGCAGTAACATCACTCTTCCTGACTGCATGGTAATAGCAGAGCTCCTTAGCTTCTTTATTTTAAATACCATTTATACAGCACAATATACAACTTGTTTTCTGCTATTATCTGATATGGAACACATACAGTAATCCCCAAGGCTGGCATCCATGTGCGCTTTTTATCACGTTCAGACTCAGCATATCAGTGTTTCCTGATTGCCTTATTTTTAAGCTAAATTCAGCAAGAAATGTCCCCTGAAGATCTAAGTTATGCAGGAAGGTATTGCTTTGTTATGACAAACAAGCATCCCTTCTCACCCACATGATCCTGTCTCATTTCACGTTATTGCTTTTTTTACCTGTTCTTCTTACTTTTGAAATATATAGCAAAGTTTAATCTCCAGTATAAAAAGATTTTTATCTCTCTGTTTCTATTTCTTTACACTATAGGGTCTACACACACCAGCCCCTTCCTCTCACCTACAAAACACAAGAAAAATGGATTCTCTTGTAAATGTAGGATAGGGTTCAATTCCTGGGTCAAAGACTGACCTTTCTGGGAATCACTGAGACTCATCTGCCTACCTGACACTGCTTTCTTCAGCTCAGCACTGCTGATCCATGCACAGATAACACTGCGTCTGCTGACTCATAATCATGAATGTCATTACCCACCTTTTGAATTTTTCATAAAATTAGACAATCAAGTTGGTTTGGACCCATAATTTGCAAACTGGGTTTACAGCCAGATGATTCAGTGTTGTTTCTGAGATTCAGGGAGGGTTTAAGCCTTATTTATCATACTTGTGCTGGCTCTCAAAGCAGCCATAGGTATTTGGGAGCTGGACAGTGTGAAGACATTGTAAATCTGCTGAGTTTCATAGTTTGAAATCACTGTAACTGAGAGATCTAGAGATTAATATTTTCCTTTCTTCAGAAAAAGATATCCTTAAGGCTATGCAGTGAACTGAACAAACTTATCACTACTATGTACTGAGCCATGATATAGCAAGAATATCCTTAAGCTTTGAGAAATAGCTCTAGAAATGCATCACTAGATATTATATTAGAAAGCACACATTATAATATTCATTACAGTAGTAGGATGTGAACTGCATGTTATTGTAAAAGAAAATCCAATTTGCTGCCTACTGCCTTCAATTTGGTTTTGACAAGTGCTCAATCTTTTGCTGTATTTTGCTTTCTACATTTATCTTCCTGGGCATGTACTGTAATGTCTGCTTAGGGCAAAAACAATAATATTTTCATTTAATTTAGAGAAAAAGCTCATGTATTCACTGTGCTTACTAGGTACAACAATATGAAAACAAACCCCAGTTGCTAAAGATCTATTTGACAATATGAAATAGGTTCTGACTTTTTAATTTAGGCATAAAACTGCAGAGGGCATGTAAGGAATGCAGATTTACTGAGCTGTACCATTTATTTATGAGTGGTTGCAAGGGAGTGATCTGCAAAAGCCGGTGTTATTTTACCAGTGATGGATGAACTTAAGAGGGTATAAAAAATTTTGTGTTACACCCTTGCAGAACAACTCTGGAAAGGTAATTGATTTAATAATCAAGCTTATTTGGCTTTGTTCAAAAATTGAGAACTTGAGTTTGTCTTAATTTCTGCAATGAGTATTTCCTCAAAGTGGAGCACAGTTTTAATTACACTGAAGTTGGCTACTTTGGAATTTAGCTCACTGCAAGCCATGGAAAGAAGGGAGAGGAGAATTTCAATTGAATTTCAGCCAGATCTTAGCACTTCTGCTAAACTGTCCTTAAAACAATACTGTGTGTTCAAAGGGAAACTAGTCTTGCCAGAATTTGGACTGGTTTAGATCTGAGGTTTGTTTTGCTTAAGGCTCTTTCGAAGTAATTACCTGTATTTGTCCAAAAATGTCAAAAGAAAATGTTTTATCTTCCTCATTGTAATTTGAAATGTGGTAAAAATGCACCCCTAATTTTCTTATGTTTTTCCTCAGAAGTAAGTGTGCTTGTTTTGGATAAGCTCCTCTGATAAACACCTGCAGTGGTCTACTTCACAAGACATGTGTCTCAGATTTTAGAAAACGGAGTTTGTAGAATTTTTTGCTATGAAGCTCAAAGAATCAGGTAAGCTGACCACACTGACCTAGAAAACTGCTTTTATTCCAATGCCTTCACCTCGTTTTAGAAATAAACAAAGAAATACAAGGATATTAAAAGTTGTCCTTTATAGGGCTGTTAAACCCAATGGCTTACCCCTTGAAACAGCATGCAGCAGCATCTTTCCTGTTCCCTCATTTATAATGAGGAATAGCTGAAGGAAGCCACAGTTAGATTCATTGTTTTTTCCAGAAATAAGCATCAGGCTGAATACTAGGAGCTATACCACCATCTTCTGTATCAGGGACTGCTTCCAGTGATGGCTGAAAAATGACAATTATTTCTTATCTTCTCAAACTTGAAGGAGGCAACACAGCCTCCAGCAAAAACAACCACAGCCACATGGTTTGTAGAGCTGTTTTTGTAGAATCAAATACTGCCAGAGCCAATTTGATACTTCTCAGACCTCTGAGTTTACATTTTCAGTAGGAAAAGTGTATCTTTAAAGTTTTTTAGAGTTTTGTTCCATAGCCAGAAACTTATTTAATTCTTCAGAACGAAATACTGCAAGCCCTGACTCAGTAAAATTCCCCCTGACTTCAAGTATAGTTTGTCTGAGCTGGCCTGTGGGATTTGACCATCTGGGAGCTGGTCTGTGACATATCAGGGTTTTTATTGACTTGATATAAATGTCCGATCTGTTTTATTATGGACTTTTGAGCAACTTGATGTTTCTCGCCGAGGCATTCAGTCTCTATGGATTATGGGTGTGATTTTAGAAGCTGTGGTGCCAATAAGCTCTGGAACTCTGCTCTCAGTCAGTACATTTGCAACTGATGGCAAGTATTTCTGCATGACCTGAAAATGGCTATAATTTAGGCAGCAAGTACAGACTGTAATTCTGCAAATTTCACCAACTTGCTCTATTACCCCAGAGTTTCACAAGACTATCATTTAGCATAAGAGTTTCTTTAGACTCTTAGCATTTGATTTTTTTGGTATGTCCGAAGTTGTGAGAAAGCTGAACGTCTTGTGACTGAGCCTGATTTGGATTATCCAGAAAAAAAAGGGAAAAAATCCAGGTTTTCTGTCATTTTTAACACTGAGGCTCAAAATTTAGCAAGTCTTTCAGAGCAGATTTGCAGAATTAGGTATTGTGTCAACACTGAGAATGCTGATGAGACGAGCCATTTACCTGGTCAACCCAAACACTCAGTACTTTCTTCCCACTCTCTTCCCTTCCCACGCGTCCTTACATGAAAGATTCTGTGAATGTGCTGGCATGAGTGGCTTTCTCACCTGATCCCGGTGATACAGATGCTCCTGTTTGAAAAACAGTCCAGAGAAAGGTTGCCAGGACCTAAGCATGCAGCATCAGTGCCTCTGCAGAGGTACGGGCTGAGGAAGGCATTTTTGTATCCCTCTGGTCTCAGGAAAGCATAAAAGTGTAGACTTCTGCCTGTTCTGCAAGTGCTGTAATATTGTTGCTCTGAAAGAGCATGATTTCTTCCACAGCTTTATGGGTTTAAGTTTACTGCTCCACTTTGAAGTCAAAATTATTTCATTTTCCCAGAAATTATTCAATCTATTTTTTGCATAAAGCTCTTAATCCTCAGCCAATCTGGAAATGCATAAGAACTTCAAAACACACTCCTTGGTGATTTAGTCTTGTATGTTTTCATTCTTCATCAGCCTGTTAACAGTCTTCCTCTCATCTGTTGCCTTCCATCTCTCTTTGCTGTAAGCTTTTGCCACAGAGAGCCTCTCATGGTAATCAGTAAGTTTCATATACTGCAATTGTGCCAGATAATTAAATAAGAACTCTACTTCAAATCAATTTAAATCCATCTGACTTTCAGAAATGACAGTTGCTACAGTGTAAAACCAGTGAATAAAATCCTTTTGAATACTTAAATCAATCCCAACTTTGTTTCGTCTTAATCTTCAGAAAGCAATTCCTGCAAATGTCAATACTGCCCTAATAGATTGGGTGATGATATCTCTGTATATGTTAGCTCCAGAACTGCACTTGTATCAGGCCAATTAAATGACTGTAATTGTTGCTTTTCTACACATCACAGATAGAAGCAGTTTTTTGGCATGGTGCTTGAGATAAGGCATGTATTTACTGCAGTGGTTAAGTATTGCTATTGACATGACTGGATTTCTCCTAGTTATTGTGTATTGTAGATACACAGCAGCTACTATAGGTTTATCAGCTAACAGCCAATAATGCCGTATGGCTATACAGAATGGATATTTTTGTATGGTTGGGGAGACCTTTTTGATGGGTTTTTTATTGTTTTGTTTTCTCTAGGTCAGAGCCTGATTTCAAATGAAAGATCCTGTGCTGTAGAAATTCACAGGCAGAAGTAATCCTTTTCCCTTAATCAAAATCAGTGAGTGGAAAGAAATAATATAACAACAGGTTATAGAACAAACCACTGGCATAACAGAAACCACCTCTACTGAGTCCCATCTGAGGGGCCCTATGCAATAGAGCATCTGCAGTATCCTCAATTGCTTTGTATCTTTTTTTATATCTGATAGTCTGCTGTTATCAGTCCATGAACATCAAATATATGTTTCGGTTCACATATTCACAACATTTGCATTAAAATAAAAACTAGCATATGTTCTCAGATAATATCTGTTTACCTACCTATAGTCATCTGAAATCCTGAATATAAAAGCAGCTGTCACAAAACTAACCATCTTTATATGTTGCTGGTGATAATGGTCATCTTACCCATCCCAATAGGTTTTGTGTTACTAATAAAGAATTAAAAGCAGGAATTAGCAGGGGCCATTGCTGTATGTAGCCAGCTACTTGTCTGGCTTTGAGGCCTTGGATGTTTTGCAGTCATTGAACAATAACAATCCAAATTACTAAAATTAGTAGAAAATACATAGTTGTACCTTGTTCAAAAACTGCAGCTGGCAGAGACAGTTAATTAGTTTGGAGTTTACATGCAAAGCACTAGTAATGTCCTGACTGAAACAATTGGCTGGGCCTGTAATGTACTTTTAATAGGACTCCAACTTCTTAAATCCAAATTTTCATTTCCAGATAGTACCATAATTTGCCTGTACTTTTAGTGAGAATTGAAAATGTCACAAATTGCATTGGCTTCCCAGGTAAAATTATCATCACTATAGGGATTTGAACAACAGCTGCCTAAAGGCTTGTTCACAATGTCTGGTGAGCTGATCAGCTCTCTCAGATCAAACTGCTGCCTCTGAGTTAGCAGACAGGGTTGCAGGAGGACTTTATTAGAAATAACTGACAAACCAAGATTCACTGATGGTACAAAAATGTCCAGAGAAATGAATCCGAGCATGACTAACCCAGGTTGTATTGGCAAAAAACCCAACTGTGTAAAGTGAGAAGGCAGTGAAAGGTAATTTGGCTGTGTCGTGGTATCTTCAATACAAAGGATACATATAAAAATGGAAAAAAGAGTAGTTGTCTCTTAAAGGTTATCAAAAACCTTTAGGTTAAATATCTGCCAGGGCTAAAGTGCTGAGTGCATTGATATTTACTAGGGGTAAAGAAAGGAAGAGGTTCTATAAATACATTAGATGACAAAGAGAACAGTGAAATTAGTCAGACCACCAATTAATCAAGGAGTAAAACAGTATATTCAAGGGAGGAAGCATTCTAAGAGACTTTTTCTCTCTTTGCAAAAAGGTTAACAATAAGCAGATACTCAGGAGCCTAATAAGGCTATAAGAAACAGACAAAATGGATTTATCAAGAACTAATAGTATCAAACTGATTTGATTTTCTTCTTTGATGGAAAGCTTATGCTCTAAGGAGAAGCAGTCAATGTGCTGAACTGGAAATTTGGATAAAGCTTAGAATCCCATTCACTGACATGTTCATGAGCAATTGATGGAAATACAGGCATGAGAAAATGCAATTGCTTATAGGTCATTCAAGTTTTTGGAAAGGTCTTTGCCTTTTAACATATTTCCCCTTTTCTTACTCCACTTCTGTTTTCCTTGTCCTTTTTCCTTTGCCAGAGAATGAAATAAGATTAAATATTTGTGGGATAGGAATTGGTTGTTTTACATTTATTTTCTTTGCCTGTGAGAAAAAATTTTCCTAAGGTTTGAGATGCTCAGCAGAGTGGCTGAAAACGTACAGAAAGCTTATATTCTCTTTGTTCAAGATCAAGGGAGAGAATCAGAGAACTAGGGTTTCCCTACATGAGTTTATGAGGATTTCGGGTTGTGGGCTTGGGTGGTTTTTTTTTCAAAGTATATTAAATTTATTACTCTACTACTAAAAATATGATGTAAAGAATTTTATTTTTTCCTACAGAGTTCTAATTAGCAGATTAGAGGAGGCCAGATCAGCGGGTAAAGTATGTTGACATTGATTTGTTTTTTTCCACAAGATGGGTTGAAGAGAAGCTGATGCACAGGTCAGAGTAGCAGGAGGGTTCCTGCTAATCTACATGTCACTCAGAAAAAAGTTCTCATGCAGAAATTTTACCGCTGCATGATTTGTGTTAGTATTCCTGTCAAAACCCATAGCTGCTGAATAACAAAGATTAACGTGCCTGTGGCCACAAATAAGCTTTGCATTTTCTTATTTTTGAGCTTCTCATCTCCATGATTAATAATTTGTCAAAAGGCTTGAATTCTAGACTCAGAATGCTAAATACATTAGTAATTAGAGCTCTGCAAAATAACATTGTAAACAGAATAGCCAATGAGCCTTCAGATATGCTCTAAAATACAAAGGCCTTCTGAAAGAGGAGGGAACCAAGCAGTGTAGGGCAGAGGGAAAAGGAAATGTCTGTGCCTGGAGATTAAGTTCTGAGTGAAAATAATAAATTCTCTAAATAAATTGTATCATTTGAAAATAATAACTTAGGAATAATTACAAATTACCAAGAGTTATAAAACTAATGCAGCATCTACTGATATTTAGGAGTTCTGTAAATCAGTATTTTTCAAAATTGTTGTTTAACAAGCAGTTGTAAATCTTTACAGGAAAAAAAGCCAACCATGCATCAGAGTCAATGTTCCTGGAATGCTTTTAATTTATAACTGAAAATTATGCTAAGCTTTGGATAATCAACCTTGCTTTTATTATCCTTAATTTTGATTGGTCATTTGTTTGTGTATGTGGGAACACATGGAGCTGTTCTGCTCTCTTTGTGTGTGTGTGTGTGTGTGTGCGCGTGTGAGGATTATGTATTAATTGTTTCAGAGCTATCTTCTGGTCTGTTAAAGCTCCCATGACCACAGGACACGACAGAGAAACACTGCTGATACATTAGCTTCTGCATTTGGTGCTTCTCTGCTTCAGACGTGAACTCAGCCTAGTTGTACACCAGTTTAGAAAAAAAAACCCAAACAATAGCTATTATACTAAAATAGAACAGATAACTAATATGACTGAGTGTCTTTTGGACTGAGCTAAATAAACATTTCAGCTACTCATGGCCATAAAGGTTTTTTCCGTCATCCTCTTGTTGAGGTATTCATTGAATTTTTTACTTGGTTTATTTTCAAATTAAAGAACCACATCTGATGCTGGTGTCTTGGTCAGTACTTGTCTTTTCTGAGCAGTTGCCAGATTCAGGTTAGATTTGGACATTTTACTGAACTTCCTTGGCTGCAGAAAAGATGGGTGCTGGTTCAGATCCATGCAGTGAATACCTTTTGATTGGACTTCTCCAGAGAGCTAAAACATGTCTTTCCCTGATTTTTTGCAGAAGATCCTGCAGTGCTGATTATCTCCCAGTCACTGGGAAAGCAGCTGCAATGCGCCAGCATACTGTGAATTTCAAAGATGGCATGGAGAGCCCTCCCTCCCGCTGAGAGGCTCTGTAAAAATAACTTGACCTCAGGAAATTACCCAGCAAGCCTTGGGAAAAATGAGCAGAGTAGCCAGTTATTAACATGATGATGTCAAGTGTATCATTGTACGACAATGTAGTTGCTGCTGCTGCAATCAAAGAAGACAGTAAGAAGGAAAATTAGGAGAAAAAAATGCTTTTCCATCTACTTCAACCTTATTGCCCATACTAGAAAAACAAAACCAAACAAAAACCAACTAATGATACCCTTGTAGTGTAGAGTAATTTAAAATGCTGACGTTTCTTTCAAAGGTTTGATTCTTGTTATAGAGTGTAAGAAGAAAAAATATTTCCATTAAGGAATTCCACACTTTGTTTATTGAACTATACTATAATTAATGAGTTGCATTAATTTTCATTCTAAGTAGTCTAGGACCTGTGATACATTAGTTAACAGCAGTTTCTGATTCTAGTTATTGCTGGAGTCTGAAATAGGAAATCCTGTACTTTCCCTGCATTGCTTCTCTGTTTTTAGGATGTGGACAATTGTCTTGTTGTCTTCTTGACTGACTCCAGAAAATGCAATGCAGAAAAAGGTAAATTCTCACCCTTTAAATAAGTATCTTCAATTTTGTAATGTTCCATGCTGATAGTGTGTTCCTGTGGATTTTCATAGTCCTGATCAGGGTTTGTAACCCCAGGTTTTTACTCAGAGGTGTTGTGCAGTGCTATGGAGCCCATGCTGGGGCAGCTCTATTCTGCCAGAGAACATCCCTGTGCTGCATCACTCCTTCCACTTACAGGAAACAGGGTGGGTTTTCCACAGCTCCGTGTGTGCATCTCTGATTGGATCAGGCTGTCTGTGCACGTTGTATGCCTCTGCTGTCATGGACTGTAGGATATGGATATCCAGCGTTCTCTTTGGAGGTGTGACCACTGCCTTGAGGAGGCTTTGGACATCTTGAAATCAAACACAGATCTGTGCCATTCTGATTCCAGGAGGTTCATGTTTCATGGAATAACACTGAGAGATATTTTAGAAGGAAGTAAAATGTAGAGTAGTCATAGCTCACAAGTCTCTTTCACCTTCCATCCTGCTTTGCTGTCACAGCACTCCTGCCAGCAACAAACAAGTGGATTCTGTTCTTGATCCACCTGGAAATTGATGGGCTTCTGCTGTTTCTACAGCTCAAATTGATTCATTCTGCTTTCCTTACACCTTTATAAGAGAGAAAATTGATTTTATATGTATGGTGCATTATGAGAGTGTTTAATATGCAGTATTACTAAAAGACACAAACTATTTTCTGTGAACTTTAATAATACTCTTCACATTAATATTTTCATATGCATGCACTGCTAATCCATCTTTCTGACTCACAATGCAGTACTTGTGCAATATCAGTATAATTGAATGCTGCCTTTACCAGTAAATGGGAGAGATTAGGAACTTACTGGAAAGAAGTCATGGAAAGTTTAGACATTGACTTCCAACAGGATTTGAAAATGGAACTTCTTAATAGATCATTCTATATTTAAATGAAAACACTTTTGCACATACATTTGTGTTGCACATACACACGTGTATGTGCTTAAGACATGCTCTAGGTTGTCTGAGAATTCTGTTTGCTTTGTGTGAGTTTGGATGACCTATTTAGGTAAGAAAGAGAGTTTTTTCAAGAGTGCTGAGAATTCTAAGAGGCAAGAAATATTTTTTGCAACCACTGATACAGACTGCAGCAAAATGTGTAAGTAAAAGAAACAGCAGTAGTTTAGAGTGCTCACCAGTGCTCAGCTGTCATTCCTCTGGAGGCTTTTTCATCTACGTCTGTGTATCTACAATTCTTGAAACTGATGCCTAATTACAGATGTATTTAACATAGGGGGAAGTTGCCTCAGTGTCTTGAGTTAATATCAGCAAATCAGTTAAGAGGAGAGAGGCCCTGTCAGTGCCTTCTCTGGGGGAACAGTTGAATGTAACATCATTACTAGCTATCAGAAAGGAAAAGAACATTTTAAAATGCCCCCACTGGAGGAGAGGCCTCAGTCAGAGGTAGCACCCAAAAGCAGTTATCCATGGAGCACATGTCTGAAAGAAACCAGGCTTGGAGAGGGACTTGGTTGCACTTGTATTGGGTGTTGGGGTCTTCGATTTCTGCTTGTGCCTTCGTGGAAATCAGTTTAGTTTCCATGCTATATAGCACAGAACGTGCACTTGTTTACTGCCTTTGCAAAACTGCATATTTTGAAGAGACATAAAACATAGATTTTTGTGTCTTTGTTTTTCCTGTGTGATAAATTATTGTACGTAATTGCTCAAAAAGAAAAAGAAAGCAGGTGAAGTATATATTTTGTTAGAGTTTACAAGTAGAAAGACATGGCCAGTCAATTATGAACAGAGTTTACTACAAGGTCAGTAGAGGGAAAAACATTCTTAGTGCTCAATTATGTTTTAAGTTATAGATAACTTTCTTGCAGCAGTTGTGTGAATAGGTGTAAATTCTCTTGGAAGAAAGAAGAGCAGTAAAACTGAGAACATGGTCATGTTATTTGTAGTTATTTGCTTGTTATGTATCCAGTTGTGGACATCTAGTGTGGAAAAAGTAAATATTCATTAAAGGATCAACCCTTCAAAGTGATTTTGGTGGGCAACAGATGCTACTTGGCAACTATTGCAGAGCTGATTTAACTAGTGTGTATATATATGTAAAAATATCTCCACAAGATAGTCACTGTTTTGAGTTGAAATTATAAGTCCCAGTGATAATGCTGAAAAAGCCTTCGCATCCATCTCATTCTTGACTAGTTGGGTTGCTTACACCAGATAGAGATCTGTTGAAAAAATCAGGGCTACTTCCATGATTTTTTCCATGATAGGCTTCCTGTCAAGAGAGAGGGACAATTGCACATCTGGATGTGGTGCACAGAACAGAAGTTACTCAGCTACTTAGTAAAGTGTGTGTTGAGTTGAATTCCTCCAAATCTAATGTAAGCTGAGACTTCTATACCTAATCTGCCAAATCATTATAAATATGCCTTGAATTTCATGCATTTCAATAAATGGAAATAAAAAGTCCTGCATTCATAGCCTCAGAGACTAAGCAGGGATTGTTTTCTCTGGAAGATTAGTATAAGGAAGGCTTGTAGTTACTCTTGTATCTTTAAAGGCTGATTTAGTGCTGAAAATAATCTGTATTTGAAATACTGTGGTATAGCAGATCACTGACTCTTCTGCATTCCTTGAGTTATCTCTCAGCTTTTGAAGCTGCTATCCCCTTCCCACCTCATCTGACTGAAATGTCACCAGCTCCATTTTTGTCTCATTTTTACCTTCTAGCAAAGATTTGATGTTCATACTAAGTATATTTTATATTCATAACCTTACTCAGCTTTAGGGTATATGACCTGCCATTTTATATCCAGTGGGCTTGCATCGTTTTGTTCTCATATTAAGAATTTTGAACTTCAGCCATGTCTGAGTTCTAGCAGTTCATGCAGAGACTGATGAACATTTGAGCAGTTGCTGTTCTGGCTTTGCCTCAGGTTCTGAACAGGACTAAACACAATCACAGTCATTGACTCAAGAACTCAGGTGGTTTTCAAGCTGACATCTCTGAATTCTTTGCTGAATTTTAAGAACTGTGAAAGATAGCTTTAAGAACAACTCAAAAGAGTTAATTCAGCTTATTATGGGATCTCATTTTTTTTTAATTATTGACTCAGAAAAAGGTTCAAACTCTTATCAAATATACTGAATAAAAGTATTCTAATCATATTTAGGTATAATGAGAATAATTTTCATCAGCATCTGCTTTGTATAAACAGTTTCACTGGGGTTTGTGATTGAATTATATGTTGGTGGATGAAGAAATGATTTTCTTAGGTGATTAGGAATAAACAATGATTTCGTCAATAAATTCTCAGCAGTTGAATCTTATTCATCAAAAGCACCATCATTTTGAGAAAACTGATTCAATGAACTCTTACATTTTGAATAATCTAGCATTTTACTCGTCTCACATATTAAAGCTTCACAAAAGCTGGAGGTTTTAGCATATGAATAATAGTGTATTCATGGCAAAAATTCTCAGCTGCCCCTTGAAATATAATTTCCTCTTTTTTAAAAACTGTGTTTTTTAAAGACTATATTAAGGCTCAGATTTCTATAATTTAAACTGGCTTTTTGCTATATTCTGGTTTCTTTCAAACTCCAAAATATAACACATGGAGACAGTTTTCTAACTGAATTCTGTCTGAAGTGTCACTAACCAAATTATAGTTCACTTCAAAGTTAGAGTCTATCTATGATTTAAGATTAAAATATTGTGACCTTAAAATACAACACGTTGAAAAAAATTTTAGTGTAATGTCAATCTTTGTAAAATCAAGTCACCTTGATGAGAGATTTTTAAATTTAATTTTATGTTTTTTATATGTAACATATCCTCAGTTGTTATCTGAAGGACAGTTTCAGGTGGACAAGGTTGACTGAGCATGTGTAGTGAACTCCACAGGTGAGTGACATAGCTCAGCTCTTTTCAAGAAGCCTGAAGCCTGGCTTACAATTTTCCATTCCTCAGGGTGTTTCCATATTGCTTAGCCTTCGGTTTTGACTGTTTTTTTACATTTTCTTGAAAATTTTCAGTTTTAAAATAAATATTTGGATCACAGAAAGCATAAATATCAGAATTAGACATGAAGATAAGATCTCTTAAAAGTTAAAAAGCCAGGGAAAAAGGATCTGTATTTAAAAATGTTCCATGTCATGTTGACACTAAAAAAATAGCGAATTAATTAGAAACCAAGTTTTAACAAAATGCGTTCATAAAGATAATGTTTCATTTAGAAACTTATGAAATTCATCAAGTAGTTATTTTCAGAATTTTTAGTTGCATTTGATTTAGATTCATAAAATGTTTTATAACTGCTGAAATTGCATTTTTCATTTAAAGAATTGTTGACTGAATTTTTTTGAAACAAAGATTTATGGCAAAGACAAAAATATATCAACTAGTATACATATGGTTTTACTCAAGTCAAAAGTTGCTTACATTTTAATTTCTAAATAGTATTAGAAGTACTTGTATATGTAGCCACACAGTGTGTGTGTTTTACTGGCAAGTTATCATTTACTCCGTTTAAATCCAAGTTGCCAAATGAACATCCGGTAACATTGCAGCTGCAGGATGCATTTACAGCACTAAAACTGTTGTAAAGAACTAGGAATCATCTTGAAACAACCGAAATATTTTAACCCAATAACGAAAGAAAGACCCAGCTATTCCAGGACACTTAGTAAATTTGCATGGCCTTTAGCCAAATTACATATTATGATGGAAATGAAAATATAGAAACAATCTGAAATCATCCCAGAACTATTTTCAAGACATTTTAAGCAAGTTTGTGATATACTCTTTAAAATTGACTTTTTTGGTTTTTGTTAATTGCTCTTAATTGCTTTCTTTTTAAAAAAAAAAAGTAAACCCCTTCAAATGTCTTAATATATTTAATTTTGTTTTTACCAAAGCAACCTGTTTTTATCTCTAGTGTGTTTCTATAGCTAAAGATAATAGGATGATTTATATTAAGGTTCCTATCCCCTCTTTTAAATGCAGACTTGTGTATAAGAGACTATGCCCCATTGCTAATTCTAGATTCTAATTTCTATAGCAGGAAAAAAGCAAGTATTACCGAATTTCAACATATTCATCAGTGATCTTGTAATGAGCAGTGCTGTGCATTATTTACTGTTGGAGATTTAAGCTAGAAAAATCAAGAATAATTACAGAAGGATTTTCTGAGACTGGTGACTGTGCAGTAAAATGGTGAAATTCAGTGTCAATAAATGTAAAGTGATGAAGAGAAAGAAAACATCTTGAGCTGCACATATAAAATTATGATCTCTGGGTTTATTAATTGTCAAAAGCAAGGTCTTGATGTAGTTGTAGGTAGTGCTGGTGAAAAGTATCAGCTTGGTGTTTGGTGAGTGTCCAGAAGAAATCACCTTTTAGGAATTATTAGGGAAAGAATAGAAAATAAACAAAAAAATAATCATTATAACTCTGTATAAATACATTTCTTTTCAACACTGTGGGTGGCTTGTGCTTTTCTGGTGTCTACTCCATCTCAAAAGGCATATACTGGAATTTCAAAGCTTTACAGTAAGGAAATAGAGATTATGAAATGATTTATGTATATGAAATTGCTAAGTGTGCTGGACTTTTTGTTGGAAATGAGACAGTTTAGATGGAGAACTTATTTGTATTGAGTATATAAATTTTTAATTAGTCAATAAATACAAATATATTTAATGTGACATTTTAAACTCCTCCTTTTTCTTGTCCTTTATTGTAACTGTTTACATTCTCTTTATGGCAGGGCAAGATAATTAGCTGTGATCTAACCTGATGTCTTCATGTGTTATAGATTGTCTTTAGCAAAAGTCAGTGTAAAATCCAGTCAGATTAGAGACTGGGATATATAAATATACTTTCATGTGATATGGAAATTCATTTAAAATGTAGGATTAAATCCTATTCATTACAGTCAGGCAACATTAGTATTTGCTTCAGGAGGACTGCTCATTTGAATAAGAACATTATCCATAATCAGCAAGTCCTTTCAAAGCTTGGATCAATGCCAGGCTAAAAGTTCTCCATTCTTATCTCTTGGAGCCAAAGGAAGGAACCGAAGGAGAAGAGAGGAAAGAATTACAATAGATATTCTTATCCGCTGGTTTAATCAAATAAGCACTTATCACTCCATTTCATTGGAAAAGAGAAGAAAAACCTCACTCTTTTTGAATCTTCTGACCTTGTAAGTTAGACAGGCTGGCCTGTTGTATGACAGGCTCAAAAGATAACCTTCTCCTTTCCTTCTCTGATTAAAAGGACATGTTTTTCTGCAAAGGGAAAAGAAGAGACAGAATGAAGGTTGTACTTACTTACGAAAGAGAGGGCAAACTGGCCGGAAGTGCATTGACTGATCTGAGAAAGAAGGAAATCTTCTATTATTTCATTTTACTGGACCTCTATTTCATGGTATAATATGGAATAACGTCAGTAGTACCCATGAGAGAACACTGTGATCGTTCAAGTGACCTGGTACAGAGACCTTCTTTTATCCCCAGAGTACATGAGAAAGGGAGTAGAAGCAGAATCTTTCCAGTCTCTTCTCACTCTTTTCCAATCTTCCTTAACTTCCTAAGAGTTTTTACCTTTTGTGTAAGGAAAAGGCTCATGTAAAAATGCATTCAAAATGAGCTTTAGAAATTTAATATGCAGGATATATAAATATATATATATGTATATATGTGTATATATATATGTTTTAAAGAGCAAATTAATGTGGGTGTTAGAAATGGTGATAAAAATTTGCCCTGGAGGCTGTTTAGGGGCACTGCTTGTGCAGGCAAGCTGTAGCACCTTGAAGTGCATGTGGGTATATCCCCACACCTCCAGTAGCTAAACCTATATTGTCTAGTTATTTGGGAGAGAATATTTTGTAGAGAGCTGTAAGAAAAGATTTTCAAATAAATCCTTTTTCTTTGTCCTTTAAGCTGCACAGAAATATCAAACTACATTTTGACCTTACCTATCCATGTTCATTTTGTTTTACTCCTCTGTGTAATTGAGGTGATAACCTTAGCCCTAAATACCCCATGCATTTCCATCTTTTCAATTTCCTCTCCCTTTTTCCATACCTCCATTACTGAGGGGCTTTGTGGCAGAGTGTAATTTTAATTCCACTCTGCTTTGAATGACCTCAGAGCTTGGATAGCTGTGCAACTTTATAGCATTTTCCGTGCTGCAAATAAATGCTGTGTGGAAGGCTCCCTGCATGATTCAGTATTATAGAAATAAAAATGTTTCGATCACTGAGTATTTTGCAAGGTTTTAGTGAACTAGTTGGCAGTTTTGATCTTGGGAGGCACGAGTGACTGGGCAAGGAAGGAGATCTGTACCAAGTGAGAGGATGGCAGAAACAGTGGAAAGAAAATGAGACTAGAAACCTTGCCACTGTTGATACAACAGAGAAAAAAAATAATGGTTGCAAATATTGAATTAGCTATTATTTGCTTAAAATGTTGCCTAGAAGAAAAAGTAATTTCTAACACCTACCACTGATCTCAGATGAAGTAGGTACATTTTCTACTATTCTGCACTACAAATTTCCTGCCTGAACTAATCCCAAAATAATTTCTTCTAACAAATTCAGCCCTTTTAAGCTTTAGAGTCTACAGCAGTTATTGAGTCTGTCTTTCAGTATATCACAGGTTGAATACGGCTGGTATCAGTGTTACAACATCTACCTAGAAATTAAGAATTAAAAATTTGAAGTCCTGAAATTATATTCCTTTCAATAAAATATTCTAGAAATTTTTAACTCTTCCAGCTAAAAGCAGGTATCATTTTCTACATGGAGCTTCAGCTTCCAGACTTTCTCTCTCTGTTTTTTTATACCTTTTCAGATCTCAATCTCTCTCTAAGAAATTAACAAAATGACTGTTAAAATAGATGACGATAATTGGATTTCTTTTAATTTCTCTATGATGTCTCACCTCCTCATTCTCCGGTCTCTCCAAATATTTTAAGAAAGGGATATTTAGACTTAAGTTAGATGAACTTCATTGGTCCATCTTCCAAAAGACCCAAACAGACAATAAGGCTAAAATAGACATACAGTTGTAGGGGAAATCTGAAAAGTTTCACCACAAATCAGTTTGCTGGAAACAGTCTTTTCTGTCTTCACTTGTATCCTCCATTTTTAAATGGCAGCGAAAATCAGTTGATTTTGTTGGCTTTACACAGGAATAGAAGAGTTTGTTTTCATCATGTCATGGTGGATTCATGTTGCTCTGGTTTGTATTCAGGAAAATAGGACTGTATGTAATTTGACATCGTCCTTGTTTTGTTGAATTGGAAGCATTACTGACCATCTGAGAATACCTTGAAATGGAATCCAGATTGTAGCTTGAACACTAAGCTTGAAGCAGTTAGGCTAGAATTATACTTACAGAATTAAAACATTTGAGGAGAAACAAATAATGATTATTTTATGGTGTTTTTCTTGACTCCCAGTTCTACTTTTTGTGTTGTTTTATAAATTTCTGTGGAATTCTTATCCCACAAAGCTATTGAGCGCAGACTTTCAAAAGCACTGCCCACTACTAATCTTGGATTTTCTCTCAAGTTGTTTTTAGAAAATCCAGTCCTCTCTACCCATAGCTTAATGAAAAAGAACAGAGCAGAAACATTGCACATGTATTAATTCTGTCTCTCAGAACAAGTTTTAGAAGTTCACTTGTGAAAACCTGTAACCTTTTCTCTATTTTAAATGCTATTCCTTGCAGACTAAGTCAATTAGGTTTGTTTAGCCTGAAAAGTTCTTGCCATGGCTGAATGAAAAAGCAGTTTTGGAGAAATTAGATATAAGTCATTGTTTCACACCAGGGTAGTTCTCTTTCTCATTGTCCTTGCTGGAGCTGAGGTTTGGGTCCTTTTCTTTTGCTTGCAAAGTCTCTCAAGGTTTTTCAATTACTTTGAGATCAGAACTTTGATTAATGCTGGGAAAAGCATGGAAATGTGTTGCTGCAAATGTTATTACTGGGTAAACAAGTGGTCTTTCTGTTACCACTTATTGACAGCTGGCATGGCAATGTTTTCTATTCATATTTCCTAGAAAATTTGCTTCTGAAAATATTTTTTCTATTGCTTGAAAATGTGTCAGTCTTATTGCTTGGATGTTTTCTGACCCCTATCCCTGGAGAAATTCCATTTTGAGCATCTCCTGCATCTCATTTGGTTTAGAAGCCAGCTGATGAAATTTCCTGATTTTTTTCAATTCAGCTGCTTTGGCTGGTGATGTTCAAAGGCACGGGCTTTAATTTTCTTGTTGGATTCCTAGCAAATTGACTCAGACTTTTGTGAATCAATCTGTTAGCCACGACTGCCTTGGGGATATCAGCCGTTGCTGTATGAAATTTTGTATAGCTAGAGCTTGCTGGTTTAAATTCAGTTTATACAAATTATATTATTTAATACTTTTCTGTCTTTATTGCATGCCAACACTTTATAAGCTGAAGTCATTGCTTTCTAGGCTGTTTGATATTCTACCGAGAAAAAGGGGCAATTTAAAAAGAAAGCCATTACAACTGAGCAGGCCTTAAACTTGGCTGAAAGTGGAGAGATAAACTGGAGATATTCCCTGAATTGTTAATTCCACTGAGCAGTTGGACATATAATAGATAAACAGTTCTGCCTGTGTAGGGACGAACTCACTACCTCATGTATAACTGCTCCTTTAACATATACAGAAGAAAAATAAGACTCTTAATGGGAGAAGCAGGGGAGGGGGATGGCAGAATTCTTGCTTGGTTTTATTTAATCCAAAAAGGGGAGATTTGATGGAGCAGCTGTTACCAGACCAAGACAAGTTATGTCCTTTCTTAAAGAGGAAAGCTGAGATAGAGCACATCCTAATGGCAGACCCAATCAGCCACCTTTGAATTACTCTTAGTCAGGTCATCTCATCACATTTATTTAACAACTGCTTTGTTGCTTGGTTGAAGTCTTAGGGCCAGGAACAACTTCTCTGAAATCTTACTTTTGCCTACTCAAATTATATACGCTTTGGGTCCCTAACTGTTTTCTCCTTGTTGGTTCAGTGTTGATTTGAGAAGTTTCCTGTATTCCACATAAAATTTTTATTTTCAATTACTCATTTACAGCATTTTCAGGATCATTTTATATGATCGCCAAATGCCTGGACTCCAGAAGGTTTATAAATCTCTGTGAGGCTCTCAGTCTTTTCAGAGGTATAATTGCAGATGAGCCCATCTGTTCCCATTTCATTTCCATCTTCTGTGTTTATCTACCTTTCTTATGTTTGGCAGAATATGGATGACAGAGGGTTTCAGCAGTTGGTGAAAAGTGCATGATATTGTCAAGCCTGAAGAAAACACACCAAATTTTGAAACTTGAAAATTACATTGTAATAAATAAGTGAATAACTTCAAATTCAGAGTTTGTGAACAGAAACTATGAAAAACTGCAAACCTGTCTATATTTATATACATTTGGTAGAGGTTATATGTGCAACCACCAAGTACCTTGTGACCTTTCAGTTTTGATGACCAAATTACTTATGAATGACAGAACCTTTAGTGCATTATTAGCCATCCAATAAAATGTGTGTTCCTCATGTGCTCTCTATATGCCACCTAATATATTTTGGAGGGATATGGGGCACCTTTCTAACTTTGGGGTCTTTAGGATTGCTATAAAATGTAACATAGCTGTTCTTGGAACACAGGCAGGCACGTTGGTGGAGAAATTATGAAGAAGGATTCTGAAGAAGAAAATCCTCTCAGCTGATGACAGTTGGGGTATTTTTGTTAGTTTGTTTGTTTCTCTTTTTGAGGTCTTCTGACACAAGCTTTTCCAAGCTATGAGGGGAATCAGATCAACAGATGGAATGCAGGTGAAACAGACAGGTCCTTGGCACAATTCATCACTTGAGTGTTATAACCTTCTAAAAGAAATTTTTACCTTTTTTATACTGCCAAAAATTAAAAAGCCAATTTCCCTCATTTTTCTGTAATTTCTGACATTGGGGCACCTCATATCAGTTGGGTACAGTATTAGTATTATCCCTGTTTTACAAGCCAGGATGTGATGCGTGGAGATTAATGCCCAAGTCTATTTACAGGAGAGCTGAGTTCCTTCTGTGAGACCGTAGCAAAAGCTTCTGTTATGTTAAGCTTCCCAAGTGTTAGGGTAACATCCTAGGCTGAGGTTAGGCCCGTTTTAGGTTCATGTTGGGCTAACAGTCCTTCACTCTTTTTTTTAGTTAAGTACAGTGACAACAGTGTGTCTCAGGCAAAGGTTTGTTAGGTGTGAAACAAGCGCAAATTGTTCATCATTCAGATTCATTGCTCAGTTTAGGAAACTTCAGTTCAGTTTGTGGAGAGGCATTCTGTGAAAAATATTGCTGTCTATTTGCTTGGCAAATATCCACTCTTTAGCCAACATTTGGACCAAGGTGCTGGACTAGAGATACCTTTATCTGACCCAGAAGAGCTGTTCTTGTGTCCTTATGCAGTGATCGACTAAACCGTGCCAGTCAGCCTGCTCCGCACTGCAGTGCCCTGGCAGACAGGCTGCAGGGCATTTCTGCATTAGCCAACCAGGCTCTGTACCTCTCCTCTTTCTCCAGGGCTACAGCTCTCACAGCAGTTGATTAGAATGAATGATGCTCTGAAGTACATTTATAGGCATTTTCTGCTTGCAGTATCTACTTAGGTGTGCGCGCAGTCCTCAGCATCTTATAGTAAGTCTTTTCAGATTGGTTTTACTACCTCTCCTCCTCTATAGGTAGAGAATTGAGATAAAAGATGTCTGCTTAAGGGCAAGTAGGTGAGGACTGTCATGAGTCAGAACCCAGTCCAGTATATCAGGGGCTTACTCTGGTCACCCATCCACTTGTCTCAGAATGAATTGCCCTTCTCTCTTCTAGATCACTGGAGAGCCTTATTCTTACAATTCTACTTCTGCTCCATTCTGTAAGTTTATACATACAAAATATAAAATAAGATTAGTAATTAAAAAAAAATCACCAAAAATATACCTCCTCTTTTCAAAGAGTCTAACCACTCAAGGACTGACTAGTTATTCTGAAATACTGGTATTACAAATCTAATTTAGCAAAAGTTTTCTTTTCTCATGAGTGGTTTCCAATTAATGCACAATATCACTGTACCATGCAGCATTTAACCTCTCACTAATTGCCACTAATGACACGTAACTGCATCAATAGTTTTTTGTAATAGGTTGAGTGATGGTTGTAACACAATTCCTGAAGTAGTTCTCTCCCACCACTTTATCACAGAAAGATGATAAAATACATGCAGTGTTTCTAATTGATGACCTTTTAATTTTTGGAGCTGGGTGATTAGTTGAGGGCAGTGTTCTTGATCTTAACATATTAGAATTCTTTCTGCTTTATACAGACATTTGACATACTTTATAGAGAACCTGTCTCATAGTTTCCTTTTCTTCCCTTTAACAATGACTTTGTGCCTTCTGTGTTTGTCAGAAGCCAGACTGAGGCCCTCACATGCATTGTTAATTTGTTGAGACTCTAGATAAGAAAAACATTAATTAGTTTGGCAAAACTCCCTTTTTTTCTGTCATGTGCTAAAAATTGAATAATAGACAGCCTATTTATAGTGGAATGAGATTATTGGAAATTATTATCAATGTGCAAAAAGGATGTCTAAATTGAAAGAGTAGGTCTTGGGTGCTTCTGTAAGGGAACAGCAATTACAGTGGTAAAATCTCCATGATTACCTCTGCTTCTGCAAAAATCAAAGAGGCTGAGAAGGTGCTTGGAGTTAGACTGAAATGTAGTATAGATTTTTTTAATTTTTTTTTTACAGTTAACAAAAGAAGACAAAATATACATTTTAAAATTTATATTTTTCCATTAAATTTATTCATTCTACATTAACAGAAAATATAGATGTCAATCCAGCTGAAAAGTTTCAGGCTCCTTAAAGCTGCCCTAATGGGGACCATTTAATTAATTGATCCCTGCAGCTCTGTCGGTGATCCCAAGCAGCCCCTTGCAACTTGGCAGTCTGCAGAGGGACAGAATGAGATACAGAATAAAATGCACAATTTTCTGCTGTCAAAGCTTGGGGTTTGTAAATTGGTCAGAAAAGTTACCATGCAGAACTCAGGGCTGTCAGTTCTGGTCCTCTCCCCTGGAGGACAGTCTGCCATAACGTCCTGCTCCCAGCTCTGGCAGCAGTGCTGGGCTGGAAGGAATCTACCCAAAGTTCTCCCAAGGAAGGGAAAAGCAAGATTACCATTCTTACAACAGAGTTCTGAGGTTCAAGCCAGATGCTTGATAGGCAGATTTAGGGTATTCCACAAAGGCAAAGTGAGTGCCTTCTCCAGCCCTACTTCTTTTCTATGATACCTAGAGATGGAAAATATCAGTAAAAATAAGAATCTGGCCACAATATTCAGGAAAGCAAAACATCTCTGTAGACTTTGGGCAGGTTTATGCGGAGACTGTCCAGAGGTTGGCTGGCCAGTAAAGTACTGAGAAGGGAAAATTATCCTTTTTGCTAGAACTGCAAGGAAACCTGAGGGAACCAAGAAAGAATTGAAGACTATAAAAGAACCACTACATCTTGCTCAAGGTCCTGATTCATCTCAGACTAATAAGAAAGAAACTCACAGGCTTAATAAAATTGGATAAATCACAAGGACATCCCAACTTATTGCCTTGTGGTGTTTGCTTTAGTTGTCAGCTGTGCTGTAATTCTTACAGAATACAGCCAGTCCCTGTCCCAAATCTGCAGAATTGGATATTGGATAGTTTTGTACCCACGAGTCTGTTGAGTATTCAGAGTATTTTTTTTCTTTTTAGTTTGATTTGTTTGGGTTTTTTTTTTTTTTGGCTTGTATATGAAGAATAACATTCAAGTTACAGTACATTTGAACATTTTATTCTCATCAAACAATTTGCCTTAAAGTAATTTATTTTCCAGCAGCATATGTGCATGGAAGAGATTGAGGGTTCTCACTCTAATTCAGAAAGTGCCACAGGGATGTGCTTAACTTTATAGCCTGCATAGATAAAGGACAGTATAATGGTTGAATTAGCTGGATTTTAGAGATCAAAACACTTGAGTTGAAATCTTAATGCAGATTTCCTCTCTGACCTTGAGTAAATCACATGTAATCTCAGGCCCCATTTCCTTGCCTGCAAGCTGAGGGTAACTAGTGCTGTTCTGCTGGATAGGCAAGAACTGTAAAGACTCTGAGGTATTTTGATAATGGAAACCGTAAGTATACATATACTATTCACAGCTTAACTGAGGGATGCATATCTCTGACTGCCCTCCGTGGTAGGCAAACAGGAATTTAGAAGTTACAGTGCAGATTTGTCTCTTTAAATACTCGTCCAAGTATCTCTGAAACTTATTCATTCTTTTTAATACTATATCAGATAACGGGGAAAAAGAGCTCATAGTGCTCCTTGTACAATTTGGACAAGGTTTTTAATATCTTTCATGTAAGATGCGATTTTCTAAGCTGGCCTAACAGTGAATTATTAGACAAATGCATGATAAGTAAGGGGGACAGGTCCAGAAATTGGGTACCAAGGAACTGAAGTTCCTATTTGGTAGTGTAAGGTAAAAGCCTGAGTAGTTTCATTTTATCCTACGTCTACTAACAGGGATTTATTGTTCTTTCCTTGCTTCTCCTTGTCAATGACACATAAAGAGTTGAGAGATTAAAGTTTATCCTAAGAACCTCAATTCAGTAGAAAATTACACCTCAAGGTAAAGGTAGACCACTAAATTCTTTTCAGACATATTTTTTTATTCTAGCATTATTCAACATTACATGCTCAGAAACTGGATGGGGAAAAAAAACCCCAACAACCTAAATTGAAAATTGATTCATCTTCTAATGCAGAAAAGGGTTTCCAGTAGTTGAAAGGATGTCATTTTCTGCTTTGGATCTTTCATTATCGTGGTCATATTTCATAATATATGCTGTCTTGACAGTATGTTCTTGGGGTTCTCAGAAATTGCTATAGTTTGCAAACACCTTTTTTTTTATGAATACATTCCAGTTTCACAAAATACACTTGGCTGAGTACATGATATAGCGGAAGCAATAGCTGTAAAATACTGATTTTCTCTGTCTTCTCAGAGCAGTTTGATTCTATCAGCTGGCATGTCAGATGTTCCCTAGCCATGTGTTTGACTGAGGAAAGATTTTTGGGGGTGCTGCAAGACTTTGTTTACTGGAATTAGAGGTTTTTGTGTTATGGGCTCTTCCTTTACTCTTACTATGTAGGTTTATGATATTTGATACACATGAAAGGTGTCTGTGGTCCCTTTAGTCCCATAGATGCATCAACATTAGTCCACCCCAAAACACATTCAAGTAGCAGATGCTTCTCAAATGGGAATATGTTATTTTATTCTAGCATTTTCATGTGCTTCTAAATATGTGGAAGAAGGAATTCTTTTTTAACTACTACTGGATTAGAAAAATTTTAACGGAAAAAGAATGGTTGAAATTCTAACATGGAATTTCTTTTCCAGATCACATTGATTCTTCCACTGAACTGCAATAATTTTTGATTGGCTTGGGTTTGAACTGAATTTTAATATACAGAGGAGTTTTTATGTGGCAGTATAAGGAAAGGTGTTTGCATTTTTGACAGGCAAGATAGCTAAAAGTCTGTGCTAATCATAAGAGCAGTTGTACCATTTGACATCAAAGGCCAAAACCCCTTTGCTTTATTTGCATGAATAGTCAGTTTTTGAAGCTGGCATGAACATTGCTGTAAAAAGGCAAGTACTTATCGCCTAAAATTAGCAAGTAAGCAAATGATACCCAGAAATATGCAACATAAACATGAAAATTGTACTCCTTTAGAAAACTTTGCTGTTTATAAATTATAAGATTCCATACTACTATTATAGCCATTGTAATGCAGTATGACCAGCAGAAAAAGGACACAGCAGAGGTCACAACTTTTGAGTCAGAAATAATCAGCGTCGGTAGCTCTGCCAAAAACCAGTCCAGAATAGAATCAGTTTCAAGACACAATATATCCTAATTGGTTGCTTTCTGCCTCTGTTCTTTCAAGTATTTGTGGTTTTGTTTTCATATTGAAACATAAATCAATCTTATCAATATATTAGATAGATATATGCACACATGTATGTATTATATAAATATATTTTAAGTAGGTATGTACTTACACATGTATATATGCTATATATATAAATATGCACGCATATACATATGGGTTTCATAATGAAGCATCTTTAATTCCTGAACAAAAGTTAATAGTATCTTGAAAATAATTTTTCTTGCTCTGCAATTCACAGGAATCTCACAGTCTTCCTCCCAGATAAGCAGTAGAATCCTCTTTTAAGTGAAAACAATGGCAAAACTCTGTTTATTTCAGCACGAGCAGAATTGGTATGCAAACCAGTTTACAGAACTGTTTACCAGTTTTCGAGATCACTGGCTTCCATTTTTTTTCTCAGTTCTTCTAATCCTCATCTATTATAGTCTTACTGTTTTAATAAAAATCTATTGTATCAATATGGACAAAATCATAGATCAATTTGATCTCTTTTAAAATAATTTTCATAATTATTGCCTTAATATTTGGAAAACATAACTTCATCTAATGCATTCGAAAATCTGAGTTAGTTTTATTCAGAGACAGGCAGGGTTTATATGTCAGTCTGAAGCCTGGAAAGAAAATTCTGTGTACTTTAGAGCTGTCTTTGAAGAAAGTAAATATCCATGAATTGTGGCCTACAGGGCACAACATAAAACAGTCATGTGACTACCTACCTTATTTGTTTTGCCTATATTCAAAATCTATATTTTCCTTTTAGGTACTAAAATAAAAATGATGATAAATTGACGTTTTTGCTTCTATAAGCAGTCTATAATTTGGTAGTTTTCAGTTCATTGTTGGTGGAGTGAGGTGGCTGAATACACTGAATGTTCAGAACAGGCCAAGCCTTAAAAAAAAAAAAAAGCCAATGTTAAATACGAGATCTGTATCCCAGTTAGACAGCTGTGCAAACTAAGGTTTTCTGAACAACTTTCTTTGTCACCCATATATATTTGCATAACTCTTCTCAAGAAAACTTGGCAGCACTGTTAGGCCTGCTTCCAATTCTTTTGATTCCCAGAACAAGCTTGGAGAATACATTTCCAGATGTAGAGTGCATGCAGAGAAACAAGAAGGTATCAGCACGCTGGTTAGTCATGGTAATTCCCAATCTGTGGCAAAAAAATTACTTGAATCACTAGAGGGGAATGCAACCAAGATAACAAAATGGAACAAAAAAAAATTAAATGAAGCAGGATTATGATCTTATAACCTAAAGTTTGGAAAGCTAATACAGCTTCCAGAGGAGAGAATTTAGTTTACATTGTACTGAAAAGATCACTGAAGAAACTAAATACTAATTAGACTGTTTGTATGCTGGTCACTGTTGAGATGTTCTGCAATGATCTCCCACCATGTGGGTCATATTGATACCAATACCTACGAATCTGTGTGAAACAGGAAATGCTTTTACTTTTGCACCTTGATTATTGGAAGCCAAATCTGTTGTCAGCCCATAGCATAGAAAAACTTAACCACGTTAAAGCACTTTTCTTCAACCGAAGATTTTTCTGATAACCACTTGTGTTTGAATTGTTTTGGTTACCTTCCCAGGATAGGAAATGTCATGGCGAAGAGCTGGGCTTATTAAAGAGAATGTTTTGTTTCATTTGCAATACATTTGTTGTCACCTATAGAGACACTTAAATGTGTGATCCGAATGTAATACACTCAAAAAAGAAAAAAAAGGGGGAAGAAAATCCCCAAGTGTCTATGCTGGTTTAAATGGTAACAATTTTACAGTTCTTCTAAAAGGCATCGTTCTGACTTCTGATCTGATTGGTCATTTTAATCCTTTGCAGTGTTATCCCTTTGCGTTTATCAGCTTGTCAGAAAGTTCTGTGTTCTGCATGTAACAAAGACTGTGTATATTAATAACTTAATGATACCTCTTCCAACCCTAATTGTTTTAATTACTGCAATCATGATACTATAGCACCTGCAATTCTGAGCAATCAACAGTTCTTGGATTACAGAAATTAAGTGTTCATATGAAATGTTAAGTAATTTGAACCTGTGGAGAAGTCACCTGTAAGATACCCTGCTCTGCCTCAGCCCTTTGTATAATTCTTGTCATAAAGAAATGGTTCATAAAGAATCACCATTGAGTGGTGCTGTGTGATGTTAAGTAAAGAGTCTAATAGTTTACATGTGTATATTAATGGAGTATGCTCTCTGCAGTTCTAGCTTTGCCAGAAGGTTTGAAAATAAAATGAGTGGAAGGAATTAATTTATAAGTTGAGTGGCATAAGATACAGCTTCCCAGAAGAATTGAGATTAATATTGATTAGAATTATCTACCTCCCTAAAAGTTAAAAGAGAAGCCTATTAGGAAATCAGAATGCTGATTTCAGGCAAACTGAACCCCAGAGTTAAGTTCTAAAGGCAAGTGTCCAAATGTATTACTGGAGAATTTCTCTGCTTAGATGCTAGATATCTTCCTCCGTGACAGAGAACTGGAAGAGCAAAGCAGCTGTCAGTCTGAGATGCAATCAGCTTCCACAACATATGCTTCATGACATGTAGAGAGTGGTACAGAAAATAAACATCATGGAGATTTTCCTGACTGAGAGAATATGCGATGCAGAAAAGCAGACTGGTTAAGTAGATTTATTTAAACAGTTAGAGAAGCTAAAGTTTCTCGCAAAAATCCATTTCAGGCTCTGTATTCAAAATAATTTGAATGCCTTTTGAGGCTTTACTAAACAAAGTAAAAATAATGTTCAGTAACAGAAAATAAAATAGATTTTGTTTTGACATTTTGAAACCACATGTTTCAAGTTTTCATTTTGCTATGACATTTTAAAAATAACATTTAACTAAATTCAGTGTTCAAGGGGTCAGAGAATTTGGAAAAAACATTTTAATTCGACAGAAAGAGATATTTTGTCAACTTCAAATGTGGAGCTTTTCACTGTTGCATTTGAATAAGAAACAAAACTAACAGTTATGTTCAGGTATATTCAAAACAAGTTGTTTTCTCTCAGTGTGTTCCTCACCACACCACACACACTGCACCAAGAAACAAGCCCATGTTACAAAGGCTTATAGTGAGCACTGGACAGTGCTACACAAAATTGCCAGATCTTAACCTAAAATTTCCCATTGTTTTCATTGATCCCACCCCATAATTATAAAGTTAATTTTACTAAATTTAAAAAGTAAATTTAAAGGAAAGGGTTTTTACTATAAAAAGGTTAATTTTTGTTTCAGTGCAGTCATGGTAACAATCTTGGTTAATAAAATTGTTATAAATCAAAGACAGTTCTTGTTTCAAACTGGATTATAAATATTTATCTCTGAGAGATATTCCATGGTAAAAAAGTCTTTAATTCTTCCAATGAGCACTTGTGATTTTCTTTTAGGTAGATTTATTGCTGCTGCCAGGTGAGTGTTAGGAAACTGTGAAAGTATACAGTCAGGAAATTTATATTTCTGCTGAAAGTCTAAATGTTTAAAGCAGCCTGTCATAATATTGCCTTTTTTTTTATACTGTCTTCTTTAGTAGAGATTAAAATAATGTGAATCAATATCTTTTGTGACATTTTTGTCTTGCACATTGCCAAAAGATATCATCATGAGCATTGGAGAATAATATGGCAAAGAAGTAATTGATCTCCTTATCTATTGAGTCTGCAGACCAAAGCTTCTCATGGTATGAGCATCCTTACAGAACTACAGTGACTTAGGTATTGGTAGTCTAACATGGAAACTTTCCCTAAAGAAACTGCCTTTTAATTTTTTTTTCCAGCTAAACTGCATTTTCTCAGGCCTCTAGTTGGTTTCAAAGAAACCACTCCTAAACTCTTTACGAAGCTCTTGTCTAGAAATTCCTTTAAACTGAAACCCAAATCCAGTAATCTAAATTATATTAACACCAATGGAAGATCAGTGCATCAATTTAATTTTGAAGTAGGATGGCAGCTGGTAACTGAATTCTGCATTGATAGAACGAGGAGGCAAATTTCAGCTCCCGAATGCATTATTCAGTATGTAGATGAATGATATTCAGTTCTTCCCAGTTCTCATACGTGATATGTGTGATCTCAGAGTGCATAAAGGCAATAGTAATACATAGGTAAAGTACTGCAGTACATTGCCAAATGTGGCCTGCCAGTCAACTGAAACAGATGATCCAGGCAGGTTTTCAGTGGTGATGTGTTGCCTTGGCTTGGGCATGTGTTAGCAGAGAAGCTAGAAAATTATGTGCTTTTTGCCATGTGGCAAGACTGTGCCATTACAGATGTCTGCAGTCTGTTTCTAACAATTCTGCTCTCTCTCAAACACAAAATTCTCAACAGTTGAAAAAACCTCTTTAAAAAAAGTTTTGACTTTTGATTGTTATATGTGTTACATAGTCAATTACCTATTCAAAGACTTTTAAAAATAAATCTAAATTTCATCAGAATTTATAAATTGCCAGATTATCTGTATGTTGTAACTTTGAGTTAAAGAAACTTGTATGAACTGTTTCTTCTAAATTAGAAAAATGTACAGCAGTTCAGATACCAAAACTCCTGGTGGTTTAAACACTTAAATACTGTATCTAACAGCATCCGTTAACATTTACAGTGGAGACTAGATCAGACAACAATTTCCTTTGCGCTAGTATCACATAGCTATACATGCATACAGTCTCGCAGAGGTGATTTCTCCCTTAGTTTGTACTTTAGTATTTTCCATTCTCTGAATATTGGAGAAAACTTTGTGCTTCCTTAGCAAGACAAGGCACAACAGAGCAGGTGCTGTGTTGTTATCACATGCTATGTACATTACACTGCTTTCTGGTTTCTTAGGCTGCTTCCATCTTGCTAATTTTCAATACATTGAAATTGGTCTTTGATAGGCTTTTTTAAAACTACATTTTGAAAAAAGACTCTTTCTAGTTGTTAATTTTTCCGCTTTTTCTTTCCTTCAGACACAGGTTGCATCTGACTGATTGCTTTTCAGTGTTCCTGGAAAGACCTGATAGCACAGGCTCAGCAGGCTGAGGTCAACCGTTGGTAGCCAGGAGCCAGGTAAGATCTGTTGATAAGAGTTTCTCCTACCATTTACTACATAATGAAGAAAATCCCTTAGGCTTTGTGCATCCTATTCCCAGCTTTCAAATGGGAATTAAGTTTATAATTAAGTTTATGCATTGAAAAATGCACCAAATTAGTAGATTCATAGAATAGTTTGGATAGGAAGGGACCTTAAAAATCATCTCATTCCACCCTGCTGCCATGGGCAGGGACACCTTCACTAGACCAGGTTGCTCAAAGCCCCATCCAACCTGCCCTTGAACATTTTCAGATATGAGGCATCCACAACTTTGAAAGCCCATCAGGCCTGTCCAGGCCCTCCAGCATGTTGACCACACCACACTGCTTGGTGTCATCAACAAACTTGCTGAGGGTGCACTTGATCCCACTGCCCACGTCACCAACAATTTTTTTAAATAGCAGCGGTCCCAGTACTAATCTCTGGAAATACTGTGATTTAAGTATCTTGTTCTGAATCCTGAGGTCCTGTTGGCTTCCAGGATGAGTCAATTAATCTGTAGAGAAATAATCATGCTGTCAAAATGCCATAAAATGGTGACAAAGGACTAAATTTTTACAGAACTGCAATGACAATGGTTATCTAAGAAAAAACCCTTGGAAACGGCAGCAGCACAGGAAACTAAACTCCAACATTAATTAATAAATGTAACATTAGTAGATACAGTTTCTGTGTAAGTATCTCTAACTTACTCATTTTCAAATTATAGATTGTTTACTTAGCGTACTTCAGTGCCAGTAAAACTTTCTTTTAAATAGAAGTTTATAAGGCAAATTATCCAACTGTGAAATTGGAAGCTCAACTGTTTCAGCCCATCTGAATTTTTTTAAAATGTTCCCCCACAGTAATCTGCACTTGTCTTTATAGTGCCTACAACTGAAAAGGATTATCTAGTCAGAATACATCAGTATATAATAAATGTGCTTCATTTCTTCCACAGTCCTTAAAGCTGACAGCTGAAATGAATGTTTGTCTCAGCATTGGCACCACTGGTACTTTTGTAGAGACTATTTCATGGTCCATTGGGCCCTAAAGGACATTGTTTTTAAAGGCATATTATCAAAAGGAGTGAAGCATACCATCAGAGAGCATATCAGTATGTGTTGAACTTAAGGGCAATAGTATTGCTTAGTTGATACTGTAAGGCTCTCTAGTCAAAATGTATTAAAACTAATCTTTATGCTTCTCGGCTTTCATAATTATTTTTGTGTCTAACTAGTAAATACAGGTCATGAAAGGCACTTGTAGAAATCCAGTAACTTTGAAAGAAGGACAGAAAAGTGCTTTATAATCACAAGAATTTATCCTTTCTGTATGTATATAGAAAAACTACTATCACAACTGCTCTTATACTAATGGGTTACAGTTCCACATTAATTAGATGTCAGAGCAGCACAGCTCTGAATCCCATTCTGCTAATTTATGTGAAAAAAAACCCTAGCCTACATTCCTTTAAAAGTATGCAAATTCACTGTTAGGGATATTATCATGAAGTAATCAGCTTTCTTGGAAACAGCTATTGAACTGCACAATTCAAGTTTCTGAACCTCAAAGGTTGAGAGCTCATCAGAATATTCATTGGTCACCTCACAACCATGGTAGGATTGTGCAGGCAGTGTCTAATTTGATACAGATTGCAGCAGTGTTCATTGGGTTAGATGCTGCATGGTCCTGACAGCTTAACTGTCAGATAAATTGCTGCAGTTATAGCATATGAGCAAGCCCATAAGCTGATCATATTAATGTTACAAAAATATGACACCAAAAACTAATAATAATGTTCTTTGAGGCATCTGGACAGAAGCAAAATCTAATCTTGTCTAAAAGATCTCCATTAGCAGTAATCATTCTGTAATATGATCAACATATTCTTGTCAAAGCAGATAGTACAGTGCAGTATTAGTAAACTGATTAAACATGGCATGCTGTACTAAAATAAACCTTCAACTCTGAGAATCCGAGCCTGCTGATTACACTGGATTTGCTGGCTAGAACATGTCCAAGCCATTTTCAAAACAGCTTCTTCTGGTGATTTATTCTTAGTAAGGGAGAAATACACAGTAGGTAGAAAAGAAATCAGAATGAGAAGTTAGGACATAAAGAATTTGAACTGCTTGAGGAAGGGGAAAAAAAACATCTGAGAAGAGCTGAGCCCTTAGCATAATAATCTTTTGTTGTCTCCCAGAAAAATGCAGGTTTGTACATCCTTCGCTTGTAATACCTTGTGATCCAATAATATAGTCAACCAAAGTTGCTTCAGGGATGCACATTCTTATAGCTAAAGAATAAATACATCAAGAGCACATCAGGCTGTCTCCTTTGTTAAAAAAGGCCTGAGTCTTTGGGCTAAGCCTTTGCAAGCTTTTTGGATGATTTGCTGAATTTTTGTGCTGTGGAACATGTGGTCCATGATGTTCTAATATTCCTTGCAACCAGAGAAGTTAATGAACTTAGAGGTGAGAATAAACCTGGCCATCAAGCATCATGCATTTTTTACTCAATATTGTTGTTGTCCTATGAATGATGATCTAGAGCAATGCAGAAGTGCTAAAAAGCTGTAATTTAGTATTAAGAGAGCATGTGAATGTGATTTTCTGATAGTTGGGTTTTGGTTTTTGGTTTGTGTGTGTGGGGAGGTGGTTAATATGTATATTTTTATTAAATTTACTTAACTAATTCTTGTATGAGATCTCCCAAGTCCAGCAGAATACAGCTACTTTCCCAGGAATGTGCATTCAAATGTCCAAGGAGCACACAGACTCTAGTTTAAATTATAATTGGGAAAATATTTCCCCATCTGTGAACTGATTCCCTTTTTGGGGTTGTAAAAGGATCCAAATAGATCTGAGGAGCTTTAGCCTGCAGCATCTCGGTTCCTTAAGGCTGAGAGGATTGTTGACAGCTTGTAATTATAGCCTGAAAGTGTTTACTTTGGCTGGAAAATTACTGAGTACCTTTAACAGCTGGCAGCAGCAGAGTTTCTCTAGGGAAGGAATATGAGCTACAAAAGGTGCAACAGATAAAGAGGGTGGTTCCTGCTTTCCTGCATGGAGGAACTGAGCTGTGGCTGGTTGCGGACTCTAAAAAATGGGATGAGGAAAAACAGGGAAGGAAGGTAGGCAAAGCATTAAGGGAGAGATGCAGGGGATTTTTTTCTTGGGAAATGAGGAGTTGCAACCTCTTGGGTTGCAGTTCAGAGATAGACCCAGATGGACCCATCAGTGCTTCTGTAACTGGATGAGTGAAAATGTTGTTCCCTGCGTGACAAAGGGGTTGAGTGTGTGCAGAACTTTGTTGTCTCAGAACTGTAAACATTACTGTGAAGTGCACAAACGATGATGTGATTTGCAGACTTTAGGTGGGTTGTGAAGTTTGAAGACAAGATGGAAACAGCAAGATTTTCCTGCTTCTGTGTAACATGAATTAATTAAAACCAATTTAAGGGTAGTTTTATTTGAGAATTTGACAGTAATTCCAGTGGTTAGATTAAGGAATGAGCAAAGCAGTGAACCCAATGACAAAGGATTCGAGAAAGTCACTTTTGAATAAAATACCCATAATCAGGGGGCTGGTTCCAAAATACAAATGAGATAATTTGTTCGTTTTCTGTAATGTAAAGACAATGCAGCAACCGTTAATTAGAAAAGTAACGCGTCTTCAGCAGCCTTTTGCATTTTCTTTCACTCAGACAGTTTGAACTGAACATCAAACATTTTTTTTTGTTGTTCCACTGATCAAAAGGAGAGTTGTTACACTGGGATGAAGTGTTTCCCAATATTTACCCTTGTAAAATGAAAAATAGGGCTAAGTGTTGGAAAGGCTTAGGAAATTAAGTTTAGTTTCTACTGGTGCGACCTTGTCTAACAGGATGGGCATCTGCATCATGATGTTATACTGTCCTCATGAGAGAGGTGCCTCGTTTTTACAGCAGGAGAGCTACTTCCAAGGTGAAAGATGTTCAGTGTTAAATCGTAAATTCAACAAACCTACTCTGTCACAAGAAACAAATTCAATTTTACAGTAAAAATTGTACATTGAGTATCTGTGCTTCTAAAATGAACTTGGGCTGGTGATAAATGAGATCAGAGCAATAGATGTCAGACCCCCTAAATTATATGAGCTAGACAGACACACACAGTGAAGTGAAAGGAAATGAGAGCGTACTTGTTTGTATTAATAATCACATGCTAGGAATCTTTCAATCTGTGCATGTGAAATAGATGACAATAATTTCAATTTTTCCCAACTAGTGCCCAACACCGGCTCCCAGGAGGCGCGGGCTTTGCTGACCAATGTCAGAAAGTCTACCTGGCACATTTCTTCCACTTTAGAAGCAAGAAGGCAGCTGACACTCAGACACCCTCTGGGTCAGTCTGCCTCCAGTGCTGATGAACTTACAGGCAAGCCCTTGCTCAGGCTGCATCCAGAACCAGTTTTAACTTCTGAGTACAATGACTTACTTTTCTAACATTTTTCCCTGATGATTTAGCCCTTAAAAGTTATCCTCATAAGGTACATCAT
The DNA here is from genome assembly GCA_035584735.1 of Pseudotriccus pelzelni. Taxonomy (NCBI): domain Eukaryota; kingdom Metazoa; phylum Chordata; class Aves; order Passeriformes; family Tyrannidae; genus Pseudotriccus; species Pseudotriccus pelzelni. The sequence goes on along the minus strand of JAWMRA010000009.1, from coordinate 13,786,986 downwards.
TTAAACAGGATTTCAAACCAGAAATAATGCTTCAGTCATATCTTATTAGAAATAATAAGTCACTCTGTAATGAAATCTTAACTCCACCAACAGTCAAACTGAATGGATACAAAGGAACATCGATACTCTAACACAGAAAGCCAATTATTTCATTTTCTTTTCTTCTGTCTATAGCATGCAATAATTTCCTTTTATTAAGGCAGTATATTTCAGAGGAATTATAATTCATACACAGTGAATATTATATTAAAATATTATTGTTTCTTGGAGATTTTCAGCGAGAGAACTATTGAGCAGGTCTTTCCCTGGAAGAAAGAAGCAGAAATTAAACTGAAAGTTCTCTATGTAATTTGTAGTAGGAAAATATGGGTATTGGGCTCACAGATGTTTATTATAAATACACAGGAACAGATTTTTGCATTTCTTTTGAAAAATATAGCATTGACATAAATTTGGTAAAATGTGCTCTTGGACTTACTATATTGCACTGTATCCTGGACTTTTGGTAATGATTATACTTAATGTGGCCTTCTGGTTTACAGCTATCCAGAGATGCACAGCATTGCCAAAGAATTTAGGCCTGCACTAATCAGCACAGATGATGGGTGATTTCAGAGAAAAAGCCCTCTTGGGAGTGACAGTTGTGAACCATCTTTAAAACCTTCTCCATTGTGTGTGAAGGACATCGCCTCAATTAAGGGGTTTGGTGGTTTGCTGAAGTCAATGCTGCTGTGTTCAGCAGGTTTGCATTGAAGAGCAAGTCAGCTGGATTTCAAGATACTGCCATTAAAGGTAACTCTGAATCAAATCCCTATTTAATAATTTCTTTTTTCTAAAATTTATTACAAACTGCTTATATGTGTTTTGTAAAGGGTTTTCTACAGGTTTTGAAAGTTGAGGAAACAGCATCAGCCTTTCCTTCCAGGTAACTTGTGTTTCAAAGAGGATGGATCATAAATTCTTTCAAACTTGCTGGATAAGTAGTATAAAAAAGTTATTTGACCTCCTGACAAAATAGAGTTGCTCGGTGCCCACTCACAGTAGTGTGTGTGCAGGACAGTGATAATTGCCATGTCTTACAGGCAGAAGACATTGTGACTGCGATGCATTCTAATATAAAAATCAAGAGAATAGGAAGGGAATATGGTGGTGAAATATCCCATTTATGTGTTGTACCACTTAGAACTTCTCATAATCATAAGTTGCCTTGACCTTGTGAACTACAGTCCAAGAGCCCTTTTATATATTTAAATTAGGCATAACGAAATCTGGCTAAGAATAATTTAATAACCTGACATGCCATTGCTGAAAATTACCTTACAAATTTTGTAATTTTTAACTGTCCTTGTGAGCATGGACTGTGCTGTAAACAAACTGGTAAAAAAAAAAAAGGGGGACAAAATGTGAGCATGCTTCCTGTGCATCACTCATGTCTATCCAACCAGAAGAAAAGCTCTGGGAAATGGAATACTCAGGGGTCAGTTTTTCTGATTACGAAGATCTTGCAGCAGTAACACACCTGTGTATGGGTGAAAGGCGAAAGACCGTCAAGGAGAGGGTAGATCAGAATGATTCATGGTTATTAAGAATACATGAAATTTGTAGTATGTTTGTGCATGTAACAGTTTATGTCCTATTCTGAGCAGAAGAATATTACAATGCTGAAACCTCGTTGCTGGGGAATGCTTTCCTGATATTTTGGGAAGAGTCAGAGGTTAAAAATCTCAATCTTGATCTGAATTTCCCTAACTTTCAGAAAAAATTTATAGCTCCACTATATAAAAAAATTAAAACATTCAACTTTATTTTTTTCATTTGGATTAAAAATCTTACAGTATATATTCTTTGTGTGATAATTTTGGACGTTGTTTAAATAAAATAAAATAAAACTGTTTATGAGGAAGGGAAAAGACATTATCAAAATTGTTCTTTTGTATTTTGCTTTGTAAGTGAACCAAAATAAACTAGTAAAAATAGCATGCTTTATTACAAGGGGAAGAAAGAGAGAAATTAATATAATTTCCTGAGGAAGAAAATGCTAGTTACGCCACCAGATGTTGAAATTATGCACATTAAAATATTTTTATACTAATTCAACTTCTTAGCAGGAAATAGCTCTATGAATAGTTACACTTAACCTTCTTCAGTGGTCCAGATGGGTTAACATGGCAAAACAGCATAAAGTATTGTGATGGTGTTACTTATAATTCAGTACCCAAAATGTTGAAATAACTGAATTCTTGAGGAAAAAATACTTAATGTTTTTAATTATTGTAGTAAATACTTGTGGTCCAAGGGTTATCTGTAATTACTCTTCGTGAGTTTACTTTATATTATTTTTCCCTTTTTACTTTAAAAATTTCTTCAGAAATGGAGAATAAATACTTGTTCCAGTGAAGTGAAACTAAGCTAATAAGAAAGTTTACGAAATTAATTAAAAGTTTTTGTTATATGTTCTAGAAAAAGTGTTTCAGAAATCTTTTACGCATTGTTAGAGGATGGTTGGATGTTTCAAAAAAGCTTAATAAATTTACTCCAAAGAGGTAGTTATTAAATACTGTGCACCTACAAGGAACTTACTACAGTAGCAGTTTGGCATTTACTTATTTCTAAAAATTGAAGCACTGTGGGGAAGTTTCAAGCTTGTTTCTATTTTTTGACAGCTTGCCTGGCTGAGGTCCTGACACTGAGGTCTATGAAGCTCCATTTGACTTGTTTCAGTAGTCACAGTTGTGGGAACAGTCAGGGTACCATTTCTGAAAAATATACCTAAACTCATATGATGTTTGAAGGTAATAGAATAAGTTTTAATATATCCCTCTCAGTAAAAACATGCTTCCCCCTTTCTTATAAAAGACATTATAAAGTCTCTTTCTGGAGAGAAATTGACTTCAAAAGGGAACCAACTCCATAATATGTTTCTACATGTCTCATGTTGGACTATGTGGCATGATTTTTTTCCGTGGAAGCTCAGAGTGCTGACAGATTAGTATATAAGAGCAGAAATGTCTCCCAAGCTGATGGGTGCAGCTGGAACTCTTGGGTCTCTCCACACACAGAGGAACAGGCCCAGGAGGTCTGTAAATCCCTCTCTGTGCCCCTGTCCGCACTGCTCCAGCCCAGAGATGGGGCCAGGGCTCAGCAGGGGGGCGATAGCTGTAGGGACTTGGGATGTTCTGGTTGCAGGGGGAGGTGGGTCCTGAGACCCCCAGGCAGGGCTGGAGGCAGGAATGGGCCATGGCCCACACTAAGAACAGCTGGGGAATCATGGCCAGTCATGGCAGGGAGCAAGAGCCAGTGTGAGACTGGGAAAGAGCATCTTAATGAGGGGTGCTTAGGAGCAATACAGAGAAAAAATGGCCATGGGCTGGCCCTGTCTGTGTGTGCAAGCTTTTAGAACTGTATAATATCAATTTAACAATGAGTATTTCCATCAAAAGAAATAGGATTCCATTCAGATTCAAGGGATGCCTGGTGCCATCATTTTGTTCAGAACCCTTTTTTCCATTCCATGAATATTAGTGTCTAATGGAGTTGGAAAAGAGTAAAAAGCTTGATTATAATGAAAATAATTTTAATGAGCGTATCAAGTGAGTGCAATTAAAATCTAAATACATAAATAATATGCCATTCTAATTGGAAGTGGAGGGTTTTTTTTCTAGAATACTTACTTTTGTGTTTTATCTTTTCTGATTTTTAAAATTAATTGAATGTATAGGCCACTCCACACTGCAAAAAGAATATTCAAGAAATTTTTAAAAATTATTTTACTAAAGCTACAGCAGTTACCCAATGTTCTTGATTATCTTTCTGACTGCAAAATTATTTTTTTGAAAAAGTATGTCTGCACCATCTTCATTAATGCTCCAGCTGTTTTAGCTTGTTAATATTCATACCAGTAAGTCACTATTTCTTGATTGATAAGTGATTGAACTAATTCAGTATATTTTATTCAGCGTTCCATTTTTAGGCCCAGTCCTCTATTAAAGTGTGCAGGAGTGTGCACGTGAGGAGAGAGGGAACACAGGAATACAGGAAGAGATATCATGCCTTGCAGAGCCTTGTTACAGTGCGTGGAGGGGAATTATCTGGGCACAGCTTATGGTGAGATTTTTAGCTACTGTGGTTTAAATCAGTGCACTGGTGACTCAGTTACCATTGCTCTGGGCTCAGTTGCCTAATTCAGGACAGAGACCATTAGGATCACATTTCTTGTGTATCTCTAATCTGCAGAATGTAGTAACAGCATCATGTGTACGAGTGATGAAGGTTTTTGCCAGTGTACCAAAATCTACTTTCTAAATGCATTACATGAGTGTGCTAATAGATTTAACAATCTGCATGCTATTTTTCTGCCAAAAATCAAAACTTTGAAAGGCTATAAAACAAATTAGTGGCTTGCTGGCTTATTTTTATCTCCATTCTGTAAAAAATTACTGACTGGGTAGTATATTGATGACACTTTATAGGAAGAGGAAGATGGACTTTGTTTTTAAAAGTTCATGGAATTATAGAAATGGGAAACTGAATGGTGTATTAATTTGATAATGTACCCTTAAGTATAGGATTGCTGTCATGCATACAATTTATATACTTTTTCATATTAAGAAGTGAATCGTCATACTATGATTTCTAGTTTTCATCCTCTGCTGGAAAAGATTCTACTTAAATACTTGTTTGAATTGCTATACCTAGAGATATTTTCTATACACCGCATTGACTTGAGCCAAGAAACTAATGATTTGAAAGGCTCCCAGAACCTCATGTGTAGGGGTTTGGGTTTTGGGGCTTGCCAGCAAGGCATTCTGGGAATTGGAGTCCCAGAACTCTGAGACATGTGCAGTACTGTTCCTCTCCCAGACTGGTCAAGGAAGTCACATGGTATGACGCGGCATCATTTGAAAGCCCTATAAAGGTGCTTGTTCTTCTCAATAAACCAGTTCGTTACACGCCATATTGGTGTCCGCATGGTCCCCTCGGACCTTTATTTATTCGTCTATTATATTAATAGTATTGCTACAAGAAAACATACAGACCAATATGGAAATATATGATAAAAAGTGAAGTATCTGAAAATTTAGTATTACAATGGTTAGCCTCAAGTTTTTGTCCTCAAAAATGTGGTGAAGTTTCAGGGAAGAGCTTGTATTGCATCCACACTTAAGGATGTGAGAAAGACGATGCATCAAACAACTCCTGGCTGTTGCATCCCCACCCAGTGCACATTCAGAAGCTGGAAATCTCTCACTCCCCATCCAGTAGAGGCAGCTGCTACCCTTTTGCAGGTCTGAACAGCAGCAAGGCTGAGGGTGTATCTCATAGACACAGGATCTGGGTTGAAGTTCACACACATCCTCAGTCTCTACTTTCACAAATACTGGTATTCACAGTTCTTCCAGTATGAGTGTCTGTCTCATGTGTAGGTCCATCCAGCATCCAAGTTTCCTCCTACTCCTTGGTTGGTCCAGCTTGAAGTCAGTTAAAGAACAAATGCATGCAATCACCCAAGCATCCCCACTGTCAGGGATGCCTTGAATATTTGCACAAGCTCTCATTCTACCTAATATCCACGGCAATACCCCACACACCTTATTCATCACTGGCTCAGACTGTGAATCTTTACAGATATAGGTGTCTTCTTACGCATCAGCTTGTTCAGCTGGAATTTAGCTAGAGACTTATACATACACACATGTGCAGGCGTGGTTAACTGGGGAAAAATAAATGTATTTCTAGTTGCTGGCTTTAGGCCTCTCATAGATACATCTGCATTCTGACTTACATAATGCACCAACACACCATTTGACACACAGACCTATGAACCCTGTGACCATTAGTCCCTTTCACAGTTAGCCAGACCTCTCTTACACACTGATCTTTTTATTTTAATACCTATGGACTCTGTGACCCTCAGATCCTTTGTCAACCTGTGGCACTTTGATCTTGTAATATTTATGACAGGGAAAAAACCCCCAAAACAATCAAGACTAACAAATCTACCAAATAAACCCACCCCAAATAACTACACAGAGTAAACGGTCAAGAAAAGAATTTAATAAGAAGGTAGGGCAGGCTGCTGTGATCAGGCACAGGGCTCCATCAGACAAGCACACAGCTGGCAGCTCGCTGGCATGTAGCTGCTTCTTTTTTCTGCCCTCCTTTCTATTTTCCTACACTAATTCTTCTCCCGTCCCTCCTCAGATCTCCCTTTCCTTAACTTTGACACTTCCATGAATCATCCCATGACAAGTTTTCCACAGTTTCATAAGACTGTTATGATATCTCCTAATACTCATTTTGGGAGTCTCTCTTTTGGAGTTGACCCTCTCCAAGGCTCTGTTTGAGTAGTTTCTTTAGTAGCCCATCAGACAGTGGCTGAAGAGCTCAGGTCTTTGTTATTGCCCCTGTTATCACCTTTTTGTTAGCTCTGTGTGTCTGTGTGTTTATCACTTTCCTTGTTAATTGTTATTTCTTCTACACTGAGTAGTCCTGGACAAAGTAATTTAATGAACAAGAAGCTCTCACAGGCTTGATTACCCTCACCTATACAAATAGGAAAAATGAGATTTCACAAAAAAGGACTAACAGTAGCTATCCACTGAACAGATAATAACCACGGTCAGCAAATGAGAAGAAAGAACATTGAGAAATGCTGACAGGAGCGAAAGCTTGACTCCTCTCTTCACATTCAGGACTGCAGAGCACCATTGTCCATCATCTTAGCAGTCTAAAGTGTAGACTCATCCTTTCCTGACACTGAGAGACTTATGCCCTCAGAAGTAAGAGTACTGAAGTCCAGGTGAAGTACTAAGGTGTCCTGAGTGGATGTAAATCATATTCAGCATTTCTACACTGATGACATCAATGCCCTCTTTTCAGTTAGGGCAAAAAACTAAACACTTAGAGAATGTGCTTCATCTGTTTCCATACTAGCTCTTTAAAATATCTCATATAGATTTCTCTGTAGTCACCAGTGCGATATCACCAGGGGATGATTCATTTAATGTATTTGTGCATCTGTCAAAACATGATACTCAGGAAATCTTTCTCTAGGGGTAACAGTTCTCTCATGCTATAAAGGAGACAAGAAAACTACCTCAGGTATAAAAATTCATGGTATGGTTATTGACAAGTAGGTAGCATAGTTCTCATGCTGGATACCCATAACATTCCCTTCCAAGGATTGATTAGGTTTAACTTTAAAAGGCTGGATTTACACTGTAAGTTTATATGATTTTCAACCAGTGAGAGGTAATTAATCTCCCAACAGAGACAGCATATCTGGAAGTTTAGCTGTCTCAAGGAAGCATGTTTCCTATTCAGATACCTGTGTATCTATTCACCTTTAGGAATATTTATTTTATATGTAGGTGTTTTACTTTTTGCTGGCAGTAGGTGTACAGGTTGCAATATGAATTTCCTATCCTGTTCAGGTGAGAAGAAAGGATAGGTAAGACAAGACAATTGTATTATCTGGTTTCTTGTAGACTATGATCTCAGATGTTGAAATATTCAGTAACTAGCTTACAGTCACACACATCCTATTTACTACAATTCTATTGAATTTACCTCTTCATCAACTTAATTTTAATTTCCAGATTGTATTTCCTCCACTGACATTTTTAATAGATATTTTATTTTGTAATATTATAAAGTCTCATAATTATGTTTCAGTACACATTACCTAGCATATCATGTAAAACATCGCACTTTGCAAAAATGGACCATCACTATCAGACTACATATTTAGAGGAGATATTAAGATCATCACATTTTTTAATACTTTTTAAATTAGAGTACACAATAGTAAACAAGAAATTGGATTATTCAAAAATAATTGGTTTAACAAATATCATCCACTATTCTTTTCGCAGTTCTTCCTCATAGGTATGAGTACAAAAGCAAAAAAGCCTTCTATTGATTAACTCCTCAGAGTTAAAGGTGGGCAGAATTACCTTTTCTAACACAGACCAAAACATTCACTTGTCAATTGCTGTAAGACTCATAATTTTTGAAAAGCCTTGAGTGAAGCATATTCCAATGGAACTCCAACCCCAAGCAGAGATATTACAGATAACTTCTGCATATTTTGCTTTAACTTTTGCATTCCTTCATTGAGAAATCTCCCAGATTTGTAGAAGATGGTGTGTTATACATCTGTACGAACATAGCAAATACTCTTCTCAGTCTTATACATCTTGCATATTGCCAGGTGTTTCACAGCTATTGAAAGTGATAGCTTTCTTTTCAGCATATTTTTATTTTATCTGCACAGCATTAGAGCATTCAAGGCAGAAATAGTAAAAATACAGAGTTAAATAAACCTGTGTGACATGTATTAGGTGGTTGAAAAGGTTCTTTGATATCTTAACCACAATCTCAGTACTCACCTAACTACTTATGTTGTTGAGATTTAAGTCAAAGATGAACTACATTTGTAATTATGCAGTATATGGCTAAAAAAGTGATTCTGCAAGAGTCCAAGAAAAACATGTATAATGAAAAAAAGTTCTTAAAAAAACCCCCAACAAAACAGACAAACCAAAAATCCCAACAAAACAAAAAACCAAATAAGGTTAACTTTGAATAGCAATTTTTAACTCCTGTACAGGAAAAATATTCTAAATTTAGTCATATTTGTCACATTACTGCAAACATGTATCATCAAATAATGCTTCGCTCCTAATGCTTTCTTCATTTTCACCTTTAATTCCTTTCAAAGTTTTGATGCCAGAGTTACTTTCTACAACAGATAATCTGGAAATTAATTTCCTTTTTGTTCAGATTAGTAGTTTTTTACTTTTAATTAGGAAAGTCTGCATTAGATAGACTTACAAGAGTTCCTGAGAATTTGAGCTCATGGAGATTTCCATACAAGAGCCTGTTTAACATAAAGATGGCCTTGATATCACCGAGTATGGAATCCTGAAATCTGATTTCTACTGCCAACTGTATTTCTAATCTGCTCTCTGGACTTGGGCATGTCATCTCATCTTCCCATGCCCTTAGCTACCTTTCAGTCCTCTCTACCTTTCCTCAGTATTTAGGCTATTAACTCTCTGATGCAAGTACTTTTATCTTGCATGTTCGTGTATGGCGTTTATCACAGCTAAAACCCTGTTAGTCCTTGATGCACTGCAGCAGTATTAAATAATTTCATCTAACCATGTGGAGTAATTAATTGTGAAGCTGGACAAATAATTCTAATCATATAATGAAGAACATGACCTCAGTAATTTTACAACAGTGTTGCAATAACTCCTGTTTCCTTTACCGCAACTGCAGCAGGGAAAATTAGTAGCTGATGGAGATACATGGTGAAAAGATGTATACCAAGAGCCAAATTTCAAAATTTTCATTTTCAGTGTTTGCTCTGATGTTCACTGTCTCCTTTCCAAATTTCTGGTCCAGGGCTGGGAAAGTGATAATTAATTCTGTGCTGTCTTTTGACATTGTGTGGTTAAAACGATCACTGTCAGCTCTTCCAGGCATCATTCCTAGTGAATTTAAGCAGAAGTTTGCTGAGGAACACCCCAGAAAATATGAGGAAAGGAATTGATAAGTGTTCTCATATTAAGTTTCCTGATGTCAAGATTTGCCTGCCCAAGTTATGTCTTCCAGAGTAACCTGTTCTGGCTGACTCTATCTGGGTAGGCAAGCAGGACTGTATAATCTCAAGAGGTGCCTTCCAACATCAGCAGTTCTGTAATTCAGAGGTTTTCATATATATTTATTAATGGCTAATAAATGACTTAATAATATGGGATGTTCATGTTTCAAAATCATGACACCAGTGTGAATTTTCCTGGATTCCACCATTTCCTGTTACACTAGCCTTCAGAGGAAATCTGTTTCAGTCAGTAAGTTGGTAAGACTCAATTTTCCATAAAATGTAATATCCCTGAGGGCTATGTAACCTTTCTAGGACTAGCTTTCAGCCTAGTCTTTCTTCTTCCTTTTGAAAATCACTTCCTAGGCACTGTTGCTGCTTTGCTACATTGATCTAATATGGCCAGAATAAACATTTTTTATTCCCTTCTAGCCTTCCCCATTCCCACCTTTCACTCCACAGCGGTGCAGAAAGAAAGGAAATATGGATTGTAGTCAGTTCATCACACATTGTCTCTGTCACTCCTTCATCTGCAGGAGGATGACTACTAACCACCCTTCCCCTGCTCAAGTGTGGGCTTCTCTCATGGGGCCACAGGTCCTTCCAGGACCCTGCTCCAGCACAGTCTTCCCACAGGCTCACAGCCTCCTTTGAGTATTCCCCTTGTTCCAACATGGATTCCTCCATGGGTGCAGGTGGATCTCTGCTCTTCCCTGGACCTCCATTGGCTGCAGGGGCACAGCTGCCCCACCACGGGCTGCACCACGGGCTGCAGGGGAACCTCTGCTCCTGCATCTGGAGCATCTCCTGCTGCTCCTTCTGCACTGACCTGGATGTCTGTAGGGCTGTTGCACTTGGATAGCCTTGCTCTTATTTACAGATGTTGTTTTCCCGCCTTCTTATATCTGTTCTCCCAGCGGTGCTGCCAGTGTCGCAGATGGGTTCGGCCCTGGCCAGTGTTGGGACTGTTTTGGAGGCAGCTGGAATTGGCTCCATGAAACTGAGAAGCTTCCATCAGCTTCTCAAACAAGTAACCCTGTAGCCCCCCACTACCAAAACCTTGTCACACAAAACCCAATAAACTGGATTTAGGACATTTTCAGGACATAATGAGGAGCTGTAAAAAAACCCATCGTATCTGCATAAAAACTAGTGAGTTCCATTTATCAGTCTTACATACAGTACCAGAAATTGTGTACACCTTAGCTAATCAGTCTAGCTAAATAATCTACCTAATTAGATTTTCTTTATAAGTGATGAAGATGAGCAATTATTTGTAGCATGTGACCCTTCAACCTATTTTACTTATTTAGTATGAGACAATTGAACTATGTCTAGTTGAGTGAATTCAACTCTCACGTTGTTCTGACAGGTCATTTTATCCTTGCCTGTCTCCTTAGCTCTCTTATTGCCCATCCCAACCAAATATCAAAAGGAACCACACCTGGGCTTCTTTTAAGGCTGTAGATATCCAAGGGTTATATGAGTGACAAGGCAAAATACCAGCTTTCCTGTGATAAATACTATAGGTTTTTTTGTTAGGGGAGGGAGGAATCAGGAGGATTAGGGAAAGTAAACTGAATTGTTTTGCACATAAATACCTATGTGTTTGTCTGGTGTGCTACAAGAGAGATTGCCTCTGGGCTGTTTTATGTGCCAACTGTTTTGGGAATTGTGTTTTGTTGCTGTTGTTTTTTATCCCTTTCCTCCCCTGTTTATGAATTATTGTAGCTTGTATGATCCAGCTTTGGGGGTGTGTGTGTCATGGTATTATTTATTTATTTGTTTGCTTGTTTGGCTTCTTCTCTTTACCTTATTCATCCCTTAGGAATGAGGAGAGAGTGTAATGGCAACCATTGTGTACAAAGAAAACAACCCTGGAGGACCCCAGAGAGGGTTGAGGGGTTTAATGAAATCATTAGAATATAGTTCTTAGATATTTTTACACAGTAGCTATTCAGGGAGAGGAAGAAGCCATTCTCTGTAAAATAGGAATTTACCAGAACACAGGACAAAATTCAAATAGTTATTAATGATTAATAATAGAAATAAGAAAAGGGGAAAATCTCTTTAACTACCATGTCTCAGCAATTAGGAAACTTATCTTCTCTCTTGTAATCAGATAGATGAAGTTAATTCCCTTCCTTGTCTAAAAGTAAACTCATGGTGCTCTGACTTTTTTCATTGCTTTTCTCTAAAGTCTTTATCCTGCCAGAGGAGCAGCACAGGAACTGATGTGAGTATTTCTATGCATTATGTATATACTCCAAGGATGTACTTTCTTTGCTCAGATGCAGATGTCTACTATGCAGATGTCTTCATCAAAGCTCATCATTCTAATAATCCTCTGTAATCCCTGGAGGAAAATAGTCCATTTTAAGGGTGATTCCTCTCATCATAATGCAGTCATTAAAAATATATGAGAGTTCATATTCTAGGTCCTTTTCTTTCACTTCTTTTTGTATTTTTTTTATTTTTTTTGATAAAAAACCTCAAATATAAATGTGTGGAATATTTAGCCAAAGAAAGGCAAGATAAATCTCAGCCTGATAAAACTACAAACAGCATTATGAGTTCTACCATCAAGACACCTGCAAGTTAGGCACCATTATTCACCATTTAAACATCAAAGCCCCTTTTTGGCAAGACCGATGAATTTTTTGAGCCAAAACACTTCTCATACTCTTGCAGGAACACAAGGAGTATCAATACGTACCAGTATAATTCTACATTCGATAGTATAACATTTAGACTTCTACCTACAAATGTTCATTTTCCCAGTAAACTTATGATTCAAGCACGAGGTATATATATTCTGTTTTTCAACAGAACTCAGCAGTATGATCTGCCAGGCCTCAACCACATGAAAACATCTAGCAAACTTAGGCCATGAATGTTTGCTAAACCAATAATTTGGATTCTTGATCCATCTGAGCTCAGGTACTGTGTTTTGCCGCCAGAACCTAAAGTAAACTCTGAATAGTCTTTTATACTGAAACGATTTAAATACACGCATGCATTATCACAACAACAATGAAAACAACAGCAAAAGAATTTATTGATTTCTGCACAAATTAAGGTCTTTGCTAATTTGCACAGACACAATTGAAACAATAAACTCTATGAGAACAACAAACTGGGTAATTATCTTAATGATCATTTAATTTTACATTTGGTAATGGATAACTTTTTTCCTTTTACTAATAAGATGTAAATTATAGTCAACTGGTTTTAAATCTTAGAAGTATAATTTTGTGCATTTTAACTGCCATCAAGAATCATTTAATGGAAGATCCATCTCATACTGTGAATGATTCAAACTTGGCAGTGATGTTTTCCTTCATATATTTGATTGTGCATTGCAGATGACAAATACTAAACTAGACCAGAATCTACAAAACCAGTTTTAAAAGTAGATGTGCCCTAATCTCTAATCTTAGTTTTCCACATAGGGTAATAGCACTTGTACTGTAACTCTGTATGGTCTTCTCCCTGTCTCCTACAAAAATCAGAGTGACCTAAATGTTGCTCTAACTTGAAACATTGCTGTATGGTTCATTAGAAGACGAGAAGGGCTGGTAGAAGGAAACTTCAGCACATCCAAAGCAGATGCTACCTTTACTAACTTGGTGCTAAAAGAGTCTGAGGCAAAGTGGCCAAACTGTAGTTTACTCTTTGGGCTCAAGGTTTAACAAAGTGCATGCTTTGACACAGATTTTGATGTGAACTGATTTTTTAAACGTATTTAAAGCCCGACATCTTCCATGCCTGTTAAAGTAATTTTCCCATGTTGATATTTTCATATATTTTTCTTTCTCTGGGTAGCCTTACTAACAAAACATAATTGATAAAATCCTTACTGGTAGCAAGTTCATTTAAAGTTCAAACACAGAATCATTTGAAGATTAGAATAGACAGAAAAACTATTTAGACTTGTGACTGGGTCTGACAAATGTAAAAGCAAGAAGAAAGAGAATTGCTTTTCTAGTGATGTTGTATAAGAAGCTAGTCTCCACCATTTCAAAATCTTTGAGAAACATTATCTTCCCAGGTTTTCTTCCAACTTAATTGAATCTAAACTTGACATTAACTTCACCATGCATTGTATTTGCTTGGCTAAATTTCTCTGCTTTATTCCATCAATTTTTGTGACTTCTAAAGCTGCAGAAGTAGCACAGTTGATTTAAAATCAAGGATGTTTTTAAAATAGAATCATGGATACACAAATTTAGACCTTGAGGTAACTTGGGAAAAGTGTCCTTTACAGAAAATTGCTAAGAATAAAGACAGTGCAGATCTCAGCCTAATGACACCAGATTTAGTGAGGATTAGCTTGAGGCCATGGTTGGATTTTTTGGTCAAGATCATGAGATACTCCAGACTTAGAAGAATCTGAATAGGAATACTGAGATAAATTTTCCAGCTACCAGCATCCCTAACTAATAGGCCAAAACAAGCACTAGCTATGCACATCCATACTTTACGGGAATTTGCAGCTAGATTCACATCTGAACCATGCTGTCTGAGATAACCTCTCACAAGAGCTTCAATATAGTAAAATCCAGTTGCACTAGTCAACTTCTTGCCTGACTAATGGAATGTTGAAAATTCATTGCTATCAGGACAAAAGCTGTGTGGCCACCCACAGCTTTCTGTCAAGACTTTAAAAAGAAATACCAACTGTGCTATAATAAGAAATCAGCTTGCCAAAACATTCCGAAAAGCAACAACTTCCAACTCACTGAAACTCTACTTAAGTTATTATATGCTTGAATGGCCCCTGGAACAACAGATAGCTGTGCAATTAATGCAAACCTTGTCATCCTTCTCCACCTCACTTGTCTCTGCACAGGCCAGTAATGAGGCTCCTTTAGACACAGAATGTGTGCAGAGCTCTGACAAACCACCTCAGTATGCAAAAAAAAAAAAAAAAATAGCTGAGGGGAACTGCAGGAAACATGACCACAGTTGTAAATTATGTCAGCTCCTTCTATATTCACAGCATTGGCTTTTGGAGTCAGTTTGCACTGAGGTGGAAGGGTGTACTCTTGTGTGTTGTTATGTATCTGTCTCAGAGGGAAGTATTTTCACTTTTGAGGAACAAAGCAACAAATTCACAAGGGGAAAGCTTGGTTTTTTTTCATGGACTAGCCATGTCCCTCCTAAGATCTATCATATGCCAGGTGGAAAAATTACTGCTTGAAATTTCCTTTTCAGGTGAGAAAGCATTAGCCGATAAACCATTTTCTAACAAATTCCAAAAAAAAAAAAAAATTAAAAAATTAAGATAAAATAAAAAGAAAGCACACCTGTTTTTGTAAAAATCACTAAATAAAGCACAGTGGTGGAGTTATTTGAACAACTCAGTTTTGAATCACCCAGCTTTAAAACAGACGTGTTTCATAGACTAATCACATGCTTTATTCACTCTCTTCTTGCACAGCTCTTTTTATAGAACTCAATTTTGCAAATTACTCCACTGTGCAATTGACCTCACTTCTAGAAAATACTGTCTTTTTTAAATATTCTACCTTGGTCTTTTCAGTTTGAGAACATTATTCCCTATAATACCATCATTAACCACCTTAAATAGTTCCTCCAGCAATTTCATGTTATCAAGTATTTATAGATAGTTACCATCATCTTTATTTCTTGAAAAAGGTTCATATAGATTCGTAGCTTCATAGATTATGAAGCCAGAAGGGACCATTGTGAACATCCCATCTGACCTCTCTCACAACAGAAGTCATAGGACTTCCCTGAATTAATTCTCTTTGAACTAGAACATATCTCTTAGAATACTTTGATTTAAACATTTCTAGCATTAGTGAGCCTACCAAAACCCTAAGTAAGTTGCTCCAGTGGTTAATCACTCTTCCTGTGAAAATATTGTTTCTTTCTGGTCTGAATTTCTGCAGCACTGGATCTAGGTAACCACAGCGTGTTTCCATCACACAGATAACACAAGAATGAGTGTGCATGGAGACCCAGATTTAATTCATGAGTGCTTCACAGTCCAGCTTGGCAAGACTGTCTTGCTGCTCTACAAGGGGAAAAGAGCTTTCAGAAGGGCTGGATCCATTCTAAATCACAAAATCACGTTAGAATGATTTGGGTTGGAAAGGACTTTAGAGATCATCTAGTTCCAACCTCCCTGCATGGGCAGGGACACCTTCCACTAGACATCTGCATGTTATTGATCCTGTGGCCTAATTCACCTCATTAGTATTGCTGGGACAAAACAAACAAGCAAACAAACAAAACTCCAAAACAAAACAAAACAAAAAAACCCAACCAAACCAAAACAAACGAAAAACCCCCGCACCTTTACTGATCTTGGGGTTCTTGCCTCTCAGTGCAAAGAGAGATAGAAGCATACAATAATATTTAATGAAAAGCAGTACATTTCAGCACTGAGCAGGGCACTAAAGATTTCCATTTTGGCCTTCTCATCACTCCCGTATTCACCCTTTCAGCAAGTAACCCAGTCTCCTCCCCATCAACTCACTTGCCTCCAGTCCGACTCACTAACCAGTCAGATGTGACTCAAAGACACAGTAATTCATATTATTAAGTATTTAATGAACTCTTTGTATATATGAAGTATTTTGTGAACTCTTAACAAAAGATGTAATGTAAGATTGCCTTTGCATACAGTAAGTTTTCCTTTCTTGTTTCTCAAGTTTTTTGAGACAATTTCCAATTGGTGTTTCTTGATTGCCTGTGTATGAAAAGATCATAAAGAATCAAGAGTAATATCTATTTTTATTCTTATTTGGAGACTTTACCCCTCCTCCTAGAATCTGAGGACCCACTTGCAGTCATGTAGCATTACCTGCTGAAAAGCATTTGAGTGCTTCAAGAATGGACCAAAAATAAAGCTGGCACCTCAGCTGTAACACACAATGGCACATTTCTTGTTTAGTACAACTCCTGATCAGGAATTTCATCCATTGCAGAACATCAACTTGCTAAACACAAATCATTCATATCCTAAAAAGTCACTCTCTATGTGGAGCTGTAATCTTGAACAAGAAGATGTAAATAAAATGGAAGTGAGCCTAATGATATATCTCACTGAGATATAGCTATATAAGAAAAGAAAGATGTTAGGAAAGGCATGATCAACAGTGGAACCAAATTTAGCATTTCACTCTGTGTGTGGCTGTGATCAGGAAGAACTTGGAGTGCTAAAAGGAACATTTTGGAATGAAACAAACTCTTACTTCTCCCACTGGACAACTTTGATCCATTGCCTGGAAGGGCTCTGTGCTATGGGAAAAAACAATACAAGCTCCTAAATGAATGTAGATTAAAATGAATTTACTGGATTTTTTTCACAAAAGCTTCATTTAAAATTAAAAGCTCTCAGCTTCTTTCAGAGAGTAACCAATGATGTGATTTATCAACCTCAGTCTAACCTTTTGAGTCTGTATCATAGATGGTCATCACCAATTTCTTGAGATTAATACAGGAAAATGGGCAACATCTGGATATCATTTATCCCATCGTAAGAGAAAGGCCTACAATAAATATATTGCTGCTAGTTGTGCATTTCTCTTGACTGATTACACGCAGGGTTTTAAACAACTGGCTCTGACTTAGATATGAAAGTTTTATATATCTGAGGTTAGATGAGATGAATCCTGACACTAAACCAGTCTGAATATTTTTTATGCAGGAATAGAGTAAGAGTTCCCCCAAATTAGAAGAAATTAAGAGGTGAAATCTGATCTATTCTATTTAGTGTCTTACTTTCATGCTACTAATTAACCCTGAGGGGAAAAAGAAGTTTTTAAAAAAAAAATACCCCCTTCACTTTTGCTATTAAGCACTGATGTGGTACGTGCACATCAGGTATATACTTCATCCAATCCAGTAAATTACAGACATGTGAAATCATCCCCTCTTCACTTCAAAAGCACACCTCATGATTTTTCAGTTATACTGATTGGATTGCATACAAAGAGTGTTCAGGCCATACCCATTTCTAAAATTTACCATATAATTTAGAAAGCCTAATTTTTATTTGTTTTTCTTATTATCTACTTTAAAAATCTATATATGAAGCTGTTAAGCAAAGCTAATTATTTATAGTTAACAACCTGATTCACAAAAATTTATTTATTTTCCTTTTTTATTCACAAATATTTTGTATTAACTCTGTTTATATGATTTTCCAAGAATATGCAACAAATTTTGCTCTTTAACATATCCCTAAATTTAGAATACTTGCTCAGTGAGTTTTTTCCTGTAACTGGTCATTTTAATCTCTTTCTGATTAGCATTCATCAGCTCGGACAAGATATTTGCTGTAAAAAAAAAGAAAAAACTATAGAAACAAACCATCCAACTACCTGTTCCTAGCTATATATCAACAATTAAAAATTAAGTTCATCATCTTAGGGAGAAATGCAGGACATTTTCCTTATGACTTTGGCACTGTCTGGGACATTGCCAACATAAAATGGAGTGATTTTTTTGTTGTTTAAGGCTAAATTTCATCACCTTCCAAGAGATTCAGATTATAAGTTTGTCACCTTTAGTATCTGTACTACAGTCATGTGGAAGGTGCTTCACAGGAGGAATCTGGAAATTATCCAATACAGACACCTCAGATTACATGGGCCCGTTGAACCCTGGCTGAAAATGCTAAACCCAAGTGTTTTGTGAAGATCACTGAGTTTTGAAAGCTATTAATTTATTTCAGAATGAGGAGGAGTAAAACATTACTTCTTCTCATATTCTGAAACACCATCTTTTAACAGAAGTTACTGGTTTTACAGAGGAACACTGGAAAGCAAATTATTCTGTCTTGAAAAAAACAGTAGGGTTCAAAAAATTAATTTCTCCTTCGACACATATTGGGCATCCTGAGTGCTATGAATACCAATCTAACTCTAGGGAAGTTGTCAGTTCCCTCTCAAAATCAGTAAAATCAAGCTCACCACTATAAATGATGTTTTTCGTGCCAGGCAAAGTTTACCAAGTCCCTCTACAAGATGTGACCCTACTCTTTCTTAGACCATTTTTTTAAATTTATTTATTTTTTAATTTTCATCTGTTAAAAAGAAACAATCAAATTTACTTACCTCATGTCATCTTGACAGTTGATGAGATAAAGAGATAATGCACCCTCTCACAATTAATTTTTTTTGTTTGTTTTAGATCTGTTGAGAGTGTGTCAATTATGAATATCTCCCAGAGAAATAAGGAGAGAGGAAACCAAAATTCTCAGTCCCCAAATCTCAAGCATTGTCTGTTAATGCCCCATGTGTAAACAGTATTTGATGTATGTTCTTCCATCCCAGCTTGGTGGATTTTGCCAGGACCTCAGGGGCAGGAAATTCCAGATAATATTAACAGCAAAAAATATGTGTAAGAGGGAAGGGATGGTGAGGGATAGAACATATTTATTTAAGCTCTAGCCTATTTTCATTTCCAGGATTTTGTCTACATGCTTTACTGAGCCTGTGCTCAGAAATTAGACTGCTTTCTTTAAATCTTATACCCCTGCTTTGGCTTTGAAGCTGTTTCAAAGCTGGCAGCCTGAATATGGCACAGCCATGTGGGCATATTTTAAAGTGTCAGAACTAATACTAAGCTCTTCAGTGTTGCAAAAGAAATGTAATTTGCTTTGAGGGCTGGAGTTATTATTGAGAAACATTGTTGTAATCCACATTTTTCATTAAATCTGCCTCCTTACTTCTTTCCTTCTATTGCTCCCTCTCTTTCCCTCAGTCTCCCAAACACATGAACTCATAGATGTTTATACTCATAGGCACACTCAGACCTTGTTCTTTTTCTCTCCCAGTCCCTCTTACATTAAAAAAAGAACTGAGCCTTATGATTTCAGAGGAAAGTGGCAACCTGATTTAAACACGACATTATAAGGAAGAAGATAGTAATTCTGAAATCTTCTAGATATTATTTCATTTTTTGCTAGCTTTCCAAAAAAAAATGGCCTATTTTACTGCTTAAGCATAATCCAGGTTATGCTATGACACAACAACCTGGTTTATTGGATTATATTGTCCTGATCCAACATTCTCAATGCATGAGACTTTGCATTTTTGCGTAAAACAAAGTATTGATTAAGCATGCTGTGCCACGCCCTTACGCTGTCAGAAAATGAGATGAAATATCATTAGTTTACAATTCTCATTGACAATGAAGGATGAGAGGGGAAGAAAAAGATAAAGAAAAATTTCCCTGTAGTCAAAATAATCTGTTTTTCAGAACTCTGGTTCTGTGATTTGACATTTCACCTCGGCATTTCAGGACCCTAAGGAAAGATTAGAGATAAAAGAAACCCATGGTCTGTTACAGACCAAAGTAGTTCTTCCACTCAGTGGCATGATATTCAGCCTGCTCTGTCTTCTAACCATGACCACTGTCAATGGTAAAGAAATAAGATCTTTGCACCATCTCTCTGTTCAGCTCCAGGACCTCATACCAAGACCTCCAGTGCAGTTCTGTTGATGAATAGCTGGTGGCAGGAGGATTGTGCTTTACAAATGAGTCTACAATGATCTGCATTTAAGATGAGTTTGGATGTCGTGTCAACGAGTTGGCACCCCCACCAGGCAAAGATCACTAATCACATAGTTACTTGTCTGACTGTGTGATATAGGAATATATATCATAGAATTATAGAATAATTGGAGTTGGAAGGGACCTTTAAAAGTCACCTAGGCCAATCTACCTGCAGTGAGCATATATATACACACATATATAAAGATTATTATTATCCCTTGGTTTGTTATACTAAGTTGACACACTCCTTTTTAGTATGTCGTTTGGCACAAAGCTGGAACTTTTGCCTGTTATAATGGAGAAGAGCCAGACAAGTAGAAATGCCATTCTCTTTGGTCAAATATATATTTTGACCGCCAAGGTAAAAAGTGGGCCCTTTCACTAATTTGTGGAATAACTCAGTGACTAATGAATCCCTAAGAAAGCAAAGTGAAGCATGCCTGAGCACGTTACTACTTCACTGGCATTGTTCTTTCTTTACTTTCAACAAATGACTGTACAGATGTAAGACTGAGGCTGGACATCACAATTGTTTGAGGTAATCACTCATATAAATAAATATGTAAGCAGCTTTCCAAAGTCGAGGAGTAGGGTAAATGTCTTAAAGCTTTCTTTTCTCTAAAAGTTATATTAATTCTACTTTGTTTGATTATAATATATTAACCACACTGAGTTCCTGTTCCTTTGTTTTATTGTCTGGGTTTTTTTAATAAATTAAAAAAACAATGAACCAAAATCAAAAAACCCTGAAAAAATCTAGGTGTTTTAATTCTATCTTATGGTTTCAAAACTGTAATACTAGTTTTATTAATTACTTATTTCTATTAATCATACAATTAGCACTCATTAATCAAATTAATATTTTAAAGCCATGAAAATAGGGGTTTTTTTACAAGTGTAAATTTAATTCTTAGAGAAAAGCATAAGCACTGGAAAGAAAACTCTAAATCAGTTTGTCTTTAGATAACAGTAGTAAAAAAAGCATATTCTTATTAGCAGCATCTATCTTGACAAAGTTTAATAACAAATTCAGCGTCCATAGATGCTGACAGTTTATAGTTTGTTAATGAGAGAAGAAATTATAATTTATCTGTATTTCAAATTGTCATCAGGTATCTTCATGAACGATCAATGCATTTTAATACTTTTTCCCAGAGACAAATGCATTTGTCTTCCAAGCGTATGAAAATTAGCTATGAAATCTGTGAGATAAGGTTATACTGCGGTTTCCATATCTTTTGCTTATACTTTCCTTCCTTATATATATATAGAGAGAGAGAGTGAGAATATATATATATAAATTGTTTCTATATATTTGTATATCCATATATGTAGATGCATATTTATTTTTCTACATATGTATTTGGATGCTCATGGATGGAGCAAATCTGGGTCAACAGTGATTTTTGCAGTCTGAGCAATAATGAATGTTGCTCAGAACGAAGCTCCCATGTAATTAAATTTCTTGTTTCTGTCTCCATATGCGTATCTGTGTACAATGGCATGTGCACATGTGTGTATAGAGAAGAATTTGCTTAGAGCCATCCTTGTTCACGCTTGCTTACAGCTCAGTGGTTGGATCCTGGAGTAAAAAGAGCAGTAACTAATCCAGGCACCACCCATGGCCCTTGAGGTTGTTAAACATCAATAGGATTACCTTGAAAAACACAAAGAGGAAAAAATATTCTTTGGTTTCCATGCCAGACAAGAGCTTGTTCTTCGTTTTAAAACAAATACTCTCAGTTTTGCATTGGTTTTCGACTTGCCCTTCCTACACTATCTACGCTGTCTGCATTTTGCTTAAGCTCTCACAGACAAGGGTTAGCCAATGCTGTGGCAAAATGCACCACATAAATCATGCTCCAGTTTAACAGAAGGCATCCATTCACTTTGGACCAAATTCTGCATCTGATATACTTAGGATATTTTCCCAATTTATCTATACCTGCATATACTTGTCATATATCTGTTTCTTGTACGGATGTTATAATATTATTAGGATTTTAATGGGTATGCAGCACTGTTTACAAGTTGCTTTTAAAAAAATCGAAAAACTGAGTTATATCCAAATTTCCAAGTTCAGATGGAGATTTATATCTGAAAGCAATGTGTAAAATTTAAATTATGCAGTAGTAGTAATAATTATTATTCTGAACTGCACCATTTTGCTTGAGGAAGAGTTGGGTCTGCCATTTACTCTTTACCAAAGCAAGTGCATTCTGACCTTGACTTAAAAACTGTCATTAAGCAATTATTCCTAAGCTTTTTGCAAAGATCTTTCTTTTAGACGGTCTAACAAAAATATTTAGAGTTTTTTGAGGGCTGCAAATATAAACAAGGGCATTTTAACAGATGGAGTTGATATAAGGAAGGCTTGGAAATAGCTTTTGCACAAATATAAGTGTTTTGCCTCTTCCCATCTCTGTCCCATTTGAGAATAAGTAGCAACAAAAGTGTTTCTTAACACCCGATGGTGTACTTAGTGCTGGCAGGAGTATGTGTCTTCTGTGGATTTATGGCGAGAAATGTCAATATCAAAGTGATTGTGGCAGCTCTTATCTCTGCTCTGTTGAGCTTCACATGTATTAAGGCCTGAAAGCCAACTTGCTTTTTCTTACTTTATGCTCGGGTTTTTTTGCAGCTCAAACCATTCAACCATCACGACAAGGTTGCACCAACACACCGTGGATGTTACAAGAGGAATCATAAAAGTTTGGCCACTTACCTGAAATGAACCACACATGGGCGTTGAGTATCTAAAAAACTCCTATGAAGAATACAAAACATGAGAGTTGCAGCACTGGTTCAGATGAGGGATTCTACTTGCCTGTGTTGCTTCTTTAATGGTGACTATGAAAGAGGCTTAGGGAAGTGCAAAGGAAAGGCAGGCTAGCAATGGGATATTTTATAATTAAACTGCATGGAGGGTGCCTCTACCCTGAGAAATATCTGTCAATGTTGGTCATCCTATTTAAGGGTCAAACTCAGACTGCAAGTTAGACTGTCATTCACTGCCTTATCACTGACTGCCTCAGTGGTAACATTTTCTGGAAAATTAAATCAATTAATCAAAATTAAAATGTCTTTGAAAACATTTCTGACTAATGACAGCAGTAGATCATATATTCTGCAGATCCTAAGAAAGAGCGTTATAAATAAGATTTTTACCATGTACCTTCAGAAGTGCTAGGTCAAAATCAGCCATCCAAAAAGCAGAGCGGTGGTAATAATTCTGGAATCCAAAGCTGTGATTGCCAGTATAAACCTGTGCTTCTCTATATATGCATAGATATTAAATGCCAAAACGAGCAACTTCTGGGAAATGTGAACTCCGAAGGGAGGACATCTGTGTTGTCACCACATATTGATTCAAGCAATAACAGTCATTTCCACTTCTGCAGCCTTTTTGTTCAAGGACTTCTGTAAGCTTTAATTTGTTAACCTGTACAACAGCTCTTTGAGGGTGCCCATGTGATAACAATTCTGGGTCAAGCTTTGTCACTGTTGTTCTTCTTCTTCCTGCGTCTCACCTCTTGCATATAATTTAAAGCATGGATCTTCACCACTCACTCTGACTAAGCAGTAGTCATGCAGGTATTCATTTTATGTTAACATCAAACATATCTGTGTTTGGCAGACACTGAACTTCTATTCTGAAGGGCTAAACTGTCTTGCCTAAATCAGAAACCTCAACCAGGGCCTCTGTGCTCCTGAGCCCCACCAGCTAAGCACAGATCTAGTAGATGCCTTCTGCTTTTGCACTGAAGCACTTATGTTAAGGCCTTGCTTATTTTTATACTGTTTCTACATCTGCCTGGGAACACTGTGTGATAATACCGCAACATAGAAAAAGAAGAAAAAGCTACAGAATTTATATAACTGTCATTTCTTCAAGAGACTTTTCAATGAAATCCATGGTAAAATATTATGCAAAACAATAGAGCCATATCTATGGCATAATAAAGGGTGATGTTTCCAACATTGCTCTGTTGTTATACAATAATAAAATAGGGGCTGATTTATTCTGGCTCCCTGCCTGGGGCTTGCATCCCCCTCATTAGTGCCACTTTGTGGTACAATACCCCTACAGCACACTACATGCGCTGACTTCCTAGCTCAATCCTCTCTATCTTCCCTAATTCAGGACAAGGATGTGCTCATCCCTGACAGCAGCACAGTTTTATAGATTTTTAAGTCTGAAAAGGATCATTCTACTATTTGTTATCAGACAGCTAGGATGCCATTTAGTTTAGTACTTTCTG
>JAWMRA010000009.1:13704242-13762478 GCA_035584735.1 Pseudotriccus pelzelni | reverse complement strand
GCCATAATGATATCTCAAGCTTGGTTGATTGTAATTTGGAATTGTCTTTTTAGGGAATGTGCATTTTGATGAAAGAACTGGTGAGAAATTTTAGCTTGCTCGAGAACTTTTGGCACTGTAGCAGTCATAGCAGCAGCATCTGCCTTTTGATTACCTTCTGCTATGGGTCCTGGTAAATCTGTGTTGGAGCGGATATGCATTATGTAAAAATCATATTTTCTGTGGTTTACAAGGAACCATATAGTATGTATTTCTGCAAACAGACAAAAGATTAGTGATATCTAGAAAAAAAGAGGCTTCAAGATGTGAAACCAACCCTGCAGCATAACATGAATCAGTAATAATATTTAGTGGTTGATTAGTAAACAGTTCAAAGGCTATACAGAATGCTGCAAGTTCTAGAACTTGTACAGAACCTTGGTTTATGGTTTGTACTTTTTTGTCCCACTGTCTGGTCGTGGGGTTTACCCATGTTGCTGCAGCCTTTTGTGACCATCCAGATGCATCAGTGAAGACAGTAATGCCTTCCATACCTTTAGGGCTTTTTTAGCTTCCATTGTCAGAGACTGACTGGAGGTTCAAGTCGGGTCTCCCTTGAGCAGTTCAAAGAGGGGATGTAGTTCCTCTGTGGTTAATCCTAAAAACGGTCTGAGCCAGTTAATGGCTCTTAATATTCCCTGCAAGTCACACAATGTCAGTCTTTTACCTTAAGAGTCAGTGGCTGTGGCACAATTTCCTTCTGGGTGATCTTCCATTCTAGGTAGGCCCAGGGCTGAGTTCTCTGGATCTTTTCTGGGGTGACCTGCAACCCTGCTTCTCGAACAGCATTAGTCAAAGCAGTCATAATAGCTGGTAAATCAGTTTCCTGAGCGGCAGCTACTAGGGTATCATCCATGTAGTGATAAATGACAGCAGAAGGATAGTGTTCCTGGACAGGGTATATGGCTTTGGCAACCACTGTCTGGCAGATAGTTGGGCTATTTCTCATTCACTGTGGGAGAACGACCCAGTGGAACCTTTTCATAGGCTCTGCATGATTCAAGGCATGAACTGAAAAGGCAAAACGGGGGGCATCTCTCAGATGCAGGAAAATGGTAAAGAAGGAGTCTTTCAGATGAATTACCATCAGTGGCCATCCTGCAGGGAGCATGGCAGGTGAGGGAAGTCCTGGTTGTAGCGCCCCCATTGGTTCAATGACTGCATTGACTGCTCTGAGATCTTGTACCATTCGCCATTTACCACTTTTCTTAGGGACACAGAACACAGGGGTATTCCACGGGCTATGAGTTGGTACTATGTGGCCAGCATCCAGTTGTTCCTGGACTAGTTTGTGCAGTTCAAGGAGCCGTTCCCTTTTCAAGGGCCATTGATCGACCCAGATGGGGTCCTCTGTTTTCCATATAAGTTTGATAGGTTTGTGGAACGGCTGATCAATGGCCCTTAATGAAAAACCTGAGAATCTCTTGTCTGGCCATCTCCTGATGCAATTTGCATGACAGTACCAAATTGACCCAAGACATCCCTTCCCCACAGGGTACATGGAATGGGAGCAATGAAAGGTGCTACTCTGGCTTTCTGCCCCTCTGGCCCCAGCACCGTGCGCAGATGAGCACTTTGCCTAGGCCTTTGCATGCCTCCCACCCCCAGGATGGTCGACGCAGGGAATACTGTGGCCCAGTCAGATGGCCACTCCGTATCCTTTATGATAGTAACATCTGCCCCTGAGTCTATTAAGCCGTTAAATTTGTGCCCATCTATGTGGCAACTCAGCATGGGTTGAGAGGTAGAGAGGACTTTTGTCCAGAATATTTGTGGCTCGCCTGTGCTCCCAAAAGCCCCAGAGCCTCTTTTCCCCTCCCCATGTGGTGACAAGTCATAGAAAGGGATCAGCTGAGCTAGTCGCTGCCCTTCAGGTATGTAGCAGGGCGGCACTGGTGTCCATGCCATGATTTGGATTTCACACTGAGAATCGGAGTCAATTACCCCAGGTAGTACAAACAAACCCATCCTCGTGGTTGAGGAACGGCTGATTAGAAGGCCGTGTACTCTTGGGCCCAGGGGTCCCCACACCCCAGTTGGTATTAACACCACGTCCGTGGATGCTACAGTTACTGGTTTTCTGGAGGCCAAGTCCAGGCCAGCGCTTCCTGAGGTGGCTGCTAGCAGATCGCGGGCCGATTGTTTGGGGCCGAATTTATTTGACTGCAGGGGGCGCGCGACCTCGCGCCCCGCCTGTAGTTTCCCGACGGCACAGGAGTCCTCCCGTGGTCAGCTCGAGACCGACAATTACAAGCCCATTGCTTTCCATTACAGCACCTGTGGCTTGCCATTGAGGGGTTTTTTTTAGGGCAATTCTTGACAAAGTGATCAGTTGCCCCGCATCGGTAACAGCCACCCTTTTCCTTTTGTCTATTATCCACTTTCAGCTGGGCGGCTAATGCCATTGCTAGGGAAGTAGTGTGGTGATCAACAGATCCCACGTTCTGGCAGGCTCGCACCATCTCAGCGATTGTGCAGCTCTCTCTTTTAGGCAGGGATTGTAGTGCTCGTCGGCAGTCATTATTTGCGTTCTCATAGGCGAGCTGTTTAAAAAGCAGCTCCCTAGCCGTTTCATCCTCCACCTGTCTGTTTAAAGCTGTTTGTAGCCGATCAAGGAATTTTGAGAACGGTTCAGTGGATTCTTGTAAAACTTTAGCAAACGATAAGTTGCTATCTTTATCTGTGCTAGGAAGCTTCCTTATTGATCTTAAAACTAGTTTCGATATGACTTCATAAATTTCTCGTGGATAGCCAATCTGGGCTTCGGCAGCTGAGTAAGCTCCCTCCCCTGTTAGATGATCACTAGTCATGCCTGCCTGCAAAGCACCCGGTTCATTTGCATAACTCATGTGCCACAGCATGTACAACTTTTTGGTACATTCAGAGTGAGATTGACAAGTTTATCAGACAGAGAGAACAAGAGCTTTATGAGACAGTTTAGATCCAGAGACTGGTAAGAGGAATAAACAGAGAGAGATTAGTTCTCTTCTTATTTAACAGTGCATCCCATGACCAACATGAACTGGGTGTGCAGAACAAAGACCTAGATGTTGAAGAGTGCAAAGCTTGCTAATTTGCAGAAGGAAGAGCTGACCTATGCTGACTCTCTATATGTACTTTTATTTCAATCCATTAAACTTAAAAGCAAAATGGAAAAGTAGGCTGAAATAAACTAAAGAATGAGAATCCTGAATACCAGGTGCCATGGGAGTCTGCACTGTCTGTAATAAATATCTGCTCTCTGTGGGGAAACCTCAAAATTAAATCTTCCCCTTCTATTAACTCCAAAAAACCCCAAACAAACAAATATACATCATCCTTGAATACTCTAAGCAATTACTGAGTGCAAAAGGACTTAATCTCTTTGCCTTTTTTAGTCACAGTGAATGGCATCAAGTACCTGAGGGCAGCACTCCTGTGAGGAACAGGGAGATCCATGCTATAGTATTCCCTAGCAATGGTGTGCTAAGGAGCAGAGCTGGAAAACATTTCATATAAATAGCTATTTGTCATTAAAACTGAGGTAAAGAAAGCTAAAGTTGAATGAAAAGCATTTAAGCTCTTATCGGGGTAGGCAACGTATTTTTCATGTTGGAAAAGCATGTTTAGACATTGAGTAACTGATGTACTTAGTTCTTATAGCATACTGTAGTTGCAGATAAACTTGATAAGCAAAGACACATCTGCTGAATAGAAATGTAGTTTATCATTTTTCTCCTGAGGTAATGACTACCTATTCACCCTCCCCTGCCTCGCCAGCATCTGTAAGGCTTCTCCTGCATTCCCACGCACAGTGACAGTGCAAGTTGTTCTACTTATTATTCTTGTATTGCCAACACTGTGCCTGTCTTTTTTAATGATGTACGGCCTTACCTCAGTGGTGGTTAATCTAATGATGAACTAGCTCCCTGGAGGTTACAGGCACCATTTTCTCTGTTTCTAGCTAGCAGTCAGCATCACACAATGATGAATATTTTGGGCTTCGCTCACCCTCCGCATCCATGCTGACTGAGTGAACATTTATTGCAGTGTGAAATTATAGCTATAGCTTCAAAAATAGCAATTTCCTGGCGAGGCATTTTTGGTGTCTTATGTGCTTCATTCACACATTAGATAATATTGGAATGCAAATTAATTAATTCAGGAGAGTAACAAAATGCAGGGATGGCTCCAGGACTAAAGGTCCTCAAGTGAGAAGGAAAAATAAGATCAATCATTTAAATATCTGTGCAGGTTCAGTTAAAAGCTCAGACTATGTTATTATGCTTCAGCTAGTATCCCTCAGCATGCTGAAATATGATTTGACTGAAATCTGGCTGGGAAGAATGACCAAGAGAGAACAAAAGTATCTGATAATATTTGGGCATCTGCTTTTTTTACTTTTTTACATTTTACTTCCATAGTGTGTGCAATCTAAAAAAAAAAGAGAAGAAAAAAAGAAATCTGACTCTTGTAGTACTGCTTTTTGAAATTTGAAATTTCATTTCAAAAATTACATTGAAATCTCAGTCATATCCTAAGTTATACCAGAAAGCAGTTTGCAGAGTTTTGTTTGTGGCTCTGTCTGTGAGTTCTTTAGGGTGACTTTTTTGGGAAGAATTGGTAAAGATCTGAGATGAAACAAATACAGTAATGTCCTTCCTGGTTCACCTCTTCTTCAGAGCTGTCTGGCTTAGGCAAGTAAGTAATCAGCTCCTCATTAACTCTCAAATTGTTGACTCTTCCTGGGTTTGTTACAGTAGTACGTGTAGCTAAAAAAATAAGCATTTTGTTGTTACGGGCATGGCAGAATTGCAATATTGCATCCTGTTAATAGTTCTATTTGGAAGCAACTGATCATAAAAATATTGTCCCAAACTGAGCATATGTTCATTCTGTCTGCAAAGGGAGGCTGAAGAGAGTTGACTTAGTTGAAATGTATTTTTGTGTTATTTGGAGATTTTTTTCTTTTGTTTTGTATTTACTTTCATTACTCAATTTTGCAGTGGTTTTATAAACTTTCCATAGTTTTTTGGAAGAATTAGTTGTCAAAGCCTATTGAAAGCTCATAGGATTTGTTTGACCCCAAACTGCATTTTCCAGAAGTTAAACTTTTGGCTAAGCACATCTGCTGTGTGAGAAGACAAGCTGAGAGAGTTGGAATTGTTCAGCCTGGAGAAGAGAAGGCTCCAGGGAGACCATGTAGCACATTCCAGTACCTAAATGAGCTACAACAGAGCCGGAGATGGACTTTTTACAAGGATTTGGAGTGGTAGGACAAGGGTGAATGACTTTAAACTGAAACAAGATAGGCTTAGATTACATATAATGAAGAAATTCTTCCCTGTGAGGGTGGTGAGACACTGGAAAAGGTTGCCCAGAGAAATTGTAGATGCCCCATCCTTGGAGGTGTTCAAGGCCAAGGTGGATGGGGCCCTGGGGAACCTGGTCTAGAGGCAGTTGTCCCTGTCCCAGGGTAGAGTGTTGGAACTAAATGATCTTTAAGGTCCCTTCCAACCCAAACCATGCAATTTTAAAATTTAATCATGCATTAAATTTATTGTTATATACTCTAAGTAGTCTTATCCACTGTCATCCACTGGTCCAAATGCCTCAGCCAGTGCTTTCTGATGAACATTCCCTTGCAGTTCGTAGTGTCTGTGGACTTTGCAGAAGTTTATTCATACATATTTGAAATAAGGATTACATTTGAGAATTTCCCAGTCAGTTTATGGAGAGTTTATAAATAGCAAAAATTAGTAGAAATACTGAAACTATCCTTGATGAGGTGTTTGCTCAGATTTAGCTACCAGTTCTTTCCTCTGACATTTTAAAAGACTGGCCTATTAGAGTACTTCAGTTCCTCTTCATTGGATTTCTTGACTGTTTTCAAGCTGTAAAATCCCAACTCAAAACATGAAACTTTTAATGTGAAACTTTAAGCTGTAAATTATTCTGGGCTATTTTTTTAGGACAGAGCAGGATTGTATTTACATTAAGATTCATGGAATAAATTCTCATACTTTAATTGCATATAATGCTAAGGGGCTTTTGTTTGCATAGATTAAATAAGGAGTGCAACAATGTGGTTTAAATCCTCCAGAAACCTGATGAAGACAGCAGTATACTATACAGTTTATTTCTAATTTAATGGCTTAGAAAACCATTGCAATTCTCATTCTCTAACAGCCTGATGGAGCAGCTGAGGAAGTGACAAGACGGAATGTAGAACATGTACCAAGCTAATCAAATAGTGAGTGAGCAATTTCAATTCACAGTGTTATAATGCTGATGTTTCCTATATTCCCGCAGCAAGCTCAGGCAAGGAGGATTGTAAAATCACATCCTTTTTAGGTTTGCTGTAGTTTATACTTCCCAAAGACCGTTGGGATACTAGATTCAATCAGACAAGGCAGAAGATAAGTCCCCAGATAAGTCATTTATTCCTCAGTATGGAACAAACAGTGTTTCTGTAAGGGCTGAGGAAAGAAAGGCCACTGTAATATAATGGGATACAATGCACAGGTCCCTACATGTCTCTAAGGTGCACCCAGATTTGTAGAGAACATTTTATCCCTTATAGGACAGCTACTGGAACAAGCAGATCCTGGTTTTTTCCCCTTATCTGTAATAATACCTTAGATAATACCTTAGATATCCAACACCAGGAAAGCCTTTTCTTCCTTCCTGAAGTAAACATCTAGAAATCAATACTGGTTTTTGCAACTCTTCATAGGAGATACTTAAACAAAATCTGTTCTGCACTGAACATAAGTATTTACTCCGTGTTTTGGACTACATGGTAGAAACCTCCAGAGGACTCAGTTCGAATATCTTTAAAAGGAACAGATGCAGTCTGACTGCAACCAACCGATCCTCAAAACTGGGATATAAATACTCCAATACATCTCAGTGATATTAGCAATATGACCTTTACAGATTAATGTATTCTTGTCTTTGCAAACAGCCCTATTTATGGCTGACCCAATTACTTAAGAACTCATCTGAGATCTAAATTCCTAGATGGGGAAGTTTAGAGTTGTCCCTACATGTCCCTATTATTTTGGACAAATATAATCAGACCTCCTGGGGATCGATACACAGCTGATTGAGATTTACAATTAGAACAGAGCTCCTGTTGGTGCTGGAGAGGGTGAATGATGAACAAAGCACAGGAATGAAAGGCCTAAGAGCATTTTCAGTGCTCACTGCTGCAGTTGTCTCAATCTCAGGATTTTCCAGTCTGAAAATGCAGAGAAAGCTGCCATCTCTTCCCACCTTCAATCCAAATCATCACAATTATTTCAGCTCAAAAAATGACCACTTACCACTCCCCGAAAAAAAGACGGGTAGTAGGAGATCACAGTGGCCCAGAAAAGACGAAGTAATTGACTCCAGGGAGATGAAGCCCTGAGGACTGATTGAAAATGCTGTCAAAGCACACTGATGTTAAGGAAGTTGTTCAATAGCTTTTTTACTTTTTAATTTGCTGAGGACAGACCTCATCGCAGTCTACAGCTTCCTCATGAGGAGGGACAGGCACTGGTCTCTGCGGTGACCAGTGACAGGACCGAAGGAAATGGCCTGAAGTTGTGTCAGGGAAGGTTTGGGTTGTGTATTAGACCACTCAGAGGGTGGCTGGACACTGTAACAGGCTCCCCAGGGAAGTGGTCACAGCAACAAGCCTGGCAAAGTTCAAGACGGGTTTGGATGATACTCTCGGACTGATACACTGATACTCTGTGACTCTTGGAGATGGTCCTGTGCAAGTACAGGGATTTGACTTGATGATCCTTGTGGGTCCCTTCCAACTCAGGATATTCTGTGAGTCTGTGAAATAATCACCTCCTGCTGACATCCATTTAAAGTAGGAAGATTCCCAATACTATTATTTACTGTTTTCCGTATGGTTCAGTTGCATTTTAGATATATTATAGGGTGAAAGCTTTGAAATTTTATAGTGAGGCATAAATTATTTTAATAACTCTTCATATAATTGTGTTTATATTAATTCTCAATGGTCTTCAAATGTCTTAACTAGCTAAAAATATGTGAAGAGGAAACAAACTCAAAAAAACGTGTGATGTAGATGCTCTTATAATGTTTAGCCATATATCTTTATTATTAGTTGTGTTTTATGTGTCTCTAAGTTTATTCAGTTTCTAACATAATATCTAGAATAAGCCTATTGGTGCCATGACCACATTCATGTTAAATGTAATTCCTCTGATGACAGTTGCAGCTGTGTTCAGGACTTATGAGTGCTGACCCCAAAGGACAATACAGTCAAAGTGCACGTGCAAATGGACTGAAAGACACTCTAACAACATTTGCACACATGCACCCCAAATGCGATCGCAACAGGTTCTTGTAATGAGTCAAGCTGTGCTCAGAGGGCTTGGAGGTTTTTTGCTGAAGCAATAACTGGTTCTGTCTGATACCAGTAACTTCATGTGACAGCCATAATGCTCCTCCTTTGTCTTGATTCAGGACAGTATTGCTCCAGTGGCTATAAAACATGACAAAGGATTGTAACAAGCAGCAGTTCGAAATACTTTTAAATGAAAACAGTGCAGAGGGGGTTCAAATAGCAAGCTAAAAATATGTGAGAGATCAGTGGATATTTAACAACACCTCTTTAAAAGCCAGCGTTGCATAACTCTGGGGTGTTACAAGCCCCTTATGAGCAGTGACATTTTAAGAAAGGCTTCTGTCCGTTTCTCTTCCCTTTTACCCTGCAGAATGCTTGCTTTTCCCTGTGCCCTTTCCAATCAGTCTGGTGTTAGTAAAATAAGGGGAAACAGTGAAAAATGCACAGTAGAAAAAGGAAACAAGTTTGTAAAAGTGCTAAAAAGCCTCAGCTCATGAGGCATAGGTTCTGATGGACTATTTCTGACATTTGTTGCTCTGGTGCTGTGCTGTGTGAGTGAATATTTTACCTCAGTGTCAGGTGGAAGGCTGACACTAATAGTTTAAGTATGCTTTCAAATCTGAATACAACTTCACTCAACAGTATATATCCAGGAATATTGACCACCCAACTCATAAATACGATGTACCCTGGTAGTACATCGAGAGTTGGAAAAATATCATGCTCATTATATTCCCCTAGATACTGTGCTGGAGAGGGATAAAGACCTTGCACCTTACCATTTACTTCCCTGTAGTTGAAAAAGAGATTCGAGTTAATAGAGACAGCAGTATAAGTTATTTTACTATTAATCTAAAAACAATTAGCTATTCCTTGAATGCCTATAGCTTGAGAAAACCATTTCTTTTACTGTTTTAAATTTGCATGTTATTTGGTGATGCCTTAATTTGTTTTACATGTACCACTGCTGGTGTTTACACAATTCCCAATACTATTATTTACTGTTTTCCGTATGGTTTGGAAATTGCGTAAACGACTAACGCTTCCTTCCAATTATGAGTTAATAAAAGAAAGTCTCTACGTTAGAAAAACATATTTTTTTTTTAGAAAGTCAGTGATGGTTTTGTCACTGGCCACATTAGAAGTTCAGTATGTTACTACAGGAATATTATGATGCACAGGTGATAGAGTTTCTGGAGGCAATCAACAAGCATGGCCCTGTTTGAGCAGGGCAGTCGGACAAGATCTCCATGGATCCCTTCCACCCTCAGCCATTCTGTGATTCTGTGAAGTGTGGACTATTGAAAAAGAAAATTAATTAATGATAGCCAACATTAATGGCAAATAGATTACTGAAATTTTGAAACAAAATGCCCCTATTCCATTCAAATTTTGTCAGTGTCAAAAGTTTGGGAGTTTAAGCAACCTTTAGATACTGTAGGCTTGCAAAGTGTAAGGCTATTTGGAAAAACAGTAATATCATTAAATGTTGCATTCTGGAGGTAAGTTTGTACCAGTATAAATCATTTCATTTGACTTAATTATACAGAAACAGTGCTTACTCTTATTATCTGATTATTAACCCCTATGTGAGCTATTTACATCTCAGTCTTGATTAATCAGCATAATGATTACCTGCCTGTTGTGGTAATTAAGTAGAAAATCTAGCAACAAAATAATGAGATTTTTAATATTCTTTTTAGGTTGGATGTAATGAGCACAGAGCGTAATAAATGGGTCTTGAATATAATGCAAATGAGATTAACTTTCAAGAGGCCAATTTTTTTTTTTTCACTTACAGGTATTTATTTTGTGTCAATGGAGAGCTAAAAATGTTTAGGAGCCAAATAAACTAAAAGGTCTGATTATAATGCATAAGACTTCATGACGTGCCAGAAGAGGAAGGGTCTGTGTACGCCTGAATCACGTTTGTGCCAGCATTCACACAGGTGTTTAGCTCTGCAGGCAGCTCAGCAAATCCTCAGTGGTGTGAAATGCCACGCCTCCTTTTCCACTGGTGGTGCTGCAGCAGTGGAAATGAGATGTTACTCATCCAACTAATGAATAACATCAGGAGAACATTTTTAAAATCAATGAGATTCTTCATCATCAGATTTTTTTTTCCAGGCACCTAAAGTTATGGATGTCCAATGTTTAGTCAAACAAGGAAAATACTTTCAGCTTAGAATCAGAACAATATCATGTAAGGCTGATTCAAGTTGCAGAGTTATCTCCAAAGGGAAATGAGAGAAGTTTGCTGACTGTGGGCATTGGAAATTAGATTCAATAATGCTCTAAGAAATTT
The DNA here is from genome assembly GCA_035584735.1 of Pseudotriccus pelzelni. NCBI lineage: Eukaryota > Metazoa > Chordata > Aves > Passeriformes > Tyrannidae > Pseudotriccus > Pseudotriccus pelzelni. The sequence continues at coordinate 13,751,784 of JAWMRA010000009.1, read as the reverse complement.
ACACCAAGGTACTAATATTGCAAATGCTCCAGTGTACAGCATATGGCTCTGATCTGAAAATACTGAAGCATGAGCTCATTTTTACTTGAGTAGTCCTATGGGACTAACATCTTAAATTCATCTGTATTTCTGCAGCTGGTGTACATTTTGGAGGATTACTTGTAAGTGTTCGTTTTGCCAGCATATTTAACTACTCCTGCATCACATAATTTTTTCTGCCCTTAATCCCAAATTAAGCATTTTTCACTATGATTTCTGAGTATATTTTGCTCTCTTCTGTGTTGACTGCCTGATGAACATATAATAGCCCATAGAAGATAAAGCCACTGTCTATATAAAATAGGTGTCTTTAGAAGACCAGATCTTTGGAGATTTTAATGGTTTCCTCTGAGCTTCCTTGATTTTGTTTAGAGTTAATTATCTACTCTTCAACTGAAGACAACTGAAAGCAACACCTTCAAGCCACATTACAAATATATATGGAAAGTTGTTATCTCCCTTCTTGATAAAATGTGCCCAGATAACACAGTGTTGGCATTATTTGCTTCATACTTACAAAGTAATCTTATATGCAAGTGGCTCTTTTCTGACTGTCTGACTTCATCTGAGCCAGTTTATAAACCATACCTCAGTTTTTTCATTCAGTGTTTCAAACATATTTTCATTGTTTATTTTTCATTATGTTTAAAATCTCTCAGTGCTCTTGGTTAGTTCAAACTCACAAAGTGTGGTAGGACACACACGCTAATCAAGTACAGGTATTTGTAGGGATATGTGTAGGGAAAAAATCCCAAACACAAACCATCCATGACATCATCTTTTATAAGATTAAAAAATCAAAATCTTCTTTATTTCATTAGAACAACATCTTCAAGAAGGATAGTTCTTAGTGGGGTGCTACTAAGCTGTCCATGGATTAAGAACTAAAGCTTTAGTATTCTTACTTGATTTTGATTCTGACCTCTTTGAAACATTGATTGCTTGTGATCATATTCCAGCTCTGCTCTCAAACATCTCTTTCATCAGCTCTCTGAATGCTACGTGGAGCACTCAGAAAGTCCCATACCACTTCTCCCCTGAGGCCTTTCTCATCTGGTTTTGCTCTTTGTCTTTTTCTGTAATTGCATTTGTGTATTAAAGGTTACCATGTCTTATTTCTCTAAGGATACACATTTGGGAATGGTTTTGTTTTCTAATGCAGAATAGTATTGAAGATCTCAGCTCTGCATTAAACTGAATGGTGAATACATGATAAATACAGGAGGGCTGTGGAGGCCTGTCCAGAGGTTATTGCATAGTTGAGGCCAAACCCAAAAACAGATTTCATGCATACACTAAGGAATATGCAGCACCAACTTACTATAAAGTTCTCTCATGCTTCAAATGCTTATGTGTATTTCACTTCACTGCCATGAGTAATTCATTGAGAGTAATGGAACTGCTTGTGTCCACTTCACATTAAGCGTTTGCTTACCCAGGAATGAAAGTTTATGTCCTCAGTTGCAGTACAGTTCCTTGGAGGAATGTTTTAACTTTCTTCTCAGTGCAATGAGCCTTACATAAGCTCTACATTTGAAGAACTGTCTTTAAACGAAAGGGAACTGTGTCTTCTACTTTCAGTGGATATGTTTTACAACCAAGATATTTTAAACCTTCTATTATTTTTTTTAAGCAAAGTAGAATTGTTTTTCTCAGTAAAAAAAAATTACTGGTGTTTCACTTTGCTCTAAGGATGGGCTTAAAAGAGGTCATTCTATATGCTGCGTGAAGGATTGGACAACGGAGGAGAGAGAACAGTAATAGCTTCTATTTCTTAATCTTATTTTTTTAAATATTGTTAATGGTGAAAATGTTTGCAGAAAAGATTAAACTCAACCAAAGCTTTGGTAGATTGAAAGGAAGATGAGTTTAATGTCTGAGATTATCTTTTGAATACTTTCTCTTTTTTAAGCATAGCTCTGTCAGCTAAATATAGTTCTGATTTTTACATTTTTATAGACCATGTGAGTTCCCTGCAGGCATATTGTCCCTCTTCAGTGATTTATATAGTTTGAATTATAGGGGATGATAAGCATTTGCTGTTCAATAGTGTAGTTAATGCTCAGCCCCCCCGGGTAACAGAGCAGTGAAGCATTTACTACTCAGTGGTAGTTCTGCAACAATCAGCAGCAGTGCGGCTCTATCACAGTAAATTTATATCAGTACACTTCAGCCTCGGGGGGCTGAACATTCACTCAACATAGCCTAGGGAAAACAATTGGTATGGACATTTTCCAGTCTTTTTGGGTGTCACAACAGGAGGAGTTTAGTATTGTAACCAAATCAGAAACAGAAATCACAGGTGTGCAACATGAAAATTATCCAACTCTTATTTTCTCTCCTTTTTTCCCTTTTAGCATGAAAAATAAATAAATGCTTGGACTAAGAAGCTTTTGGAAAGCTGAAAGCTGAAAAAGTTTCCGTATTGGCAGACTCACTACCGTTCTGGTGTAGATGGCAGAGACTCTGGGATGGCTCCCAGCCCTTCACTCCAGTGTTTAGGAGGAACCTCTTCTATCAGGTAGGTCAGCTTTCAGGCACTGTAGCTATATAATACTTCTGTTCCTGTGACTGTGATGAGAAAAGAGCAAGAACTACATCAGCCAAGCAATAATAGTGTTTCTCTTCCAGGTTATTTTTCTTTAGCACGGCTGAAAGTGTTTTATAAAGGAAGCCAGTATTGTCAGGGATGAGGAGCACAAGTAGTGTTCTCCTCTATAATTCTACTTGCAGGACAGGATGAGAGAAGAAGCATGTAAAGCTTTGAGCCTGGTGTCACAGGCAGAATTTTGTCATTTTTGATTGTGGATCAGTTTACACAACCTGCTGGCAACAGGTGAGGTACACCTGCCTCCAAGGGGGAAATGTTTATTGCACCAGCGTTAGCAGAGCCCACTGAGAGATTAAGCTGGATTTGAAGGGGAAAAGGGCTAAAACTAGGGTCCCTAGGGATAAGCTGGGGGCAGCACACCAGTATTTGAGGCACTCAAACAATGTCCTTGAGTCTGCAATCTCAGTGGAGGTAGGGGATGGAGATCCACACAGCAGCAAAGATGCAAAGGTTACTGTGTTAGAAACCATGCCAATACTTGAGAATGGTCATGCAGCAATTAGGATTTCTCCCCTCAGGAAGGTGGTGGGATCTACACCAATGCATGCAGTACGGGCAGCAAACAGGAGGAACTGGAAGCCCTTATGCAGCAGCAAATCTATGAAAATCATGGAAACATGGTGGCATGAATCCCACTACTGGAGTGCTGCAACTCTTCAGAAGGGATAGGTAAGGAAGGAGAAGGGAGTGCCTTGATTTTCTAGAGCTTAATGATGGTGGCAACAGGGTTGAGTGTCTGTGAGTAGGAATCAGTAGGAAGGCCAGCAAGGCAGATGAAAGGAGATTGTAGTAAGATGGGGACTGGTCTCTTCTCTTAGGTAATAAGAGGTAGGATAAGAGAAAATGACCTCAAGTTGCATCAGGGGAGGTTTAAATTGGATTTTAGGAAAACTTCCTTAACCTAAAGGGGTTGTCAAGCACTGGAAATGGCTCCCCAGGGAAGTGGTTGAGTCACGATCCCTGGAGGTGTTTAAAAGACACGTAGATGTGACACTTCGGGACATGCTTTAGTGGTGAACTTGGCAATATTCAATTAACAATTGGACTTGATGATCTAAAAGGTCTTTTCCAACCTGAAAAATTCCATGATTCTATTTTTGTATGAAAAATATAGAAACCAAAGCAGAAAGAGGCCCCTGGAGTTAGCCACAGTCCTTCAGCAAGACTGTGGCAGAGCGAAAAGTAAAGCTGAGGTTCCCAGGGTGTCTTGCTTAATGCTTTAGCTGCTGCAGTCAACACTGCCCTCTCTCTCTGAAATGCATCTGGAAGCCTCAGGCTGCAGTACAGCCTGCAGCAAGAATAAGGACTGACAAAGTTATTTTTTCATTTGTAAAATATACAAGATGTGGCAGAGCAAGATACAAAAGATGAGGAGAAGAAACTACAATAGACAAGAGGAGTTTTCAGCCTAGAAAACACAGTAGGAAAGTGTGAAGTGGGATTTCTGTGAGTACTCCATTCCCACAGATGCTGTTGTGAATGTGAGAAAAGATGATTGCAGTGAACTGAAGAGGTGTTAACTCTGCTTTGCTGACAGGGAATCTATATGTAATGACCACTATACCTACACTACATTTTTAAGCCTGACTGGTTGTAGAGACCCAGAAAGTATAAATATAGGCATGCTTAAGTGCATCTCTCAGGGCCCTCAGATCTCAACACTGTATGTTTGCCGGCATCTTACTGCACCAGAGAGCCTGAACAGGCTGTCTGCAGGAAGCCTTCAAGCTGAGAGGGCAAGTCAGGTTTCCAGAAGGTGTCTGTCTTATGCTTTGTGCTTGCTTGCCTAACACAGTGTGGAAACAGCATAAGGGCATTGTGAAGAGCCTCAGAAAGGCTAATGTTGACAGGCAAGTGGAGATGATTGAGAAAAAAAGTGCATGATTTTTGTTAAAGTCATGCAGACAAAACTGCTGACATCCTCTGGGGGTGGTGAGAAAGTGACACTACCCTGTGGTTGTGAATAATTAAAAAGCAGCTTGATGGCATTAGAATTGGGACAGCTTTAAAATCAGCATAAAAATTAGGAATTGCAAAACTTTCAAAGAACAGGAATCTGACGAATAATGGGGGGCAAAATTAAATATAATCAGCTAATTGGCTGAGAATCCTGAGAAAATCCAGGATGGATGTGATGGGCATGGATCTGTCCCTGCAGTCAGCAGGCATAAGCATCATTCCCCCACACCCAGGCTGACTGACCTTAAAGCGTGGACACTGACAGTAAAGCAAGGACTACTTACATAGAGCCTGGAATGAATCCTATAGTACTGACAAAGATAAATGTTTTCCAGCAAAACAGTATGGCCTGTTTGGTCACTCTAGTCAAGGAAATCAAAATTATATTCGAGTCCTAGAAGGAAGTTTAAAACTGTGAAATGGGAAAAGAAAAGAGGTATGAATAAAATCAAAGAGAAAAAATGAAAAGGTCATAAGTCAAAGAGAAGATGAAGGGCCACTAAACTAATAACAAACCAGCTTACTATGAGGCAGAATAATAATCTCAGCAGCTTCAGGATTCAGGTAACCAACCTGTTCCTTCACCTAAAGCTAAAAGACAGGCCTCTTGGGTAGAGTGGTAGTAATATTTGAATAATTTCAGTAGTAATATCAGAAGGAATTTGAGAATAATGAAGGATTCATTAGTTCAGGATTCAGAACCTGTGGTCTCAGAAATAGGAGAGGAGTAACTGTGGAAGGCAGATACAGTATTAATGTTGTAAGTTTCAGTGCACATGTACATAATACAAAGAATCTGTATCACTTTTTATCTGAAAAAGCATTTACCTCTGCTGTTACCTCTATCCTCTTCCCTGCATCACAGTGTGCCTAAGGCAAGAGGAGTGAGCTGAGACATAATGTGGAGTTACACAATGCAAATAAAGGCAAGGGTGCTGCACAGAACATCTATTATAAGTGATAGTGTGTATGATTGAAAGAGCAGATGTCTTCAACTGATAAGAAAAAGATATGTCTTTAAACTTTGTCCAGCTGAAAGAGAAATCATGGATGCAGTCAGAATGGCACTGTAGCAGACCACTTTTATAGGCTCTTTCCAGAGCAGAATCGCATATGGAAACAATTTTTGATAATGTGTTGTAAAATACATTCCAGGGAATAATCCCATACTGGCAGAGATTGAACTAGACAGTTTAATAAGCCTTCCATCCCTAATTTCTTTCTGCCTGTGATTCTTTAAGCTGAAGCCACATAATTCTATGTTCTCTGTAGCTTTTCAGTCATCCAGTATCTTCTGACTTATAACCTGACCTGTGTGTAACAAACGCCAGGTTCCTTGAGGAAGAAAGACACCCTAATCATAACAGCAGGTTTCAGATACCCCATTGCCAACTCCAGACCCTGCTTTTATTTATTTATTTAGTCTGTGGAATGAAACACCAATAAGAAATACCTACATTGGCCGGCCTCACTTAAGGCCTTTGTTAAATCCTCATTTTACAAAAGTGCGGAATAATAAATTTAATATAAAAATACAAGGCAAGATACGCAGCAATTAGATGATGGTTTGGGTGAGGCCATCCTCATTTCTTAAGCATAAGTGTTGAGAAGAGGTGGACTTCATCTCATCAAATGAGCTCTATGTATGTTCTGTGTAGTGTCCAAGGACTGTGCACACTGCACAGCCTTTGATGGGCAATGTGTAACTTTTGGAGGTCTTCCATATTTCACATGATATGGATCCAGAGAAGACAACCTGTTTCTTCAGAGCATCTCTGAATTTCACAGCTGTATCAGCAACTACTGGCAAGCTACATCTTTGAAAAAATTCTGATACCTGAAACCCCAGCTTGGGAATAGCTACTGTGGAAGAGAGGTGTTTGGTCTCATCTCACCTAATTGTAGACATATAAATCTTAAAATGAGAAGAATCACCTTCTGAAAGTGCTACTCTCTCTGCTGACTATTCTAGTCTTACAAAACGGAGACACTTTCATTGGCCAGTTTATCCCACGGATCTGTCATGAGAGGAACAACTTCAAATTACCAAGAGTAAAACTTAACCTCCACAATTCCAAAGATGCACTTTGATGGCATAAATTTCAATCAATAACTGGAATATTTCTGACTTTTTTCCTTGGAAAACAATAGGTGTTTAAGAAGGCTGAAGTCTGCAACAAAGTTGTGCTTGGATCCAAGGCTTTGATGGCCCATATTCTTACCAGTGCAAGCATGAGAAAAGTTGTAAAACTGCTAGAAATCTTTATGAAAACATTTCAAAAATACTTTGATCTATGCAAGATCTTTCAACAAGAAGCTGTCAGGTGAGACATGTTCACTGTTTTGTTAATGAGCAGTGCAATCGAAAGAATTGTGAAATGTTAATAGGTGAACAAATTGGGAATAGAGATCTATGCAATTGTAATAATGACATACCAAAAATAGTAAGATAAACGCTCCTCCTGCCCCAAATTGTATTCATTGTCACACTGAATGCTACATTTTTGCAAATGATAGTAAGTGAGGGAGGACCTGAATTGCAATTAAAGTTAATATCCAACATTTTCATACTCATAAGTTTCATCAGAGGGGGGCTGGGGGAATTGAGAAGGAGGGAGAGTAAGAAACCAAATAATATATTTATTTGTAATAATTCTGAACATTATATCATTTTCTATTTTTAGTAGTGTTTTAAATAGAGTGAGGACTGATTATGAATCATTAAATCACAATTAATTATAAATCAGTTTTCACTCCAGGTATAATATCAAGTTTTGGAAGAGCTCTTGTTTGAATAACTAAAATGTCCATCTTTATACTCAAGACATGACTGTATCACCTAGGATTCTACCAGGAAGTCTGTTTCACTATGGATGTGTCAGACTCAAGTGTGGCAGTGCTGATTCCTCATGAAGTAGATATGCAAAAAGCAAGTCACTGAATGTATCACCTGTATTGATTTTTCCATCAGTGAGAGCTTGCTGGGTCTGTCTTAATAACAGAATTGAATCTGAGACAGGATAATTAAACATATCTGTGATGGGCTTAATCCTGGGAAATACAGAACACCCAAACTCTACTTTAACAAAGCAGTGAACAGCATATTTTAACACTGTATTTAGATCTGGAAGCTTCCTAAACACGGTCGTTGTGGGGGCTGAGCGCAGTGACTGCCTAAACCAACCTCCCAGAGGTGTGTGTGCATGGCATGGAAAACCCACACTTAGTGTCCTGTGTTTTAGGGTCAGTTTCAGTTAAAATTCTGTTTGGAACATCCAGATGAGAAGTGCTGAAGTAGCTGAATTAGTAAGGGAAAAATCTGGTGTACATTCATTTACCTTCAGCTGGACCAATATGCAATTGCCACGTGCAATAGTGCAGGTTCTAGAGGCCCTCGGGGCCTGAATGTGACCTGGTGAGCTACTCTTATACACACCTCAGATAAGAAGAATCAAGATTATTTATTGAAAGAAGACTGCTTCAAACATATGACATTCGTGTTATGTGGCAATGTTGAAGCAGGTCTGTGATTTGTATTTCCTTTTTCCAGAATAACAGATCAAATTTTGAAGCCACGTTTCAGAACAAAGTACAGGTTCGGTGATGAGGTGGCAGATGAAAAAGGCGATTGATTTGTACTTGCAAATTATGTCTTTACCTTGAACACAATGCAATGGTCCAACTGTGCTGTAGACTTGACTTTGTTCAAGGTAATTTGATATTGATCAGCCTTCAGCTGTAGTGCTACAACAATCAAACTGATCCAATATAATGCTACACAGATATGGTTTTTTAGACACATTATTTCTATGAGAAATCATCATATCACAGAAACCAAGCAGACTAGCAAAAGAATATTTATCATGCTTAGTTTCTTTTTCTGATGTATTTTTATTGAGTTTTATTTTTTAACATTGGAAAACAGCTAAGAAATATGTGGTTATTTCAGACATTCTGTGAACATTGTTTTTTTCATTTGAACCTCTTAAGTGCACTAATAATATGAAAAAAGAACTTAAACCAGACATTTGAAGAAGAGACGATAGCTGAAATTTTTCTTTTAAATTCAATTACTTATTCCAGCCCATCTCTGAAATTCAGTAAGGTCTTTAAATTCAATGGAGTCTGTTCCCACTCACTTTAATGAAGAGAGTGTTTAGACCCTGCCAAAACTCATAAATGACACCCGTCTTCTAACTCCCTGCATTATAGTGCTGGCAACTGTTTCCAGTGTAGCAGTTTAGGTTTTCTGTGATTCAGCATTTGCAGCTAGTCAACCCAGTGACCATGTGAGCTTATATGTATACTTTCGTACATAATTCTACTGTTTCTACTGTGACAGTAAGATTGATCCAAGGTGTATTGACATCTGGAAAATTTATTTGATCTTTGGCCAGTATAATTTGTGTTGCATTTTTACAACCAGGCACATTTTGAAAGGTATTTTATTTATAGAAGAGGTATCAATGTCTTATCTATGCTATCTTTGTTAATGCATCATCAACATCTTAATTTTAACACTTTTTTTCCTTGAAAATCAAAAAGTGTTCATTAATGGGGAAATAGATGTTCTCAAGGGTCATCCAATTAAAATTTGGGGAGTGAAAGAATCATGCAATTAAAACTTGGGTCGTGATTTACCTTCATACTAAAAAGAATTTAGAATTGTAGGCTTCGCTCTCAAGTTCAATATATAAATAGAGGTAATCAGTGTGATTGCTTAAAATAACCTATTTTCAGTGGGATTGCAGCAGCATTCAAAATTCATCAAGATATGGACGTATGTGGCTCAGCCAAATAATCACCGTGGTATTGTAGACAATTAAAGGCATTAAATCTTCACATATTAAATTCTGAGTAACAGAGTCTTGGGCAGGCTTCTTATACAAAGAATATAAAACATGTTAATTAATAAATCCAAGTGCAAACTCATTAGCTTAAGACTGTATAGCAGAAACACGAAAACAGTTACGTTTTTCCCCTTAGGATGAAATCTTCACAATTATAAACAGAGTCTGGGAAGACATGCATAGGAGGTACTTCTTTTGGATGAGCTAATTAAAAATGTTCTGTTTATTTTTGTGTGCACCCAAGTGAACAGTACTATTATGGCAGGAGAAACAAGATAATTTTTAAATCCCAGTCACAGTTGGTTCAAGTGGCTGAGTTCAGTTTTGAGACAGTGGTTTGAATTCAGATTGGACACACTTCCTGCAGTATAATTTTAGAAGATAATAAAAATACAAACAACTCCTGAGGGTAAGTCATATCACCTAGAGGAGGAATTCAGATGTCCTCTTTAAATTAAAAGCACTGAGTTAGAAAAAATAGAAACCATAGTGGATTCAGCTAAATGCTTAATAAAAGATTTAGAAGCCATGGCATTCAGAATCCTCTTGTCTACTATTCCAGAGTAAGAACTGCAATCTTTCCTGTGCAGCATTTACACTTGCAGCAGGATCATGTCTTCTGTTATTAAACATACATGTACCCATCAAAACAAATCCCATTGGTTACACTGGTGCTTCATTTTGTCATGATGCTTTGTCATCTGACAAGAATGGATTGATGTCACTGAAATAACCTCAGCAGTAATCTCTGCTGATATATTCATCTGTTCAGGAGCTGAAAATACACACATTCAAACATTTCTGCTGAGAATAATTCTTTTTATGCTATCTTGTGACCAATAATATTAACAATAAAGTAGGATAGCTGCAGATGTAGCCCTGAGCATATAAAATTCTACAGCAGCCTTTTCAATTGTAATATTAAGGGTCAAACTGCCATCATTGCAGGCAAATACAGCAGTGCAGACTACATGACTCCTTACTCCCTCTATGAACAAGGTAAGAATCAAGTTAGCTTTTGTAATTAGGGAAATACCTCTACCTGAATTGCCAGATATATTGTATGTATATGTACATTGCAGGTTATAGAAAGATAGAAATCAATGCTCTTGGTCATGCCAAGGAATGTGTCAAGAAGCTGTGTGGGAGATTCTACCATAATGTAGCTATATTGCTTTACCTTTGCCCAATATAATAGTGTTTGTTTGCTTATTCTTGCTTTATTATCAAAGTGCATGTCAGTCAAACATGAAGTCACTGCTTCATAGAAGACACTATTGAAATTTGATAGTTGTCCTAGTGGAGGAAGGGATGAATTCTCTTTGTTTTGATTCAATGTTCATAGTTCTACTTGGTTCACAGTATTTTTAAGCTAAGTGATTTTTTTTTCCTGTTGGGAAAGAAAGTATTTTGACTGGCTTGAAGATTTAATATGCTCCCATGCACTTTTTATGACTAAATCATTAGAAACAAACAGCTTCTTGATCTCTGTTGCTTGGTGCAAGTTTTTTGGGTTTTATAGTCCATCTTGATTACAAGAAATAGAAATACCTTGCTGACAAGCCAGTAAAAAATAGTTTGCAACTATTATAGTTTATTATAGTTTATTAGCTTTAGAAAATATCAGAATCATGTTCTTGAAATTTAAGCAATGAAATTTGGCTGATTTTGTTCTGAGACAACCAGCTCTTGGGCAGTGTCCACATTAATGGGATTCCCATCTTTCTTCTTGTCCCTCAGTCTGTCTCTCTGTGCCTGTTTGTCCATGTTCCTCTACTTTTGAATTGATTGACTAGTTTAAACTGAAGTCTCTCAGGTATTTGGGCAAGATACTACTAAAAATTTAAGAAAATATATAGCCAGTTAGAAGAGGGAGATTGAGCGTGCCTTCTCAAAGGTACACTATGCTTTAGGGAAAGCAAAGTCATTTTTTCATCTCTGCAGTGGAAAAATAACGAGTCATTTTGTCACATCTGGCCTAACTAACAGGATCAGGTAAATTCTCTGAACTCGCTTCCCATGCAGTTTGTCCAGAATCACAGCTGCTCTTGGCTGAAATTAATGGAAAGTGCCAAGGTTACTGTTCTGATCGCTTATTTATATTAGTAAGAATATTTTCCTGGGGCTTCCTTGTGTTCTGGAAAAATTCTATGAGCACTCTTTAGAAGAAAAAGCTTTCTGTTCCTATCTAGTAAATGGAAATTTGTCAAGTAGATACTGTCTCTTGTTTTCTTGATAAAACAAAAGCCAAGTAAAACAAAATGTCAGTGGGTGAAATGGAATTATGTTGCAATTAGGTTTTCAATGCATTAATAGCTAAGGAGCCGTGCAAGAAATCACCCAGTACTGTAAGAAGAGGGAAGGAAACATGATCTCTTGTGTGAGGGTATTATTTCAATCTGAGAAATGCTAGTTTCTCCTTGAGCAAAACAAATTCTTGCACAGAGAAGGAGGTTTTATGTGACTTCATGTTGCAAAATTTTCATCTTTAATTCAACTGTTCTGCCACAGTGGAAAATCTGGTGTCAAGAAGGCACATAAGCCTTAGCAGGAGGCTGGAGGGATAAATCTCTTTATGTTTCCAACAGTGTAAAACTGAAGTGACTTGACTAGAAAAAGTCATATCAGAATAAATAAACTTCCTGAATAGGGAATCCTGCTTACAAATTTAGTGCAATTGAAAGAGAGTACTTTATATTATTATAGTTATACTTGTCTAACCTGAATGCTTGAGTGCAACAAAAGTTTGGGATGATTTGTTTTCAGGCTCTTGTACATTTCTGTGGAAGGCTTTGAGCTAAACCAAAGCTGCCTATGGAAAGAGGGAGAGAGGACTCAGAATATGAATTTGTTGTCTCACCAAAAAAAAAACCCACCAACAAACCAAAACAACTAAAAATCAACATTTTATATAAATACATAAACATTCTTACTACATTTTTCTAAGGAAGAAAAAGTGATTCCATGCCATATGCAGAAAGCTAGCAAGCTGGAGACCCCAAGAATAAGACTTGAGCTGAATTTCCTGAAACTGTAGATGTTTGTGAAAGAACTACAAAGGAAATGAGCAAACTTGTAGGAAACAAACCATCCGTCCTGCTGTGGGATAGAGATAGTCATGGATTTGGTGACAGAGGGTGGTGACAGAGCTTACATATGAGATGAGATACTGGATTTTTCTCAGCATTGTCAGAGTTGCTGTGCCCCTGCTCGGGTTTGTTAAGAAAAACAAGAGACTTTCCTGCTAGTACCACACAAGTAACAACAACTCTAAGACTGTTCACAAGCCCATTACAACAAACCATGTTATGTAAACCTTTCCAATTAATTCATGCTGAAACTAGAAAGCTGTAGAGGGTGCTGGTGTGGATTACGAACTGATTGACAACAAACTTAAAGTTGACCATAAATTCTGGGGGTGTGTCCTAGTTCTCCTTGTACTGGAAAAACAGTTGTCCTTATGAATAGCTACAAGGCTGTTCAATGAAATGTTAGATACTGAAGTAAAAAGTTATGCACTGGAGTTCTCCAGTTGAAGCTTTCTCTAAGTATTTTTTTCATCTGCCAACTTCTTAATGAAAAAATTCCTGTATTTCTGCTGTGCTCAAATTAAATGTCAGAAGTTAATCCCTACTCTTCAAACTTTAGCCCAGTTCCTTGTTTGGCAAATTTGAAATATGTGTAGATATGAAAGAAGTACTGTAGATTTGTTAGGGCTTGACACCAAATTAAAAAGAAGCAATTTGCTCATCTACACCACCTGACACACTCTGACTTCAACCATTCTGAGGATGGATAAAAAGTGACAAAGGAAATTCATTAGTCCCAATGCCAGGTGAGCCCAAGATCATGGGAAAAAAATAATTTTTTAAAAATAGAAAGAGAATTTATTCTCAGATGGATATTTTTATAATCCGTGGCAGAATCCTGTTAAAGATCTGAGGAAAAAAAGTTCCTGAAAATGGAGAAGGTCATCTTCTGTGCATTATTTACATCCACCATAAATCAACCTTAGGCTTCTGCTGAAAGGCTCTGTGTTCAGGCTTGATTGTCTTTTCAAACTGCAGCGTTTTTACTCATTTTTTCTTTACTTGTGGTTCATCTGGAGATGGAAAATCTGTGACAAAGAGCAGGTCAGGAGACTAAATGGGCAGTGACAAGGTAAGAGTCTAGCCAGAGAAGCAGCCATGCCAAACAGAAGAATAGTAATTTTATGGGTGCTTTAGGCTCCCTGAAAATGCTCTTTTTGCAGAATATGAACTTGAAAATGTAGCTGCAAGCAGAGAGCATGTCTAGGGCCTCCTATCACACAGTTCTTTCCACATGCCTATGGTGATTACATCGACTTTACGTACATTTGATCACATGTGAAGTGCACGTTCAGTAAAAAGCTTACTAGACTAAATTTTGAAGCTGTCTGAAAGCTGCTTGTTATATCCATTGTTTGGTCAACCAAGAATACAGAATGTGTAGAATATAGACATCTTAGAATGAAATTTTTGTTTTACTTGAAACTCCTAAGCATATGCCTGCTTTACTAAATCTTAGCTGTAAAAATTCTAACTAGGTAAAATAATTCAGGCAAACAAAGCCCAAGCCAGATACAACAATTTAGAAGCAATATGCTTTTTCACGAGTATTCTAAGAGCTGAAGTGGGTAATACTGACTCATTCCCCAGAAACATGAGTCCAATTCTTACCACATTCGTAATTTAATTGTGCAGATTCACCAGTTCAGCTGTGTCACATAGGCAGCTGAATGTCTGGGCACCACCTTGGTTTGTATTGTTTTATTCAATGTGATATAAGCTGTGAGCTGATTAATTTAAGATTGGACTTCTACTGAATGTGAACCTTGCCCTCCAGTTTTTTAGTTCTTGGATTTTCAAAAAGCTCCATCCTGGTGATGAACTCTGTGGTTCTACCACCCTTTAATGCAAAATGTTTACATCATTATTTCTAAATGAATGATTCACTTGTTAAAAAGTAACAGAGAAGAAAGAAAAAGACAACAAAAAAACCAAACCAAAACAACAACAAAACACACACACACACACACACACACACACACACACACACAAACCCCAAAACAACAAACACAAAAAACACCCCCAAAAAAACAAGCTTAAGGAATTCCAATAGAAAAGCAATAACCTGGATCCCTCTAGAGGCCGTTCGTGTAATATTTGGTAGGAAAAAAAAAAGAATTGAACTTGTCTCACAATTCCCTCTCTCCAAATAAAGGAAGCTTATCTATCTCATGTTGTTGCTTACTATCTTGCCAGCATGCTTCTGCTGGGTGGTGAAAGCCGCATAATTATTCTACTTGCTTTCCTTCAAATCTGTTCTTGCTTAGTACTGAGTAATGCAGCAGGAGTTTCTGTATGCACTAATTCAAAGTCTTATATGAATTTCTGAAGGCATGTTTCCTTGAAGATAGTTTTTAGAAAGTGATTTTTTTTTTATATCATAAGCCAGTTGAGGCATCAGAAGGTGAGGTTTCCACTTATAATGGTATTGCCAAGGAGCTAATTAAACAAGCCAAACGATTACTTTCCCATCTGTGCATTGATTCTGATCTCAGGTAAGTGAGAATAGCCTTAAGTATGTCTGAAAAGCCAAAACTTAAATCCCGTAAAAGACAAGACAGGCCATTTTGATGGTGGAGACCTGCAGGCAATGAGCCAAAGGGTGAGTGGTTCGCTTGGAAAGGAGCAGTGCTCGACAGAGCAAGGTAAGGAACAAAGCTTTCTGAACCCTTCACACTGTTGCTGGGATAAAAACAAAGGCCAAATTTAAGGCAGCACCTAGCTTATGATTAAGTTAATGCCTGTTGAAACTGTGCACAATACATTTTCCACATTAAATCCTTCCAGGGCCTGAAGCACTGCTACTCCAATGGCTTATTCAGGACAATCTGCTCCCTGGGGTATGTGCATTGACTTAAAGAATAGAGATTCCACTGGTGTATCAGCAGTCCCTGTGACACAGCAGACAGTGAAAAAGTTGTGTGAAGTATTGACAATGTGTCACAATCTGCCCTTCATTGATTGATTGAAAAACAGCGCCACAAAAAAAAGGTGCCA
Organism: Pseudotriccus pelzelni; assembly: GCA_035584735.1. NCBI lineage: Eukaryota > Metazoa > Chordata > Aves > Passeriformes > Tyrannidae > Pseudotriccus > Pseudotriccus pelzelni. The sequence continues at coordinate 13,736,239 of JAWMRA010000009.1, read as the reverse complement.
AATTAATTTAGATGGCTAATTGAAAAAAAAAAAAAAGTCTTCATTGTGATCTTGATAAAATTCATCATATAAACTTTGCTGCCAGTTGTGTATGTACTTTGTGTAATTTGAGCTGATGGTAGGTAAATACTTTGCAATTTAAATGCCCTTTAGAATCCTTTTGTTTCATCTCTGGTTCTTGTTCTGTTTCTCCTGAACATTTGTCATTATTATCTTTTCTAGCTAAGTGCTATAATCCTCTATCACTGTGTCATTCCATGGGATCCTCCCAAGTATTTGAAAATCAATTTTAATTTTGTAACTAAATTAATATGAAGAGTGATATATACATTTATCCTTCTGGCATAGAGAAAAATAATTTTTGATCATTCATTATGTGCAAAATATCCTGCTGTACACCATAAAATGTCATTTCACCCACATGAGTCAATGCTGATGAGGTGCTTTTGAAGCATTAATTTTTGGCTAAAATTACTGGCCATATTCAACTTTGCTGTAGAGGTGAAAAGAATAGCATTACAATGAAAGATAAAGATGTGGGAGAATATTCATAATAGCCATTTACAAAAGAATTTACGGAAAGCACCACCTTTTTGTGCAGCATTATGCTGCCTTGGAAAAAAATCTGTAACTTGTACATATTGGGCACTACAATTTAATAAAACATAGGTAGATTATGCGTCACTTGGATTGATTTTCTTACCACAAAATGTCAGTGTACCAGACTATAATAATCTGGTGTTCTCAGGAAGTACTGGTGGTGTCAAAATCTCTCTCCCTTACTTTTATTCTGTAGCTCAGCCAAGAACTGTTGATGACAGGGGAAAGACTCCAGTGGGCTTGGTATCGTTCCTCACTCTGCTTCACCAATTTTCCCGAAGTGCCCCTTTGCATTTTGTCCATGTACTTGTTCAGAGTTTCATTTCAGACCAGGAAGTACATTTGAAAGTTTGTGAGCTGTCACTGGGTACTTTTAAGCCATGTAAGTCTTCTATTCTGGGTTGATCGACTGGGCAATTGATTTATTGTTGTTTACTATTGGTTCACTAATTAAGTGGGAAGCAATAACTCAGGGGCTGCATCTGCCAGTAAGTGGAGCTCTTTGCTAGCCTAGGGAGGTGTGTCCTCACCAGGAGCCTTGCTGTAGCCCCAAACTGAAATCACCGGAGAGCTGGTATTCAGTTTTCCTTTGGCCTTTTTGCAACTTCCACATTATGATCCAGTTCTGTTGGTTTGCAAAACAAGAGGATGATAGCTGAAATCAGGCAATTTACAAATTATTTCCATTGAGATTTTATTGCTTTTGTCTTTGACAGCCAGATGTTGTCATTCCCTTTGTCCCTTAAAAGAAAGTGGTGATTTTAACATTTCATTTTAATTTATGTTTTTGTAAGAAATATGTCCTAGTAATTTTTGTAAAAATGGTGCAGTTTGCCGTACCAGGAATATGGGGAATGGAGGGAACAGTCTTCCTTTACTTTTCACACTATGGGCTCATTGCCCACTGATGAATATTTATAGGAATAGTTCCTTAGAGCAGAATGTCAACACAGTTGTTCCATGTTCTACTTTGTTTCATAAATGGTTTCAAGCAAAGGGCAGCGAAGGATCTTTTAGTGAGAACCACTTTTCCAAGTATCACTTTTATTTTAAATTCTCCTTCTTTTATGATATAAACTGTCTTCATTAGGAAGAATTTTGAATGAAAACATACAATTTTCCAGTCACATAAAGAGGAGCATGGAAAAAATTATAGTCAATCAATATGAAATGTCAGGATTAGTTTTCTAACTCAAATTCTCAAATGAAATCCAGATTGAACATACCATTTTCCTGCTAATGCTAGACGTATGCTGCTTTATGTATTTCATTAATGCTGAAGTCTCATTTATTTATTCTAGTATGTGGTTCACTTGCTGTGTTACTCCATGTACACTGGCAATGTTTTATCCCACTTGTTCTACACATACATTGGCTAATTCTAAGCCAGCCAGCTTTCTGAAGGTTGTTTGTTTGGGGCATAACATACACTCTCTAATGCTTGTGTTTTTTCCCTCAGAGCTCGACAGTGTTCTTAGTACCCCATGGTCAAAACAGTATTGCCATTCTTATAGAAGAGCAAGACTATTTTGGCAGGAAAAATATGTTATTTTAGGTGTGTAACTATGTTTTAATAAGACAGAAAGAGGAAGATGCATACTCTTCTTACACACCCTTGTGTACTTGGCAGGGAGCTCACTCTTTCCTCCTGTTGTGTTGAGTATCAGTTAAGCAGGGAGAATTCCCCACTCCTTGGCCATGACTCTTGCTAACTCCATGGCTTCCAGCTGAAGCTTGAGGGGAAGTGAGACTGGATTTCTGAAAAGGTTTGAAAGAATTAAGCCCCTTTTTAAGTGCTTCTGAGGAATATTAGTTAGTAAATTAGCAATGTCAGTCATGGTAGTAACTAAAAAGTCCAAGAAAGTAGAGCTTGCACCCCAGTGTACTGCTGGAGGTGTAGTCCGGGAAATGGATTAAGTGAATTAGCACATGGTGAAGTCAGAAATTGTATCCAGCTCTCTTGTGCTCAAATCCCACTCCTTGAGGCCTCTCACTTTCGCTCCTTTTGAAAATATTGGTGTTATGAGCCAGCATTAGTTTTTCTCTTCCTTCATTGCCAGAACAGAGCTCCCTGGAAATGCTTTGTAACCTTCCATGCTTGTCCAAGTCTTTATAGCCCTGGACATATTCAAGCCGAGCTTTGAAGGAGACCTTCACAGACTAACTCTGTGAACTCTGGAAATAAGGGAAATTCAAACCAGCAAAGTAAGGAAATGAAAATACAATGGATTTGTAAATTAGTAACAAAAGGCTATGAGAGTCTTTGCAAGCTGCCTGATGCTCCCAGGATTAGTTTTTGACTCTTCACAACTTTCTGAGCTGCAAGAAACCATATGGATTCTAGCTTCCAGACTTGCTCTCATGTCCCTAAAGTTTCTTGAAGCTTCTTACCCTGAGTTTGTTCAGCATCTTTTGTGAAAAGATGCTGCCTCCTCTCTTCCTTACTGACCCATTGATTTCTGACAGTATTAGAACAAAAATAGTTGATTTCTGAAAGGAATAAAAAAAGAAGTTTTAAAAAAGCATGTAATCATAGAATGTGAATATTAAATTCTCCCCTTGTAGAGGCCATTTTTCGAGTGGGAACGTAGCAAGGATCACTGTACCTACAGAAAACAATGCTACCTAAGCATGCACTGAGAAGAGGTCTCTATAACTTTAGGCAAAGTATGAAATGAAGGGGAAACAATCTTTATAAGACAAGAGAAGCTTATGCTTTCCGTGGTACTTTCACTCCCTGTAACCTGTTGTGTTTCCCAGCCTCTGCAGAAAGCAAAGCTCATCTGTGCTTTCCCTGAGGTCTTCAAGGGACTGATTGTTTTTCACAGTACAAAGACATACTTCATTTAGCTTTTGGGGCCTTTCAGTGGCGCTATGAAGCCGCTTGTATATTCAGAAAAGTACACCTGTATATCTCTGCAGGATCACACTGTTTCATTACTGCTACAGCACAGTGAGACTGCATCTCAGATCACTCCCAGGCAAATCTGGCTTTTGTTTCATATAAAAGTAAGGTCTCCCATAAACCACAGCTCAGTTTAGAAACATACTCAGGGACTGTTGCCTCTTACAAAGTAAGGAAGGCAGTGAATAGTTTCACTCAGACAGAACAAAACAAATAAAAAAGCCCTTCCCTGAAAACCCACCACATTATTGCAATAAGCCTCAAGGCTTCAGTAACTTGTACTCCTCTCAATTGTCTGTGACTTTGTTCGAGGATTCATTAGTTAAGGCTAATGAGTGGTTGCCTATACACCCTCATCTCCATAACTAACACACCAGCAGTTGTCTCAGAGCATTACAGTGACATTACATCAGCCCACATAGTGAACTGTGATTTATTAGGCTGCAAAACAACAGCAACGTAAAACTAGTTAGAATGGATACTGGGAGGAGAAAAAAATATTGGACTCTCATTTCGTGTATTTCCTTAGGAGGGGATATAGACATCCTGTCCACCTCAAGGCCCCTGTATACTCTTTGCTTTATCTTTGTATTGAAAATATCATGTAGGGCAGACTGGGTTTTATGACTAAAATTCTCCTGTCAATTTACATGAATGTTGAAGGAGGTGTCAAAACTCTTTAAATTCAGGGTAAGGACCAACTGACAACCTCATACCCATAAATTCAAAAATGGGGAGGTGTAACATTAACTCCAGTAGAAGAGTGCAGGGACTGCAAATTGAAGAAGTGCTTGACTGCTCTGATGGATCACTGCCTCCTTCTGCCCTGTTTTACATCAGACTGGTACACTTGAATTGAACAGGAAAGACAGAGTAATGTAGGCATAGTTTAGGGACAGACTGCAAATTTAACTTTCTAAGACAACCTCCTCTTTGACTTGAGTCAGTGTTGGCAGCTTAAATTAAGTAGAAGGATTATTTTGTAGCTTTATGTCCCTGTGCTGCAATCAGACCTGGAGAGAGTCTCTCAAAAGAGAGATGGAATAACTGGAGCCATTTGGAGTCACTGGCGCTGCAGGAGAGACGGTGCTGTGGTACAGAAAGTGCTTGGTGCCTGCTGTGGTACAGAAAGTGCTCAGTGGGTAATCAGGTACTCAAAAGGGACTGAAACTGAAACCTCTGACTGACATGAGCATTCATCACCAAAAGACCTGCTCATACGCTGCTTCCAATGTCGAGGGCTTCTCTGAAGTTCACATTTTACAATAGCCCATTCCAAAGGGCAAAGATTACCCCAAGAAAAGTTTAAAGAAACAGAGGTAAGAAAGCAATTAATTATTTTGCCCTTCTCTCATGTTGTTCCACAAAAAATGGACAAGTTGCTTAAATACATTATTTTGGTAAGTATTTTGATGTTTGATCATTATTTTTGCAGGTTAGTCTGTTACATAGTGTAATCTCTGGATGTGCTGCAATTGTTATCAAATTGAGAAAAACTAATTCCCAAGAATGGCTTCCTTGTGCCATACAAATCACAGAAGTAAAAGTTCTTGAGACCACCTTTGGTTGTCCTTTCGATGTTTATCATGTAGGGGCTTTGTGCAGCCAAAATTATTTCTGAATCCTTTGTGAAAATAAAAAAGAAAACTCAAGAAAATACAGGTTGTATGAAAGTTCAATCACAAGGGAATATTTAAAAGAGTTGAAAAGTTCCTATAAGCTCCCAAGATTACAGTTGAGATATAAAGAGGATGACTGGATGGGCCTCAAATAGAGTCAGGTAAAGTTATTCAAGAAGAGGCATGATATTTTAAACTGTAGAAAACTGAGAATGCACATTTGGAGAGTACTGGTATTTCTTTAAACATTGGTTAAGAAAAAAACACATTCATAAATAGTGTGAGATCAACTGATAAATTCAACGAAAGCAATTTTGTACCCATTGCAGAGGCCTGACATTTAAATGAATGCCCACAGCAGTAGACTGAAGAGAATAGGTAGATAGCTTTATCTATTGCCAGCTGTCTTTCTTGTCCTCTGTCTTTTAGAGCAGTCAGAGTTGGAATAAAAGAGGAGAGATTTTCTTCTTTTGGTAGAGAAAGGACTAAAAAATTAACTCTTTTTGCTTTATTAAAATTAGGATGCCATATCTTCATTTATTTTTATCATCTTCCATTTTGCTTTTCAGGTCTAGCACAATATTTTAAGACTAGTTGGAATCAGCGGAGTAAAACTTCAAATGAAAGAAAAGGTCATTGTGTAGAAATAAATATCAAAAATAGGTAAGTAGCCTGTATCATAAAGCCTTCTTTGTGCAGCTCTGGTAGTGGTAAAGGTTATTAAAGACCCAGAAAGAGTCCCAAAGGTTACCCCTTTGGAAAAAAGTCACCATCACTGCATCAACATTTCTCCACAGGATTGCAAGGAAAGCAGGGTTCTTTGAAAACCAATGGAGCATGGAAAGAAGAGCAGGAGAATGGCAACCTTCAATCTAAAATAAGAAAAAAATACCCCATTCTCTTAAGCAGTTTTAGTGCATCTCTCTAGAGTGCTGAGGTTGCCAGGGGAATTGTGTGGTAGAGCACAGAGCTGGGAAACACTGGTTCTCTGTTTTTAGGCAGGTGGCCTGCAAAATTGTTCTTGCTGCATTTACCCCCTTCCAAAACGGGTCTTGTTTTAACGTTGACTCGGTAGCATATGTGTCTGTGCCTTTCTTAATGTGAGCTATAGAAATTTCAATCTTTACAGACTTGAGCCTGCAAGCCTGCTTAGGTAGAAATCCATGCCTGTTTTGCATTTTGTTTTGTTTTTTTTTTTTTCTTCTGTGCTGAATGGGAAAGTTAGAGGGCATGTCTGAAGAGATTTGGCCTCTCAGGAGAGATGCAGCCCTACACCTGATAAGACTGAGGTTCATGAGCAGTCACTGGTAGAGTAAGGATAACTGTTACATGTGCTGTTGGTTGAACTCTGTAGCACACCTGCAGTGACAAAAGAAAACCAAGTCCAGATCTGGTGCACAAGAGTTATTTCTCTGAATGGTGTGTCATTTATCCAGAAATATGCATAACACTGCATGGGGAAGTGTCACTGAGTGAGATGGAAGGCCCAAAGCCCCATTAGTCCCCTAGTAAATCTGCTTTGAAGACAGTAAGGGCTAATCTGATCTATTGAACTCGGTACAATATTCTCCGAGGCAGATGATTTACAGTGCCTTCAAGTGCAAGTGCAGATCATTGCTGCTGCCCCAGGGGGTCAGAGGGGCAAAGCTCTGGTTGCTCAGTTTTCAGAACAGTGACACATTTGAATTCTTCGTTTCAGTTGCAGTGAGAGGTTTTTCATTTGGGTTATACTTATTTTCTTTAAACTTTAATAACATGAGTTAATCACCCAAGTCAGATTTCTTTCTGCTCTGATCAAGAAGTACTGAAGGACATTGATGCTGTGAAATCTGAACTGTAATCTAGACTGTGTTCAGTTTCAAGTATCAGAATAAATATCTCTGTGCATGAGCTTAAACTATGATCCTTTCCCTCCTGACGCTCCTCTGTCAAATCCATCGTCTCTCCCACATTGGCAGGAAGCCTTAGAATCACGTATTGGAAGGCAGAGCAGCATCGTACACGTGTGTGAAACTAGTCAAACACGGCTGTGACTTTGCTAGAGACCCACACGCTTCCAAATATTGAGAATAACTGTTGATGGCAAATGTACTGTGCTGAATAGGCCTCGGGCCCTGGGCCTGATGGTGAAGACAAGAACCTGGTACTGCCAACAGGACCAGGGAACAGTGATGGCTCTGGGGACCTCCCTGTTCACCCGGCCACTCAACTCCCCTGGCACAGGCTAAGCCCAGAGCTGCTGCTTTAAATAATCCCTGCTAAACTAGTTGACCTCTGCTATGAGTAGACTCTGTACTCTTGTCACAAGACACAGAAGAAAAAATGCAGTGATTGACTGGGACTCAGAATACTGACATGCCTTTGTATTATCATTGTTGCTGCAAAAGTCAACTCTTATTTGTGCCACATGAGTTTTCAGACTACATTAGCATCTGTGTGATGCTTTGCCACTCTCACTGCTGAGCAAAGGTTATCGCATCCTGTGTAAAATCAAGAGGTGCATTACACGGGAAAAAGGTTATTTTGCATCAACAACCTTCTTGAACCTGCCCATGTGAGTCTCCAAACTGTATCTGGGACAGAGTCATGCCGTGTTCCTCCTCATGGCAAAATCCATCAATTATAAATAATGAAAAACTGGGAATGGGCTCACACAGGATGTAGATTTCTGATTCTGAGGCCTTTATCCAGTCGGGGGAAAATTGCTGTTCTTTTTTGAACATTGTGTAAAATAAGAGTTTATTTACAGATACAGAAATAACAGAAGAGTGAAATGGTGTAAAACTTCACATACTGACTCTTTGCTTCCTCAGAAAGAGTAGGTAGTCTGTCTATTTTGGTTGTTCTTCTACCTTTGTTTTTTTACTAAGTAGGGACAATATTTTTTATCTTGTTTTGTTGTTTCAAGGTGAGAACCTTTCCATAGTCTTTATGATTGGTGCCACTTAAAGGAAGATGGAATTTTTTTCTCACTATGTCTTTTTGGCTAACCCTTTTCATAAAACCTCTGTCCAAGAGCCAAATATAAAGTTAAAACACTTGCTTCAGTGCTGATGACTGAAGCTGCTGAACCAGTTGATGTCTCTGTGACACACATGTATCGTATTCTGGTTTCAACCTCTGAATACATGAGCTTCTCTTTCCCCCCTCCAAAAAGGTATGGTTGGCCAGTGGAAGTTCTGTCCTGCAGCTCCTATTGCTGCCAGTTTCTCGTGTAGTAAAGTCTATGATTCCAGTGGTGCTGTAAATTTCATCACTTCTGAAAGCATTTCTGCACATGCTGGAGTGTAGAGTGACACTTGCCAGGTGGTTTCTGTGCTCAAGTGCATCTGCTTTGCCTCTCATAACTTCTTCTAATTGTAAATGCTGTTGGTTCTGGGCCTGAGCCTCGCTCTTACTTTCACCATCGATTAATGAGTGCAGTTTCTGTAGTCTGCTCTGAAATTACACCTGATTACAGTGCTCTGGGTGAGGTAGAGAGGAATTTCACACCGTTCCATGTTGTCTGTGATCTCAGGTAAGGAAATATTACATTGCAAAGCACACTATCTCTTATTTATTGGATGATTCCCCTTGGTTTATATAAAAATTGCTGGAAAAAATTAAATGGAAGTTAATTAATTTGTAGGCCTATTTTGGGTCTTGAAAATTTCAAGACAAATTTGTTTAAATGCCAAAAGATTTTAAATGTGCTGTTTCAGAAGTACCACAGGTCCTTGGAAATATCCCTTCCTGGAATGTAGCCTTCTAAATGTTTAATTTAACAGCTGACAATAGGGTTCAGATTCTTCAGGCTGAGAGCTTTCAGAAGTTTATTCAGTTTGTTTATCTAGATAGAGAAGCGACACAGCATGTAATTGAATAAACAATGGTTTAATTAATTTTTCAATCTTGAAGTATAGCTCATTTGTACATGTGAATGATAACCTGTTTGGCAGATGCTGGTTTCAGATCATAAAGAGACCAAAGAGACAAAAAAGTGGCTTTTCAGTCCCCATCTGTGCTTTACTACTGAAGAAAGTACTATAAATCTTTCAGGTTTTTTACAGCTAATACAGACATACTATGATGCTGGTTTGAAAGTAGTTTGTCTTTCACTTCAACGTGAACTGGGGGAAGTCAGCCTGGGTGTCCAGACCTAATTTGCACAGCACTTCCAGCAGCTGCCTAGGAATATGGGCTTATTGGCAGACCCAGCTGTAGAGGCTGGTACATGATTGCCTGGGTATATGTGTAGACACTACCAGGCTTTGGTTGGCTTGGCAGGGTTGGATGGAGCACCACTGCCAACTTAGTTGCTCTCTCCCTGCTGAACACAGGGCTGGGAATAAGAGAGTAGTCTGAGCAAGAGGAATTTGGCCATTCCTACCTCTAATATGCAGTTTCAAGCTTTGGGGTTGTACTTTTGGCTTGGTTTTTTGCTTGTTTGTTTTGTCTCTTTCTGTTGAAGCAAACAGAGCATTTGTAGAGTGCAGATACATTTTGAAAAAAACACAATAAAAGGAAAGAAAATCACAATAATTAGAAAGACTGAGTTAAAGTCAAAGATAGAGTTGGTTAAAATCATCACTCAGAGTTGCTCTGTAGTTTTTCTGTACTGCATTACAGCTCCTCAGCCTTATACTGGGCACTGACAGTCCTGTTTGCTTGATTGTCTTTCTCCATGTCATAGTCTTTTTTTAGAAGTCTTGAGCCACAACTGCATGAAGAAAGAATATACAAACACTGAGAGTTTAAAACCTCCAGTTTTTGTCAGATTTGTCTTACAGCGCCATTTGTAAGATCCTGGTATTTTTACCATTTTTAATTTGTTCCTTGGCAATGATTTCAGGAAAAAAGGCAAGCATGAAATTGTCAAGAAACTGCAGTTCCTGACACAGGTGATGTGACTGGAGGATCATGGGGGTAATTTAACAACTAGTATGAAAATGTTAGGAATGTTCAGGCTGTGTTTACATTGCCCTGTATGTTTTTCAGCTCCACTGATATGGAAATATCTAACTGCAAGAAGAATTTGGATGAGTGTTAATTGAAATAAGTAAAGCCTCAACAAAGATTTCTTCAGTCAGACCAAGCATGTCAGAAAGTCATTGGTTATGCAGATTGCATCATCTAGTAGCCTCTGTAGATCATGTGGATTGAAAACAAGCAAATCCTTTGCAAAGAATTAGAATAACAGTAGGTGTAGAAGGTCCTAAGCAAGTTTTAAGTCTCCAGGAAAGGTGTTTTCTGGCCTGCACTGTTCTGAATCAACTAATACCACAGCTAATCACTCTCTCAGTAAGATCCGCATAAGAGAAAAGTAACAGAGAGGACCTCTCATCTCCTTCCAGAGCCACAAATTTCAGGAAAGAGTGAGCATAAGGAAACATCCACAGATGTGCAACAACAGCCAGAAGCTGGGAAATTGAGGAAGATGTTTGCTCAAAGCATGAAAGTCAAACTGAAGGCTCAGCAAGCAAGATGTTAAAATTGAAAACCAGCCCCCACCTACCACGTGGCTGATACGGAAGTGGGAGGGGAAGCTTTCGAAGTGTTGGCTGGATCTCTGGTGGGAAGGCTCTATTCTCTCCACCCATTCACTGGAAAAGCCTCTGGTGTATGGCTGTTGGCTTTACTTATTTCTGGAATGTCCTTTTTGCTAATAGAATTGTCTCTGGGCCAATGCAATAAGAAGTTTCTTCTTAAAAAGAAAAAAGGCAAAACCAGAAACAACAAAACCAACAATTAAACCCACAATAATAGGATTTAGAAACAAAACCAAATAAGTTTATAGTAGCAGACTGGCTGTTAACCTTTTCTGTACACAGATTGTTGTGATTTATTTTTGGAACATGGCACTAAGGTCTAGGTTTATTCATGAATACTCTGAGAAATTTACTTTCCTTTTATTACAGGACAGAAGATCCCACAACTCTCTGATCTTCTTTTCTTTCACTTTCTGCCTTATAGTTTGAAAGACTTTTTTTTTTTTTTTTTCTCCTGGCTCCGCTGAGTTATATTTCTTGGCTTTTTACAGAAGTACAATTTCTGTGCACCAAACTCTTCTCACATAATATAACTAAATCCATATGTGCAATTCATACAATTGAACACAAAACTCTGGCAGATGCCCTCTCAGAACTGGCTACCACTTTGGCATTTTTCAGCCCATACAGTTTTTTAAGAGATTTTTGCACATGCAGCTCCAGGATTTGGCAATTGGAAATCAAAGCACCTTCTTTCCTGCTGTAGATCTTAAATAATATTTTAAGGACTTGGTTCCTGTTTTTTGCATTCAGAGCACAGTGACTTAAAAATTAGCTGTCCTGTTTTCCTAGTCCTTCCTGTTTTTCAAAGACATGCTAAAAATTTGAAGACATTTGTTTAAAAAGGTATGGAAACTTCAGCATTTTGCCTAGTATTCCTCTGTCTGCTTTGAAACACAAGCTGAATCAGCAGCTTGTACTTGGTTGCAGATGTTGTTCTGATTCTTGCTAAGCTACATGAGAGCTGAAGAAATGGAAGCAGTGGGTTGTGCGCTGTGTTTGTCCACCACATTTCACAGCAGCTCATCTTCATGATCAAAATTAGCTCTGCCAGTTTTCTGCTTTTGATTTAGACAGAAAAAGGCACAACAGTATTCAAGCTCTTGCAACAGTCAAAGTCAGTTCAGTTTCCTTATCTAAGACTGCCATTTTGGTTCATATGCCTCTGAAATGAAGCTCTGCTTTCATGTGTCCTTGTTCTGTGACCAAACTCTGAAATGAAAAAGATCAAACACTAAAAGACATGCTCACAATGTACTTCTACTGCACTGAGCCTGAAAAAAAAATCAAGCTGTAAAAACTGTCTGAGCTACCAGAAGGAGTTGTGAGGAAGTATGAGTGTCTCGAAAAATATTTGGAGAGAATATGTGTTTATATAGTAAATTAATTTCAAACAAAAGCAATTTATCTTGTCTGGAGATTTGCATGGGTTTTAATGCAATTGAATTAGAAAAACAAGAACAGGATGCTTGAAAATTCTTACATATTTAAAAACAGCACTAGGCACTTTCTATTTTAGAACAAGATTTAATTGCTTTTGGTAAAATGCATTGGCAGGACAGTCATTTTCTCACCAGCAGGTAACAGCAGTTCCAAAAAATGTGCTTTCTCCAATGTAGCTGTAGGAACTGTTGCTACCTAGAAACTAATGTGGTCATTAATCAAAACAAAAAGAACAAACTGTTATGTAAAGCAATAATTTTGCCAGGCAAGTACTTTGAGTCTGCCTAAAACAGATGATCAGAACATACTATTCAGTTCTTGGTTTATGGTCTCCATAAAAACTTGGAAGGATGCATGTCTGGTCCAGTAAATGTTTTTTTCCAGGCACAAATATAATGGATTTCTGTAAGTGGTTTTGGAGATTTTTTTGGTGGCCTTTTTTGATTTGTTGATTGCTAGTTTTGGGGTTTTTTTTTGGTTGGTTGAGTTTTTTAATCTTTCTAGTTCTTCAAACATTTTTACCTTATTGTGTCTGGCTTATTGCTGTGGTGTTCACCTTGATTTCATTGGAAGTGCTGGAAAGGAGTGACATCAATGGGAAGTTTCCCTGGGGTGTTATTATCAATAGGTATGTTGCTGATGATAACATGGAAACGTTTAGGATGATCTGAAGTAGACTAAGGATAAGTAAAAGGAAGAAAACAAGCAAAAGGAAATTTATGCTGATTCTCAGGGACAAATATTCTTTGTATTGCATCCCGTTAAATTCCCTAAAAAGTCACTAAGGAACAGATGCTTGGAGTCTTTTTAGACTGAAATTTGAGGTTCATTTGCAGGAAACTGTTTTGGCAGGATGAAGGACCCTTCTGATCCAAGATTAATCTTAACATTTATAGCAAATATTATGATTCCATGGGCCTTGCTGAGCACTGGTACTTTTCTCAGTCTGAGTGTCCAAGTGCCTGGCCTGTACCTTTTCACATCAGCACTGGGAATCCCTATTCATTGGTGATAATACAATTCATCTGGAAAATATTAACTGACCTGTGAGACTTTTCAAAGACTAAGGCATTATTGTGTTGTCTTAGCAAGTATATAAATTATACACATCTTCCTTAAGCAGAGGTCTGTAATTGGAGCTCAAGCAGCCAATTTTCTCCTAACATACATTAAATGGGAGAGAGGAAATAAATTAGTTAGAAACCTGAGCTTGAATAAGAAGTTATTTGGTTAGAAATAATTCAATAGTCACTCAACTATTTATTTTGGGTTTATATTCTATTTCAGAGAGGCTGTACAAAAAGGGAGTATAGAAATTGAATTAATGGAAAAATAAAGTGAAATTCAGATATGGTATTGTAAAATGTTTAATATTAATATACTACATTTATCCTACATGAGCTACTTATTGGTTCCAGTAAGCTGCTTCTTTCATCCCTGTTATGCTCAATTTGATTTTGCTGTTCCTTTTTTATAGGGATACATTTTTAAATTATGTGCTAGTTTACTTGTGAGTCCTGCTCTCCTAAATAGTTGAGGATTTGGAAAACCATGTCTTACTTTTTCTACTTCTTTGTATTATGGTAGAAGCTGAAGAAGTATTTCCTAATTTCAATTTCAATTTTTAGACTAAAGGAGAGACTGAACACAGATTACCTCCTCCTGGCCCTCCCCCAGGCAATATACCCCTGGTAAAAAGAGAATACTCTAAATTCTTTTGCTCTACCGTGATCTCTGTGTCTGTTATAACAAAGGCATTATAAGAAGTTTTTAAATATTAAACAATGCAAGATTTTTCTTGTACAGAATCTGCACAACTAGAGCATTATAAAAAAGGATTTATAAGGCTTTTTCCTCATTTGCTTGATAAAACAAATAGAAACACTCAACAAAAAAAGTAAAGAACTTGCTTAATTTGGTATGCACACCAGGATGCTTGGTAAGCTGCCCTAGTTGTAAAAGAGTGTGATCCTTTCTATGGCATTCTCATGAGTGATACCTTGCATTATATCCTGGTTAGAGATAAATTTTTTTGGATATTGTTTTGGTAGACATTTTTGACAATACCTTGCTTTTATTATTGTAGAGCTTTTTTCTGATGAACCAGTGCAAGTCACTTGCACAGAAGTTCCATTCGATGACTCTTTGAGGTTATATTTTTTATATTTATGTATTTTATATTTTATATTAATAAAAAACAGCAGAGAGAAATCATGAATGTGCTACTTTCCAATTCATACTTGCCTAGGTCATAAATAATGCTATATCAAGTTGTTACTTAAAGCAATTATATTTTTATATAATAAGATTAGACTTTGTTAAAACTGATGGGTAGAAGAACTGCCTTCCTTCATCTCTCCCACTTTGCTGTCGTCTTTGTTCAGTGTTTGGAAACCAGTGACCTGTAAGAGCCTCTCAGAAATCCCAATGTGATATGTAGGAAGGAGTCAAGTGTCACTGCTGGTCTCTGGCTTGTACAGCTTCTCAAATCCCACAGATGTGATTTAAACAGCTCTAAACCTGCTTTTACACAACACTTGTTGTAAGGAAGCCAAATTGCGCTTTTCTAAAGCCTTGAATTCATAAAAGACACAAGTGGTATAAAGCCACCTTGAGTCTTCATACTTGTTCAGCCTTAGGCTAAATACAGCTCACCATGGCTGAGCTCTCTGACTGTATCTAAAAACGCTTTAATGAATAATTTCAAGTCTTTTCTGAATACTTCTAGGTATTATTTTCTGGTGTCTTGAGAAACTTTTTATTTATTGTGATCAGTATAATCCAAAAGTGACTACTCTCTTTAGGTTTACACTTACATACTTTTAGCTTCAAATCTGCTCAAAAATAACATACTGTAGGATAATGTGGTGCATAAAAATCCTTCTGCCTTTGAAATGTATTTGACCTATCAAAAGCTCAATGAAAGATCACTAATAGCCTGACCTTACAAAGATAACAGACTGAGATTTTCAGTCAACTTGTACAGCAAGCTCTGTAGTTCTTCTCTGAGCTGTGACATTGACTTAAAACACTCTACGACTATTTATTCATTACCAAGAAATCAAAATAGTTTATTATTCAAATGAACAAATGTAGCAATGCAGTATTACTGTCAATTCAGTAGCTTCCCAGCCCATTTCTAAATTAACTGGTTTAATAAAACTAATTTTCTTCTGGAGAGGATGGCCAGGGGGAAAAAAAGCAAAATAAAACCAGATTAAAATCAAATAAACAAATAAACTCCACAAAAATTCCCCAGTGGTATTTAGAGTTATGAGGCAAATTTACAGAAGTGTTGCATGCATTTATACACTGAAAGAGATGGCATATAAAAGCACAGACTGTAGGACCAGAACTTCTTGACTGAAATCAGAATTCTGAGACTAAATCAAAGTGAGTAGTTAGGTGTTTGATAATTGTAAACTAGTATGTAATTACCTGCACCAGACAACATAATTTGATATTAAACCCCTTGAAGAGCTTTCCTTATTTTTATGGATATAATCTGAAAAGATTCCAGCTCTTATCCTCACCTTTGTGCTAATTGGAGCTCTATGGACTAGCATTTAGTTCTGCCTTTAGCAAAGTTCTCATGTGTTTTTGTTCAATGTTGGTGTTGTCAACTGATCTTCTGCATCCTGGTAAAATGATTGCTATTGGCATCAAAAGGTTCTTATCATGAAAGTATAATGAAAACAATATTTAATTAAATGGCATTTGTAGTGCATTTTTTCTCTTTCAGTGTTCCTCCTGTAATTAGCTTTTTTCCTCCTTACTTCTGTAGAAATTCCAGTCCAAGAAGCACTGGATGAGGCTCCAGAGGCAGCAGTTGAAAGGAATAATCAGAGAAGCACTGGGAGGATATGCCACCAGCAAATATGGAGATCTGACCTAGGTACTTGTAAGTCTGTCAGTTTGTCTGTCAGATGTAGACACATATCTCCAATTAGAGTAAATTGGTTTATGCATTTTTTGCTCAGAAGAATATTGTGAAGAATATAATATCTTCTCTGGTTGTTTCATGTGATCAGGCCATTACTGAGATGGGGCAGAAGGAAGAGGTGTAAAGCAAATATCAATAATTGCCATTTCCACTCTCTCATGGGCTCAGGGGCAGGACTAAGGCACTGCTCAGCCTTGATGTTGCCTTGGCAGAGAAGCAGCAGTGGCTGTGCTAACTCAGAGTTTGGAAGTGCCTGGAAAAGTGTAGGTAATCCTGTGCATCACCAAGTACTCATTGCCAGTGGGGTTCCCATTCTAAGAAAGGGATCATTCTAAGAATTTCTGCAAGTCTAGGAAATAAGCTGTATTTCATTGCAGTTTATAACTAGATTTTTTCATCGTAAAGTTTAGGAGATGAAGTATTTCTGCAATAAAATTAATCTTTGTTTATACATTCTTTTGCATGTGCTAGTTTTTCTTATCACAGGAATTAACCTCTAGTACCAAAACCCACCATAAACTGTAAAAATTAAAGAGGACACTAAAAACTTAGTATTAAAAAAGACATAAATCAAAATAAAATTAACAATAAGTTTTCTAGTTGAGCTGTTTATTGCCATTCATATTAAATTTTATGGGAGAATAAAAATGTCTGTTATTTCTGTGCATCTGACCATAAAATTGCAAACTTACCCATTAGTTAGAATAATGATGTTCAAATCAAACATCCATTCTGAATGACCAAACCATCTGAAATTTAAAAATATTTGAAATTAATGACACGGAAAACAATATATTTAAAACAAGTCTATACAAAGTAAACATATGTCAATGTAAGTAGGTTAGGCATTATCAACTATTAGATTACCAATTGTTATCTTCAATAAGAAATCTCCATTAGCATCATTTAAAAGAAGCCTTTCACAGAAATACACTTGATTCAGAGTAATTAAATCTCTTGAGTCACAAGTATAGTAACTGTCTGAAAAGTGATATAAAATCACTGCCAGAAAATTTGTCAATGACAAAAAACCCCCCAGTAAAGTAGCAATAAGTAACAGTGCTAGGTAAGTCCTACAGCTCAGATTCAGTGAGCAAACATGTTTACTGTAACAGTGCAGATTATGGTTTCTATGGAAGAAGAAACCTTTATGACTAAACACTTAGGTTTGTATATTCAGTAGAAGTTTGCTAAGTTCAGCTACAGAGGTTTTTTTTTGCTCTTAGGTGTTGCTGTTTTAGCTATCCTGAATTTTTATTTGAGTCTGGGAATCTAAAAGCCTCAAAAAATTTGAAATAAGTGAGACTGCTTTTCACATCAGAATGTGAAAAGGGCGAGCTTCACAAGGTTGCACCAGGAAGCCAAAATCAGAACTGTTATTTCTAAGCCTGATACCAAGGCAGCCGTAAGGATCTGAAACCTGTGATGTGATTTGCACCTTATCCACTTTTTGAAACTGGATAAGTTCTCAGTAATCTCCTATTTATTGTGTGCTTTCTCTAACTCTAATATTTAGCCTCTAATCTTGCTCTTGTTAAAACATCCTGTTGTCACAGAACTTCACTTTGTGATGATTCACCCTGCCAAGATGTCTTTCCGTTGAATTATGACAGTGTTGCTGAGTCTTTGTTCTTTGTTTCATGACATATTTAAAGATAAATAGTTCATACCTGAGATGCAAATGCTTTTATGTGACTAAAATAAGTGATAACCAGCTCAGACTAATTCATTCCTCTGTGACCCTAGGCAGGACAGTTCAGTTCTGCCTAGTTCTTTAGCTAAAAGTCCTTATCTATAAAATGTAAATGACGTCACCTCATTTATTACCTAAAAAGAAAGCAACTACAGAGCTTTTTTCCTCTAGCACTGTGTTAATGCATATCTGAGAGGCATTACTGTTCATGATCAAAGAATTTAAGAAGTACTACATGGGACTAAGCAGTTGCTCTGTACAAGTCCAAGCCTAGACACAAGCATTTCAACCTTTGGGTACTTATGCAGAGATTTGGGAGTTGGTTGTTACTACTTTAAGACAACCAAAGAGTTGTTTTTCTGTTCATTACTGAACCTGCCATGTAACGAGTTCAGTTTGTGAGTGCATTGCATTTGATTTGCTTGATGAGGGGAACAAAGATCCCAGTCAACAGGGTCTTTGGAGAGGTGCCTGTGAAGTCTAACATGCTTTTAGGAAAACTGCAAAGTCTCTAACCTGTCCATTTCTACCACACTGAGGAATTCCACACCAACAGCACCATGACTGTGCTGTTGACTAATCTGTGTGGAGGGTTTATTTTCTGAGCTGTGAGCCTGACGAATATTCTTCATTTAACCGTATTTTTTTTTTATGATTTAACATTGTGGTTTTAGTTATCAATATTTACACCTTTCAGAAAATTGAGTGTTGGTAAATGCAAAAGAGGTACAAATATCTTTCATAACTCTAAGTGGGGAGAATGATAAAGGCCATAGTTTGTTTTTAATTTTTATTTTCATTGTCAGTCTTATGTATTAAAACTATAAACCATTTCTAACTGCCTTGCTCTAAGGGGTTGAATTAATTTTTTTCCTCTTACAAACTGCTCAGAAATGCAGTTCATTCTTTTTTTCATGGTTTATGACTTTAAAAATTATTTATTTTTATGATATCACTTACTGTGGTATTAGACTTCCTCTAACCCACAGTTTATCTCTGTCTTATCTTGCAGACTCACAGGAAAGTTCCTCCTCTCCCAGGCACACTTCATCTCACATACAGGTACCTCCTTCCTGCTAAGCTGTTATCAAACAACACGTAGTTGTCCTTCTACCCATTTGAAAATTACAAAGCACCAAAACCACTTAGAACATATAAATTAATTTAACTCACAGTTTCTTCTATAAGGATTGTAATTGCTTAGGACAGAATACGTGTCTACATGGCACTCCTAAACCTCATCATACCTTCATGTTGTGCTTTCCATGTAGTATAGAGACATCTAAGGAAGGCTTCTGCAGCCTTAGTTACAAAATAAGCATGGCTAAGTTCTTACAGCTTTCTTTAAAGAAAATCTACAGAGGTATATTTATAGATAAATAACGGTTTTGTAATTTTTTAATTCCGACTACTTCCCAAATTTAAACACATCTTCAGAATGTTATGCTGTACAGCAGGATTTTTGCACTGTTAGCTGGAAGGATATCTGCCTGTGAGAAGTACTGTTTTGTAAAGCCTCATGTACACAGGTGAGACCCTGGTGCAAACTATTAAGATCTTTCCTTCTGGTCCCTGCACTCTGGTTTCCAGGGGAAATGAAACCAAGCCCATGCAAACTTCACCATTACTTCTCTGGTCTGACTCCTGATCTGGATAACTGGGAACCCGAGACTCACCAAAGCAAACAGACCACCTTGAGAAAAGTATATGGTTATCTGAATTGGATTTTGAACTTGCATGTGCTTTCAGATAAAAAGAAACACCTTGCAGGACTCTAACTGGCACACTTAAATAATAGTAGCATTTAAAGTTCAGCTCTTTTTTGTTCTCTTTATAAACTGGGCTTCATTTGGGGGATTTGGTTTACGTGAAACCCAGAAGAAGACAAGGTTGCCATTGTATTGCTCTGTTATTGCCATATAATGCCACCCATCATAGATTCAAAGGCTGATGGTATGATGTTTCTCTGTTTGAGTGCAATGATATTCAATATGCTTTTTGGAGAGCTGTATGGTCAAAGTCAGAGAAACCAGAGCTTTTCTTCTGACCTTTCTCATGTCCTTTGTAGAATTTTGATAAAGTGGGAAAATGACTTCTAGGTCTGTATGGTCTTCTTAAAACAAATAAAGGGATGTGGATTTGGTATCAGGTAGCCAGCATTTTGAAGAACAAGAAATCATTTAAAAGTTGACACAGACTGAGTTTTTTATTTAAATTCTGATGTGCTGTAAATAAATTTTGAGTGCCCTAAAATCAGTGAAGTAGAACACTTCAGAAAAGTTTTAGGTATGATATTACTGTTTTCTAAAGAGGTGACTTCATCACTATTTTTTCACTCCCTGCCTTCAGTGTGGAGGTGCTCTTGCCCAAAAAGAGTGCACCTGAGAGAGGGCTGGCAGCTTACAAGTTTTTCTGCACCCTGCTCTGGACTGCCTTTTTTTCCTTGGTGCTTTATAAATTGATCACTGCTTGCAGACAGAAAATGGCCTGCAGGTTGTAAGATGTACAGGCATTAGATTTAGCCTGCTTTGTATAAAAGAAAGTATAATGCAGGATTCAGTGAAAAGACAGGCAAATGGCTTTGCTTCTTGTGCTTTCCTTTTTAAAACGTAGAGAGTAACGATGCCCTGAGCGTACTGAAGAGCCTGGGACATAGACTGGAAGATTTATTGGAGGTTTTTATGGTTGGGCTTGTTCTGTGTCTGTCTGATCCATCTGCCTAGGTCTGTTCATGTCTGATCTGGATCACAGAACCAGACAAATGTCTCTGCCCTTAGCCTGAGTTGGGAGATTCTTTATTGTGTAGCAGATTTGCCTTCCCTCCCCTGTTCCCTCAGTGTCTGAGCCAACTGTTTGAGAAGAAAAAATACCAGTAAGTCTGCTATTTTATAGCTGGTTTGTGCATTGCAATCTCACTTTTCAGCACGGTCTTTGTATGTGTTGAATGACTGAAAACTGTAACAGAATAAACTGTGGTATTTATGTCTTGGGGCATAACACATAGATCCATCACCATTTTTTTCCATTAGCTAATGGATTTGCAAGGATGGGAGGCAATAAACCCTACTGAAAATAGGATCCTGTCCCATTACTGATGCACAATGAGAAAGAAGTATTGGAAGACAGCATGAGAAAAATGCAAGAGCTGCATACACTTGCAAATCAGCAGTATCACAATTAACCAGCATTGGTAAGTTTGTAGTTGGAGTAAGCACAAAAAGTGATGAAAACATTTATCCTGATACACTGGTTAGATGGTATATGCAAAATTGCTGGGAGACAGGATAGCTGACTACATTTTCAACCTTGTTGCAGTGTAGTTGAGACCACCTGTCTGAAGTGGTTCACAACAGGTCTTGTGAGCAATATGGGTGACACAGACCTTGTATGAGCAAACAGAACTGGCTCGATGAGGTTTTTATCACTATTAAAGAAATAGACTGTATCCATTATATTACAAACAAGCATATTCTGTAGGTATTGTGGGTTTTAGTGGTATTCTGGCTAGTTTTTTCAGTATGCTTTTTCAGTTTGCTGTGGATGCTGAGGATATATTTTAATGTACCTTTTTATCTGTCCTTCACTGATGTATCTACTGCTTTGCCCAGAACATTCCCTTACAATTTTTTAAATACATTGCTCCCTTTTTGTTTTGCAGGATATACAGGGAGAAAGCCCATAGTGAATAAAATTTAGTAGCTATTGATGTGCTACTAAATAAAAATAATTCAGTATCTATACAGCAAGTCTGGTTATCATAAGCAGACATAAAAAGCAGTAAAAATTTAATTAAACAAGTTGTATTATTGTTATCCTTCAACCTCAAATAGAGCTGGAAAGAGTAGTATTAAAACTGCTCAACCACATACTAGGAGATTTGCAGACATTTATAAATCAATGTAAGAAAATAAATATGATCAAAATTAGTTTTAAGTTGAACTGAATAAGTGGTTATAACATGAAGTTGCCTGAATTAGGTTGTCCCTAAATAAAGGTATGTCTTACCAGAGAAGAGACACGAAAAAGAAATTACTTTGCACCATGGATATGCTCTGCCATATACATATGGGAGGCAACTGTAGCTGATCTAGGAATGCTCTGTCTAGAAATACATGGAAGATGATTCAACTGGGTTTTTGCTTCCACAGTCTATTTCTCTGCTGGGTTTAGTTTGAGCACAGCAGAACTGTAAGCCCAGAGCATATCACAGAGTGATATTTCTGATCATTTAGAACACAGAGTCTATAAAACATTCATAAATCCCCTGCAATTTGAATTAGCCTTTCAAGTAATAAAAAAAAATACATCAAAGGAACACAATAAATGAGGGTGTCCCTCTACTACATGTGATATGAAGCATGAGGATTTCTTTTAAATATTTGATTCATGAAAAGTAAATGAGGCATTTTCTTATGCAACAATTATGGGATTTCATAGAGTATGAAAGAGTAACAAGAAAGATACTGTGTTATTGTTAACGGCTCTATTTCTTACCATCTAAACTAATGAGCACCTTTGATCTTCTCTGATTTCTTCATGCTTCGTTGTTTCCATCATTGTCAACAGCCTGCTTCTTCATTTTTCTTTGAAAATAATCTACATAATGCAAAGTGACTGTTTGTGGAGTGCAGTGAGTATTCCACCAGCTAGGAAGAAAGGGCATCATCTGATAAAAGCAGATACATCCTTGAGACAGCTACAAAATTGGATAATTTTAGCAGAGAGCAGATTTTTTTTCCTGCCAGTCAGGATTTAAACAAAGAAATCATCCCACATTTGGCAAATAATTTTGCTTCTGCAAGGAAAGCATAACGCTCAATGAAAAGAGTTAAGGTATCTTTTTTTTTCTCAGATAATTTTGTTCTTTGAACATTTTCAACTGCCTGTTTAATGAAAAAGTTAAAAAACAGAGAAACTGTAATAGTTATTGTGCCAGGGATATAGGCAATCCTCATGCCATCTTTTTATGAGTGCATTTTTAATTTCAGTTTTCAGATCCCTACATCACTAATTTTTGCTTTAGGTCCCCAGACATCAGATAACAATGTGGGAGGACACCTGCCACCTTACATATTGCTGGTGTACAAGTTTGAATAAATTTCTTTGAAGCATTGATGCTGGATATTAAAATGTAAGGCTCTAATCCTATAGTGTATCTTAAATTTGAAACTACTTCTTACCTTTAATAGTGCCTGTCTCAAGTGTATCTATATGGATATTTACAGGATTTATTAGACATATTTCCATGAGGAATAAGACAGAAGAATTTTAAAGACTTTCAATTATAAATGTGTGTGTAGGTAGCACAGGATTGCCCACCTACTGCTCTGCAAAATATCTGACTAGAGAGAAGTTAACTAAATTCTGATATTCCTTTTTGAAACTAACCTTCCTTAAACAACAACAAGAAAACAAACCAAACAAGAACCAGTTTAATTCAAAGAAGCAGTGTGAGAGATCAGCAATAACCTAGCTTATCCCTAGAGGAAGGATAACATGCTCAATTTCTCCTCTCATCATACACTCCCGTGAATATCTTGATCAATATCAGAGCTGTATGCAATATGTAAAAGAGATTACATTTCATAAGATGTATTTTAAATTATACATTTCCACGCACTGTATTAATAAGAAATGCAATTTTATCTGATTTTAATACTTTAATGGTAGCTTCCATTATTTGCACAGTAAGCAAATTAAGAGATGCACATGAAATCCGGATTTAATTAGATAGGACATGCTATCACTTCCTGACTGACATAAGCAGAATACATTAACTACAAGCATTATATAATACTTTTCTGTCCTGAGATGATGCACAGCAACACAACAGTTGCATTTAATGCTGACTATCAAAACCCAGCCATCTGTGTTTTCTTAAAAATATAAAGTCTTCAAGAATGTAAACTGACTTTTTTTTTCCTGTGGCTGAGATTATTTACTAGATCTATTCACCTTTAAAAAGCATTTGTTATTTATTTCAAACAATATCCTTTCAATCTTTCATTAATTCTACTTGTAATGACCAAATTAAAATACTCCACAATTATTCCATAACTTGGAAGTTAGTCTTGGTGATATTACTGTCAGTGGCAACTTTCTTTACCTAAATGTGTTATTATTATGCCACATACAAGCACACCAGATGAAAAAACTAAAAAGTGAAGGAGTTTGAAGAAGGGAAGTTAGCAAGACTGGGCCTTGGCCCAGGGAAATGTGTGCTTTCAGGTATTTTGAAAATCTACTACAGAATGCAATTGCTTTTTCACTTCTTAGTTCCCATGGAGCATGGTCTAAATGCCCGTGTGATTCATCAATGTCCCTGATAATTCTCTGAGACATCTCCTTATAGCCTTACTAATGCTGTTTTTTATCTTGCTGCTTTCTGAGGAGGCAGGTTGGAGGAGCTGTGCTCTGCCACAGGCTGGTACCTTCTGGCATTGCTTGGGCTGAGCCAGGCATTCACCCAGCCTTGTCCCCTCATGCAAAATTGGAGCCCCGGGATGGATTTTCACTCCAGCAGTAACACTATTCATTATGGACAAATAACAGATGTTAGGTCTTGCTGCTACGTTATAGCTTCTGGTGACCGACAAAACCAAGGGCAATAATCAGTTGTGGTTTTTCCATTGCTCCCGGGCTGCTTTTCCTCTCTGAAGTACTGTTCTAACTCTTTCATTACAGTGGCATCTGAGCACCTCATTGCCTTTAATCCCTGTATCCAGCACTGCAGCTGCAGGAGGCCACCTCACGCACCACCATGGCACACCGAGATCTTCAGAGGGGGTTCCAGCAGATGGTTACTGCTCAGAGGTCAGCATGAGCTCACCTGGCCACCTCCTTGGGGCAGCTTTGTGTCCTGTAGCACCCTGCTTGGACTGTGGTGAGTACCCTGTACTGTTCTAGTAGATGTGGTCCTTCAGCTCATTGTAGCCACTTTCCTGATGAGTTTGTGTGAGTGGACACGCTCATGGTACCTGGAAGCCTTGCATCCACACTGTATTAGCTATGACACAAGTGTCCTAAGGCCTGACATTTCACCAGGGCAAGAAAGACGATGGTGACCAGTGCTGTGTGGAGTTATCCACACATATCCCTCTGCATTTTCTATTGTTTGGGTTTTTTTCTTGGTTGTTCATTCGCATTAGGTGAAAAGCTTTCTACACTGCAATTTGTTATATATAATTTACATAGAAAACTGTTAGGCCAAATTAAAACATTATTTTATAGGAGAAGAGTCAAAGTAAAACCCGAACCATTAAATTCCTGCCCATCTCAAGGGGTCTGATTTCCAGTAGCTCCCTCTGCTTACACATGGCTTTTTGATTTTCCCTCACAGAAGACTCTTTCTTATGTTCGGGAAACCTTCATATCTTTATTCATAGCTGCCTACATAAATTCTTGGGTTGTTATTTATGCTTTTATGATAATGCCCCTTTCATCTTAAAATACTGCACTGAATTTGTCTTAATTTTATGTTAAAGGTTACGGTGACAAAGGCTGATAAAACACATGGAGCATTATTTGTATTTACTTACAAAGCTTTAGTATCCAGGACAACACCATTATTTCTGTAAAGTATTATCCCATAAAGTTCATTTTGAAAGTGAATGCCATATCTCATTTTGCTTTGACATGCAAATGCATTTAAGCCTATCTGTCTAAGCCTTCACAGCACATCCATCACACCAGAACTGTCCTCGTGCCAGTGAATCAAAAGCTACAGCAGCAGTTAACAAGCAGTGAGCTAATTAATGTCTCAAACAAAAAGTTTTAAGAGTGATTTTTTTTCAGACACTTCACTCAAGAGTGATTGAGAAGGAAATGCCTTTTTAAAATTTTTATATAATGTCACACTAAATGAACCATAAAGAAACAATATAGAAAATACATAGCTTGGAATTTATGAGAACATTTTACAACTATTAAAGACCACATTTAAAGGTCTATATTTTAAATGGAGCTGAGGGACCTTTGAAAGCAGATTTACCAGCAAGGTCATCTTTAAAAATGGAAAAGAAGAAAACCAGGTCCCAAGTGTTACAATCAGGAACATAACAAAGCCCAGAATTGCTGGACAAGAGAGGAAGAATGGACACTAAAATGCTAAGAAATCATTATATAGATCATATTTATTTGAATTCAAAGCAGAATCTTGACTGTCAGTCACTAGCTAAATGAAAAATTACATTGCAGCCGGCTTTCAAAAAGTAGAAGGCCTTTTGGACCAGCCATCCTCACTGGCTACTTAAAACTGCTGCCATTCACTAGCTTAGCTGATGAAGTGTTACTGCACCTCAGAACATACAAATCTTGCCTCATGAGGAAACAGTTGTCAAAACATTATTTTTTTTCTGATGACATATGGAAAGAAATTCTTCATACATATTGAAACCATTTTTCTTCTTTTGAAGCAGTTTCAGTCACATGACATACGGTATAGTATAAAACCCAGTTCAAAAATAAAAAACTAAAGCCAAAAAAATGTAATAAATTTAAAATATGTTTACTTTTGGGAGCATCTTTTCTCCACCTTTACGTCAATAAATTTAACTTCTGTGAAAGAGGTATTGCTTTTACAAAGTAGAGTTGATGTTGATAAGACACTGTATTGACTTGGATTTCGATTCTCCGGCAACATTTCTTTCAAACCTCCTTTTCAAACTGACCTAATAATAGAAACATGATCCATATTGTGTGAAAATAAAGGTCCTTTTTGCTTTAAATGGGGCAATTATTTTCCCACCCCCTCCAGAAAGACAACCCCCAAATCCCTTCTTGAAAGGGAATACAAAAAAAAAAATCTAACTATTAATAATTTTTGGCAGTAAATATAAGGTCAAACTCTTTCGGTATCTGAAGAATGGAAAGCAAAATGAGTACTTGAGTACTATCTTTTTTTTTTTTTTTTCAGTAGCCTGTGCCCCCTTCCAAGCTATAGGGTTTGTCACACTTACTATGTGGCAATAATTTAAGCAGTGTCAGATACACACTTGCCCTTCCCTGATCCAAAAATATTAGAGTGTGATCTGTCAGGAGAGCCATGGCTATTTGGGGAGTGACATGTTGCAACTGGACACATGATGGGAGGGTAGTGAGAGAACTTACTTACCCTCTGCATTAAACAATCCAGTGATCTGCATCTGCAATAGGTGGACAGAGGTGGGCAGGGTCCCACTTTGTGCCCAGTGATGATTTAGAGATGTTTTGCACCACTGAGTCTGCATTTTAATAATTACTGCATAACTAGAAAGTTCTTTTTTTCTGTCTCTGGGTGAGGAGCTGGGAAAAGTCATGGAGCTCAGACTGCAGTTATTTCTGACTCTGGGACTGCAAATTCACAGCCTTGTTTTAATGGCAGCTGCAATGGGGAGCACGGTGAGTGGGCAACAGGGGACATGTCCCTGGGCTCTGCTCTGGCCACGCTGCCCAGGGAGAAGGACAGGGCAGAGGCCTCCCAACTCTCTGGGGCAGGCGTGGGGAGCTGTGGAGGCTGTGAGCACCCTGGTGTGACTGTTGCCTTCAATGAGCTGGCAAAGGAATGAGGAAAACTTGCCAGAGATTCCTCTTGCTTCTTTTCTTGTACAGTGCTGAGAAAGGACAGTTTTCTGGCTGCAAAGATAATTCTCTGCTTGAAATTTGAATACCCTTTGCCTTTGACAAAGACATTACTGAAGTTTTTACAAAATTATATTAGTCTATTTCAGATGCATTGAAGAGTACCACTTCATTCACAGCTACTGTAGATGTGTCCAGAGCAGAGCTGAATGGTAATTAGCAGTGATAACTGTTTGCCATCTTTTTCTTAGACATTTTCAAGCCTTGTAAATCAGAAGTGTCTAATGTTAATAACTTATTTATTTTTGTATAACATTGAACTTGGCAACCATTTTTAGTTATCAGTTCTTAAAGAAAATATTTTAGAGCTGGAATCTTGTAAAATTGCAGCCTGGAGCAGACTTCACCAAAGTTAATGAGCCATGAAAAATAAGATTCAGCTTGAGAAGGCTGTTAATACATTTTTGCAGCTGTAGCCTGTAGTAGCAGGCTATAATCAGTTAAAATAGATACCTCAATTAATACTTTCTTGGAAATTGAGAAAATAACCTATGTGGTTTTATTAAAAAAAAAAAAAAAAAGATTGTCAGTTTTTCTACTGGGTTTTAGTACCTTTTTGGCACCAAGATGAGAAAAGCCCTCACACCAAGAGGGAAAACACTCATTCCGGTGCAGTGTTAGCACAAGGTACTGAGCAACACTTTTGTGCCCAGCAAAGCAGGAGTGCTGCTTACTGAATGTTTGCTTTCTGTGCACCGTGTAACCTTGGGCTGGCTCTTGTCTACCCAGAGGTGGAGCTATGGAAACTCTATTGGATGGTTGCAGTATCACATTGCTAAAGCTGGGAGGAACCTGGGGCCACGTGCTGCTCAAGCCTGAGCTCCCTCCTAGGCTTTAGCTGCACCACCACTGCCACAGGTGAGGCATCAGGTTTGGATTTACAAGGAGTCAAACTAACACATATTATACCCAAGTTGTTTACATACCATGTCTGAACATTAATGCTTTGAAAACAATTATGAAATACCCTTTTGTGCATTCTACATGATACTTGGTGTTGTCTTTTCTTTTTTCCTAACCTGAAACAATAGTAAACTGTATCAGGAAAAAAAATGCAAAAATGCAATGGTAAGTTCAGGTGTCTGGGTTTTGGTTTCATGCTAACACTGTATCTACATATTTATAGGTTTTCTTTTAGAAGAATAAATTGTATCTCTTCCTACTTAAAACTAAGGATGTCACACAAATGCAAAGAAAGCAACAGAGAACTCTAAACCCCATTTACTTTTTTGGCAGAGTGAACCAATGCAGTTTGTCCATCGTAAAGTTTTACTCACTTTTATGCTGTATTCAGAAATTTTTTACTTTCAGGGTATCCTTTTTTCAAGACAGACGTCTGGAAAAAACAGGAAACAACAAATTGTCACTACATTCACTGTGTTGTCTCTTGTTCCAAGTGTCATTTTTGCTCATGCTGCTTGGTAAGATCATGTAAGAAATGACAAAGAAAGGTCACAGAACTGTCACTTCTATACTGAAATGAAATAGCCTCTCATTTGCTGTCCTTCTTCACAATTTTCAGAATTTAATGTCAGTAAATGAGTGGCTCACAAGTGGCATTTATAAATTCAGTTCATTTTGTTCTGTATAAAAAACAGAAATGGAACTTGGCACCTTCTGTGTGTTTTCTTGCTATCAGATATTAGAAAACTATCTGACTACATGAAGAAGTATTTACCAAACTAAACATGCTATCTATATGTAAACACCCCTACCTGTTGCAGAGATTACTTTTATATCCCTATTTTTCTCCAGTCTTGGTGGCATATTGTAGCACTCAAAGTGCTGATAAAAATGATTGGTTTCTGCTGACTACAGAATGGGAAATGACAAACTGATTGAAATCCACAGATTAAAACAAAAATAATTGCTAAACTTGCTACTGTCACTTGTACACATTTTCTTGCCACACAATGTCCGTATTAAATAAACAAATGTAATAGATAAATCTCTCTAGTCTGAAAAGAAGGATTGTACCATAAGTGGCTACAAACATTAGCAATTCTTCTTGGAGAGCAAAAGTTTTTATGGGATTCGGCACTGAACTTCCATCATTACTTTCTAGATATCAGATTGGCTGCTGCCTGCCAGCACCTAAATATCTATGACCATCTGGATCCATGTGATATATATTTAAATGTGCACGGTGTTGTGTAGTGTGAAAATGGGTGCAATTCTTTAATATGTGGAAAAGGAGAGCTCACACTCAATACTAGAATAGTTTTCTGACCTGAGACACAAAGCTTACTGTTTGTTGATATTTAAGCAAAAATATTGTGTGAGCTTCTATCACTTTCAAATTAATTAATTCCTTCACTAAACTTCATGGCAGGATGAAAAGTACCTTTTGCTTTGGAAATGGTGAAGTCTTTCACCTGTAACAATGTACATTGACTGAACCTTCTTAACAGTATCTGTTCTCCAGTCTGCATTTGGGAAGGTAAAGTATCTTGTGATGTTAGAGATCCCAGCAGTATTTATCCCCCTAGTAAAATGTCTTTTTGGCTTTATCCCTTTCCCGTCCACTTGAGCAGAGGAGAGTCATAACAAGCAAAGGATTTAGGAGAGCTGCACCCTTCAACACCAACAGAAATTAATCTACAGAAATTCTCCGACGTGCTTTGGCTCCAGACTCCAAGCAGTGCATGCCATCAGCTCGTGTCTCAGTCATGGCAGCACCTTGACTGGTGCTGCAATATCTGACTCATCCTGCAGCAGAAACTCTTAATTACTACCCTGAGGGTTTTTTTATCTTTTTGTACTCAACAAACATTGCAGTTGTTCCTTTCTTCTTAAATCTAATAGTGTGACATTACAGCTAAGTAGCTTATGGTCCCTGCTGCTGAATAATATTTTTTATACCAGCAAGAATACTTTGTAATATTTCACACAGTCAGTGTAGCTGTGAGCTGTGGCATTCTGAATATTTTCTGTCTGAGTCCCTGGAAACCTCTTCTGTGTTTAAGATGTACAGAAGGGTTTTCTTGATTAAAGGAGATACAGTGACAGATTCTACTGGATCAGATCTCTGCTATACACCTTCTGTTACTGCTCAGGTAATGCAGATGAATGAGAGATGGGAACTCTTCTTCTTGACAGTAATTCCCGAATTTTTTGAGAAGAGCCCACATTCTTTTATGGAGAAGTTGTATGGATTTTCAATAGCAGACCTCCTACAATATTTAGGCTTGTGGGTGCAGGCAATTTTTTTTCATACCACGCAGAAAGACAAATGGAAACAACACTTTGCTGTTCCTCCATCTGTAAAAGTGATTTTCCTGTTGCTGCTATTCATTGGCTATTGAGCTGGAAAAGTAAATTCTGGATTTTGGCAACTTAGATGCTTTGAAATTAGGAGAAAAATGTACAGTCAGCTTACCAGAGGCTGAAGTTCCCGTCAAGAGTGTGAGAGGGTCTGGCTTTATAGCACAGTTTGGTTCATATTCTGTGGAACATAAAGCAGATATGAATATCTAAGGATAGTCAGGAACATATCAACATAACCATCAGTAAATGTCAGTCAATCAGTTGCGGTCAAGACAATGCCTATGCAAGAGACAGATCTGCCAGGATCATCTCCAGCCACTCCAAAGTTTCTCTTAATAACTGACCTGTTTTATGACCTGTAGCTCAAAACTGCCTTGGTCCTTGAGGGCTGAAAAACAGAAAACATGACAAATGTGGGTCATGAGAAGGCCACAAAATTACAAGCCAATAAATCCGATATCGATACCTCAAAAATCATTAGAAAGTATAAGAAAAATTGAAGTAGATAACCTAGAATATAGATGAGTCTATTCTTTGGGGTTTTTAAGCAGACAAAAAGTCTGTGATAAAGGAGCTCCACTCAATGTAATATATTGGCTTTCCAAAAGGCTCTCAAAATCTCCCTCATCAAAAGAGAAGGATTAAAGAGCTGAAAACAGAGAGAAGAAAAAGTTGAAGCTTCATTAAAGAAATACCCTTTGAGGGTATTTCTACAAAAACCCTTTGAGAGGGGCAACTGGTCATTGAAATGGCAGATAAAATTCAACAAAATAAATGGGAAATGATAGAGATGAAGGAAAGATAAATCATAGTTTCACATATAAAATGATGGGTTCTAAATTACCGCAGACTGCATCTTGCAGATTAATACACAATCCATCAGCTCACAGAATAGAAAAGATAAATGTTAGGAACTATTAAGAACAGGGTAAAAAAGAAAACTCTCTCTGACTGAGGTAGTTTCTGATGTCATGTTTGGTCTGTTTTAGGAGTCTACTTTTGATCATTGCTTGAGACAGCATAGGAGGAACTTTAGTCTTACCCTGTATAGCCATTTTAATGCTTTCACCCACATGCCTCAGTGTATTAAGCAGTTTATTAGGTAAGAAGTATAAAAGCCATATTTCTATAAATAAAATAAGTAAGCCTAATTACATGAGGCTTGTTTTCATTTCCAATGAGTATATATATATATATATATGTATGTTCAATTTTTTTTTTTTCTAATCCTAAATTGCAATGTTGTTTTTATTCCATCTTATATCCTCTGTCGGGAGCCCCTGGTGGCCTAGTGGTTAGATTGTGGGACCTTCACAGCGGAGGCCAAGGGTTCGATCCCAGCCAGGGATACTCCCCGGGCAGGTGGAGCTCGTTAGCCCTG
>JAWMRA010000009.1:13547475-13704142 GCA_035584735.1 Pseudotriccus pelzelni | reverse complement strand
CTAAAAAATCCAATGCGCAGGCTGGAAGGTGTAAAGACCTTCCCCGGATCTTCGTTCGCGAAGACTGGCCATTATATCCTCTGTATTTATAGCTCCTTACATGCTCCTAATATGTTTCTCAAGACCATGACTCCAACTAGGAAAATGAAGGAACATTAAATCAACCATTCTGAACTTGTCTGAACATAATTTGACTGGCAGTTTGCCTTAAATACTGTTTTGCTCCCTGTGTATCCTTTTGATTTTATGACAGAAATGTCCCTTAAGCAGCACTTATATCACAATGCTTTACCCAAGACATGTTAGTTGCTATTCTTGTTTAATTATTCTCTACTCAGCTTCAGAATAGCTGTCAAAATATACCTTCACAGTAATATATTTCACAATAAAATTGGAATGAAGACTGGGCCAGTGAAATAGTAGTAAAAAAAATATTATTTCGAGGAAAGTTAGTTTTTCTCATCAGCTACCTTGGAAGAAATTGGCCCAGCATAATGCATTGCATACATCTATTGCAAATATGCTAGGAACAGCTTACTGAGAGCAACAATTAAAACAATTAAAATAATTGAAAGATGCAAGCATATAAAAACATACAAAAAATAATGTATTTTTGATTAGATGCAAAGCATACACAGAATTGAGCTCCTTCAAGTACTATCCTCCTTCTGATGTTCCTGCACCAAGCTCAGAATTAAACACATTGAGAAATTGGTAGAAAATTATGTCCCAATTTCTTCATCACTTTGCTGTATGTTGCCAAAGAACAGTATCTGTATAATAAATCAGGGTCTACCTTGGATCTTGCCAAGTTATTCTCTGTTTTCCCTTGGTTTTTGAGATGTGTGGTTTTCTGTTGGCTTTTGCTACTGTCTGTGAGGAACAGCTTTTCTCTTACTTATCTATTTTCCTTAAATAAACTGGCTTTACCTTGTCAAATCTCACACACCTCAGGAGTCTGAGTGCACAGTTTCTTTTGAAATGGGTACAGATATTCACAGGATGAAGCTTCATCACTGTTTCAGGCTGATCTAGATCTAGTGTGTTGTCAATGGCACAGTCTTTCAAATTAGTCATAGAAAGGAATTGTTTTATTACTTGTTTGGCTACCTCAGAATGAAACTCAAGACTGTTCTTTGGATCCCATTCTTTTTCTCTTTGCCCATAACCAAAATCACCCATCATGTAAGTTAAATTAGTCTCAGCACTGCCAAGGAAACCAGAGCCTTGTGCTGTATTTCCCACTTAAAATTTCTGGATACCCATATTTTACACATTTACTTACCGAAGTAAATGCATTGGGCCTCTGTGTCTGCAGGGTGTCCGAGTCTCCAAGTGCACAGCTTCCAATGCCTTCTGCTATGGAGCAGTGGGGTGTGTTTGAGCAAGGAGTCCAATAATTACCAAAAAGTTCTGACATCTGAAGCTGGTCACAGGTATTTAACATGAAATACAATTCTGGTTTAAGCTCATAAGACAAATCAAGAAACTGTTCAACGTGGACAATCTTTTTCAATGCACAGCTTGTATTTTTCAAGCCTACATAGTTAAACAAAGAGACAGAGGCCAGCATCTCCTACACATCTGAATTTGAAAACAGTATTTTTCTGAGAAAGTAAAAATTCTGTTTACTTTCATGATTACTGTTCTAACATGTTAAATGGAATATAATACATGCAGGGCTTCCTAATATTTTTTCTTTAAGATAAATATTAAATAAAAATAAATATTAGGAGATATTTTTGTTCTCATACAGCTCTCTCTGTACTCACTGTTATTAGGCTGATAAGATTTTTAAGAGAGCTTGAACTCACCCACAGAGAGAACCTTTAGGCTTCAGAAAGAGCAGTAAGTGTTTGCAAATGCTCATCTTCATCTGTGCCTTTCTTTATGAAGCCTGTAAGTGAGCAAAAACACAGGTAATTAAGCTTGCCTATCCCTGACTGCTTGTTCCAAGTTACTGGGTTTACCTCAACAAGATTACTTCTCAGCTTCATCTTACTCTGAATCTCAAGCAGAGCAGCACAATCTTTTTTGACAAAGTAATGTGTTTGTGGAACAGGGTTTAACATTGAGACAGAAATTGACGGTAGGATCTGCTTCCCACCTTCTTCCCTTAGCACAGTAGTTCTTGGTCAGAATAGAATAGAAAAGGTACTACTTTTCTGCAATTTTTTTTGTCAGCATTTTGTGGTTGTTCTAAGTCTGTGATTTGGGGGCCTCCTCTGTGGAATTTAGCCATTCCAGTGACACTTTGTAATTTGCTTTGTTCAGGAGAGATTTTCAGCCGCACAAGTAGCATAAGTCAAGAACACGGAAGACCAAAATAAATGTTCTTCCAAACAATGAGGTGTCTATATAGAAGGCTTACTGCGAAGTGATGTCATTATGGGAGGAATCAAAATATCCTGTAGAGTTCTATTGGCCACATACAGCTTTAGTGAATAATGCTTTGTGTTGTTTGGAATACCTATTCCAAACACAAAACCACAACAAAACCCACATGAAAGCTGGAAACCTTTGTCCTGCAATTTTCTGGACCCCTAAATGTCAGATCTAAAATAAAATTTGTAGTAGAAAACTCTCTGAACCTTCAGAAAAAAAAAAAAAAGTATTGTTTTAGTGCTTCTGTTGCCATATTTCAATCTCTTACTACAAATATTTCTGTCTGGGCAAATGTCCGTCTGTTTGTAATGGTACTGCCCAAGTGGCACAATATGGGGTGACCATTTCATGTGCACTAACCATGGTGTGCACAGACAATAAACAACAAGCCCATCACAAGAAATGGCAACATAAGTGTAGTTCAAACTGGCTAAATGCATGACTTGACTTTGTACTACTAAGATAGCAAAAATTAAATGTTTGCACAGAGAACAACTATTTTTGGTGTTGTTCCTTCCCCAGTAGCAGCAAAGCAATTCAACAGAGGACACCATGCAGTCAAATGATTCACTGCAATAATGGCAATAGTTGGAGGGTTGCTTTTTTTTCCATCTGATAATAGGAATCTCTCACTCTGAAATTCCAGTTTTACTTCCATTTTAGTATATAGGATCCTCACATCTCTGATCTTCCTGTCATCTAATTACTGTGTTGTATTTATCATTTATGAGCACCTGCATTCCAGGCCAGGAATGCCATGCAGGAGGCTGTGTATGACCTGCATCTTGTGCACAGGGGGAGCTGTAATGGAGTGATGGATTCCTCAGGACTTCAGTCTGCAATATATATGTGGCATTTCCAGTCACTGCCAGCTTAACCAGAGCATTTTCTTTTCATGAGCAATTGCTCAATAGGGATTGAAGTGTGCAATGAAATATCAATACCTGTAGGTAAAGCCGTTTTCCATCTAGGCTGTTTTTATGGCTACTCTCGATCACTTTTTCATGTGTTCCCGTAGTAACCGTCAAGTAACTGTCTGTCTTCAGCCAACTGGTTCCTCACACCTACAGTGCAAAATGGAAACCCACCCATAGTGGTGACAGCTAAATGAATATGCAGTATAATGCAAATATCTCCACCTGTTACCTGGAACAAAATAAATTATTCCTGTACGTGCCAGGACATTTTCAGGCAGATTTCACTCTTACAGCAGAATAAATCCAGTAGCTCTGCTTCACAGTTGAAGAAGCATCAAAGGAAAGTTCACCGTAGTATTCTCACAGTATTTTGTGTGGAAGTCACGTCTTGACCAAAGCTACAGAAAGCAGAAAAAAGTCAACAGCAGCCCAAGGTTAAACTATCATTGAAAATAAGTCAATCCCTCTCTGGGCAGTAAACAAGAGGAAATCTAGATCCCTGTATGTCACCATTGTCACCCACTTTGTGGTGCTACGTATTTTTCTGAATTTTAATTTGTGCTGGGATTTGCTTTCTTCTGCAAAATTTGTGGCAAAGGTTTTAACCCCTTTCTGATTGCATGAGGAGGCAGAAATAGCAGTGCAACTTTTCTGCACTGCAAAAACATGGAAACTTTGTGCAGCACTGAAGGAATTTGACTTCCCTTCCCTGATGGAACAGTGTGTTGCCATCAGTGGAGAGCATTCCAAAGTAATGCCAGAATTTTATGACCAGATATTGTGCTCAATTTTTATCTCACTTTCAACTATATAAAAATAGAAATGGAAATCCTTTCTATAATAAGAATAGTTTTGGTGTAATTCTTTTAATTTTTCATAGTTTCTCTTTTCTTTTTCCAAGAGAAAGCAAAAAATCAGGAACATATATACAAACACAGGAAAGAAAAAACTTTAAAAAAAAAAAAAGGATTCTGTGTAAATAAAAAACTCACTTCAATTTTTGACAAACTTTTTTTTTCCCTAATACTCTTCATATTTTTTAACTCCTAGAAAGTAGATTCAAACATTTCTTTCACTCACTCCTTTTCATTGATTTTGAATTTGAAAAATAAGAATTAAATGGTATTCTTGCATAGAGGAAAATCCCTAGATAACTGGAAACAGGCCCTGTGCCGGCTTATTTCATATCCTGCTGCACAACAGCCTTAAAGAAAAACTTTTCCTTGTCAGCATAGTGGGAGAAGGAGGATTTCCATTATGGTCATTCACACAAGACAGAAACTAGTGACCAGTACTGCAGTGATTTGCAGGACATAAATTATGTTAGTAAAATTTTGGCCCAAAATTTTTACAAGAAACAATTTACTATACCTGTTCTGCTATACAGTATTTCACAGTTGGAAATTTCATGGGAGACAGGGGTGTATTCAATTCTGCTTTCCACATATAAAAGTTAACAACCACAGAAGCCAAAACTTTTTCTCCAAGAGTGGGTGCATCCAGTACTAAGTGTGTCCTGTCCCATTTGCATCACTTGTATGAAAGCACTCCTGGCTGAGTTCAACATTTTCCTGAGGAGGTCAGTGGACTTCATAATTATGTCTGACTCTATCTCAGAGACCATTGATAACCAGCCAAAAATAGATGGCAATACCTGACTAGGAGAAGTGAGATGTAAGAAAGGAAATGTGCTCTACAGTTTGAGTTCTGTGATTCAAAATGGGAAAAAAATAATAGATGTTCATACCGATGAGGTATGAACATAGTTCACATTTGAATAAAATTTTGATTGTAATCCCAAACCTGGTGAAGTCAGTAGAAGGACTCATATTGTCTTCAAAGAAT
Source organism: Pseudotriccus pelzelni (assembly GCA_035584735.1). Lineage (NCBI taxonomy): Eukaryota > Metazoa > Chordata > Aves > Passeriformes > Tyrannidae > Pseudotriccus > Pseudotriccus pelzelni. Next base: position 13,698,995 of record JAWMRA010000009.1, on the reverse strand, counting down.
GTTGAACTGTGGAATGGTTCCTCAGCTGCCTCTGGTTTATGGAAATCACAGGAACCATCTGCGGAAATAATTGTTCCAGGAGAAAAGTCAAGAGTGCACTTTAAACCATTTTCCATTAATAGAGAATTGTTTCAAACAGAGTGGAACCTTTTCTTTTAAATAAGGTGTCAAATATGGCTTTCTTTATGCATCAAAGAAATAGCTGTGTGGAAATAGATGTCACATTTCAAACTGGCACAGAATTGCCCTTCTTTTTCAACTTAGAAGGTATCACAGATTTTTGCCAAAATACTTACTCTTCTCATCTCACTTATGTGTTAAAAATCATCACCACATACACTGCATTTAAGTTATTTTGACAGTTGGTCTTTTTTGTGAATGTATAAAGCACATTTAACCTACTTTCAAAAATATATTGTGTGCAATATGACTTGTTTCTTCGGCAAAAAGAAAACACTCTGTGATGTACCTTTATGTGTGTTCTGCTGCAAAGCTCACAGAGTTTTATGACTTTAGCATTACCTGCTCCTGAAAGGAGGTCACTTGGAGTCTGTTTTCTGCCCTTAAAATAAAGATTTTTGTGTAAGGGTCAAAAGTCTGTACCCAAATGCTAAACTGCATGCAGTTAGATCAAAAGTGCCATGTCAAATATTGCTTTGGTTTATGTCAAAATGAGGACCATGGATCTATGAATATACTACTTTAATATAATATTAATATATTATAATTATAAGATTACCTTTTGAGAGGGCCTTATATTAACCTTTTGGACCTTAATGTTAACATTTTATGTTCATAGTGAACACAACTCTGGTGACACATCCAGTCTTCATGTTCACTTAATGAGATTCCAAGTATCATCAAAATGGACACAGATACTGTCAGAAAGTAAATACAGAAAAAAGGATTTAATTCTGATTTTTAATCTAGAAAATAATTTTCAGCACTGGTATCATTTAGTGGAGTCATCATTGTTGCCTATCATTTCCCCTTTTTGCTTCAGCAAACTCTCATCTCTTCCTGTCATTACAGTCCATTACAGTGTCCTAGCACTGTAGCCCATCATAGTGTTGCTTTGAAGTGCTTAAAGTCTGTCTCTCTGATTGTTCATGAGTCTTTCATAAACTATAGAAAATTGTGAGGTTTATATTGAAGAGTTTCTTAGAGTTTGTGAGTTCAGTAAAAGGGGCAAATGACTGACACAGAAGAATCTTTTATGCCTTGCACAGGTCTCAGGATGCTGTTACAGCTTAGACTAGTGGGTTTTCTTAAAGAATTATTTTATATTTTTAAAATTTTAAATTATATTTAATATCTTTATTTACTATTTTATATTAATAAAAGAATTTTAAATATATTTAATAATATTTTTAAATTTTTATTTTCTATTTTTAATGGACAGAAATGGCCTGCTGTAGGCCTTGAAAACTATGATTAAATTTAATTAAAATTCAGTTTGAATTTTTTTCCCCTAAAAGATTAACTTTCAAAGTGAGAACCATTTCACTTGGGTGTGGAGAAATGTGCCTCCTTGATTATTTCTTGTGAACAATCCTCAGATGATTAAATGTACCACAAGAATCTAAACAGAAATATTTTCCACATTATGTTAAAGCAAGTATACATGTCTCCTAGGGATTCCCTCTGTAACAGGACTTCACATTTAAGGTCAGATAATTGCTTCTCTTACAGAGAAATAACACATCTAACACTGTCTTAAGGTCAAGGGCCTCCAGGTGACACCAGAAACTCCTTTGGGCAAAGCCATGGCCATGCAAGAGGAGACAGTCAGCCTCCCATCACTGTAAAATTCTTGGACAGACTAAGAAAGGGGATGCTCCTCCAGAAGGGTGCCCGGGAGAGGTGAAAATTTCCACTGTCACCCAGCTGAGCAGTGGCAAAATTATGAAAACAGAGTCTACAGAACTACAGAACTTTGCTAAGTGCTAAAATAATGCATTTTCTCTGTAGCCTGTGAGTCACAGTAGCTCCGTGGCTGGTTAGCAGATGGTGAGCTGAGGGAGACAGTGTGCCATGTCTCATCTATTTTGAAGTAAATGAGAAATATGTTCTCTATAAGGAAAATAAAGCCACAATGTTTTCCTTTGAAGGTAAATTGTGGTCTTTCTCTGACAGCATCTTTACTGATAGGAAGGAGTATAAAAAAATAACTTTAAGCCACTACCTAGTCCCTGCAACACTCAGGGCCACTCCATGGGCTACTACTCCACCACAGTCTCAACTTGCCAAGTTAGATCTTTCCAGCTTTACTCCTTTCAATCCTATTTATAAGATGCTGACATTGTTTACAGCCTATTACTGACATTACTGTTCCTAACCCTACTTTTTCAAGTATTCAAAAAAATGCACATTGGGTGCTATACATGTGTAAACGTAAGAAGGGACTACAGTTTATCCAGAGTCGAATTAAAATATACTTTAAAAATATGCTTTTCTGCCATTTGAGACACAAATATGAAAAGCTGTTAAGAGCGAATTCATGTGCCAACTGTTTAGACCAACAAATAGTTTTAAAGGAAAATAAGTGTCTTGCCAACTTCTTTAGAAACATACACTGCCAATATACTTAAATAGCTAAGCATTTATCTTCCCTTACTTTAGTGTCTAAGCAACTTGCTTAAAATAGAATCAAATACCAAAACAAGGACATAGTACGGAAGAAGCAGCTTTCTAAAGGGGGCAGCATAGCAGGTGCAGGCTCTAATGCAGCAAACATCTCTGAGGAATTGAATACGGAATGCCAAAAGATGCTGTTATTTCTAAATGTAACATGCAGAGACTGGGATACACAGCATAGTGTCGTTTGATTGTTATTGACTCCTTGATTTCCTATAATCCTAGAATTGATTGGGTTGGAAGGGACCTTAAAGATCATCTCATTTCAACCCTTCTGCCTTCAGCAGGGACACCTTCCACTAGACCAGGTTGCTCAAAGCCCCATCCAGCCTGACCCTGAACACTTGCAGGGACGGGGCATCCACAAGTTCCCTGAGCAATCTGTACCAGTGTCTCACCACCCTCACAGTAAAGAATTTCTTCCTAATATCTAATCTAAATCTACCCTCCAGTTTAAAGCCATGTTGAACTTAGTGAGGTTTGCACAGGCTCCTCTTTCAAACCTGTCAAAGTCCCTCTGAATGGAATTTGATCTCTTGTCAACCTACTTCACTGACAGTTCAGAGTACCCCTAAGATTATGCAATTTCTAAAACATGAAAAGAAGAAATAATTCATATAGCTCAGCACTGGTCTGAACTGTTTCAGATCTGGACAGAGTGGTGAGACAAACACACCTTACAGGATACTAAGAAAATATTTTTAGCTATTTCAGGTACATTACACTTCAAGCAAATTTGGTTTGCATGTTTAAATAGTTCATGAAACATAGTAAGAAAGTCCAAGTCTCTTTACAGCATTTTAAGAGATACATAATTTACTGAAGAACAGCATTATAATAACTAACTAGGAGTAACAGAAGAACCAGTCAAGTTTTCTAAGATAGAAAAGTGCTCCCTTAAAGACAGAGAAACCAATGTGGAAAACGAGATAAGAACTGTGACAAAGAAGGATTACAGACCTGTGGCAGAAAGGTGGGTTTTTTTAATCTATTCTATAGCAATCTTAACATCAAGCAAGTTCCTTTAGGCTCACTGTGAAATGTCTGCAGTTCTGAGCTAGCTAAGCCTAGAAGGTGCTATTACACTTATCTGATTGGCAACGTTACTATTGCAGGGAGTAAATCAAAACAAAACCAAAGGAAAGGTAAGTAATGTAGATATTCTGCTGCTTTTTACTATGTTTCTGTGTAGAAAGGATTTCCTTTAATGCAAGAATAAATCAAAATATGACAAAATAGTAATAATACTGTGCTATCTATCAAATCATTAAAATTAAAAAATCCCAGCATTTTCCAATCAGCTAATGGGCTATTTATTGCTTTTACTATTATTTTATACTTCCAGGTACTCAAAATGTCTACTAGAACATAGTTATAAAACTATCACCAAACTACAGCAAGATAGGTTGCCTGGAGAATATAATTCCAAAAGACTCTACTTACTTTCTCTTTGTTCTCCAACACATGCAGGTTGAACATTTACCTTTTGCTTCAAACCTAATTATTTTATCCATAAAGTTGTCTCTCTTGAGCAGAGTTTCCTTTTAGAGCATGGCAACGGTTGTATTTGGCCAAAGCACACCAAGCCTGCACGTGTGCACTGTTTCCTGAGGCATCTAAATCTGGGCCAGGCAGGGATTCACCGGGAGGACAATCAGCACTGCAGCTCCCTGTTTGCATCCCCAGTGTCACACACACACACACACATATACTCTTTGTCAAGCAGAAAAGCAAGCATCCAGAAGGATGCCAGTGCCAGGCTCCCCTGGGTTTCTGGCATCTCCCTCTCTCTGTCATTAACCACTCATGGACTACCTGAACCGTACACCACCTTCGCAGTGCCTCTTTCACACTGAATAAGTTATTTTCATTGTATCTTACAGTTCTTGGCAATTCCTTCTCCAGTTAGATATAATATTTATGCTCAGGAAACCTTCCAAAGAGATGGTTGTATTTGCTGCTCAGTGACAGGAATGTCCTTCAGATGGATCTGCTATCCTTACTTTAATCATTGCATCTGCTTTGTATGCTACATACCACTGTTCTTTTTATGGTTTCACCTTTTTAAGCCTACAGTTTCTTCTACTGATCTGCTGACTTAACAGCCTCTATGATCCACACTTTCTTCTTATGGATCTGTTTTTTCCATGATGGATCAGAAACTGCTGCAGGTATTGCACCTATGTGCCTGCGCAGAAATCACCCGGCTGCAGTTTATGCTGTCTCTGCACTCTGTCTTTGCCTCAGGCATCAATGTCGTAGTGTCAGCTGAACATACCTACTTTCTTGCTTCACAACTGAATTTTTATTCTGGTTGATTTACAATCTGCTCCCAGACCAGTTCTTTTGAAAGATAGATTACCTTGGTACTTGAGTCATTAAACTCATGATTAAGCCAATCTATCTTTAAGTCCCTAGATCTGATCAGGTTTAAACCCATTGCCTCAAGCATACCTGAACAAAGCTTTAGTACCATTTTTTTTCCCAATGCAGATAGCCTGGATCACACTGCACAGGACTATCTGACTCAAACAGGCTGCCAGTACAGTCCGGCAGGACTTCACATCCCCAATTGCACACAGCAAATATTTTCCAGGCTGCTTTGAAATTCAAAAATTGTACATTAAGTTATTGTCACCTCTGACCCTGACCTCTAAAGGATGGGCAGACTCTTTGAGGTGTTGTGACTGAGCGCATGACAAGCTAAAACATGTCCTAAGAAATCCACCTCTCTCCACTTTCTGAAACGCTGAACAGGCATTAGTGAAGCACAACTGTTACGGAAGACTCCCCATGTTATATATAATTAGTGAGCGCATGAGCAGGCAACGGGCTAGGTAATATTTCTTCTTGATTCCTATATTGTCATACATGATTAACCTTTCATAACTTTCAGAGCACCAATCCTATCTGATAATGCCGAAACAGAAAAGGGCTAGGAGGGAAGAAAGTTATTTGTGTAAAAGCTGATGTACTCACTTCTGAGTCCACTGCACTCATTGGTGTAGAAAAAATACATGTTGAAATACAGGTCAGCAGATTGCAGGCAAACAGCTAAGTAAGAAGGAAAAGAACTTGTCAGAGCAGACTTAGAATAACAAAAACTGAATATGAATCCCAAAGTAAAACTGTAGAAGACTTGTGTATAAGTGAAAAAGGTGACAGTGAAATGGATGGTCTTGGATGCTCTTTACTCATGCGATATTAAGTAAAAGGGCAGGAGAGATCTTATTACTTCAGCATAAATATGACCCTATTTCTGTATCATATTTTTCACAAAACTGCAAGTGCAAAAAGCTCTCTGTGATGGCAATAAAGATAACATTCATCAGTTTTTAGTTTGCTGAACTTAGATTCAGCTCCATTTAAATTTCTTACTCAGACCCTCAGAAAGTGAATGTTGGTATTGGGACTGAAGTACAGTTAAGGAATTAAGACTGGAATAATATTCAGAGGCCTCAGACAAGATGAATGTCCCATTGCCTCAGGTACAGGATAAGAAATAACATGGTGTTGGGACATGGGCTATGGCATCAGAGGGGAAAAATATTTCTAAGGGCACAGAAACAAAACTAATTCACCTATCTCTTTCTCTGTCTTCAAAAGAATTTTTCCTTCTTTACCCTGCTTTGTTATGTACTTTGTGCTGATGGTTTGAGCTGAATCCCAGTTGTTGACTTTTCTACTGGCCTGTTCTTGAAAAACTTATTTCTAAAGATTTTCCTCTTGTATTTTAACATCTACCACAGCAGATCATCAGATTCCTAAACCACAGATTTGTTAAGGAGAAGGTCAGGTATGTTTGTGAATCCACATGACATCATATGAAATCATCCCTTTGCCTGCTGCGTGTTTCAGTAAGGAGCAGGCAGCACTCTCAGGCACAGTGAGAACAGCACAAGTCTTCACAGCTCTGACACTGTGCTAAAGGGCTGCTTCTCTAAGGAGTTGTTCTAGTAACACTCACTACCAAAGGGGAGGTCCAGCGTTTGAATGCACGTCTTTGTCTACTGGCTGGAGGATGCTGGTAAGGCCCAGCATAACCCTTGAGAGGTCATGTAGGGATAGGACTCATGTCCTTAAACAGCATCCAAGAGAACTAAATAAAAACTGGAGAGACTAAACAGTATGTTAAATAAAAGAAGACTACTTTTGGTGTCTCTGTTTACAACTGTCTCGCTCCTCAGTGAATTCAGAAACCTCAAACTCTCTCTTCATCTTCAGGCTTTTGCAGGTATAAAAATGAACTAAACCTTTTCAGCTGACAGGATTTTGGCATGAGTCATTTGGCACCTAAATGCTGAGTTTATTCTGTCAGGCATAAATTATTTATTATGATTTATTTTTAAAAGTAATAATAATTTCTTATGCCCAGTGTTTATCGCATGGGGAATTATTTTTTTTAACCCAAAATGATTAAATTTTTAGAAAATTTTATCAATGAGTACACAAAATTGACATAGCTTCAGCTTATATAACTCATATTGTACCTCTCCATTTCTATGATAAATGTGATCTCAGCAATTCTTTTCATCTTTCACAAAATACTTTAGAAAACACTTGCAAAAATAATAATCAGAAATTTACCTCCTTAGAGATCTGACAGAACTGTTTACTTGAGCTTTACATTTGTATTCCGAAAGCTCTGCTGTTTAAAATCTGTTTCTCTGTTCTGATGAGTAAAAAGTTCTAAATGCCCTTGACCATCAACAAGATTAAAAAATTAAGGTTGCTCACACTTTTTCCTATTTATAATTAGTATCAATGAAATGGTATCCATCAATTACATACAAGGAGCTTTTACTTCCTAGATGCCTTTTCTAGAGCCACCTGCTCCAGATAATATCCTATGAATTTTCATTTTCAAAATGAAGAATATATTCAACTGCTTCTGTATAATAAGTGCAGATTTTTGACAAATATATGCAGAATGATAGCTTTGCTGCACTTACAGATCTTATTTAAATTAGATCCCAGGGAAAGGCTGGAAAATAATCAGGTTTCAATGGACAGAGACCTAATTAATAAAGTGAAGTTTGCCAAAATACAAGTTCAGGTTGAATTTTCAGATTCAATTTCAAACATGTATTCCAAAAGAATGATTAATCCAGTAACTGGGGAAAAAAAAAAAAAAGCAGGAAAAAGAAGTCAAGCAGAACTGTTTTACAGTAGGATGGTAAAAACTTTAAAGACTTTTAAGCCCAAAATTTAAATGTAACGCATGCCTACATTTTTAATAAAGATGATCAAGGAGAATATGGAGATAAAACTGTGGTTAACTAATGAACTGTGACTATAGAAATTAAAATTACCATATTCAAAATTCATCCAAAGCTGAAATTTATGTGTTCATGCAAGAAATACCCATCCGGAATACTAAAACAACTGGCATGGGGTCAGACTTAAGATGCCTCATGTGAGAGGAAAAGAAAAAAACTTCCATTGACAAAAAAAGGGAAAATTGAAATCCAAAGCACTGACCAATATCATCACCACCAAGACAAAATAAGTTAAACCAGAAAATATATGAATACTATAAAATAATGAAAAATATTGATAAAGAAAACAATGACTACAATGCAGCACATGATTAATAGTGAACAGATGTATTAAAGTCATTGAACTGATTCTTGAATGAACATTGGATGGTTTTTTGTTGCTGTGTTTTGTTTTTTGAGGATGTGGAAAGGTCTGAATTCTGCAGGAGTTATTTGGGCTGCTGAGAACCCTGTGGAACCCAGCAGCATCCCAGCCAAGCAGCTGAAGCACTTGGGTCAGTCTGTTTGCATATCCTACCATCACCTGCTTCCACCCTCAGCAGATTTGTGGATCTCTGAAGACTGCACCTTCATTACAGTTAGAAGACAGAAGGTAAAAATGAGACCTCTAAGCCACTACAAACTTAAGAGGACAGTTATACCATTTAGCTATCAATGAATGTATCAATTCCGTATATTTATAGATAAAATTGTGTGTGCCAGTTTGTGCATATGTGAGTAATTTTAGCTTTTTGGACTTTTTATTTCATGCAATATGTGGGAGACACAGTAACTTATTTTTAAAACCCACAAAACATAAGCTTCATTTCCTCCTACTTATAAAAAGATCTCAGTTTATACACTTACATGGAAATACAGTGTTCAGCTTCCTGCTAAACTCGTAGCATGTTTCTTCCAGCTTCTCAAAATGTTTTCCTTTACCCTTGTTGATTGTGAAAAAACTCCAAATCTTGTACCAAAACATACTGGAAAAGAACAGAGGTTATAAGCGACTACAATTAATTTTTCACATATTGAGCTGATATCCATGAAGCTTTTTCCTAGAGGTGTGAAAGATGAGAAATCAGACTACAGGAAGGAAGAGTCTGGGCCTGCCCAATAAAAGCCATTTCTTCTGCCACCATGTCTGCCAATATGTCTGCCACCACGAATTAAATAATTTTCCATGGACCACAAGCCCATCATTCCTGAGAAACCTCTGCCAACTCCCTTGTAAACTGTAACTGCATTTCCTAACTAAAGACGCAGCAAAAAAAATCACTCACTGCTCCGTCAGCACTGGGGTAGGAACAAATAGTATGCATTTGTGTCCTTCAATACAGTTCATGTATGATGGACTCTATTACAGGCCCTTCATCACAGATTCTCTCTGACTGGAATTCACTGACAGTGTAGCTGTGCTTGGGTCACATATCTATGCAATATTTTTCTTATAGTTAAATTATTACACTTGCACCGAAACCAATCCATTTCTTCAAGGCTGTATCCTTATTGGAGTCATCATCCCACATAAAGGATCTGCTCTGATCTAGTACAAATGAAAACTAAATAATAAAATACTCATGGCCACAGGAGACTGATGATAACTCCAGCTTACGCTATTTCCACTGCCTGCCCCTACCGTAATAATTTCTTCCAACTGGAGAAACAAAAATAAAGGCAAAAAAACTTTAAGTTCTGTTGCTCAGACAAAGTAGGGAAAAAAATTAAGATTAATAAAAATCTTTGAAGCTAAGTTTGGAATAATCTCCATTTTCTTCACCCCTGAAATAGTAACTTCACTTTTAGTACTTGCTTCTTCCTCTTTTTGTTTACCAGATGTAGACAGTGAGTTATAGCAAAATAAAAACAGAACTGTCTTTCCCCTTCCAGCCCTTATTCCTGCATGCTTCTTCATATGGTTTTATTTTTAAACATTTTCCCATAAAGATGTAACTTACTTTAGGGCTTACTTCAAGGAAGCTTCCAACAAGTTCCCATATGCAATTGCTTAACCCAGAACAGCTGAGCTTTGTAAATCAGCAACAGACCCAGCAGCGCTATCTGACTGCACTGGGCTGATGGATTTTGCCTATTTGTAGTGCAGTCAGTTCACTAATGAGGAGCTGGCAAGAGGCACAATGCCCCCTGGACCTCATTAAACAAGCTTATTTTGGCCTGCTGAAACCTTACCTCAGGACTTGAGCACAGAGGCTGGAGCAGAAGTGCTACTGCAAAACCGGGGTCCTGTCTCCCTGCGGAAGTAGGGTCTTCATGAAGAGTTTTAAGTCAAGTTTCCTCCCTGTTACTGTCTCTCTAGGTGTGATATAAGGATGCAATGACACTTTAATAGAAGTGAGTTTACCTCAGAAACTTGTTGATGTTCACCCCGAGGAGGGCTCAGCTCCAGCCTGGGGACCTCTCTGCAGTTGTCTCCCCACACATCAACTTCTCTTGTGCTGACAGTCTTCAAGCACACGCTGGCCCTGAAGAGCTGGCCAGTTTTAAACTTAACAAATTGCACAGGCATCTTCCCAAAGTAAGGGAAATTGCCTGAGTGGCAGCAGAGCCAGCCCACGCCACGCTCTGCTCCCAGCAAGGCAGACTTGGAGCTGCAGAACAAGGAAAAGCACGTTAACATTGCTCTAGTCAAAACTCATTACTCAGTTCTCCCAGGTGTAGGGGAGTCTGAAAGTGAATTGCAGTCATTAGTGCTTCCTAACCTGCTCTCATTCTCAGCTGTCATGTCCAGGTTTGCTATTTCTAGCTCAGACCTGCTGGCAAAAGAGATGCTTATGAAGTGAAGCTCAAGTGCCAAGTCCAATGGTCCCTTGAGGCTGCAGATTATTTTGCTTGGAGGTTCATCTCCACTCTGACTAAACAGAAGAATAAAACCACGACAAATCTGATCAGTCTTTCCTCAGCCCACAAGTATGCAACTTCTACTACCGTAGAAACTAGAACCTGAGGCTCTGGTTGTGCAAAATCCTCAAATTGCTTTAGAAGAAAAAGAACTACCTGAGGAGCACTTAAGCTGTGACAGCAGTTCTTTGAGAGAAGAAAAACTGTGCGCACCTCATCCAATGCCAGAGCTTGATGCACAGTGCCTGCCAACTCTGCACTGCTAATGGCATGAGCAGGAGTCTTGTGCAAGCACAGTGGGAGCATTAGGTTGGTTGGGGGAGTCCCTGCTGAGTTTTGGCTCTCCCTGTGTCGGGCAGCCTCTGGGGCTAGTACAGGACTGTCAGCAGAATGGCCTTCTCCAGTCAGATTTTTGCTTTTAAGTCAGTGGGTGTTGGATTCCACCCAAAGCTGCAGAAGTATTTGGGAAAAAGACTTAGGATCATAACTGCAGATTTTCATTAGAAAAGATTAAAAGCTACTTTAAGTTAGCCTAACTAGGGGCTTTACTTACTAACATAGCATTATACATTTCCAAGTCCCTCTAAGTACAGCTGGAAGTGCAGTGTCAGCACAACTGCCGTTGGTGTCTGGAGACCACCCATGCCTCTGTCAGGTTGTTAGCCAGGCTGCGCAGGTGGTGCTTGAAAATGTCCTGCTGCTTGGCTATCCCTGCAGAGGCAGGATTTATATAAAGAGGTATGTGAGATGTGCTTTTCTAAATTAGTAATGACTTTATTAATCTGGACAGGAATATTCTGGCCATGAACATCTAATAAGAAATGAGAGAGCTATTTTTGCTCTTCTGTGTCGGTGCAGAAATATGTTTGACAATGCTGGTAGCAGCCAGCTTTCTGAGACATCCATCAGAGATACTGATGCTCAGAGTTACAGTGGGGCATTTGTTCCTGACAGCACCCTCAGCCATCCCAGCCCTTCAGGGAGTTTGCATCTCTTACTGGCTCAGTGGGGTGCAGAGTTGGCTTGCTGTTGTCATGGCTCTGGCTGTGCTGTCACTTCCATCTAAGCCTTTATTCACTTGATTGAAACACAGTGTACTGAAAAGCAGGGATGAAATCTCAAACTCTGTGATGTGCCTTATTTGACAAAGTTCACACCTCTGCTACAGCCCTGGTTTATCATAATAAAGTAGCTGGTTTAGTGTACACAGAGCTGTTTCTTTTTCCTTTCAGTCTCCTGTTCTTCTGATGTATTGTGGTTTCATGATGTGTCCCCTGGTAACTGCTCTCACCACGTTTTCAGCAGACACATCTTGTGGCAGATTGCCATTTGGAAGGTAAGCAGTTTTTCCTGTTTTGAGATTTGCCATTCAGCATCTCTATGGAGAAAATTCACATTAACAAAGGAGAAAGCTGAGCACACACAGCTCCTTCAACACAATCCAGAAGCCAGGCTGCCCAGCTGAGCAAGGAGCCCTGCAGGGCTTCAGCAGCATTTTGCTGGTTCTCCCCTGTGGTGAGGGACAGCAGCTTAGGACCAGTGTGACAGACCTGCAGCTGCTCAAAACAGAGAGAGAAAGATTGGTTTTGGTTACACTGTTTAATTTGTGATGGGATCCAGACATATTTTCTGTTCCTCTTATATACAGTTCATGTCTTAAATACAGAGTCAAGTCATAACTAGTACTACTTGAAAGCACTTGGCCTTATGGATTGTCATGGGTTTTCAATGGATTTTTCAAAAAAGATAATTATAGTCCAAAGCCTTTTGACTGAAGAGGACTAAAAAAAAAAAAAAAGAAAAGAAAAAAAACCAAAACCAAACCAAACAAACACCCAAACCAAAGAAGTACAGGAATATCACATCTCTAGCATTAATATCTCTGCTTACCCTGAGATAATTTTTCACCCCAACTCATTCAGTTCATTACTGAACACAAGCTGTGACTGACTTTTTTTTACTAGTTTTGATGTTTATTTGATGAAAGACTACTTGTTAACAAAGCTGCACGGAGGTTTAGGGAACAATTCAAGGTAGCATTAGAAAGCCACCTTTTAGTTTTCTCTAATCTGAATAGCACACTTTGGCTGAGTGACCCGCATTTCATGTCTGTTACCTTCATAAGATAAAAGCAGAAGTAGAAAAGTTCCATCAACTTCACTTGTAGGATACGGCAGCTCTCAAAGGTCTGGTGAGGAGCCATTGCATCCTGATCCTTTCTGAAATTTACCCATCAAAAATGTAGTGAAGTATACAGATAAGCTGGGTTTTTTGGGGCCATTTTGCCAAGTTACTGATATAGGAGAAAAAAAGTACATCTTAAAGAAATAAGTAGCAAAGGCAATAAAATGATAAATATAATTATATAATAAAATGATCATATTCATCTCAGCTTTGTAAATTTCCACTAATATTTAAATGTGTTTCCCATGCTTACCCACAGAACTTTATCCTTACAAGATTCCTTCTAAGATGGACAAAATTAGTATAAGACACTTACCCGTCTTGAGTGGTGTGCATCTGAGGGTCAGCTACACTGTGGTGGCTGAAGTTGTATTAATAATAAGTTGCAAAACCACAGCTGTAGGATTGAACCCCGCAGAAGTACTCACAGCACTGGACACAGGGAATTGTGCGAGATTTTGCAGGTTTTCTCTCGCCATGAGGTCCTGAACCCCCAGAAAACTTTCCAGCCTGGCTGTAAGTGGAGGTCAGGCAGGCCTTCTGACAAGCTGTGTGGAAAACAGGATGGTAACAGTAATTTAAATAATTGCTTTAAAGTCAGTGTGCATGAGAAATATCTTTTCAGATGAGTTCTACTGACAGTGGCCTCAGACTGAACTGTTAAACAGATTAGCTCTAGATGGGACCTAGCACTGCCAACACAAACTGTTTACATCCAGCTACAGTCACTAGGTCCCAGTGGAAATGTTTACACATAACTACATCCCTCAAGCTGGGGAAAAAAAAAGGATAAATTTGCGCTTTTACTATTCAACTGCTGAATTATTTATCTTCCATTTTCTATTTCCAGTATGAATTAAGCTGTGCAATAGATCCCCAGAATCATTGATCTGTTTAAATAAACAATGTGACACACACCAGGCCACAAGGACCATCTGGCACTGATTTCTTTAGTTTCCATTTGTGGAGCTGGAAAATTATATACTGCACAGTTTGAACAGACCTATGCATGTGATTTCACCAAAGATCTCCATTTGTGGTGGTAAGTTCCACACACCACTTGATGGTATGTTTTTCATAAGTGGAAACATTTCTGGCTCTCAGAGGGCAAAGGAGATGACATTTCCGTAAGAGGACTTGCTACATATACATTTGTGGTTCTGTCACTGGCACAACACTAGTAAATGCCAAACTCATAGGGTTCAGGATTATATATGTGTGAACCACAAACTTGTTTCTCCTTTGAAGGAATTGAAAAGGAGCGTGATGGAAACTATTTTTCTGCCAATTTGTGATACGATTTACAGGTTAGAAAATCTAAATTCATAGGTACCATTTACTCTCATGCAGCAAGATTGCTTCCATAAGAAAAGAGGCACTATTTCCTGGTCTAAATATACATTGAGTAAAAAGACTTGCACTCAGAGTTTAAAATTGCACAAACATAAATTGAGTAATTGAACGAACATTTAGACCCCGAGACAGGAACATTGCCGGAGAAAAGCATGTCTCTCCTCACAAAGTGAAGGATGCTGTGTAGCACAGGACTCCTGCCTCTAGGAAGCGTCTTCTTAAGATTGCCCCACAACCACATAGAGACCACCCAGGTCCAATAGACTCACCAGAGTAAAGGCTGCACCAGCATCGCCTCCTTCTTGGTCCTCAGGTTCATGAACTTGAGTCTCTGGGTTTGACCTTGTTGTCAAGGCCCTGAAGCAGCAAAACCAAGGCTCTACAAGCAAAGACTCTCAGTGACAAAAAGATAGAGGAGAGTTAATTGCTCAGAAGAAAACCTGTGAAGGCACTCTAATGGCTCCTTAATAGAGAGAGAAGGAACCTAATGCTGGGTGCCAGGTGGTTACACCGTCTTCAGCAGCTCATCCAGTCCTCTTGCCGTGCAACAGTACACTGAATAAGAGGGAAAAAGTATGTGAAATAGTAAGGGTGGGGTTTTTTTTTCATTTTTCTTAGATAGTGCAGTTTACATGCCAGGGAACATTTTATGTATAAGGCTTTACTGCCAGAAGTGTTGATATTCCATACAAGTATTTTCTCATATACTATTATGAATAAAGGATAAAGTTTCTTCTACAGCCAATTGATCTTGTTCCCTGAGTGTTTTAGACTATTGGCAGTCTAACTGCCTGCTATTTATCAGAAAACTAATTTGATCAATCCCATAGCAGGCAGATCCACAGCCCTTCTCCAGACAGTACTGAAAATGCTTATGTTTAAATGTCTAGCATCAAGAAGGTTATAAATCCACATGATGTGATCAAGCTGAAGTTTCAAAGAACAACTATATTCAAAAATAACTAGTGCTGTTCCTACAGCCTTGAGATAATTTCTAAGACAGCTGGTCCCTCCAGCATCTGACTTATGTGCTATTATAGCATATAAACTCAAACAGTATTGTAAATCTGTAATCTATGCAACCCCTTAGATTTCTAAATTTTCTAATGTTAAGAGGTAACCACATAGATTGACAGAGCAAGTTAAAAAATATTTGAGAGAAAACGAAAACTTCTGGGCCCTGGAGCCACATAAAAAATTGAACTTTCCTGTATTTAGACGTCCCAGGAGAGTTTTCAGTTCATAAGCTTCATGTAGTCAGGAAGTCCTTGGTACTGTGAGAAGACCAGTAAATGTGATTTGTGTTGAAGATCACATGTTCTGGCAATAGAACTTTCCCATTAATGTCCTCAGGAATATTCCTTTGTCTCAGAGATTGATTGATGTATGCATGTCCTTCTGCTTGGCGTGGAAGCAGATGTAGGAAAGAACTGCTCAAGTTTGGACAGAGCTGATGGTAACTTGCTTGCCTGCATTTCATGTGGAGTAGCAGGCTCTCTGCATGCCTATGATAGAGGCGCTAACTTACATGTGGAAGTGTTAATTAATAACAATTCATAAGGTCACTTCTTCACAGATGAAACTCCTCCCCTGTGGAGAAGAACAGAGAGCAGCAGTGATGCCAAAGAGCACTAGAGCCATTGTAAATAAAACAAATAGGCATGTCCATTCCCTGAGATTCTCTGCCTAGAAAAAAAATATTCTAGCATCCAAACAGTTCATCTAACTTCTCACAGCATAGAAGCCCAGACATATCCTCTGCTGCAGAACAGGCATGTCAATTTACCTAGTAAGGATTTACAGATTTGAAGGAAAAGCTTGCAAATTGGTAACAAAGTGGAAAAAGAATGCAATAGAGCCATGTAATTTCTTTCTGTGAAAAAATATGCGAGACAATGTACAATTCCTGCCGTCCCTGCCTAAGCACCCTCTCTGAGAGAAGTGCTTGCAGGATGGCAGAGTGAAGGTCATGAAGATCAAGATGTTCCTTAAGGACTCCCAAGGCTCTGGGGTCAGTAGGAATTTGTCTTCAGATCTGCCTCCTCAAATGGCTTATCTCAGTCAAAAATTAAACCCAGGGAGGATGCTAAGAGGCTGGTTCAGAATGTAATAAAAACTATCTAAGAGAGGTATATTCCCTGGTCTCTTCTCCTGAGTGAGAGGGTGCTAAATCAGCTAAAAGAGCAAGCAGAGACCTGGCTTGGTTGAATTATATGACAGAGAAAGAGAAAATCCTTTGTGTAAGCCATTTCCTACATGGTGAGTCAGGGAATTTACATCCCATTATGTGCTCAGCAAGAAGTGTAAAAATACAACTCCTTCAGGCAGGTGTGAATAGACACCCAGGATCAATATACCATGACAAAGCCTTTGTTTTCCACTATCCTATGGGCTAGACTTTCACTGAGACAGTGAGCAGGAAACACCAACTAAAAAAGGAAATTGATAGGGTATGAATTAACATTTCATTATGTCAGGTCTGAAGGTTGGATGAAATACAAATAATATGCATGTTCAATTGCATATATACCCCTCATATTTGTTCCATGGTAGGACAAGCATGATCAGAAAAGCAGTGATGCTGCCATCTGACACGGAGGTGATAGGTGTGTGGTCTGGAGTAAGACTATAGTCAAGTTATACAGTCATTTGGAGAGAGATACTAGTTGTACCCTTTTGTGACAGCCGAGGTCCCTGCATGTAGAAAGCTGCTTCTCTGAATTTTATCCGTGAGGAAGGGAGTAAGCATCCCTCTCCATGTGGGAGCAGTTGGAAGAATGCTTGGATGAGCCCTGAAGTCCATATGTGACTGTGCCTCTTATGTCTCTGTTTACCAGAAATGTAGAGTTTTTGCACTCAGGTTTGACTTATGTAACTCCTTCTGAGCAAATGGAGTTGCTGCTTCTTTATCCATCTGTCATGGTGTGCCCTAGCTGTGCTGCTACAGATCCTTGTATTGAATTTAGCCCTAGAGCTGTTAGAGTCTCACAGGTACTAAATTCTCCAACATAATTTTCAAAAATATAAAATAAGGCAGTAAAGTTGTTAAATTAGAACTCAGCTGATATATTGTCAGCTCGAGGTCTTTCTGAGAAAACACCTGGCAGAAAAGTGAAACAAAACTAAACAGTAACATAAATTCCAAGTTCATAAAATGCTCAGTGCAATTTTCAGCATTGATAGGAGTTACATTTCTGTCTTACACTGACAGGAAGTATTTAAACATGCTTACGTATACATGCACAATCCACCCTGCCAGACAAAACTATGTGCTACTTAAAGACAGATGGGAAAGAGCTGTTTTTTTCTGTACTTGATTGCTGTGTTGTGTCAGACTAAGACTGGTCATAGTCATAAAGTTGGTTCATGCAACTATATATTTACCTAGAAGTTCTCAAGGCAGTCATTGAAGCAACAGCTGTTTTCTTACCCAAGAAAACAAATGCAGAGGGTTTGAAAGTATCCAAGCTCTTCTGGAAGATGCTCTTGTAAGCAAAGATTGCTTGATGTTGCCTTCCCTTCATTCACACAGGCAGATGGGTGGAGTGTAGCAGGCACTGGACAGAAAACACAACACTAGGAACTGGGAGCCAGACCAACATAACAAAGCAAATGTTGGAGGTACAACCTGTGAAACATTCCAGAAATAAAGTATTTAAATAAAGATTTAAGCTTTGGAGAAATATTACTCTGTAGTAAAAATATGTGAATCTTCAGCAAGAAATAAATCTAAAACAGGACTATTTTTTAAAGGACTTTGGAATTAAATGCCTCTGTCATTCAGTAACTGTGGAGTTTGCAAGAGAAGTATAGACCATCTGTTCAAGAGACCAGTAACAAAATCTGTGCAGCTAATCAGCATGATAGCAGTAGGAAATGATTTCACAGGGACCTATCACATCTGGTTTTAAAACTAGTAGACTTTTTTGTTTTAATAGATTCTCTGCATCTCTCACAAAACCACTTTTCTGATAGGATTTGTGCTTTAGTAGACAGTTTTTACAATTTTTCATCAGTCTCGGAACAGGAACACATGTGAGTGCAGTGCCTGGGTATTCCTGCAGCCTATTACTACTTCAGTGAATAGCAGTCAGGTTTATCTCAGCAATGGATAACATCACTATCATTATAAAAGGCTAATATAAAAATCTCTTTACATGGACAGTTTTGATTAATTATTTAAAAAAAGCAGTGCCCCATTGATTGAGCTCCCTACCTAATTTTCATTTTTACTAGCCTACATAAATTATTGTCTGAGTATATTTTTTACTCTTTTCAAACATTTTGTTACATTCTGAATATTGAAATCTGGATTACTTTACTGAGTGCATTTTCAATGAATTTATTTTCACCAAGAATTGAGAAAACGTAAGTTAAAAAGTGCTACAGTTTTCAGAAATCTATTTACTGCTTCTTCCAATGGTAAGAATACCTGATACAAAACATCTAACTGAATGTGACATAAAGCATTCTGGGGGGAAAAAAAAGTGGTATCCAGTATTTCTGAGGATGGTAGGAGATGCAGTGGGGTTTTTTGCAGCAATGTTACACAGGTCGATACAAATATCCTGGATATTGTACCAAAACATCTTTAATGCTTCAGTGAATCTCATTTCCTTTTGCATTTACCTCTATAAAGTCTACCTGACTACTTCCTTGGAAGGATGGCTGTGTGCACCATTCTTGATTTCAGGGCACAAATAGATCACAGATTTCAAACAGCTTCAAGAAACAAATAGAAACTAATAAAAAACCTGGTCACATGACTCTGTTCCTGTTGGTCATTCCCCAGTAATGGAGGAATTACAGACAAAAAGACAGATGAACTCTGTAGAAGGAACAACACTATTACAGGAAGGAAAAAGCCTCCTTGAGCATTCTCCACAGTGGATCAGCTGTAGTTCCCCCACACCAAGAGTGAGCAGACAGCGACAACAAGCCTCAGGTGTCACCAAAGCCTAGACAGGTCTGACCACTGGTCAAACGAACGTGGACCAAGTGGGTCCGTTGCTCACCTTGCTATTGGTACAAACAGGATTTGCTGCCCTGTGGCAAGAGAGGGCATGGATAGCACCATGTATTGGAGGCTGACTTCTTTGGTACCACCTTTGCTGTGGAGCAGTCATTTCATAAGTAGTGTTTCGAGCTGGCTGAAACATAAAAGACAAGAAAGATGTGTATATCTCTTATTTTTAAATCTGAAAACTACTCGCACATTTGCTATGTCTCCATTTTCTAGTGCCATAAACACCGAGATAAAAATCGCCTCTTTATAAACTAGAAAGTTCAAACTGCTGATAACCTTAATAACCCTAGATCTGAACATGCTACAATTGGAGACACTGATTGCTGACAATAAGGCATTAAAAACAACTTTTGAGCATACAAAATTGATTTCTTTACTTCTTGGATGTATGAACCTAAATACCCTGAGAAATAAACTGACAGAAAACAAAATTTCACACAAAGAGCAGCAGGAATGCTGCTCATACCACCATTTCTCAGCAGTTTGGACAGTCAGTGTGACCAAATGAAAACAACAATGTGCTCTGTATCTTTGTTCCAGCAGAAATATTGACTCTGAACTCCACATACCTCTAGATGTGTAATTTTGATTGTTTATGGGATTTTCACCTACTTTTATTAAGTCATTATGTCTCCAAATTATTAAATCAAGCATGAGGTTCAAGAACACAAAATATCTAATCTGCCATATGCAGCAAGAATGGCAAAGCGTGGTCACCTAGAATAAATAAGGAAGAAATGGAAACATTTTAATGACTTCTTTACTGAAAATGTTGTTTATGTCTTGATCCTGCATTATTATATGTACAATTTTCCCCTTTTGCACTCTTGCTGAACTACTCCTTGTACTGTTTCTGGCAGCGTGAAGGAGTTAACAGCACTCAAAGAGCTTGGAGCCGCAATACAGTACAATAGAAAACAGAAACTATGCGCTAGGGAAGAAACTCACAGCCTCCCTTCCCATACCCCTGTGCTCACACCAGCAATTCCCCAATGAGCTGGAAGTTCCTTTTCTTGTGGCGGCTCGCCCAGAGCTCAGTCCTCCAGCCTTGAGACCCTGGGACATTTCCATGCCATCTGCTGAAGTCTGGCAACACAAAGAGCCCAACAGGATTCAAGTCTTGTTTCTCTAATGGCTTGATGAGCTTATGTCCTCCCTCTCTCTATCATAGAAGATGGGACCAGGGGAGACTTCTGCCTAATAAGTTCCACTCCTTTGCTGTGGAGTGGACTTAGCAAACCCTATCATAACAACGACTCCGAGGAGATTGATCTAAGTGGTCAGTGTTTCTAACAAGGGTATTCAGAATAGATACTGATCTACTGAACTGGTTCAGGAAACTTAAAGATCCATTTCTGTGGGATATGGCTTATTCTAATGTCTTACACTCCTGCCCAGAGAAGACTAAACACTGTCACTGATGGATTTGGAAGCAGGAATGCATTTCCATGTTCTGTTTATCTCAGTGTTAAAATTCTGGTCAGTTCTACTGATAACAGGGATGCAGCTGAATCTGTGAGAAAATGAGTTGGGCCCTGAGAAGTGAAGAGCACGGTAATGGTGATGTATCAGCCTGGATAGTTTGTATTTTTCCTGAAAACAAATTTGACTTGTTTGTTATCCTGATCTGTTTGTACATGCCATGTGTTGTCAGTGTGTTGATTCCAATGTGGATTGGCTTTATGGGAAAGAAGTTTTCCTGCACATGAACTCCACTTGAGAGCAAGGGTGGGCAGAAAGGATCAGTGTACATTTGCAATTTATAAGCAGTTATCAATCAACTTAATTTAGGTGGTCCCTGGACAGTGTAGATGAATATTTAAAGCTATCTGATTAAGATTAGGCTAATTAAACTAACTTTGAGCGACTGGGTTTTAGTAATAGACTATTGATGTGCAAGAAGGTAAAAGAGATTATTTGAATTTAATTTTGATTCCAGATCTGATCTTTGCAAATCAGTGCCTAAGCAGGGAACTCCTGAGATTCCCATCTATCTTCTGCTCTCTCCCTACTCTTACCTTTATCATAACAAAAAATTCCAGCTGTGAACAGTGTAAGGACTGAGTTGCTTATCACCACTAATCTGTAATCAGGGCTTTAAAAATACTAATACAAACAACACAAGGCTTGCATTGAAAAACAGATCACTTAAAATATAAAGTGGAATGGCAGGAAAATGTAAGTGCAAGGCCCCTAAGTTATCTGCTAAATCGCCAGGAACTAGAAGTGTATTTGGCACTGAAAGTGTCTATTGTTAGTCCCTTAAGTGCACTGGAGATACGTAGTTATGCCTGCAGGCCAGCAGACAGAAACAGAGGGCTTAGTTCCAGTTTCCCTCCACCTGATTTACTGGAGTTCTCTAGCAGCTTCTGCGATTCTAGCAAGAGTTCCAACAATAACAATGTGGTTTAGTAAGTATAATGACAACAACGTCTGTAAGATACTTAAGCCCAAAAATCAGGTTTTCTTGCATATTTCTAAAGGGTTTTTTAAAAGAAAAAATGGTACTTCATGAAATACTTTTCTTAGTTGAGTGGTTAGAGGATGATTTGCAGTCAGGCACTTCCTAGAATCATAGAACCATTTAGGTTGGAAAAGAACACTAAGATCATTGAGTTCCACCTTTAACCTAATACTGACAGGTCCACCACTAAACCATGTCCATAAGCACCACAGCTACATCTTTTTTGAAAAGTTCCAGAAACTGATTTCTACTATTTCCCTGGGCAGCATGTTTCAATGCTTGATCACCTTTTCAGTGAAGAAATTTTTCCTAATATCCAATCTAAACCTCCTTTGGTGCAACTTGAGGGCATTTCCTCTTGTCCTATTGCTTGTTACCTGGGAGAAGAGACCATCCCCCACCTGGCTACAACCTCCTCTCAGGTTCCTGCTACATTTGCAAGTAAGAATTGCATTTTCATATAGGCCATCCTCCAAACCAGGGAAATGCTAATGAAAAAGTTTTGCATTTGTCTTTTTTCCTTTTTTTTTTTTTTTTTTTTTTAGCCTCAGAGTCTTTTCCAACATTTTTTTTCCCCATGCTGAAAACTGTGCCACTCCTCAGGAAGAAAGAAGTAATGTTTCTATTTGAGACAGAAAGCACTTCAGAGAATGGTGTGGTTTGCTAGACGTACACAAACCAGAGCAACTTCCGCCTGAGAATTTTCAAAGTAAACACCAGATTCCTCCTCACCACAGTGGATGCTTTACAGTGCCCAAGTGGCAGCATCTGAAAAGGAAATATGGGTTACTATAGTACATTTTCCCAAGTTTTCTATAATCAGTGTAAAAGAGTCACCTAACACAGAATACAACTTGCCTGTGTGACAAACACACTGCTGCAGTGACAGAAACATTGCTTTCAGGGAGTTCATTTAGAATATTGATCCCAAAATAAAAGGCTCGTGTTTAAAAGCCTTCTTACTGTAGCTCTTTCAAAACATTTCAATGAACTTTTTATACCCCTAAATTTGATCAAATGTGTTTCACATATTTAACATATTAACCAGGTACTGAATTTGCTCAATTAGGCAGTTTGAGGTCACTGTGGTGTGTATTTGCTACCTAAGTGCTAATTTTTTCCACCACAATAAAGAATATATGCCTTGACTCTACTTTCTCATCATTATTAAATAATCAATAATTCCGCCACAGAGGCCACCTAAACATTATGGGCTTTATGGTTGTAGAAGATGGTAAATGAAAGCCAGCAGACAACCACAAACAGACATTTTCCTGATCCTTTCACTGTCATGGAAACAGTGGTGGGGCAATTTGCACAGCCACAGCATCCCTGAACTTGTGTGTTGACATGAGCAATAGAAGGAATGGATTGGGCAGGTAATAAATGGTGGTAATAAATGTATCTTTAATACTGCCACAAGTTTCCATCCAGCCAGAAGCTTCCTAGAAAGCTTTATGAGAGAGAAGATGGCAATTGCAACACACAACAAAGGTGTTTTCTGTTCAAAGGCAATAGAGACATTTTTTTGGGTTGCAAGAGTTTTCTTCTACATTTAGGAAGGCAGTTCTGATACTGCAATAATAAAAGGTAGGAGATTGAGAAAACTAGATTATCATGGAATGGCAGCCAAGTTATGCCATGATAGAAGAGAATGATTCCCACTACAAGGCTGATTATAAATGCTTTGTACCAGCCAGAGCCACAATTTCAGTCATGTCAAGAAAGCAAGTAAATGGACTTACTGCTCTTAAATCAGAGTGAAACAAAACAACCCTTAAAGAGAAATGGAACAACATAAGGCATGCAGACTTCTTGGCACTTAAACCATTCAAAACCTAGATTTCTTTGTTTTGACACAGAAGATCCCTCTTACAAGGCACTAAGCACCAAACCATCCATGCAAGTCAAACACAAGTCTCAACAAAGTAATAACATATAGTTGTCAAAGATCACTGAGAAATACTTAAGAGATGAAACTACCCCACAATCTGTATTTTCTTGCAGTCTCACCAGCTTCACTGGTAGTCAGCACATGAGACTCAATTTCCAGATCTTAATAGATTTCTGTGTATTAAAAGGATTTTACAGGCATTATCCCCTGAAATTCTCTAGTCTACTCTTTCTGTATAGATCCTGAAGATTAATAAGGTATAAATTTTACTGACAGGAAACTTTTTTCCAAACAAGGAATAAATTATAGACAACTTATATGTGAAAAAAAAAAAAAAAGGGAAAAAGGCATATGTGATAGTGCTTTAAAATATTAACAGGTTAATTACATTTTAATACATTCTCTAAAGCTATATTTGCAAATATTTACTCTAAAAAGACTGTGGATAATTATATACATAGATAAATATCCAGCTGACACTATTATAGTTATAAATAATGTCAGGAAACCCTGTGATTCAAATGAGGAAAATCTGGAATATCAGAACTCAGGCTTTTTTTTTTCTTATATAAAAGAGATGTTGAAATCCTGTACAATACTTTTTTTTTTTGGAAAGCCAAGGTTATCCTGACTTTTATGGGTTTTTTTCCTGTGTCTGTCCTTAGGTAACCTGGAGGACATTGAAGGAAGGCAGAATACCTGATGGGGTTTTGCTGATGACAGCTATTTTTTCAAAGCCGTATCAAGAATAGTAATCTCTTAAGACTTTATATTTTCTTTCTTTGTAGTACTAAAGACTTCATCCAGAATAAAAATTTGTTGCTAAGATTGCTACAAATTACCCATAAAATGTATATAAAAGTCAAATAATATAAATAACTTACAGAAGCTTTATTTGAGGGAATGACTATCTAACAGTTTATCAAAAACATAAGCTTTTTCAAAGATGAGATACAAACCATGTCATCTAGGTAGCAAAGCAATGGATGGCAAAAAACTTCACAAAATGTTTGAAATCAAGCCTTTTTAACTTTTTTTTGTTCTTGAAAGACTTACAAAGATGAATACCAATTTTCAGCATTAAGGATGACTACTTCAATGCCAAATCTTGTGCTCTGAATGTATGGACATGAGAAATTATTCCATTCTTGAGTTCTAATAGAAAATTTATTTTAATAAAAAAAGCCACCCTGCAATGTTTTAATATTTTGATTAAAGTTCTCATTTGTTCTTTGTGAATAAAAGTTTGTCTCCTGGTATCTCTGATGTCAGTAATGTATAGTTTTTTGATTAAAACAAGCAGCAGAAAAAGACGTGGCTGGAAAGAATCTCTAAGTCCTTAAAGAACTAAAAAAAAACCATCTTTCTTAAACTTCAGAAAGCATTAATATAGAAAGACTTATATTCCACCTTAAACAAAAGCAATCGAGCTTTTACTGAGAATATGAACTGCCTTCCTTCTCCAGTATAGATATATCCTTCCTATTTTCTACTAAAATCCTATTTAAGCTTCAATATGCATGAAGTTTAAACCAAGGCATCAAAAGCAAACAAGTATGATAACCTAAAATCCTGTGCAGGTGTTTTTCCAGTAATGAATAAGTATTTTGATTAATCTCTACTCTTGAAGCCAGTCATGGTTTTATCATCAGTTTTAATTGTAGTAAGTACACATCTGAAAATTATAAACACATTAAAGAAGCTTTAATAAAAGGACTGGATATTCTAGAGCATTTTATATGAATTTCTAAAATGAATTTTATACAGATTTCTAAAATGAACTTTTTTACACTTAAATAAATGATAGAAAAAGGCTGGTTACTCTCCCAGCTTTGCACACCTACCAATTCGAATTGCTGTTAAGTATTTCAGCATTAAAATATTTCCAACACTGAACATAATGGTTTTCATCTGTTTCTTCTGGGCTTTTACACCTCCATCTGAGTTAGAGCTTGAGAGCACGAAGCCCAGGAGGAAAGAAAAACCACTGCCCATGGATCTCACAGTCCTCCTTACAGCTGCTCCTCCATACAGTGCCGGGAAACCGCCACAGGGTGGGAAAGGCTTCTATGTGTGCTCAGGCAGTTCCATGAGCCCCCAGGGACAGGCTTGGATTTTTGGTGCTTTGGGTCATGGCCTTTGGAGTAGATGTTGCCCAGCCACCGTGGCACATCCTGAGGCTGGATGTGGGCTCCGTGCCATGGAGCACAGCTTGGAGTCCTGGAAACGTCCCTCTCCCTCTCACTCCAGACCACACACAAATAATGAGGAAGAATAGAGGGATTGGGTTAGATGAGTGCT
Organism: Pseudotriccus pelzelni; assembly: GCA_035584735.1. Classification (NCBI taxonomy): domain Eukaryota; kingdom Metazoa; phylum Chordata; class Aves; order Passeriformes; family Tyrannidae; genus Pseudotriccus; species Pseudotriccus pelzelni. The sequence continues at coordinate 13,673,016 of JAWMRA010000009.1, read as the reverse complement.
AAAAGAAACACAAACCTCGTGTGCTTAAAAGCCAAGCTAAAAGGAATTTTAAAAAAACCCCAATCCATAGTGGATTAAACTCCCTGCCTACCCCCTCGTCATTGAGCTGAGACATGCGAGAAGGAGATGGGATAGCAGACTTTACCTTGGAGGACAACATTATCCAGCTATCACTTTTAGAAACATCTTTCTAAAAGATGAGCCTAGACTCAAAGGCATTTTAAGCTGGAAATTAAAGAATTGAGAGAAATTATTCCTCAAAGGAAACCACCCATGTAGTTAATTAGCAATGAGCCCTTCCATGACAGGGTGCTTTTTCATAATTTTACTTTCACTGAACTCAAATGAATCATATATTAGCTTTTGAAAATGCTTTGAAATGAAGATTTTTTGCCTTAATAGAAGTAGTCATAAGAGAATGTAAAGGGGGTTAAAAGTTCAGGAAGATACTCGAGACAAATAATTGCATAAAATGTGTCAGTACATTCTCGAGGAGGAGAAAAAGCAATGGTCGCATATGAATCTTTAATGATTTTACTCCAGGATCAGCGAAGTCTTAATCAAAGGGAGATGCATACTTAGCCTGAGCAAATAAGGCATGAAGATTCAAACATTCCTTCTGAATACTAATGTGGTTTTATACTTGGACATTTAAGTAACGGAGATTTGAAAAATGTCGGAAGACCTCCAGAGCATGTGGAAGAAATTCATGATTCAGTTAAATATTTTAAATTTCATGTCCTGAACATAGATATTATCCTAATTACTGAAATTAAAGTCTCCACTAAACATTTTTTTTTCAAGCAGACTCGGGAATGCTGAATGCCATTTGCAAGCACACTGTCAGAAAGGCCTCTGAATATTCTCTTTAACATCAGAAGCTATTTATCTTCTCCTCAGCACAGAGCACAGCAGACAATAGTAACACACATAGAGAAATGTTAAAAGGTAGGAAACTCCACCCTTCTATGTTATGGCAAGATTGTAAGGTGTGAAAATGGTGAAGTACTTCCCAGGAACAAAAAGAACTGGCAGCAGAAATATGCTGCTGTTTTGGTTTTGCCAAACCTTTTTTTTTTTTCTTTAATACTTAATTTACTTTGCTTTCTAATCAATACTATTGCATTTAACTGCAAACATGACCTAACAGTTTATTAGGTTTTGTAGTTAATTAAAGCTACAGCTACAACAAACAAGATTTTGACTTATCTTTACTAAACTGGCCATTCTCCAAGGACACCCCATTGTGAGTGCTTCTGTATGCCTGGGCTTAGCTTTTTTTTTCACTGTTATTACGTGTATTTGCCACATTGTCTAAACCTGAAGGTGGAAGAAATATGAAATCAAAGCTCTTAGTAACATCATTTATCTATGATTTGTAAAGCTCTCTGTAATCTTTCATATCAGAAGGAAACTGCTTAATCAGTTGTATGGAAATTCAGTGATGGTCGATGATCACTAGTCAAACCTCTCATTTTCCAAGACACAAGGTCTATAGAGAGAAAGTCAAAGATATTTAACAGCAGCCAGTATAGACCAGCTAACATATGCATTTATTTTAACGAGCGAGAGGGGATTGATTTTAAGGTGCCCAATGCAGAAATATTTTTACATAATGTATGTTTCCCACAAAGACACTTTTAGTATTTTAACATTTAATATATATATATACAGCAAAAAGCCTGATATCCCTGGGAAATAATAGGTTGGGATTTGCAATTATTTTTAATGAGTGACGTTTAGGCAGTTAATTTTTAAAGGCTGAAGAGCTACGTGGATAAATTACTTATGAAAGATGATAGCGTTCATTAGATTTTGCTATAGTGAGACTGTCCGAAATCTATTCATTGGTAAATAGGTGCCACATAAATCCATGTAAAAGACAGCAAGCAGAGAGACAACTCAGTGACTGTATGAATACCAACAAAATATACAGAACAAATATTCTTTAATTCTTAACATTTAGGAAACGGATGTTTATCCTTTTAATAGAGAGCCAGGATTTGCAGTTCCTACTTGTATGTACACTGAAATAATTTGTACTTTGAGGAAGATTACTAGATTCCTGCCACTAAACTAAAACTAATAGGCAGTACTTTTTGCTGTTTAGCACTACTAAGAGTTAGCCTTCATCCAAATATGTTTTGAAAGAATTTTAATATAAATTCCTCTAATATGCGTTTAGAACTGCTAGTAATCCACCTACTTTTTTTGTCCTTTTCTAGGGTTTTTTTAAGTGTCTGCTGAAAACAATTCCACTGTTATGATAGTCAGAACACCTCACTTTAACCAGTATAGCTGTGATGTAAAAAATGCAAGCCAGCCATACCCAAGGGGAGCTGGATACAAACAGATTATTCTGACATTTGGTGGTGGTATTTCCTTCCTTGGCTTCATGAAATAAGTCTTAAAAGTATGAAAATCATCAGCACTCACAGCAAACTCTGGAAAATATTATGAGAGCCGTGTTGTTCAAGTTGCCTTTTGCTCCTGGAGGTGGCCCTTTCAAAACAAAGCTGAGCATCTTTATCAGTGCTCAGTGCCAGCACTGGTATTGCTGAGTTTGTGCACACACTGAACTCACAGTTTCCACCTCTGCTGACATTTAGCAGAAGTACTTTTTAGGAAGAAATGAAAAAGAAATCCCTATTTCAAATGGGCTATCTGAAAAAAAACAGATTTTCAAACAAAAGACCTAGGATGGCTTTCTAAATTCAGGTGCTTCTGTTTATAGAATTCCTAAGGGAAAAAGTCCAGTCAGTTCAAATCATAAGTATTTGACCCTTACCAGCTCTTCGAGGGCACTGAGTTTGTGGGACAATGGTATTAATTGTGTCTAGCAAAAAATGGACACTACAGCCTATAGACTTATGGATCCCTTATTTGTTAAAGGAGGACTAGCAACAAATAATTGATCCTGCAGTCAAGAACTGATTTCTAGTCACCACTCCCATTGTTTAGAGGAATCCCCAGGGAGACCCAAACACCAGTTCTGAGGCTCTGCTCAAACAGCATTGGCATACTACTGGATCTAATGGTCCCTGACTCTAATTGGACAACTGGGAGGATGGACTTATCTATACTTGCTGGGCAAAGAATTGCTCTTGGCAATTAGATTGTCAAATCCATAGAAAATTTAGATAATCTGAAACTTTAAACAGTAGTTGCTTTCCTTTCCTTTAAGGTATTTATTTTTTTAAAAAATCATTGTTTTCTGCCTTAGCAATGCAGATATTTTGGACTAATAAGATAAAGCAAATATATAGGGACATCTAAACTCTTGAAATGGGAGCATCACATGCTCCTTGTAGTTACTGTTCCCAGATATATGAGCTCGTTGCCTATTCACTCTCAAATGTTTTCATAAGTGTTTTCTCCAGAGGTGACATTTCTGCTCAAAATCTCAGTAGAAAAAGCATAAGAAAAGGTTGGTTTATTATCTGTGGCTCTCTATTGGGCTTTTATTTTCTGTCACTACACAAGTACTGTGTGTTTAGATCTTAGAATAGGTATCAATTATTAACAAAGGTGGTGGAGAAAGCAAGCAGTTTTTCTTGACAAATGACACCATAAGCAGAGTTCCATAATCCAGCACGCAGCATTTTCATTTTTCAGAGGACAAAGAGAAAAATGACTAATACATCAATTTCAGTGCTGTTCCCTTGCTTTTTTTGAAAGCACCTTGCTATCTAGGACCACCCTTAATCTACCATCTTTTCAAGACAGAAAATGTAATGAAAACATCCGTCTCTGGTTTCAGCTAGCCTGTAATATTAAACATCAAAGTAATAGTTATTCTCCTCCCACTCATCAATCATGCTCCTGCTCTTCTGACACATAATTTAAACAATCTAAAATGGACTCCCTTGCTTAAAGAAATTTCCACTATTGTGGAAGGGAATGAAAACTCTGAATTCTATGAAATTAAGATGTACAGCCCTTCTCTTACACTGATGATCCAAAGCTTTAGATATTAATTCCTTAGTGTTTTTAAGGAGTTTAGAATTCAATTCATCATGACATGCCAGGTGCCAAACTCTACAGCAAGAGCTTTATGGGAGATTCATCATCATGCAATTCAGGAGAATTAGGGTGTTTATACCCACCTGAGAGCTTCCCATCTTTTTTACAATTAGATAAACAAGTTGTGCTTTACCTAGCTGTGACACTCAGAGCCAGCTTGGGTTCACTGCACCTGTGCCCTGGAGGACACAAGCCACCTGACCTGATCCAAAAGCCATCTGTGGGCTTGTTTCTGTCCATTACCCATCCCCATCCAGGGAACAGGCTTGCTGGTTTGTGACACACAGCAGAATCATGGAAAGGTTTATAAGACACAGCGGAACAATGCCACTCTCTCCTTGACAAAAATTAATGGTAACTGCCTGTTTCTCTAGGAGGTAATGTGCTTTTTAGCTGCAGAAACTGCTTGTTACCAAGCCTGGCTGCCCAAAGGTTTTCTGTGGCCATGATGTGCAACCTCCTACCAACCCATCTGCCCTCTTTTACAAAGTTCTCAGTTTTCCCAGCCCTTCACAGGTATATCTCAGGGTTCTGCCTACAGTCACCCAATACTAGTCCTCAAATCCTTTGTAGAGTTCCTAACTCCTCCTCCACAGGAGCTGGGAAATACATATCAAATCATTTATGAACATTCAAGGGCTCAGTAGCTGGGTGTCTAAGAGATTACAGACAGGAGATACAGTGATACTGAGCACTTCTTAGAACAACTTGTGTGTGTGCCTGCAAGCGTAGGTGTGTTGAGCAAATTTTTCAGAGACAGAATTTGAAAACACCAGTTAATCTTCCTAATCCTTTCATCTACTTCACTGACCTAGGCATAGACTCTGCATACCCTGAATAAGGCAATCACTACAGCTGTATGGATTTCTGCCACATACAGAGTTACTCCGGAAGGTCTCAACATCAGTGAATCATAGCCTAGTCCTGGCATACATACCAAGCCTCCAGAGGCCAAGAAACTAATTGAAATCAGTGAGTTTATACACAAACACAGCTACATGCAGACAAAACCAGAAGTCTCACTTTGAAATGCATTAATATTTTTCAATTGAAAAAGTCAAACCGAGACAGAAATCACTCACAAGTACTTGGTAACAGAAAACTGTAGCACACCACCCTAATTGGTGTGATGTGTATAGCTTTGTCCAAGAGATTGACGTCATTGTTCCACGTTTTATGCTTTCTGAAACTTGATTTATCTGGGCTAGAGAGTAAAGAAGTCTTTCACGTTTACGTTGAAACAACATTAACCCCTGTAACAGCCCTCTATCCTGTCTCCTCCCTCAGTTTTGGATTTTCCTCTAAATTTCACCATTTGACACTTCAGTGTAGAAACTCGGCCAATAACTGGATCCAGTCCAAATGCTTCATGCTTTTTAGAAGTGAAGGGGGAGAAAAGGGTTTGATGGGCTGTGTTTTTATGTGTATTTATATGTGTTTTTATGAATATCATCTTTCAATACTACATCTTCCCACTTGCTGTAAATCAACTGTCAATAAGAACTGGACACTCCAGCTTCACAGGCATTTCTCATAGCAGCAGCAATACCTTTGAGATGTTTCTCATCCAGTCCCAGACACAATTTGTGCAGCTCCTCAGCAGCAAAGGCTCACCAGGGGCTGCCACGGCAATGCAGCAGTGCAGGGGCTGGAGGAGCCACTGCCACCAGAGATAGCTTGTGAAATTACTTATTGTCAGAAGGAGTTTGTAGAGTGCTCCAGGAGGAGAAAAAGGGGGTTGGAGAACAGAGGTTAGGGGTGGCACAAGAAAGGAATTTGTAGACAGAGAGAAATTGAATAGACTTGGGACCTCTGTTTGAGGCAAGTCAGGGCAGATTGTGCTTATCTAAAATACTGTCTTATCTCCTCTTGTTACTCTAACCTTGGGTTTCTGGGAAACAAGGACTGAAATGGAGGGCTTTGGCAGACCTGGGATTGCTTCACCTGTTGTGTGAGCACTTCATTGTAATGGCAGATATGGCTGGCTGAGCACTGGTGGCTGCCTTGCATGGACTTCTATAGCCAGAGAAAGTGCTGTGCTGCACACAAGCCTGAGCCCTCCTCCTGCCCATCCACAGCATGACCACACCTGCATATTTCCATGTATCCACCTCCACGCGTTCATTTTGCCCCCTTTTTTTTTCCCTGGATTTGATATACCTGACTGCTCCTTATTGGGCAGCCCTCCCCTCTTAGCAATGCATGGACCACCTCGTATTTTGCATTTTGACAAACCAGTAGGAGGAGGTAAAATATAAGTGGGACAAACTCCCTACAATTCTTCCACATAACCCATCAAAAATAAGTCAAATACACTTATAGAAAATGAAGGTATTTTTAAGAAGTAACTCTTATGAGAATTAAAAGTCATCTGTGCTTCCTTGGGGTTTTTTTGTCTAAGTTTTTATTAGCATAATTGAACTTTAAATAAAAGCACTGAGCATTTTTATTACTCACCCTGAAACAGATCATTCTGATTAATGCCTTAGTATATCTACTTACACCCTTTGCTGATAAGTTGAGTAAATGCATCCAAAGACTTACAGTTCTTACTGGCAAGGCTAGAATGGCACAGATAAACAAACCTGTTCTTTAAGAGTCCAGTAATGCAAGTCCAACAGAGTAGGTCTGAAGACCAGATCGTATCCAGACACTTTTTTTTCCTTTATTAAAGTATAATGATTTGTAATGGTTTTCAAATGCAAGTCTGACTCCCAAGGACCAAGAAGGGCATTTGCTGATAAGAGCAAAATGGACACAAGCCTATTCTTCTACTTGAGATTATTTTGAGTCTTTGCAAGATTGACAGTTTTCCAAAATGTCAATTCCCAGAGAGTTAATCTTACTGGCTGTATGAAATTATGTATCTGCCTCTGGCTAAACTAGAAGTGATACACATCCAAACAACTGCTTTTCTAATAAAATACTAGAATGTGTATTCTTTACACACCAATCCATCATCTACAACGTCCTGTCAACACTGTTTTAGTATATGCCAATATACTTCAGGAGTTCCTTGGGGGGGGGGGGGGGGAGGGAAAAATGGGGCCTGGGGGAGGCTTAGTTTGTTCGTCCCTGTTTTGAACATTAAAATGGGATTTCAAGTACTATCCACTTGCAGAAACATGGAACTTGGCACAACAATCCATGCCTTGTTACAGACTCCTGTAACTCATTTTCAGTTTCAAAAATGCTTTTAGCTTATATGGGTCGGGTAGGACAGGAGTTTCCAAACTACAGATTTTTTTTAATTGACATATCATAAACTTCAACGTAAAACCTGAAACTTCCCTCAGCCTGAGTGTGGATCAGTTAATCTAATAGACGACACCACTTTTACTAAATAACTTTGCCTTGTTTATCCCTCCTGATAATTTTGGTTAGAAACACCAATATCTGTTATACCACAACCTCCACCTGGGTCTCCATCCTCCCGTGAAAAAAAGGGCCTGAAAGTTCAGGTACCCTGGTAAAAACAGATTTGGCAGCCAAAGGGATACATCAGAGGTGACGACTGAAGATTTGTGATGTCCCTGTTGCAGTCACTGCTCCTCTCTCCCCTTCACTTACCTCTTACCACCAGTTCAGCCAGCACCCAGGGCTCAATATCCCCCAGTGGAAATGGGTGCCAGAATGTAGAGTAAGCCCCTGCACATCACATCTCCTTGCTAAATCTTTAGCCATTTATTCCTTACTACTTTTCTTCATTTCATTTATACAAATGCCTTCTGGCAATAATGATATAGAGATCTCTATATGTCCATAACAAAATAAGCAATCCTGCCACCTTCATCCAGGCTGAGGCCACAGCTCACAGGTTCTGTGCCTGTTCATTTGCCCTTCCCAAAGTTCTCCATGCCCTTTCATGATATTTGGTGCTCTCATTCCACTTGGTTAGCTCAAAGTTTCAACGTAGGTAGAATGCTGCACCTGCTTCTTGGACTGCTCTGCCATGCTCTGGCTCTGCCCTGTGCAGTAACACAGGCAAAGGTACCAGGCACCTGCTCTCACTCCTGCCCTTATGTATCTTTGCTCCTACTTACCATTTCTGGCTTATTCAGCTATCTGTATAGAGAAAGAAATGCTTAGTTTTAGTAACTGACTGCAACCTGAAAACATTGTGTGTCCTGAGACTCAGAAAGCGTGCTTTCCAAGATCCCCTTGATCTGGCTTCCCAGCCTCTTAGGATCTGGCATATCTGCCTCATTTCTCAGCTCTTCGAAAGTCAGGCTTCTCAGCCTCCCAAAGCACCTCACTCCAGACGGTGATCAGAATTTATAGAGACTACAGGTTACTGCAAAACAGGACCCTTTGTGCCCCTGCCTTTGCTACGCTGCTATTACTACTGAAAGCCACCTGCACTAAACATTACAGCTCATATGTTGCCAAAACAACTGAACTTCATGCTATGAGTATCGTGCAATTCCCCGCCTGCAATCCATGTAACATAGTCCTTAATATACAGGTACTCTTAGATAATGCCACAAATCAAAATCATAACCCTAATAGTCCATTTTCCTCAACACACACTATTATGTAATACAGCTTGGAAAGAGAAGCATGAAGAAAAAAACCAGAGCTACCACCTAATAAACAACTTTGTCTTATTGTTGACAACGCATTCTTGTTGGCCACAGATGACAAAAGCAATTTAGAACAATTACAGATTAACCACAAATACAACCAAACCCAAAGTCAAAGTGGATGCAGAGCGACTAAATAGCCACAGTCTATAATACCTCTAAATTAGCTAATTCGTTTCAGTTCATTGATTCTTAACTTAGTAAATTGTTCACCTCCTCTGGCAATTCCTGCTTCAGCCGCAGCTCGATGTTGCCCTCCTGTGGGCCGAAAAAACAGGAGAGCTCTTGTTTCACACCTTCACCCTATCAAGAGAAATCTGGGCACGGTTTGCTCTTTCCAGCTGAGATGGAGCAAGCACAGTTGAGCTGAATCCCTGTGAATCATGTAAATGCAACATTGTTCTCCAGATAAAATCACTTCTGGACTACTTTTGGAAGAAGTCTGCTGCATAGGAAATTATTCCATAGGAATAAACATCTACGTCTTGCCAAATCAACCACAGCTTACAAGATGTTATTTATGCTTTCTTCCAGCTGAGGAAGGGGTGGTGATATATGAAGTTTGCTGGAACAAAAAAAAGCAAAACCCTGCTCTTTATTTTTTTATTCAGCAGGTTTTAATGGCTGATTTTTTTTTTTTTAATTTACACCCTTTGCCTGAAATTTGGAGGCTTCAATCTTGAGTACCCCCAAGCATAAACCATTTTGCTTAAAATCTGAGGAAGGCCTTGCCCTTGACTAGGCTGGGGTGAATTTGTCTGCAACAGCCTTGTTATGACAGTTAGGTGTTTGTCATCTGTGTGACATTGCCCATGTTTTTGTCACCTGGGGACTGCGAGTCCCCATTTCTGTACCAGAATGAATTTGGGGCCCATCTGTATTTCAACCTGTGGCTGAATTGATTTAGGATAGTATGTAGTAGGATTGGTCTCCAGCTACTTTTTCACTTCCTAAGGATGTGATAAAGAGACAAATTCCCCACCACTAGGAGGTAGGAAATGCTCCAAACCCAGTGACTTGCAAAATACAGACAGCATTTAAAAACTGGGAAGCTAATATTTGATTTCTTTGTGACAGAACCAACAGCCAGAAGACAGGATAAGATTACCTGGGCTGTGTGAGAAAAGACTATACTCCTTTTACTGAGCTTGATTCATGAATAGTGAGAGCTGTTGAGGACCACAGGGGAAGAGGGCTTGTTTTGCCATTCACGTTGGTAATGCATAATTGTTTCTGCAAAGCCCCTTAGCATTGTCACATCTGTCACTCCAGCAAATGTTGACTCCCCCAAGACTCCTCCAGGAACTGCATGGAGCTAAGGGAAGGAAAAGGTGTTTGAGGCAGCTACAAGCAGATACTGAGCTCCAATTCCTCTTGTCAGAGCAGCACAGCTCAGGTCTGTGCCAGGGTCTGTGCAAACCTCAGGGAGAGATGGTATCACTTCCAGCCTATAAAGTGAGACCATCCTCTGTCCTGCGATACTTATGGCCCTCAAGAGCAAAAACACCTCAAGCAGAGACTTTCAGGTTCTTTAATTCCTCTGAAGATGCAAGTTGTCCATAGCATTCTTATGAACGAACAAACAAAGGGGTTAAATCCTTAGCAATAGAATTTGACTCTACACGTAGTCAACATGAAGCAATAAGTTGTGTAGTCTTGACTCATTGGTAAAATCCACCTCTGAATTCAGAAATGCACTTTGTGGTTGGGTTTGACTGTTGCTATGGGCCAAACCAACTTCTTAAATCCAAACATAACCTCAAACTGAGGAAACTGAGGTCAGACAATTGTGGCTTGGGTTCATGTCTGCTTGCTACCAAGTCAAAAGCTTCCCTCTTGAAAACAGAGTGCTAATGATAAGCGACAACCCAAACGCAAACAAGAAAAAAGCACCAAGAAAACATCTGGAAGCAATCCTGGTAGGAAGAGAACACAGAGACGTGGCCAAATGCTTCACTGCCAAAGAGGGGTGAAAAAAAAGGAAAATATTTATGACAAGGGGCTTTTCCCTGCCTGTGTTCAAAGATTATCAGCAGAGCATCTGTGTAGAATAAAAGACAAGGAGAGAAAGTATATACGTGGCGAGGGAATGGGGAAAGTAGAAACTGCTAGAAAAGCAACTCCAGACTAGCATTTTAGCTGCTGATTAGTATGCAGTCAGTTGAGATCTACACAATAAATAGCATAATCAGCATTCATATACATCTGTCCAATAGAGCCCGTAAGAGCTGTGATTTTCTCTTAACACTCATCAAGTTTAAATCACAAATTACCATGCACTGGCAAACAAAGTAAAATTTCTGAAATCTTTCTTGCCACAATTGATCCATTGATTGAGCATCAGGATAACACAAGGAGTCAAATTAATCAAAGTCCCTGGAAACTTTTACAGTAGTGCTTAGGCTACAGTGGCTGCTGACTCAATGAATTTAAATGAATCCCAGAGACCAGCTGGCAGAGAAAATACGTTGAAGGAGAAAGAAATTTTAAAAGCAAATCTGTGCATTTCCTGAAAAGGTAATTTTGCTGGATCTTGTTTCTGGGGAGAGGAAAAAAAAAAATCAAACAAAAAACCCCCAAAACCCACTCAGCTTCTTTTCTCTCTCCTGCAGCCACTTTAACAGAAACATTCCTCCTTATTCCCTGTCCAGTTCTTACACACACACACCTTCAGGGCAGAATTCCAAATATTAGGAGATGGACAGAGATTAAGGACAAATATTTACTCTGTTCTGGGAAGGAGAAAATGAGCAGCAGTAAAACCCAGGTTTTACTGTCTTATAAAAAGAGAAAGAGATGCATGTTGCCAAGAGAACTCATGGCCTGGTTTACATTTTCCAGCTCCCAACACCTCTCTGCAGGAGGCTCGGGCTCCTGCCAGGATCAGGAGAGCAGCAGGCAGGACTCATGGTCTCTGTCCTCAGGAATCAGCTTTGGCACGTGCCTTCAAGCTGAGCTTCCTCCTCATGGGCTGCAAATACGTGAGCAAACTCCCCTCACCAACTCAAGACAGAAAAATCTGTTGTCTGCTTTTAGAAGACCTGGCTCTGCAGCTGAAAGCACTTTTAACCTACTGTCAAATTATATAATGGAGCAAGAGACAAATTACTGCCTCTTTTCAGCCCTGCTTGAAGTGAGTTTCACAGACTTTATGCTTCCTCTGAATCACTTCAGCTCTGAAACAGTCTTCCAGTTAAAAAGCCATTTCTGAAAGTGCCTTCATCCAAATGACAATTCAAATAAAATATATTACACACATTTATTTGTCCTTAATAGCACCTTCCTTGATTGATATATACTTTCCATACATCTAGGTAATGCAACCTGACCAGAGACATGAAGAATTTGCAAGAAGGCGAGATCCGATGAGTACGCAGCTGCTTTATTAGCAGCCATACAACTCCTGATTTAGAGGCTTCATTCACTCAGGGTTGAGAAACTTCTTCTGTGCCTGATGCTATAAATGTCAGTCAGGACTAAAAATGGCAACAGGACATTTCTGTTGTTGCTTCCCAGACATGTCACCCGAGCTCAGTGAAGCTGACCGGGTGATAGAGGAAGCAGATCCCCTGGCAGCGGCGCGGCAGTCTCATCTCTCGCATCCACACCTCCTCCTGTGTTCCTGCAGCAAGGACAGCTGTCGAGGGAAAGGAGAGCCATGAAAACAAACACGTCTCCCAGTGACTGCCCAGCACAAACTGAACCCACTCTGCATCTCAAAACTTTCCACTAATGTGATGAAACCCTGGTCTCTCCAGCACTGCTGCTTACTTGCAAAACTATCTGGACTGCCAGATCTGTGCTCGATCCTGGCCAAGAATGACCTCTCAATACAAACACAGCATGATTTACCCCGCTGACAGCCCAGCTGTGGTTGAAGAGTGCTGTAGGATAACCAGGGCATCCAGAAGGACACTGGTGGAGACCAACACCATGGTATTTGTGAAACAGAGCTGACATGTGGCACAAGAGCGACTCGATGTACCTTCGTGTTACCAACAACCTGATTACTTTGTAAAGAAAGTTGTTCTTCTCCCCCTGTCCTGCAAGTCTGCTTTAACCTGACTCAGTGCAAGCAACCACAAAAGTCCCATTGTAATTAAAGGCAGTTGGTACATTTTCCATTCTTATAGGAAAGACTGTTCTTAACCCTTTATGCTCCTTTAGTTTTTAATGCATTTAGAAAAAGAAAAACCTTAAGTAACCAGCAAACAAGATAAGATTCTTTTCTGGATTAGTTTTTTAAGCTAGTTTTGGAATTTTTTTTTCCCAGTTAATACTTTCAAAGTGCTCTTCCCATTCACCACAGGTGGAAAGGAAATCCTGCAGGATGAAAAGGCCCCATGTGTTTCAAAACTCTAACAATTCTGCAGTTCTATTCTCCAATCTGCCACACCCACAAATTCAAAAGCCAATCCAAAAAACTCACACTGGCTTTACTCACTAAGAAATTGCGTCTTCTCCTGATAATGACTTCCTCTGAGAATAAAATTACATTGCAACAACTGGACTTTGCCAACAAAGAACTTACAAGATAGCTCAAAGATTTCACATTCTACCAGCCAGCAGCTCAAGATCTAGTCTGAAGCAGGTAAAGGAAATCGAATTATTGTTAACAACAAATATTTATAAAACATAATAGCCCGAGCATTTTACAGTTTTAATGTATAAAATGTACATCATTTTTCCTTTATGTTTTTCCCTCTGCAGCCTACAAACCACACAGCCAGTTAGTACATTCACTGAAGTATACAAAGAGTTTCCATTTAAATTTTTCTAACTTGACTAAAATGAGTAGGCAAATCCGTCAAATTAGAGCTGATAAAAATGGCCCTATCCAGCTACCTCTTGTTAAAAAATTTCAAGAAATGGTTCTGTGCAATTTTTTTTTGGTACAGTTTTTAATTTTAAGTTCTTTATTGTTTTTCTGACCTGGCTTTGAAAAGGTACAACTAAACATGTATTTCAGCAGTCACTTGAAATATTTGACAGTGTTTCGTAAGGACTGAAGATAGCAAAGATAAGCCAAAAAAAAAAAAAAAAAGAGCACTACCAAAAAATAAAATTAGTGTTTCAATACTTGGAACAGTAAATAATTTCAAAGAAACATGATGGAATTTTACTTCTGGGAGGTAACTGTTATTTTCGCTCATCCAAATAATTAGCAGAAAGGCTTGAAAAAGGGGTCACACCTCTACAGGTAACTTAATACTTACCACATGCACTGTACTGAAATGGCACATCCAACCCCTATCTAGGAAAACAATAAACAAGTTACTTGCTCTGTTATGTATTAACACAATCCCTATATATTAACATTCAAACAACAGAGGCAGAGGCAGCATTTCATTAGAATGTAAAATGAGTGCTTAGGTGCCAGGTACAGAAGAGACTGGTTAGTGTAGGGAGGTGGAGGCCTCTCTGTAGCCAAGGCAAGAGAAAAGAGATGCTCCCACAGCACTGCATTGGCTGTTGGTTGCTCTTGGCTCCTGCAGTCTGGGAGAGTTTGGTTTCATACCAGAAGACGTTTTTAGAAAGTAACAGGATAGGACTGAGAAGAGATCCCGCACTAGACATCAGCTTGTTGGGAAGGTTTTGTCTTACTTTTTTTTGCTCTACACATCAAGCTGGCAGAGAGCTCTGTCTGGTATGTGAAGCATCTCCCTCCTCACAGCCCCTTCCCGTTCTGCCGCCCCTAGACTCGAGCGGGGCTGCCGGGAAGGCAGTCGGATGAATCGTGGACACTCGCCTGGCAACTGAGTCACTCAGGCAGAGGTCAAAGCCAAGACTGAAAACTGAGACTCTGCAGTCTCTTCCCAGATTTGCTGCCAAATGGTATGAACAAATCAGTTCTTCTGAGCCACAGTTTTCCCATCTACTTACAAAATACTTTGACGCATTTAGATGAAAGGCTATACAAGTACAGCTCTATTACCAGATGCTATTTCAACCTCTCTCAGGTTATAAATTGCAACCACTACCTAAAAATGTGGATATGCAAGTATTATTCTTTTTTTTTTTTAGGTATACATGTCCAAATGCACACTGTCCCAATACGATAACATTGCTAGATTTGAATTCTATAACTGTACCTTAAGTATTCTGTTGAAGTCTTTTTGCAGCTATTATTTCTATCCTAATTTCTATTATCCACGTCCCAGTCAGTTTTTAACAAGCATCTGTAAAATTCAATTTTGGCTGCAGGATAGCAGATGAGTATAAAGGCACTATTTTATCTTCAACTTCTACTCATGAGGGAAAAACTAAATACGTAAGGCAAAACATTTTTTCTTTCCACTGTCTGTTTGCTCATGCTTTTATTAACAAGGTTAAATACTTTGATCTCCCCAGTAAATTACAAAGACAGTTTATAGAATGCACAGATCATGAAATGAAATCGAGAAAGAGAAATGTAATTTCCAAGAGGAATCTTAAGTCAGATGTGCAGAAATTCAGCAATTTGCAAGCGTGACCTAAAAACATACCTCACTATTGTTCACGCATACTGCTATTTTAATTGTGTTAAAATTACTGTTATTTAGTTCTTTATTTATGAGTATTAAAGATTCTTCTTGTGAACAGTCTTAAGTAACCACCAAATTAATTAAATCATGTCCTTGTGGGATATTTATCCAATACATACCCAAGATAGCAAAGTAAGTGACCAGAAGCTTAGCAGACAGAAGGCTATCGTAGGCCTATCCAAAACTCACTCGTAAATTGTAAGCATTTTTTCATCTGCTATTATTCTTGGTTTAAGTTTAGTGAATTTGAGAATTTTTAACCGCCTTCTGCCCCAGCTTCTCAGGAAAACGAGCATAGAAAGCAACAGGAAATATTCAGAGGGCTTTTTTTGAGCTTTGTATGTTATCATTTAACCAAAGCATAATTCACTCCAACTTGCAGAGGGCAGCAGTTCAGGTCAAAGTGTTACAACACACCTTCAAATAATTTCATGAATGATAAATAAATGCAAAATTGTCACTGTGCAAAGCTGTTAGTGCACTATCTATGATAGTCTTTACACAGTCCTGAACCTATTGCTGGTTTAAAAAGGAAAGGAAAGTTTTTCTTAGGCATTTGGGTTGAATATATTTATTTCTGAACTGAAGGAGGGATGGAGACAGAGAGGAACTGGAGCCCAGAGAAGCATACCATGAAGAAACCATGCTTCACATTTAAGTAGCATTTTTATTGCCAATGGTATTGGCTGTGTTGTTGGAGTGTTTTCTCCCTTCCCACACCACTCCTCTACAAAGAAAAACATTCATAATTTGAAACTTAGGCAGTTGGAAAGCTAGCTGAAAGGGAAAATACCCTCTTTATCAAGGTTCACTTTATACAGAGGGCTATCAACATGCTGAACTAAAGCCAGGTGGGAATACAGAAAGAAGCTCTGTACCAATTTCCAGGAATCCAAGAGAAGTAGAGAAATGTTTCAAAAAGTGGTAAGGAAGGACTGCAGGCACTTCTGTAATCGCTTTACCAGTGGACCACAGGCATTTAGGAAAATGCTGGATTCAAGAAAGAAGTTGGCACAAAGGATGGAGAAATGCCATGTCTTAGTACTCTGCTTGTACCCTGAGACACTCCCTCAAGCAACACACGCAGAAGGCAGCACAGTAAAGCCAAAAAATAATGAATCGAGTTTATCTAAAAGCTGATGACAAGGAAACAAAGAGTAAACTTATCTGGGGTGGTGGAACCTAGGAGTTCTAATTAGTTGCCTTATAAATAATTCTTCTTGTTTCAGCTGGGCAAATGTGACAAATGAGAGCAGAGATCTTACTGGGAATTCAGGTCCTTAGAGCAGAAAATAAAAGACAGAGGATCTGCTAACTTCTGATATGATCAATATATTTCACTGGCCATTGCAGTTTGGCAGGTGGATTGAAATAAGTCACTAAAATTACTGTTATTTTTTGCATGCAGTGTTGTCACTAGCTTACTCAGTTCCACTGCCTTGCACTTTTTCTATACTCAATTCCTACACATTTAGACTTATAGTACTACTTCATATACAATTACATGGTTCCACTATCAAAGAAAAAAGAAAACACCAAACAACAGAACCAAACCCAAAAAATAAAGACCACAAACTTTTATTTCTTCCCTTGTAAAAAACAAAACTGAATCCCTAACCAGTTTTCTTCAGTAATTTTTTTTTTTTTTTTTTTTGGATCTGCAAGCTTCAGTAGCAAAAGGAAAACATTCTTCTCATTAGCAACAAACACTCATCACTTCTTAGACATTTAAAAGAGAAAAGATAAAAATCTAGTAAAGTTTGCCGTAAGTTTTTATCATAAGCAAATATTCTTTGGAAGATGTTCAGTCCAAAAGAGCTTCCTTGGCTTATCTTTGAAGTAAAGGAGCAACACTACAATGCAGCATGCTGCACATAAAATCCTCAGTTTGAAGATAAACACATCAAAAACAAAAGAGCAGAAGCAGATGGGAATATTTATAAAACAGCTATACAGAAGCAGAATTTATGTATGAGTTACTTACAGTAAATGCAAGGCTATCCTTCTCTACAGTTTCTTTGTAAAGCAAGGAAATATTTTTCAGCCTTATGAGACCAATTCCTTTTCCGTTAAATAAGAGCTGAAGTTTTACTTTACGCATATTTTACTCCATTATCTGAAGAAATCAAATAATTCTGTAAGGGTATTTCCAGCAAAAAGAATAAGATTTGCTTACTACACTTTGTCAAGGGGAATTTCTTTATATTTGAACGCTCAGATTATGTATTTCATCTACTTCTCTGAAAGAAAGAAGTGTTCACTTTTCATCTGTTCACACATTTCTACAGTTCTAGTGATTTCCATTGCTCAAGAACTGTATTAGCTTCCTTCATTGCCCAGTGTCAGGTCCTGCATGAAATCTGTCAAAAACACACCTGTCCCTGTATTTGTCTACCTTTTTCCTGCTAGCCTTGCAGAACTTACTTGCCACAGAATTTTAATGCCAAGCATGAGGCTGGATAGGTATTAGGGCTACACACATTACTGCATGTGGGAGCTTGTCAGCTGAGGAATGTTGGCTAGGTTGGAAGTTTGGCTATATTTCTGAATACATATGCATCAATGATATCTCTCATTTTTGGTTGTACATGAAGAAAAGACCCTTTAGGAATAAAGTCTGCAACTAGGAGATCTTTAAGACAGTTAAAGTGGTACAAAAAAAAAAAAAATAGGTCTCCAAGCTGTGGTATTTTGATGACATTCCTCAAGCGCCATCTCAGGGTTCTGGTCATAAAATACTCCGTGTAGGGAATATTTGTTGTTTTAATGGCTGCAAAGTTTTCCCCTCCTCTCTAAAATAATCTCAATTTATTTTTATTTTTTTCCAAGCATCTGATTCCCAGCATTTGAATGCTGCTATGGCTTTATAATGTGCTTTTGTCCCCTTCAGACTAAAAGTAAATAAAAATGGGAACAACTTGCCAAGAACAGATCCATTTGTTTGCTCAAACAACATTTCAAGAACACCTGCACGGCTATTTTGGAAACATACTGGGATGTCCATTCAGACTTTCCTGTCTGTATAATTTCAGGTAGATTATGTTTACCTAATGATCAAAAATGTACAGCCTTTCCTGTACATCTGTGTTCAAGCTGAAATATATCTCATTCATCCTTCTGCTATTTGAACAACTAATACGGATCCATTAATTCATGCAAAGTTCATATTCATATTCCCTTTGTGTCAATGGTATTTAGAGAAGAAAATCAAGCCCTGTCTGTGTACTCTTTTGTGTACAGTAATTTTCAGAATAAGGGAATAATATTTTTCAAGTCTGAGCTGCACAAAGAAAAAAATCCTATTTGCAGAACAAGGCCAAGATACAGCCAGCCTATGGAAAAGAAATCGAGCATGGGTTTGTGCCAATACACACACACAAATAGATAATGAGATAAGACGAAAAAACCCTCACCAAATACAAACCACAACAGTGGAACATGGCAGTGATCACCTATTCCAACAACCACTGGCGATGCCACAGGTCAGCATGAAGGACTTGCCTGCGGGATCTGAGAAACTGCTCTTGCCTGGAGCCCTCTGTATCAATCTCATCCCACTAGCTGCATAAACTATAAGGAAAAGAAAAAAATCAGGAAATGTCATCCCTGCTGTTTTACAGAGCATAGCTCAGTCATATCCCCGATATATAATAGCTCCCCAGTTCTGATCCTAAGGCATCTTTCATTACCACAGAAGAAACAGTTTAAAAATTTACACTTCAAGAACACTTTAAAATAAAGATCCCTTGTCTCTGCCTTTCTTGCCTACATTTATGCAAGAGCCATTGGCCACCCGTGCCTTTTTTTTTTTTTGTCCCTGATGGAAAGCTGACATCTGGCAAACACATGAGACATGAAGGGGGCATGGTTTGGATGGAAAGAAATGTGCCCATCAGGGATGGGGGCACAGGCAAAGAGTCTAAGAGAACCAAAAGTTCATAGCTTATGCGGCAAAAATGCTCTCATGCAAATAAATGCATGTGATTGAAGTATAAGAACTGATAATTTCCTATTTTTTCAAGTAATGCTATCAAAATCTCCACTCTCTAACTGATGATGGGACAGCAAAGAAAAATCTGAGACATCTGGATATAGAAATTTTAAGGCAAACCACCATTTTACACACCAGGACCTGTCCTACTTTACATGGTACGTGTTTTAAAGAATGATCAAATGCTTGAAATAGCTCCCTAGTGAATCACAGTGTACAAAAGTGATTCAGAGATGACGAGTCTCTAAATTTGGCTGGGCCAGAAGTTCATTGTTACACTGTGCATCCACCCACGTCTTACATTCTCCCAGTACTGCCAAAGGTAAAAACTAGCTTTTAGTAGTTTATGCTTAATAATTTGTGCCTCAGGTTCTCCTAAGTTTGTGTTCACTTCATGCTAGAGTAACTTTCTTTAGAAGGCACTTCTTACAGAAATGCCTTAAATACCACCATGCCTAAGTTACAAGTCTGAGGAAAAAGCAAGTTAACTCCCCAAAATGGTCGTTTCTCATAAGCTCAGATACTTGCTAGAATTTAGGAACTAAAACATCCGAGGAATTCATCCCTACGAAGCACAGTACGTTTTCTCCAAGCACTTCATACAGATCTGGGGCAACTGAGTTGGATCAAACAATAAATTTCTCTGTAATCAGTGTGTTTACTGTGGGACTAGAGCAGGATGCAGCTTGCTCTCAGGTACCCTCGCCAACTCCATCTCTCCATCCCCTTGCTACCACAAGCAGATGAAGAAAGACTTGTCATTCAAATATTAACACCACCAGTTGGGACACCTTCTCCTTACAGAAGAACAACAACTGTTATCAGTCAGCAATTTATTTTAGGGAACCAACGCCTGAGCAGTTACTCTGCTAGTTCTGCTGCTATATGACATGGAGAAGATAATTTACTTCTTGAGCTTGGAAGAATCTGCTTTAAGGTAAAACTGAACACTACTACACTAAAGAAAAAAAAGTGGAAAACAGCAAGACTGCAAAACTTCTCTTCACACACTGCAGTGAACGTGCACTGTGAGAGATTAGTAACCCATGTCTGAGAATGCTTAAAGCTTGAACTGTTAGTCAAGCCCACTCTGAAGGGTAAGTCTTGATGCCTTAAGTATAGTAAACCATCTCCCAGGCTTGCAGTACTGCTCACATTAACTGCAACTCCAGCTGAAGCTGTGGAAATGCAATGCCTTCATGTCCTGTTCCCTTCCTCCTCTCTCTGCTCCCCACCCTCAACAGAGTGCAGAACCAAAATGGTGCAGAGTCATTAGTAGCTGAGCAACTCCTTTAAAACTAAGCAAAATTCTTGGAAAAAGAAAAATGCTGGTTTGATGCCAGAAGACTAGTTCCTGACTAAATTTGTTACTGTATGACTGTACATCTCCCTTGCCAACCTCAGGCACTCTGAGACATTTGACAACCATAAACCAGAAGTAAGTGCAGCAGGCAAGAGCAAAGGGATCAATATTCAGGACCCAAAACACAAGTGAGTTTTTTCAGGAAAAGGCAGTTTTCTCCACTAAGGGCCATGGCATCGCCCCAAAACACCACCTACAACACAGCCAATATCTCCTCACTGTCCAGGCTCTCAGCTTTGCTACTTCTGCAGCTGCACTGATGCCAATAAAGGCTGTAATCATGCTGACTGAAATCCTTCTTTTGAACTGTTGCCATACTCCATTAAATAACGTAAGATCAATACATTTTTATCAGAGAGCTGATCTTACATTTCATCCTTGTGCAAAATAATCCTGAGGGGTACTGCTTTAACACAGCCAAAACAGCTTTTCTGAAGTGAAGCTCAATCCAGAAAACTAACTTTCCAGAAGCAGTATGTTACCAGGAGAAAAAGATGATCCTGCAGTTAACAGCCTTAGTATCATGCCAGGATCTCAACTGCTTCTCAGATCTCCTCCTGTTAGTTTAGCACTGAAGTGCCACAGAAACACAGCACACAGCTCTGCACTAACAGCTTCAGAAGGAAGGAATTGCATGGGGTGAATTCTGAACTGTCACCCATTCCTTCCTCATTTCTCCTTTCCCCAGCCCTAAAATACACTGAAAGACAGCCATCATCCTGTAAGTGGGATGCATTAATACAGATCTCACCCATATGTCAAATGGGAAAATTATAGAAAGAAATAAAAAAAGAAGGAATGGCTAAATATTTTGCTATAGATAAAAGCTTCTCTTTCCAATTGTATTTCAAGTTTGGACCAAGGGTCTTCAGTACTGTTGAGCAAGGCTATCTGCTTCATTAGATTCCAAATAACTTTTTATATTAGGAGGTAGTACATATTTGAGAAACCATGTAAGGAAGCTGTTTGAAGTGACACTTCAACCATCTCGGTACAAGATTCTGGCAGTTGAATCAATTACTTATTCTTGCAACTCTACAGTTAACTCTATTAGTGCAAATCTCATCTCTAAGAACTACCAATATCAATTCTACAAATGTATTTTATGTAAGCTGTGCCCTCTAATTCACACTCTGCTATAGAATAAAAAACATTCCATAGCTAAAAACAGTAATAGTCATTTATCTGACATCTCAGTCATAGAGGGCTGCTGAAACAGGTAATGTGTTCCCTTTCACTCACAAAAATAGCAGAGCAGCCTACTCTGCCATGCAAGAAAGTGAGGATTCATGAAAGCAAAGATTCAAAAAAATACTTACTCATTCCAGAACCGAATCCACTGTGGCCATGTCAGAAATAAAACAAACAAAACTGAAGTTCTTCAAAAATCTCACTGCAGTAGCTGAAAAGAAAAATCTGAACCAATCCTTTAAAGCAGAAAAACAAAAGCAAGACTAGATACATGGATATGGGAGGAAAGAATCACAGAGGTCCCTTCTAGAGTTTTCTGCCTCTTTAATATCCTGATCTCCTTACTTCACACATGCTGAGAAACTGTGGAAGCCCTGCATTGAATTAACATTTATTCCATGAATACAGCAGATATGGGGGAAAAGGCATTATAAAGAAATAGGCACAATCAAATAGATTTCACTATTACTGCCTCACTGAAAAAAAAAGAAATTCTCTCTTCTTTTGGGGCTTGTAACAGCCTTACTCCTACCCATTCACAGTAACAGTGAAACAGTAATCCTCTGGGAACAACAGCAAAAAAATGAAGTGATAAATACAAATTGAGATTGCTTGTTCAACATGTGTAAAATACTACTAAATCCCTTGAACATTTTTTAGGAGAGCAGCTGGAACAGTTCACAAATATGAAATAAAACTAAGCTATACTCAGTATTTTTAACCAAAAAAAGACTTAAGAAAGCTATTGCCTATATACTGTTCTCTTACCCACACCACAGTCCCTTCAAGTACTTAACACTGAATAGTAAAGCTAAACGAAAGCAGAACAGACGAAATATTTTACAAATGCTTCATCTGTTGCAGAGCACCCTTATGTCCCTGTACTCCCAAGGTTTCTCATACAGTGCTGGAATTAGGGTTGCTGCTTTTCTACTAATGCATTTATCTTCCACACCCTGAATAAACTTTGTTAAGGAGACAGAAGAATCTAAGTGCTTTTAAAAGTAATGGAACTTAAAAAGAATATTCTAATAGTAATAATTCTGTTTAGCCTGTGTCAGCTTGTGTACTTAACAGTATAGCAGTTTTTGGAACTAATTCAGGTGAACTGTTCAGAATAATTTTCTTTTCCTGGCATGTGTCAGCTCCCAAGAAGTTAATGAGAACACTTCCATACCTGTTGCTGTCCACCTGAAAGGCTGCTGTCAGCTTTTGCAAATACTTCATTAAAAGAAAAAATAAGTGAAAATCTTAGTAACTTGAGCATGGTAAACACATTTTCCCTTCCAATAAACATGCAGCACAGTAAACATAGCACTACGTGTCACTACGTGACAGCGTGAATTAATAGTTGCAAACAAAAATTTAACAGTAAGTAAAGCCATTCATATGTTTGAGGGGAAAATATGCATTAAAAAAATAAAATGGGAGCGAGAATATAAAATACATAATTAAAAGAGAATTTGAAGGGGGGAGGTGAATCTGCAAAAGAACTCACCCTGTGTTACAAGGTTGTGTTTTTGTGAGTTTTTTCCAAGGAATTTCCTCATAACAATAAACTGACTGTAACTGATCCAGTGGTAAAAATATCATTCTAAGTCAGCCTGAGAGATCACAGGCAAATTCTCAGAAAAAGATGATTAACAAAGGCTGCTTTCATTCTGAAGGCTTTAAGATTTTGTTATCTGTAAGGCTTGCCTAAGCACAGGCAAGAGAGAGAGAGACACTAAGACAGCTGTTCCATGCCTGGAAATAAAGTTGAGGGATATCGATCTCCAAATATTAGCCTGAAAAGAAGAAAAGTTGACAGTGTAAAGAGAAATTAAAAGGAAGCAAAGAATTTCTCATCAAAAGCCACTCCTTTTCAAGCCACCCCATTTTAATACATTATTGAGGTTACCTCACTTTGATGTATTTGCTTCACCATAACTTTAAGTACAGAAAAATGCAGAGCATGGAAATAAGCAGACATGCTTATTTCCAGTAAAAGAAATATCTTTGAAACCCTCTCCCAGTCCTGTCAGCTGCAAATAAAGTTTCTGTTTGGGAAATGTGATATAAAGCTTCTTCAAAGATTCACAGGTAAAAAGTGAATACTGTTTAGATCATCAAATAGCCTCTATATAAAAACAAAACCAAGAATTATCACTCCTGCTGGAGTCGTTCTGAAAAAGTAATGCGAGGCTTGGTACATGGGCATCAACACACATAAGAAATAATTTCAGTAGTAAATAAACCAAATCCACTTAGAGAAACCTCTCATTTAAATGTATCTACAGATCATGAGAAAATACTTGTCTGTAAATCTAGTTTCTGTAAAACAATGGCAAATGCAAAGAAACTATCTAATACAGTCAAGTAACAGCTGTTACATTAATTTAAAATTACCCTTTATTTTTCACAAGTTTTTCCAACATGTTGTGCATTTTGGCACGGTAGACTTTGAGACAGCTTCAAGTTTCTTTAAATTACAAACAGTAGATACAGTAGGAATATTTTAAACCAATTTCTTTAAAATAAATGTCAAGTTAAGACCCTTAGCTTTAAAAGAGAGACTCTCACCATTTCATCTTCCTGATACAAAATTCAAGTAATTTTAAGAGTAGAAAATTGTCTCTAGAAAACATCCTATTATTACAGTTTATCAGCATTCTGAAAATAAACATCAAATTTCCAGTATCAATTGGGTGCAATTACACACTTAGAAAAATAACTCACTTTAAATGAAGGCCACTTGCTGAAGAAAAGTAAGTTTTCAACATGACGAGTTCTCAAAACAAATGATAAACCATTTTTTCCTTGGATAAACGATTTAATCTTTGCTCCATCTCTGCAATTCATTTATTTTTTTCTTCTGAACTGTACATTTCAGTATTGAAAATTAATTAAGGAAACAGGCTACGGAGATATTTTCCTTTCAGTATATACTGGCTTATGCAATTATTGCTTATCCGAAACAACTGTAAACAAGATGCACTTCATTTTGTTTTTATGTTGCAATTTTTCATTGGTTGGCTCCAAATATACAGACCACACAAACTTTAGCTGTGTCACTTTACTGAATGAAAACCACAATCATTTTTTCCAATCATTTTGTATCTAGAGTTGTTTGGGTTTGTTTTTTTTTTCAACACAGAAAAGTATTCACTATGCTTTTCCATTTTCCCTCCTTACCTACTCTTTAGGACAGCGGAATGGAAAAACAAGCAGGACATATTTATTTGTGACTGAAGGCTCAGAGCAGATATCGAGAAATCTTCAACAATATCAGAACATTTTCTGTTTTTCATTCTTTTAGCCCCAAGTACCTTTGTTGTGTAGGAACAGGAACTTAAAGTTTCTTTTATCACCATCTTCCAGAAGAAATCTATAAATAAATGTTTGTGTAAAGAACACTGCTGTTGAAGAGGGCAAAAAAAAAAAATAAAATTAAGGATCAATAAATGATACTGCAATGTATCTTGTGCCATTCAAGATAGGAAGTCCTTCATGTAAATGCGTAAGTCTTCCTGGGTGCATGAAACTCCATCCTTTCCTGGGAGACTCAATGGAGCAGTTGTACCTCAGAAATTTACATCCACCTCCCTGTAGTAAAAACACAAACAAAATGAAACCCTAAACATTTATCTTGTGTTTTGAGTGAGTTTCTTTTATATATCCTTGCCTAGCTCTGTACTCTGGGGACTGTTTTATTTGAATCAGTATCAGAGTAGAAAATAATTTAGCTCAGAAAAAAACTAAACAGGTAAAAGAGTTGAAAATTTTCATTCTGTGGCTGATCTAAAAGAGAACCATTAAAAAAGTTCTACAGAAAAGAAGCCATTTGAGTCAACTTGGCCCTATTTAAACATGTACAGCAATGAAGCAATTCAGAAATATTAAAAATTAAATGGTTAACATCTCCGACGTTTTTCTTTAAAACCCTTCTCTCCCACCATCTGAAAGCAGTTTGATCAATTCAGCCTGACTGCATCAACAGTTCTGAATCCTGCAATTGAGCAGATTTAGTACTTGTCAGAAAACACCAAGGCATTATATATCCCAATTTGTGATGTGCATCTTTTCCTTTTCATCTGAGTGTCTAAGAATATGCATTTGGGCTCTCGTTTAAAAGTAATATTGGCCACTCAAAGGACAACATGTTTTAAGTCGGTAAGTTGTCAACTTACTTGAAAGTCCTCTCCTACTTTGTTGAGAGCGATGTTGATCGTGAATGTAGAAGAATCATGATGAGGTCTGAGCGACCGTTGTCTGTCAGGGCTGTATTTCACAACAAAATTCAATAAAGCATACCCCTGAAATAAAATATACAGTCAAACTTCAGGTTGTGAACTGCTAAGTCACATACAGGATTCTTGGGATTTTTTCAAGATCAGTTAAAAAAAAAAAAAATCAGCAACACTCATTTACAACTACTGCTATACCATGTATAAACTCCCCAACAAAACCAAATAGGGTAATTGAATAAAATTCTTATATTTAGTCATGCCATGGAGTAATTATCTGCAAACATTTTAATCCCATACCTTGGTATAATAGCCAGCAAACACTTTCAGCGTTACTGGTGCAATGAACTCCCTTATGAAATGCAGCCATTCATTATCCAGTCCGATTTGCTTCATATGAATATCATCAGTTGGGACATTTTCATAACCTCCAGAAATACGACTGTCCTAATGAAAACACCGCAAACAGCCATGAAATATGAACACGGAATGTTTCTGACATTTCTACAAATATTTATTTGAAATCTGCAGAATGACAGAACTGCAACAAAGCAGTACTTCAGTAAGCATATGTGACCTTGCTGTATAGCAAATTCCACAGCTAACTGTCACCAAAATATCCTGAGATATTAATGAGCAAAAACTGGAAATTTTTTAATGGATGAGTCAATATTTGGATGTGTTGCCTGTAAGTATGAGGGCTTCTTGGGGTAATGGTTTTATTTATTGAGTTGCAGATGGAACTGAAGTTGTATCAAAATAAGATAGTACAGGCCTCAACTTGACAAGGCAATAAACACTGAAATAATTTGAAGATAAAAGTATGGTAAAATCCTTCCTGGAGGCTCCTACCTTCAGTAAATTGTGACTACAATTATTCTATTTGCATGGTACTACATTTGTGAATTAGACAAATAAAATCCTCTGATTTCAGTGGTAGCTAATAAAGACCTTGAATTTTCTGAAAACACTGGCACAATACCTCATAACATCCCCCTTAGGGGAATGAGTTTGACAAATTAGTACTTAAGCAGTAAATCAGTAAAACCTGTGAAACAGTTATCAACAGCTATCCAAAAATCAGCCTTGGGGAACTGTCAGGTAACTACTACAGAAACTGCACTACTGTCAGTGTCCAATTTGCTAATTCAAAGTTTGCACTGGTTTATGTGGATGCCCAAGGAAAGCTGTGACCCCATGGGAAGCCCCTGCTGGAGGAGGGTTCTGGAACGACCTGAGACACTACAGGGATCCCACACTGGAGCAGACAGTTCCTGAAGGGCTACACCCCATGGAAAGGACTCACATTGGAGCAGAGGAAATGTGAGTTCTCCTCCTGAGGAGGAAGGAGTGGCAATGTGTGATGAACATAATTTCCCATTTTCCCATCCACATGAGTTGCTGGGGAGGGGGAGGTAGAGAAAATGAGGACTAAATTTAAGCCTGGGAGGGAGGAGTGGGGAGAAGGTGTTTTTAAGATGTGGTTTCACTGCTTATTATATTATCAATCAAATCAGAGTAGGAAGCAAACTAATCTCCTCAAGTTGAGCCTGTTCTGCCTGTGATGGCAGTTGATGAGTGATCTCTCCCTGTCCTTCAATCATGAGTCTTTTGCTGTATTTTCTCTCCCCTGTTCAGCTGAGGAGGGCAGTGATAGAGTGGCTTTGGTGGACATCTAGTGTCCAGCCACGGTCAACCCACCACAAGGTCAATTGAAGAATGTCTCTAATCCTACTGAACAAGCAGCTACAGGGTAGACAAAACTAAGCATTTTATACCACAAAGCAGAGATTTCAGGTCATTGGCAATTGTTGGAATATTTTTTGTTGCAGTACACTGTGACTTACTATTGTAAAGTCACTTCCTCATTAAGGTCATGTTTATATAGGGTAACACTTACTTGGTGTTTTCCACCAGACCATTGTCCAAAATGTTCCATTTCTTCTACCAGTTCATCACAGGCGGTATCAGAAAATATGGGAAACCAAAACACATCTGGGCATGGCTACAAAGAAAATAAAATGTAAAAACTTGATCCACAAGTGCATTCTCACAAAAGGAAAAACTATGAGCTACCTCACAAGCCATGACCCAGCATTAACAGCTGTGTCAGCATACCCACACATTCTGTGCCTTATGGCTCTAAACAACAACCCTGATCTTCTACATTACAAGCTATTATTATCAATCAGTCCCACAAATTCTTTAAAAACTACTTTTACCCACCTGTTCTACTATATTATCAGTGAAGATCTTTGAGTAGTTTGGATTTATATAAGTTTCCTTCCAGTCCTAAAAAAACCATGATTTTGAAACATTACATAAAACCAAATAAATTTCATTGACAACAAATAACATATAATTTATTCATTTGCTCTACTGGAAGCACTGAAACAATTAAACAATTTCTTATACCCATAAAAATTTGGTTCTTATGTCAAAACTCATGAAACCTGTTACATCAGGGCCATATCTCCAACTCCTTACTCTCATCAGTTAGCTTATTGCTATATTGTCATTTGCTCAGATGGGTCACAGAGAACATCTTTTAGTACATATTTGGTGCATAGTAGGCAAATGTTCTCCATGTAGTCTTTCCAACCTAAGCCCTTTATAATGTATAAACTTTACTTTTTTATTTAAATAAAATAACTCATCAATAATTAGATGCATACCACAGGATTTTCAAATATCTGCCAGAGGTCATTGTTGTAGTGGGAGGTATTGTAATTGGCTGTAGAAAGAAGTCTTCCAAATTCGTGTCTGTTGGTTATGTACATGAAAACACCCTATACCAAGTAGAGAAAGCATCATTAGCAAAACTGTCCATCTTAGCAAATATCAAGTTTTAAAAAGGTCTGTTTATGACTGCACTTCCATAAAATAGATCACATACTTGTACATACATATTATACATGTGCTGATCATTTAGCATCCTAATTTTCAAATGGTTGACTCTAATCACCAGCTACTGTTCATAATATTTTCTTTACAAGCATTTGGTTGTACTATTTTCTAAAATCAATAAACTGAAACACATATTGTTGAGAACATAAAACCATGTACAGTTATAGAAAGGAAAAAACAGAGAAGCGATTGGTTGATTTGTTTTCCAGAAGACCTAAGCAGACACACTGGAAGCATCTGTTCTCAAACTGAAAATGCTCACAAAAGAAAACCAACATCTAGGGTTTAGTTTCCAATTAAAAACTGAAAGAATAAGCTAATAATCGAAGGGCTCTTGAAAGTCAGAACAAGAAACTTATTTCAGAGTATTCACTACGTGATCCGTCTGGTGAATTGGCCTGAAATAAAAAGATATTGGCAAATACAGCATACAAGAATATTCAGATCAGCATACAAAACAGCTGAGCACTCTGAAATCTGGTCACGTAATTATGTGCAAGATATGAAGTGTGGTAAGACACAGCTTTATTATCAAGCTATTAACAGAAGATATTAACAGAACTCTCTTGATTAGAAATAGTAGTGGAAAATAGCATTTTTAAAAAGAAATTTAGGTTGTGTGTGGCTTCTTTAGTTTACAGTTTTTCAGACTAAAACTTCATTTCTGAAATGTTTGTGACTTTTGGATTTGCAGCAGATGAAGACATCACAATTTGGGCACTTTGGTATTTCTGTCTACGTTTTTGTCTGAAAAAGAGTTAAACTGTTAGAAAGATAATGATTATGTTAAACATGCCCAGTTTTGGGCACTTACCAAATCATAAAATAGCTGCAGCAAGGAGAATAAGGAGGGTCTGGGTCAAGAAGTACAGCTTAAAGTGACAGTGTGATCACTGAGGGGGCCTGGCAGACCTGGGTGATTTGAGCTTTACTCCTTCCTAAGACTGCTGAATCAATTTTAGCTATGGAGGCACAGTGTCAGCACACCTTGACCTCAGAAGCACTAAGAAACCTTCCTAGGGAAACAATGAGCCTCTCTAAGATTCTTTGAGCTGGTCACGAAGAACCTGTCCCTGGCAAAACCTTGAACCTTAGAAGACTGAAGAGAAAGCCAGAGCAGTATTTCATTAGAGTGAGTGGACAGAAGAGAAGTATCTTCCTGTGGTAGAATAATACTGCATGTAATAATAACTCATTAATAAAAAAAGTAAAGCAAAACCTTTGGGGGTCTGAGCATATGGAATGTTTCCGAAGAAGGGGAGTCTTTTTCCCTTTGTAAAGTCTAAAATGAAGGAGAATCATCACATCAGTTTTTTGATACATAATCTTTCTCTTTTTCTGACTACAAGTAGGTTTCCACAGTCACATCAGGTAAACAGCAGCCTTTGCTCTGTAGCTGATATGCCTTTACAGACAACATGCATCTCCAAGCAAAGCTCTTAATACACACGTCCAAGCTGTTTCCACCAGCCCCTTCTTATCTGCTGCCAATACAAAAACAAGCACATACCAAACCGTCCTACAGCCCAGACTGAGAAAGGGGAAGAGAGAAAGCCATTTTCTGAGGAGCCAGTCAGATTAGTTTAATGAGCACATGGAAAGCACAGGTTGGCAATAACAGATGCTGAGAAGGTTTGAATACAACAGGATTGGACAAGAACGTTCTGAGGAATCAGTACAAACGAAGGAGATCATGCCTTGTTATGAGGGAATAAAAAAAATCAATACTTGCCAACTTTTCTTGTTCAATTCAGCAAAATTATTTTTCAATGCTATAGTGTCTGGAAATAGGTCTGGTTTAGGTCTTATTTGTTTCTGTGCTGAAACTAGTGTAAACATCAGTAGAAATGTGGATTTACATACTCATAACTTTACAGTACACATATGTTTTCTCTTAGTACTTACAGCTCAATGCAAGTAACACATTTCTGATACAGTTTTTATCTATCTAAAAAACTTAATGAGTAATTCATGCCCCTTAAGAAGATTCCTACCATTTGATAAATGATTTCGGCTTCTCATATAACACTGCTCACCATTATTTTAAATATATACGTACTTAGATTAAAAAACTGCAAAATATTCCAACTTAGTCTGCTACAAGTTCCACACTGTATAAAAATGTGCATAAAAGAGATAGTCCAAATGCATTGGTAAGTTTTAAATAAAACACAGCAGAGAAGTTGAGCTGTCTTTCATCTGTTGAGGTTGCGCCAAGGAGAAAGGTATTTTAACCTCAATAGAAATTTCCAGGGAATTTAACTAGACACATCATGCAGCCAGTGCACTGGCTTTGCAAAAACTTCTGTTTTCAACAATTTAAAGAAATAAACCTAAAATGTTCTATCTCACAAAAATTGGCCAGTACTTTAAATTAGAATTAAAATATAATATCCAAGATCAATCAAGTCAAGCAGTGCAGAACAGCAGGACACGAAGACGTGTGTATTTGAAAACAAGCTGTTACAGATACACCTTACCATTTCCCTGGCATTCCTGCAGAGTGCCATATCAGGATCCAACTTATCACGCATGAAGTAGTTCTTTTCTTTCATCTCTGATCTGAGAGTTTGTCCCTTAATTAAGTATATATTAGCCATGTAAGGGATATTCCATACTCCTCTGTTGAAAAAAAAAACAACAACAAAACCAAACCCAACATATACAAATAGTTTAAAGCTATGAAAACTAATTTGTTGCCTGTTCTATTAAATCAGGATCTCTGTATCTGCTGACAAGACTAAGGAATCTGCAAGGAGAAGAAGCTGAAAGGTTCCCAAGATATTTGAAAAACTACATCTGGACATCTCAAACATAGGCGTAGGCAGTAATTCAATTTTTATGAAGTATTGTTATAAAAATATAGAGGTCAAATTCTCTATAGAGTTTTAACTACAAATGTACTTCATGTTTCCATAGTTAAAGCAATCAGTCAAACTCTCTTAAAATATTATTCTACACTGCCAGATGGAGAAAGTAATTCCAAAACAGATTTTTAAATGAGTTTAAAGACTTCACTGAGACTTCACACAGCTGGTCTGACCTGCTCACACAAATACCCATGGACCACAGCAGGCTGTGTATTTATGTGAGTTGGGCCAATATCAACACAAAAGCATTGCTTTCAGAATGCTCACTCTGCAGATTTCCTCCCTCTCAGCACCACGAGCACATCTTTCAGCACAACTGAAAACAAGCCAGTCCTATTCAAGCAGTCAATCTGTTTCTGACCTTTCTGTTCTTCCAGAGCAATGAAAAGGCATCACCACATGGGAAAGTCAAGCTTTGGAACAAATTACATCACATTCATTTAGGGGAAGGATAAACTGAAAAGTTTATCCTTGACAAAAGTATTGCTGAAGAGCTCCTTCAGATACATCTGACATAATATGCAGTTGTCCCACTCGTTAAGCATTTGTCCCAAAGAGATGACAAAGTCATCTGATGAATGCAACAATCATTCCTTTTGGCTGAGGTACCCAGGACACAGAGTTTTGGGGTTGCTATTTGTTTGTCCTGCCTCTTCCTGAATTATGCACTGCTAGAGTAATCAGGCACAAACAGACCAGTACTAGAAATGACTGTATCCAGTACTAACACCAGTTCATTAGGTTAAGCACTTTGCCTTTTTTTTTTTTTCCTCCAAGCTGTGAAGGGGAAATAACTGTATTTCTATAAAATCGAAAATGCAAAACAATATAACTAACCTAAGGTCATCAGGAAATATGTTATATTCTTACATTTTCATGCAATATGTTGCTAATAACCATACTGGCTGCCTTGACTTTAACAATTAGCTTATAACTACTTACACTCTGTTCCCTTGGACAATATCAACATAATCTTCTGATCGGGCATAGTAGCCATCTGGGCTCAAAGCACCCCAGAAATTGGACCAAAGCTTCCCATGGCGAGTTACAAGCGGAGCAATTATCTTTCTGCGAAGTGACATATTGAATAAGAAAATATCAAACTCTGAAGCGTTTGAAATTCACATCAGGAATTGCTGCTCAACAGGTACAAAATGCTTCATGAATTGTTGGTCTCCAAGCCTGTTATGAACTACAGCAACGAAATACCACAGGTAAGCAAAGAGGATCTACCTCTATGAGAACAGAGGGGATCTTATTTTCTCTGGATGGGGCCCAGAGAATCCTTTCAACCCAAAGGAAATTCTACAAAATAAGAGATATACTACACCTGTTCTGTTCTATCAGTATTCTTAAAGTTTTTGGGTTTGTCAGCACAACATCTGCATCTATGCTTAAGTAATATTCACATGCTTTATCCTGGCGACAAAGGTCCCTGAAAAGACACAAAAAAAAAGAATGATAAACTCCCATGTGTCTAGGAAAAAAAATTCACAAACAACAAAACAAACAAATAGATAAAAAACCCCAAACCACAGCAGCTCTACTAATTCATTGAATTAAAAGCCCTCTGCAGCATAATATTGTAAAGAAAGCTGTATTTAGATTACAGTAGAGTGATTAACTGAAAGTAAATTTAAATATACGGAACGTATATTTTTCTTCTAATAAACTAAGTGACCTCTAACCCTTACCAAGTTCAGTAATACCTACTATACAGTGTCCTAATGGAAAATGGGGTGGGTGAATCATACCACTGATTTATATAGCTGGGTATCAGTACAGTCATTTAATAGTGAAGTAGTGAAGTATGAGTAAGCTCCTCTAGCAAGTAACTGCATGTGGTTGTAATATTATCTTTGAAAAAAGATTCTACAGATGTGATCTGCTGATCTGAACAGTAATTAAAACCTTATGAAGAGCGTAAGACAAAAAGTATAAAGAAATGTACATTTAAAGATCTTTTCTTTATCTTTTTTGTGACTTACAAGAACAACAGGGTTGCTAAAGAGATATATAAACAAACTGCACAGGCAGTGCATGGAAATTAGAAAAAGTAATTGAATTTGTCCACACACTATTTCTATGTTACTATTTTGATCTCAGAAAAATAAACTATCTGTGCAGATTCCCAGGCCTACAAGAGAAAGCTGCCACTAAGCAGAAAACACATTCTACTGTAAAGATAAAGGATACAGAGACCACATTCCAATGTTTCTATCAGGGTGCACTTGCTAGGCTATATCTGCTATAGTGAATTTAGCTTTCCTATGCCATCAGAACAGCAGGAGAATACAGCAAATCAAATATACTTTTTAGAGAAAGTGGAACAATACTATAGCAGTAGCTTCCTATCATACAGGTGGTAGTATTGATTTTATGTATTTTCCCTATTTTAATTCTATTGTAACAGCCTGAAATACCAAAATTATTTTACTTTCTTCTTTTAAAATATCTATAAATACTACTTTACTTTAAGTTCCACTTGATTTGATTGATTGTGACCATTTTCTGCAAAGGAAGAGATCTCTGTCGCTTCAGAAGATCTGATAAACACTGGATGTGACAGGTTACATACAAGACAACAGCTGGCAAGGCTTCCTGCCTACTCTTCTTCCCTTCCCTGCCACTACCTAGCACTAAATGTTCCGTAAGAACTACCACTTATCAACACCTCTTAGGTCTTTTTGTTCAAAGTTTCTTCTGCACAAAGGACTGAAGAGGTGTAACTTGGTTGGAATCATAGAAGGTTGAGCATTTTTATTCCATAAATTTAAACCATCCTTCCTCTTCAAGTCTGATCACTAAAGAAGTGATAATGATTTGAGATAAGTTTTTAAGATACCTAAATGTCAGAAATGGTCTTCCCACTACTGCTGAAATCACTGTGTTTGGACGACACCGTTAGTTTAAACCTTCACTCTGTCATTTGAGGCAAAACTAGAGACTTTCCTCTACCTTATGCATACATTTTTATGACAGAAATTCCTTAACCAGCACTTTCACAAGTAATTGCCCCAGTTGAAACCATCAGGTTTTATTTTGGTCATAACATGGTCCTACAATCCAGTCTTTATGACATTTTCCATTACTAACCTATTCTGTTCAAAGCTTTATAACTACTGAATGCAATTTACATGTAGCTTTATCACTAGCTTAATTACAATTACTAATAGTAACCTGACTTTTATATTACACTTGGCACTGGATGTTAATTTTCTTCCAAAAACATTCAGCTCCTTTGTCATTATTCTAATAAGGAAAATAAACCTGACAGACCAACAGATTGATGCCAGCCCAGAGTTCCAGCCACAACACTGGCCAGCACATCCCCAAAAGCACATAAACTATTTGCTGCTAAGAAAAATATGAATGGAATGAATGTTTTTAATTACAAACATGTGATAAAGTAGAACAGATTTATAGTTAGTTGTAGGTAAATGTAACTGGAAAATTAATTAAATAATAGCAAAATGAATTGTCCTTCAACTTCTGCCTTTTTTTTTTCTTGCGTCCCCGTTCCCTTTAAATCCAGAAACAGAGAATTCTATTACAATTGGTCTCATGTGCTTAGTGTTAGAAATCCTCCTGTTCTTCATTCACACAGTAATCCAAACCACAAAATACTAAAAAGCTTTGGTCTAAGTCACATTCATTCATTTAGCAATCCACTGAGAACTCTTTGAAAGCATTACTTTTTTAAATAGTCCAGAAGTGTCAAAAGTTACTATTCTGACTTATTTTGTCCTCTTCTTTCTCTACAACACTGAAGACTGGATCACCAAATGGCAAAACTTGTTCTTCACATTTGACATGATGACTTGTATCTGAAAATGCTAAAAGAATCACACTTTAAAAACATCAAGTTTTGCCATTTGGTGATCCTTTGCCCTTTAAGCTCACTAACAAAAATCTCCCTAAAACACTGCAGGTTTCACATAGAGATAGAAAGACAGTGCTAAACGTTTTAGTCAGCATTAATAAAGCAAGCATACTCTCAAGAAATTCACACATCTTCTCTTTGGGCTTTCAGTGTTGCCAAGCAGCTTTCTCAACGAAATAAATGTAATCCTGAATATTCTCATGCTATAAAGTATTACGTTCTACAGTATATGTTAACCTCTCCAGATGCAGAAATCCCAGATCATATGTGAAACTATTTGTTATGTATACCCAGGTCACTGCAAGGAACAAGTGGAAAGTGCTTTCTAGCAATGCTCGTAGGTATTGTAATATACTTTCTTACCTAAATTCAATGGCTAAAACCTTCAAACTACTTGCTTTACACTCCACCTGCTCTAAACTAAGACCAAATGTTGAGAATAAAGCTGTGTTCTTGTACATAGAGTAATTTCAGTGTAGTGATTAACAAAAATTTAGAAGGCAGCCAAGATTTTTTTTGCTGGAAGTGTAAAGTGAAGCTCAGCAGATCAGTTTGAAGTATTTTGCAATCAGAGTGATGTTTGACTTCATTTACAAACCACAAACCCATCTGGAACAGTGACCTCATCTGAAAATGGGAAAGTGTCACTGTTCCCTTCCTCATACTTTCCACTGAGATATTCCAAAGAATTAGTTGTTTATAACAGTGAGACATATTGTCTACCCAATTTCTTTGCCATTGAATTGAGCCACCTTCTTTTTTGACATATTTTGAACTTGCAGTTAATCACGTTACTGTTTTTACACCCCTCAGTTTGAAAATACAATTCCAAATGTGGACTACAAGCCCGAAGTGAGAGCACTTAAACCATCTGACAGATCTCTGAAAGAAAAGGTGTTCCAAGACTTCAACACCCACTGAAAGACTAGGTGACATCATCTGCCATTTAGGGTTACATTTTGCACCTCTCCAGGCAGCCACAATAGTATAAAGAAACTCTTATCAACCATCACTAAAAACAAACAAATGTAGCCAGAAAACAGCACTAAGGTTTAGTTTTGCTTCTCATTCTTAAGTGTTGTTACCACAGTCGCCACACCTGGAAGCTGCTGAAATCAGGAACAGGTGGAAAAGTTGTTTTTCTACAACACTCAAAATTCAAAATATTCCTCCTCCACCTGAGGCTGAAACCCAAAACTGCTGAAGTGCTTTGGAGAAGCAGCTCCAGAAAATCCAAGTCTCTAATGGAAAACACATGAATCTAGGAGACAAAGATTTAATCCCTGCTCTTACTTCAACCACAGCCAAGATACTCGCCCTACTCAAAGGCTGAAAGGGGGTCCCCTCCTGTGTCCATGCCTTTGTTTATCAATACCAAATGGGAGCTCAGAGACAATGATTTCATATCCTGCTTCAAGAAACACACAGGAAATCCCAAATTTAGCTCAAAATTCAACACAGTGTTGTCGATGAACTCTGATTTTGATCCACTCTTCCTGAAACTTTTGAAAGCTTTCAATGTAAACTTTTATTAAAATGTACACATTACCATTAAAAGCTGAGGTAAAAGAATTTTATTTTTTTTTAAGTTAAGGAAAAACTCTATGCAGTTCTGTTACTAATGTTTTTGAGGGAAGAGAAAAAAGAATCAACGCCCTCAAAAGAAAAACCCTGAAGACTAAGTAGTGGGGGAAAAATATCATGGAAAATAAAAAAACATTTTATAAATAAAGCCTCAGAAATGCATGAGATAAATTCCCATATTTTTCTGACTCTCTGTTACTGCCTGAACCTATTTAATTGCTATTTTATGTTTTCTGTCATAACAAATTCTGTAACAGCTGGTCGAAATCTCATCTGCAAAAAAGGCAAAAATCACTGATTTTTTTCCTTAAGAAAAAAAGAACAATCCATAAGATGTATACCTTATAGACAAAGGCTACCAAAAAAAAACAAAAACAAAAACAAACAAACAAAAAACCCCAACCAAACAA
Source organism: Pseudotriccus pelzelni (assembly GCA_035584735.1). NCBI lineage: Eukaryota > Metazoa > Chordata > Aves > Passeriformes > Tyrannidae > Pseudotriccus > Pseudotriccus pelzelni. Next base: position 13,635,461 of record JAWMRA010000009.1, on the reverse strand, counting down.
AAAAAAAACACATGGAAATGCTAGTGTTTCAAGTGATGTACATTCAGGGAAAATATTCAGAAAACATGCAGCTGAACCTTCCTTCTGTTTATTCTACTTTGTTCTCTTTCCATTTTGATTCAGGTCACAAGAAAAGCTGTGTACTCCTGTTCCCCACTATTACTGAATTCTAATTCTAAGGTTTTGCATATTGGATAATTTGTGGTCCCTACTCAACTTCCACAAGCGCAGGAGAGGGCTTTCCATGTTGAGAAGAAGCAAGAAAGTAAATGCTTCAATTATTCTTTATTATAAGAATAAGAAAAGTAGATCAAGTGCATTATATACTCAAAATATTCTGCTGAAAGAGTAGTCCTTCAATGCTTAAGTTCCCCCTCTCTGTATTTACTAAATCTTGTTTTGCTTCTTCAAACAGACTCTGTGTGAAATGTGCAAGTGAGGAGAACAAATTAATTCTAATTCTACTGGAAATGAACAGAGGTAGTAAAAACAGCTAATTTGGAAAAGGAGAGAAAGCAGATGGAACAAAACTATCAGTCAATAATGCAGACAGAAGCAGGAGAGAAACAGAAGACTGAATATATCAATCTCTGTAAATCAAAACAATAAACAAGTTTGAAGAGTTACTCTTTTCAGGTTATTCCCGTTGCAGTATTAGTGAGAAATAAATGAGGTTATGATGCTCAAAGCCAGATGAAAGGTTGAAAAGCAAATAATTTATTATAGTAACTGCCCTTGCCTTGAACATCCTGTACTTCCAAATTAGACTTTTTAAAGATTACAGAATCAGAGAATCAACTAGGCTGGAAAAGACTAAATAAATAAAAGACCTCTGCGATCATTGAGTTCAACCTAAATGGATAGCATTTTTATTTATTTAGCATGCTAAATATGCACTTAAATTACTACTTTTATCCATAGATCAAGCAAAGACCACATATCAAAAGCTCTTTCACATTCTAAGTAGGTAGATGCTATTGAAAGGTTACAGGTTTAAAGATCTTTGGGTGAGACTTAATAACATTAGAGATAGTAATTACACTGAAGATTCTGCTTTCTGTTGTCTATATAGCAACAAAGAGGAAAAGGCAACTCCAGAATCTCCACCTCAGTTACACATAACATACACTAAAAAAAGTTTGTAAACATGCTACATTTGCTTCAGAGACTATTAGAAATAAAGAACAGAATGATTTATAAACAAGTGAATGGTTGTGTAGGCTAACACTGGACATCTGCAGCATTCCTAGAAAGGAGAGGGGAGAGGCTTGGATCTCAGCCAGATTCCAAGTGGCTTCAGCATAACAAACCCTCATTTAAATAAATTTCCAAGAACACCACAGAAACTCAAGACTAGACCTTCATTCTTTCAGTTGATGCTATGAACAGCCTATGCTTTGCTCTTAAGCTCTGAACAGAAAATGGCCTTTTGAAACTAACTTCTCTGCTCTGACACTCATTTGGTAGGAGAGAGAGTGAAAGAATTATTGTAGAACAAAGCCTGCTCAAGGGCCACCTGAGACTGATCTTGGTGGGATCCTACTCTGTAAAACTGTAATATGACTGATGTCCTGGGAGAGCCGCGAGCAACTCTGTGGTAGCAGCCAGTGCTGCAGCCACTAAAAAGACCTTTGGACAGGGAGACCTGATGTGGGATACAAACTCCAAGGTTCAGATTTAGGCCTGGCAAGTGCCAGGTTTAAAAGCTAAAGTTTTGGATACTCTTTTAAGAAGAAAAAATAAAAAAATTAAAAAAAAAGAAAAAAGCAAGACAAAGGGTAAGATAAAAGTCAGTTGCCTTTGCGAGTCTTGGTTTTGTTGGTTTTTTCCCCCCCGCTGGAAGTAGAAACTGGATCACTTCAAAAGAATATTCCTGCCTCTTTGAACACAGGAAGAAATATAATTCCATCACCTGTACACCCAGATCACGCCTTAACTGTATGTTTACTTAAATATAATGTCACTTAAGAAAAAGAGTAGGGACTAGAACAACGAAAGTGTGGTTGTTAAAAGCATATCCAATGCTATAGGTACTTCTATTCCATGAAAAATAAGTTAGCTTGAAAATGTTTTGAATAAAAAACAAAAATAAAACAAATACTATTGTTTATGCATTGTCTATGCCTCCATCAGAAGACAAGATGAAACCATTAGGTAGTCCAAATCAGAGAGATATTTTCATAATGACTAAAAGCTTTTTATATTAGACAAAACCATAAAACACTCAAGAGTTCATATCTTATGTCTAGATCTTTTCTACCAAAAAAAAGCTCCCACTTTCATATCTGAAGATGTAAAGTTGTTAATGGTTAAGATGCAAAATAATATACATGCAAGATGAAAACATGCTAGTGGTATGCATCAATAGAACATATTTATAAATTAGAACTTACATTCCCATGTTTCGAGCTTCTGCTTGACTCAGATTTTCTTCAGGTCCTACAATTTTTATACTTTTGATAATATTCTTGGCTTTTTCCCAGAATTTCTTGATGTGCTTTTCATGGTAAACTTCCTGTAATCATGTTAACATTGTTTATAGCAGATGTAAAGAACACTGCTATGAAATCATAAACATAAGTGTCCAAGAACACATTGTATTCTGCCCTAAAGAAACATATGCCAAACATTTAAAATAAAGCTCTTCTGTCCAAAATTTTAGCAAAATAAGCCAACATATCAGCAATATTAATCAGAGTTGTACAATGATGCAAGATTCACAAACTGTGAAAATATTGCATACTTTTTCGTGATATTTATGTTACAATCTTTAAAACCCACCCTACAAACTCACGCGGGGGTTTTTCATGCCACTCTGAATCGCTTTAGAGAGGGAGCTGCCACCTGTACCAAAGTGTGCAGGCACAGTCATGTTTCTTTAAAATGTAGTCACATATTCACACTGATTGTTTCTTTAATTTCTATTTACCCTACCTCCATTTACAAGAGCTCAGCTGCATGCTTCCAGACCAATACTTCCAAACCAGTGCCTGCATTGTAGCTTCTACCTATTATGCCTGACTTCAGAATAATTAAAATATTGGGTAGGGTTTTTCCTCCCACTATAATAAAAAGCTATTCTGCCTTTATATTCATTTCAAATACCACATGACTTCTGGCTCAAGCAACAAAATAGCCTACAATTCCTATGTGCATGTCACATTTACACCTTTAACATCCCCTTAGGAAAGCACACTGAAGGCTTTAAAAATAAGCTCTATTTCTATTACTTATCTCTTTCGTGCTATCATATCAACAGTAATGCACACACAGTGAAAAAAAAGGTACAATTATGTTTTACTCCCATCTCTCTTCCAGCCCAGTTTCTTCCAAAAGAATAGTACACATTTGACACCTCAGTCATTAAAATCTTAGAATCACAGAATGTTTTGGGTTATCAGGACCTTCAGGATCATCTCCTTCCAACACCACGCCTTCCATTAGACCAGGCTGCTCAAAATAGCAAAACTGACTGAAGTCACTGGTGAAGTACCAACAACAGCAGATCATTAGGTAATTAGCAAAAAGTATTCAAAAGCAACTTCTCCGTAGTACTAATCAGATCATACCCGAACACACCAGTCTTTCCCATGGGTCCCTGCAGGAATGCCAAGAGAAACACAAATGCACTGGGGTATCAAGATGAAAAGGAAAACCCATGTCAATTATTAGATGACAATTATTAATAACATTTGGTCAGTCCTGAAGTGGTCAGGCAGTTGGTCTAGATGATCACTGTAGGTCCCTTCCAACTGGAACTATTCTATTCTTAACTCTGTTCTCTTGTTTTATGTCAAGCAGTACCTCCCCCAGAAGTACATGCTTAAAAACACATTTTCATTATTAAAAGAATCTAAGCAGTTTCTTTAAATAGACTTTAGTAAGCTCTCCCACAATTTCATTTAATTTGTGCAATTTTCACAGATCTGCATACTGAACTCTGAAAAATTTTTTCTTTCTATGCATTTTAACTGTGTTTCTATATAGGTTCCATAGACTCCTCACACACTTTGATTCATCACATGATTTCCAAAACTGAAGTTTTGCACAACAGTAACATCATACTTACGTTATTATGAACGAAGATACTGAGTGCCTCCCGTGGGTAGTCCAGAGTCAACAGTCTGTCTAAAAATTTAGGTAGGAAAGGAGTTGGTTGTTCAATGAAAACACCAATTTTTACTCTTGGATATTCCTAAAAAAAATGATATTTTGACATAACCAATAAGATTTGCCTCCTTTCTAAGGTTAGTTATATTAAAGATCAACTAATGTCATGTTGTAGTAAATTTAGTCCACGCAGCTTTCAAGCAATCAAAACCAACTAGCTCTAAAGTGCTATGTGCCCTGTTTATTTTCGATGGCTTCACAAAAAAGCAAAAACAATGGATTTAATATTGGTAGAAAGTTCTTTGAATTCAATAACAAACTGGAAGTAGAAAATAACATATTATTCTTTTTAAAATCCTTACTTTAAAAGAACACTAAAACACCAAAAGAAGCACTTAAGGAGATACATCTAGAATGGTATGGCAAATTCATTTTTTTGAAAATAACACACATACATACATAAGTTACATTTACAATAAAATATAAGGAAGACTAGTTTTTTAAAAATACTTAAAGAATAAATACCACAAAATATTTTAGTCATTTGTCCTTTAAGATGAAAACTGCAGTACTCTTGTGTAAATGTATATGCACTATTCCTCCCAGATCATTTTAAGTGGGCTTTGCATTACTTCCCAACTCACTGACTTTAGGAAGACCTTTGATAAACTAATTAGAGATTCTCTCCTCACATCCAAAGATATTGAACCTTTATCCACCTTATTTTAATGTGAATTCACATATTTTGAACAGTGGTATTACTTCCTGGTGTGGAATTCCTGTGCTTGACAGAGATCATAACCACTAAAACAAACACTGACAGCACCTTTGTGCTTTGTGTATTCCTAAAGTATAGTATTACATTATGCAAGACAAAGAAATTTAACCTTCAGAGGCCTCAACTCCTACACAAAGAAATACATTGATTTAACAAAAATTATTTCCATCTCAAACCCAGACAATTATTATAAATGTCTAATCCACTACAAGGCTCAGAGAGAAACCTTATATGAGTATAAAAGGCTGCCAGTTAGCTTTCCAACACCCACTTGAAGAGTGTCTGGATAAACCATCAACACATGCTGAGATTTTACAGTGTCACTGTCTACATCGGAAAACCAGAAACATCCTGGCGAAGGCACCAGATCGGAAACATTAGGCACCAGTGCTTACCCTGACTACTTCCTATTCACAACTTCATCTGCAAGCCTAACACTCATAGGGGATCCTAATAACTTCAAAATAATTGATGAAGACATACGCTGATGTGTCTTGAAACAGGCACCTGAGAGTGGTGTCACAGGAACTGGTACCACTGATGGCCAGGAAGGAACGTGCCATCGGACCAAGCTGAGCACACACATGTGCTGCCAGTGCTAGAACAGTTGCAATAACTGTATGTTGTCATTCTCCACTTATTCTCTAGGACAAAGGGAAATGGGCTCAGGCTGGACCTGCGAAGATTTACGGATAGTGAGGAATTACTGACAATGCTTCAGTACACTGAAGTGTGAACCACTTGGCTCCGCACTAAAATATCAGGAGTGTTACCAAAGCAAAATAGTGTCTAAAAAATTAAGAGTAAAAATTCCTGTTAACTGCATCTTCTTAAAGCAGAGTTCATCTGTGTAGACGTTGGTCTATCACAGAGTTGGAATGTAGATTCAGATTATGCAGTGACAACAAGTATTTTGAGTATATTAAGTCAAAGGTTTTGGTTCTTCCCAGTTGTTCCTCAGCAAAAACACACTGGAAACACACAGTCTGCACCAGGATGTTACATTTTCACTGACAGATTTTCTCTGAGGTCATACATTTGACTTTTAAAGTTTACTTTTTCACAAGCAGTAGTTGAGCACGTGACAATTTTTGGAAGAAATACAGGACAATGTCTCAGTACAACTACACAGAGCAAAGTCCCAGATCTCTTGACACAGGAGCTTCCAGTGAACTGAGTGAGGTCATCCTTTCCAGATGCACTGGGAAGTCTTCATAGCAGTACCAAGCTTTAGGACTTCAGAAGCAGTTCTAGGGAGATTAAGTTTGTTGTCCAGGAAAGCTAAAAAACCAACAACTTAAGAGAACTGGCAAAAATTTACATTTTTTGTCCAGGTGCATTCTTCAACTTATTTTCCATTATCCTGCTTTTATCTGAAGAGGTAACTAATTTGGGGGTGGCACAGGCTACTGACATTACCCGATGAAAGCAGTTACTGAGTGTTTCCAAATCTCAGCCATGATCACTGCCCAGGAGATCTTTTTTCTGTGAAAGGGCACAAGGAGTGAGCAAAAGATTCTGCATGTAAAGCTCTCAGGTCCTTTGAACAAAACTCCTCAAAACAAGCAATATCCTCAGAAGATATGAGTGTATAAATGCAGAAAGTTGAATAAAACAATATGGGAAAAATTATTAGAGTAGTACTGCTCTTTTCACTGAGGATTTCTTGTCATGTAGCAACCAGGCAGGCCTGAACAGAAAGCACATTCAGAAAATGAAATACTGCTTGTACTTCAAAATGCCCGAAGTAAACACTTCCACTGAGGCCAAGAAAAGTCTTGTTATTTCTACTGGCAGAGTAAGTGAGGTATGAAGTCCAAGGAATGCATTACAGTAAAGACACATTCCAAGGAGATGTACATAAACCATAGGAAGCTGTCCAGCAAATCATTGCAAGCTGCTCCCCATTACTGGCTTTAACTGCTCCCTCAACCATGTTTTAATTACCAACACCATTAGAAAAAACTTGGACAACTTGTTTTCCACAGGTAAACTTTATGATGTGAGTGCAAACACTATTTCATTAGATCACCATTCAAATGTTGTACATTAAAAACAAAATTAAAATTAAAAAAAAATTAAAAATCTGAAAGTTATTATAATCCCAGCAATGACTTTTTAAATTTATATCCCAGTCCATTAGCTACTTATTGTCCAGAAATTCTTTCACTTTTTCCTTTCACTATAAAGATAACAAGCTACTGCTTCTTTTATGCTATCCTCAACACCACCTTCTAAGACCTGTTCTCATTCAAAACTTCAGTACAGAACAGAAACAAAACAGCTGCTGGAAACAGCCTGTTAAGAATAATCAGAATTTCTTTTTAAGTACAAGCCTCAAAATTCCACATGGTAGAACTTAATCTTTACTCTGCCTAAAATTTAATGAGTACAAGCTGAAATATTCATAAAGACACTAAAGACATCATGCTTGGAGCCAAAGAGCCAAAATTGCCAAGTACTGGATATAACCACATGCCATGTGTATGCTTTTTCTACAAGAATTCTGTACTGAAATCCAGTCTCAATCACATCAGATTTTTTTCAACAGAAACACATTTCCATATACAATACAGATATTGCATATACAATACAAGTATTGTTCTTTACAAGGTAAAGCAGTTTTGACTGTTTATCTCAGAAAATAGGAATTGTAACCATGTTAGTTAACTATTAAACTCTATTTGGAATAGAAATTGTTGAACTGATACAGATTGAGTATTTTGTAGGTCCTCTGCTAAATCTGAATTATCTGAAGAGCTTTTCTACTTTCCCCAAAATTCTAATTATTCACTTGTATTTGCATGATGCAAAAATTATTCATGTACCCTCAGTAACATAGGTAAAGACATGGAAGGATTTTGGGGATGGCATCATCTTCAGTAATATTGGGGAAACCTATATTAAAGCTACTGATTATTTCAGTAAATTAGAATTTCATCTTTACAATTTCCTGTATCAGAAAAGAAGTCCTGATGTGTCTAAGAAACATAATGTTGCACAACAAAGCCACTTTGCCTCAGAAATCACTATACACCTCAACTGTATTCAAAAGGGGTTTGTTCCAGATACGAGTATTCTTACCGTTACTGTTGACAGGTCTAGTAAGTCTAAATCACAAACACTGCAACCAGTTTCCCGTGTCCAAGCATTAGGAATATAGTTTCCCAAATAATTCAAGTGAATCTGGTAAATAAATAAGCAATTCAGATTAATGAAACATGCATGCAAATGGTGATCTGTACCTTTAAACAATTCAGGTTTATTCTTTAATCTCTTGTAACTAAAGGCAACTGTCAACAAACAAACATACAAAAATAGATGGCAAAAACTTGCTTATTCTTTTTGTTTACAAAATAGATTATATACCACCATAAAGTGTACAAAAATGAGTATTTCATAAAAATGACATTGCACTTGAGGTAAAAAAGTATTTCATGTCAGAAGGTGAGGATAATTTGGTATCCATTTCAAAAAGTGTCTCTAACTAATGCTATTTATTAACCTGCAAATTGGAGAGATTAAATATGAAGCAAAAGTATCTTATAAACAAAAACCTTTTGGAATAAATTCTGGGAATTACTTTCATGCTGGTTTCTTTACTAATTAATGAAAATTTTTTCCTTTCCTAGTATACTATTGTCCTCTTAATTCAATTCTAAATTTAAAAGAGAAGAATCTAACCACACTGACAAAGTGATGCATAGTAAAAGTTTCCTCTTTGTTTTTAAAACCACATCACTACATGCAGAGATTGAGTTTTGCTGAATGTAGTGTAACTCATGGATTAGTATAAGAAGTTCCTTCCCAAACTGTGTGCCCATTTATAAAATACAAAACTTTTCTTTGGCAAAGTGTCAGCAAAGCCAGTGATGACAGGTAACTTCAGGATTTAATTGAGGCAAAAATAACTGTAGCAATATGGAAGCAACCGGTCATGTATTTCACCACTAGTGAGTAATTATAAGCCAAACAGATAACAGCATCACTATACTCACTAATTCTAAAAATGAAATGCAGTGCAAAAACTAAGCAGCAGCCATCTCTGGGATATTAATGACTTTCAAACCTAATTCTCCTGAAAGCCATTTTTCTGAAAACAAGGAGCTAGCTATAGTAAGGAACAATTATTCAGAAGAACTTAGAAAGTAGCCATGCCCAATCCTTCAGCCACCAGATGTTCCTATAAATGATACAACCTTACACTTGTTCAACATAGAGTAAAAAAATGCAACTGCCACATTACCAAAACATAGCCATTTCTCTTAGAGAAACTGTGCAAAGTTGACTGGACCACTGAGTCCTTACATGAGCAGAATCTGTCCCAACAGCTATTTCACAGGGCAGAGAGTACTCTACCATGAACCCACAGCTCATAAGCCATGGGCACATTGCAGGCAGTGCTTAATGACACTGGACAACAACAAAAGCCAGCCACAGACATATAAATATTTTTTTTGGTCTGTATTCTACATACTTTTTTATATATGTATACAAACACCCAGGTTTCTGGTAGGAATGGATGTGTTGCTGTTTTGTATCCCAGGCTGTAACTCCTGGTTAGATTACCCTCCCCCTAAAAATCTCTTCTTCTGATTACAATTTAATAACCAGATAGACATTCATCACTAGCTTCAAGAACTGTTTTGTGTTAGTGAACAAATTAACATAAGCTTACTCTCTCCTAATAACCCATGCTACAATGAATTTGGGAGCAGAACAAGTTGTTTCAGTAGTGATATCAAGTTACAACGACAGCAGACTAACATGATTGAGAGAGCTATTAGAATGGGGGTTTTATCCTTGCAATTCCTAATAATATTAAACAGCAATGTGTAGTGGTGGTTGCTATGACTGCTTCAGGCACTTCTACCACTGGTGTTTTTTTTTCTTTCTGCTTATATTAAAATTGTGGGTTTGCAAGAAAATAAAAACAAACTGCCACTCACTTTAGTTGGACCATTTCCATGAATGGTGACTGGCAGTGTGTCATACACCGAATTCCTTGCTCTTACTTTTCCTTCTTCAAATTTCAACAGGACTTCATCTGCAAATCAAAGCCATACAGTAATAAGTTCATAAATAAAAGCTAAAATGTCTGAGTTCTTAAAGTCATTCTGATACAATATACCTTGCTGTTGCTATCATTGTCAGTGTTACTTATTTGGAAGCTTTCTTTCTTTTATTTTTTTTAATTAGATCTTGAATTCTAAGCTCTTAATGCTAAATAAAGTGACATAAAACCTCACAGTTTTTCACCGTCAGCCTTCAGTACTGGAATAATACCTGCTTAAAAATAATTCTAATATAGCGCAAATGCTATTTATAGAGAAATCAGTTATTTCAGATATGATCTGACTATAAAAAGTTGTTCCATAATTGGAGGTTAAATGTAAGAAAGGAAGTTTGCACTGATGCATTTTTCTATTTAAATTTATGACATTTGAATAGAATTCTACATTATTCCACATTGCGTTTCATTATGTATAGCCACTTGCTTGAGAACATCTAAAATGCAATTTTAATTACCTAACTTACTCCTGTAATTAAGTTTGTGAAAATTGTTCTTAACTCTGTATTTACTGCTAACTTAATTTATTACAAAACTATTTTTCTGTTTTAAAGCAAATATTTTATCAACATGAGAAATCAATTCATTATTTAATAGTCAACTGAAAAGACCTGTAACTAATCTGTTAATCAGGTCCACTTATCCAAATATTACCTTAAAACAAGCATATGTTTAGGGAACTACATTCATGGTTAAGCAAAGAAAGTGTTAATAATAGTTAATAAAACACACAATGTGCAAATCATACACTTACCAACAGCTCCATTTAGGGTCTGGAAAATTGTACATTTGTGGTCCAAAGTAATGTTAAGGCGTTCCTGAAATAAAAGTACCAAAGATGTTGAGGCATTCTAAAAGCCAATATTTTTACAGTAATGTTGAAATTATACCACAGTGGCAGCAAATAATCAGGGAAAGCTACACTACATGTTCAGCTCTTAAATACAATTCTTTATTTTATATTGTTATGTTTTTTGAATTCCAGAGTCGTGCAGCTATTTAACAATCATTTTTATATATGCAGAAACTTTAAACGTGAAGGATAAAGGTCATAACTCTCCAAAGAAACAGCAGTTTAGCAGTAGAAGCCAAAGAAAATTTCTGTCTTAAGAAAATTATCAAGTCTTGGCCAAGCAACAAAACATACCGTGTTTCACAGCCTCAAAAATACAAAAGTCAAGTTTAAGTATCATGTCAGAATAGAAAACACTAGTGGTTTTAAAACATGTTTCTATTGTTGTATTATTAATCCTACCTCAATTCTCACTTTGAGTACCACGTTTTACCATTTTTAAAAAGCTGATCAAAGTAGATAACCTTTAAAACACAGTTAAAAACCCTTATACAGATAGCATACTTTGCTTTGGTCTTCCAAACTTCTCTCACATATTCTACAGCATTCAGCATTACCACACAAAGCAGCAGTGGCAATGTACAGTAAGCACCACAGAAGCATTTCAATCACGGTGTAGTGGTGCCTTGCACAGAGATACACATTTTTTGTCTGGAAGACAATCTGTTTAGACAACTAATTATATTACTTCTGACTTCGGTGCAGAGTCAGCTTTAATGTCTCTACACCCTGTCTTTTCAATTGCATGCCTGGCATCTCACTTCACTTCCATGAAATCAATTCAAACATTAAAGGCTGGAAGGAACATCCTATGAGGAGCAACTGAGGACTTCAGGTTGGTCTAGTTTGGAGGGGGTGGCTGAGGGGTCACCTCATGGCTCTCTACAGCTTCCTGAGCAGGGGAAGGGGAGAGGGAGTTGTTGAGCTGTTGGGAATAGTTCAAAGCCGTGCCAGAGGAGCTTCAGACTGGACACCTGGAAGCATTTCTTTATGAAGAGGGTGGTAAAATCCTGGATCAGGCTCTCTAGAGAGGCTGTCACTGCCCCCAGTCTGTCCAGTGTTTGAGAGGCAGTTGGACAATGACCTTAACAATATGCTTTAGCTTTTGGTCAGTCCTGTACTGGTCAGCCAGTTGGACTAGATGGTCACTGTAGGTCCCTTCCAACAGCAATATTCTAGTCTATTTCTGAACCTGCATCCAAATAGACATGATTTTCCATTAAGTTGTGCCAGGAAAAACACATATATATTTCCAAAATTTTGCATCTGCCTTAAGCAAACAAATTATCATAATCATCTTCAAAATTCTGCTTTATCAATTTCTAAAAGTCTTTTTGTATCAATGCACTGTTAACTTTCTTTAGCCCTTTTTTTTTTTCCAGCATCAGGGACGTGCCTCTGACATCCATCATGCTTTAATGCTGCTATTCAGCAGAGAACTTTGTTAAGCTAGGGCACAAAGAGGTCTTCAGCAAAAATTTACGATGCAGCTTTATTGAACATATTTGCACAAAAAGCTGAAGGCAGGATCTGAAATGGCAGCAAGCCAAAGTATAAAACACTGGTTCAGCAAGTAGTTCAGTGACACCCTGGAAAAATGCCACATTCTCTGGCCGTCAAACTGCCAAATACCTGGGACCCTCATTGAGATGAATGTGTCTGATCATATACCTCAGAGCTATTATTTCTAACAGTGAAGCACAACCTGCCTGGATCTGAAGACAGCCTGAAATAATAGATCAAGTCATGACCCTTTGGAAGCCTGTTCATCATTCCTGCAGTAGGAACCTCAGGAGAGCAAACACAACTGTCAATATGGCACTCTGGAATAAAGAGACAGCATTCCTTTTCTTTTTATCTCCTGGTGTTTTAGGAGGAGCAGCATGTTATTTCAAGCAGAAGGAAATGAGAAAGCCATTCACTACCTACCCTTGCCAATGGGTCAACATAGATTTTGGTGTAAAACAGCTGGTCATCATCATTATCCTGCAGATTCCATTGCTGCACGATACGATTTATATATGGAGCATAACCAATAAATCCTGCAACATCACACACAGAGGTTATTTCCATAAAAAGCACTACGCTGCCAATGCTGTCCACCAGTCAGGGACTTCATTCTGACTGGTGTCAGCAAGGAAAAGTATGAAATTCATACAACTTGGCTCAGAATTCAGTTTTCTTCCTGTGATACGTAACAGTTCTGTTTCAAAGAGTTCAAAATTAATGGTTACTTTTATACTAATGGTATTTTAAGGGAAAAATTAAAACAGATCTGTTTAGGATGGTCCTGAAAACACCAAAGCGATCAGACTACCACTTTTCCCAAGAAGCCCATCTGTGGAAGAAGTTTGATATTCATCAATTACTTCTTACTCTCAGAGATGCCTGAATGTAATACTGCCAGAAATATGAAAAGAATTCAAATCAAAACCGATATACATTATTTTTAAGCCAAAATGAAAAAAAAAAAAACAAAACAGGGCAGATAGGTGAGGTAAAGGGGGAGGCAAAGAAACAGAGACACTCCCAGGCCTGCATATTGCCCAACTCCATGTACCTAGAAGTGACATACTGTGTGCTCTGCAGCAGTTATAGAGTATCAGTGTCAGTGCATGTATTAATCAACTGCAAAATTATTACCGAAACTGGCATTTAAATGAGAATTCCATAATTAACCCATCATTGAGATTAACAAGCGTAACTCCCATTCCTTTTGGAATGAGCTATGTAAGTCATGCTGACAGGCTGGGCAGAGCTATCAGCACATCTCCCCTGGATGTAGAGATCCACAGGAACAAGGCAGCCAAAGTTGGGAAATTCTGACCCAGCTAAACTGTACCTACAAATAACAACATGTGCTGTTCTGACTGGGCTCAAACACTACATTGTTTCTGAAGCAACTGGGTCATCCCTGAGCAGCATTTCCTTGCAAAGCACAGTTGCTTGCTAAGCTGTCACTTTATTTACCTGCTTTTTAGAAGTTATTGCCAAGTAAATTATGCAAATTTAAATGAAAACTATGCTTGAGCACAGAAGGGCAGCTATTCAAATGGGAAGGAGAGGGGAAGAAGAGGACAGCAAACTCAGTCCTCAATTTTATACTTGGGGAATTGAGGAACAGTTCCACATACAAATACATAAAACAGATAACAGAATTGAGACATGTTCAAGTTCAAGAGTTTAATGTGTTCACAAGAGGATCACACTTGCCTCCTGAGTTCAGGAATCGCTTTCCACTCCGGACAACAGGATACTTGTCAGCTAGCCTTTTATCTGGCCAAATTAGTCCATCTGCTGCAAACACTACTTTATGATTAGTTTCCTGAAATTTCTTTAGGAGCTCTTCAGGGCCCCCTGCAAAGATAACATCATAGCTGAAAAGTAAAGAAAATACATCCATTAGATTAGTTTAATTTTAATGCTTCTGTGTGAAAAACAGAAGAAAAATCCCAAAGAAAATCATTGGGACTATTCAAATTTTAAAAATCAAACAACCCTTTTATTCTGAAAAGTGACTCAAATCATGGTTTACCACTATGTAAAAAAAATGTATACCTTTCTAGGAGAAAAATTTCAATCAACACTATTTATCCAATACAATTTCCCCTTCTGCTTTTTAACCTCCCACATTTTGGGTCATTCTTTTTCCTTCAGATTTTGTCTACCTGAAATCGATTTTCCTATTTCAGGTATTTTGACGGAAAAAAAAATTCCCCTTAGAAAACTGTTTATGTTTTTAAGAACAGCAACTAAAAAAAAAACAAAAAAATCAAACCAGATGAAAGTAGGACTGAAAGATGATTCAGGTGACCTTCACTGGAAACTCTAGATGATCTTGTTCCAGAACACAATAGCACTGACTCTTCAGAAAAGTATTACTAAGAATGTATTTATATCTCAATAAAGTCTAGTTGCACAGAAACCGTCATGCATCCTGACAGTATACAGATTTCTCCCTAAGCCTCTTTAATGTGCTGAAGACCTTAAAAGGCTTTAAACATCACAACATGTATTTATGAAAAAGTTCACTGCCTTTATGGGTTGATCAGATTTGAGTCTCAATTCCTATTGAGGACAAAGACCTAAAGGTGGAGGGCTCATCTTTGGCAGTTACCCACAGCCAAAGGTCAACACTTCCCCCAAACAGAAAGAAATCTGCATGGGGTTGGCAAAGGTCATTTAAGAATATGGTATCACAAGCTTAGTGGTTTCTTGCTGTTGAAGCATATCTAAATCAATGCCTCGGAGGGGAGGGGTGGAGCACAGCCGACCAAACCAACCAAAAAAAAAACCACACACAGAAACCAAACCAAAACCTCAAAATACATAAAAATGATTAAAATATTCACAGCATATAGTTTCTTTTTGATACTTGAGATCCACATATAAAAGCATTATTCATAGAATAGTTTGGGCCAGAAAGGACCTTAAAGATCGTCTATTTCCAATCCCCCCCACCATGAGCAGGGATGCCACACACTAACCCAGCCTCCTCAAAGGCCCATCCAACCTGGCCTAGAACACTGCCAGGCATGAAGCATCCACACTTTCTCTGGGTAACCTGTGCCAGTGCCTCCCACTTCAAGGTTCACTTTACACAGCATGAAGAATGACACAGTAAAATTGGAATCACGTCACAGATTAGTCTTTGGCTGAAAAAGCACAATAGTTTAATTTAATGGCAGCATCTCAGCCTCAAAGTTTCCTAATCTGAATACAAGTATATTCTTATTCCACACATGTACCTTAGTAATTGAAAGTCATCAGCCTTGATAATGGGCAAAGGAATGGTACAGCTGCCAAAAATCAAGGTCTAACCTTGACCAAGATTTTTTTTCTTGCAATGTCTTTTAGCTGCAGTGGCTTTTAGCTTGCAGTACACAGAACTTTCTGCATTGCAATGTATCATTACACAGCAATAGTGCCAGCACATCAACCATTACTGACTTATGGTACTCCTTCATTATAGTTCTGAAATTATTCAAGATGTCTTTATTTCAAAGAGGATTTCATGAAATTGGCCTAAGAGAAGTAACAACAGCTGGCTTACAAAAGCAAAAGATTTTCACCACAAAGCAAAGTATGAACCCTGGAGAGGAAGTGTGTTATGTAGTCTATATAAGTAAGTGGGTTTCTGAAAACTCTCACTGTTATGTGTTTCTGTAACTTTGGCAGGAGAATGCAGGAAAGAAATATTGTCCATTTTGGAGCTTCCCCAGTTTTGCAAAAAATGCCTGTTCCTGCCCAAGTATACAGGAATACACTTCACTCTCTTTTCCATTCGATTTCTGTAGCCTGATTGAATGCCAGAATGAGCCTGTAGAACATGCAAGAAACAGGAGACAAGTTGAAGGCAGACAAAAAGAGATTTGTCTGAGGCTTCAACTTAATAGCTTATGGCAGGCTGTGCTTCTCCTCTTTGATCAGGTTAGTGCTGCTGCTGCTATGACTTACAGCTGCAGGAAGGAACCGAGTAACCCTGGAACATTGCTTCCTAGGACTGTCATTCTGTAAAAGAAAGCCAAAGTTGAGCAACATGCTGGGCCAGCCACAGGCTCTGTTTGTGAAAGGGATATGCTACTTAATACAGTACAGTTTATAATCCAAAGCACAGTATTGAGCTGCTAAACTGCAATGGATATTATGCAGGAGTAGTAATCCAGCATGAACCTACATTTTCCATTAATGTTCAAGGCTCTCTGTTTTATCAAGAGGTGATTTACTGCCACCACACCTCTTCCTGGGCAGGACCTCCACCAGCCTTCTGCCCCTTCCTGCCAGTGTCCTCATCCGCTGCTTTATGAGGCTCCCGCTTTTCTCTCCAGTCTACACCACTAAGACCATCACAAAACAGGTCCCAGGACTATCCTTGACAGTTTATACTGTTATTAAGGGTGATGCACATGGCTTGCTTTACACAGGACTTCAAAATTTGACAGGGAAGGGTGTGGATATATCCAGGAAAAAGCAGGCTTCCTTGGCAAGCAGGAAAAGCTCAAATCCTCTTATTTATTCTTCATAATTCCATCCGATTAAGTAAAAAGCAAGGGGAAAAAAAGAGCCCAAAAAGTTTCCACAACCCAATCCCATTTCCTGAAGCTCCCAGGTGGCAGTTGCTTGGGACTGGAATCTACCCATGTCTCCTCCTCTTTTGCAGCAGGAAAGCATCCTGGCTGTGCACTCAGCAACGCGGGAAACAGCAACAGTGACTCGAGTCCTCTACAACTAACCTTGAAAGTTTTGCATCCACAACTTCTATAACAATGAGAACTTGTTACTATTGGAGCTGCAAGTTAAGAGGTCAAAATACAAATAAGAGAGGGCGCACAAGTGACTAGCAATTCAAGTCCCCTGTCTCATCTATCTTAGCTGCATTGTGCAGTCACACAGCTGTTTTGTCATTTACACTTGTATCCCCACCAGGATCACACCTTAAACATTTTGAGATATGTTTATCCCTTAAATTGTTAAAACATAACATTTTAACAAGTGTTAGAAAAACAATCACAAAACAAAACAACAAAACAAACAACAAACTGAAAGGTTTCAAAACTCTTCCGACACAAAGAGATGGCTGTGGGAGTTCTGGATGAACAGTCACAGCATCAACCAATTTATCCAGTCTATACTGGCCATTAGCCAGTTCAATCTGAAGTGGTCCAAAACAAACCAGTAGTTAGCTCAAGCAAAAAAAAAAAAGCCTCATTTAAATGAGGTTCCCTCTGCAGACATTTTTCTATCTGCACCTAGACACAAACTGTCCACAAAAGAAGCATTCTGAGCTATTTAACAAACTGTTCAAGAATAAAAAATCCAAGAAACTAAGTTTGTTAAGTAAACAGTTCCCTAGAAATTATTTGCCTAGTTACAGTAAGCAAACCAGACATTTCCTTTCCCCACCCCCAAGATTAATATTCCAAATGCTTCACAATGAATATAATAAGAAACACTTGAAGAAGAAAGGAAGTTCATGACACTTGTCTTTTCCAAACTTACTGCTACACTGATCAACATTTAAATTGCAAACCAGGATTTATGGAAATGAAAAAGCTCATTAGAATTAAAATATAATGCTAAAATCAGTAAACTATTTTTTTCTACTATCTGGAAACAGTTCCACCAGTTTTAAATAAATATGTACTTGGGATTATGGACCTCAAGAATTTGGGAGGCCTTAAATCCTGTGATTTTTCATGGCAAGAAAGATTACTGCCTCTGCACTTCGACACACATGGTCCTCTGTACTCTCTCCTCCATGCTGGCAGACAGCCTGTCCCTCAAGAGAATAAATTACGTTGGAGAGGAATTTGAGCTATACCCTGATAGCAATCTGATAACATATTTGCATATTTTACTATATAGGAAGAAAATCAGGATAATAAACCTGAAAACAAAGAAATTCAATATAAGTTGAAAACATTTGGGAAAAGTTTGATTCATCTGAGCTTTAGTAAAGAATAAAATCTTACAAATTAATCTTTTAAAGTTTTAGCTATTGTATGATTAGTAGGATAACATTTATGAACAAACATGTAATATATTTACGTTTAGAAAGATCCTTTTTCCACTTTGCAAATGCAAAATTGATCAAGTCAATAACAAAAAAAATTCAAAACCTGAATGTCTATCTCCAAACTACTTTACCTTTATATTCAACTAGGCATACAAAGAAAATCATCAGCACAAGTGTCCCTTATAATGCTTATTTATAAATTGCTGAAGATGATTTAAGATTTCTGGCTTTCTAGGTCTATCTTCAACTCATCACAACAGGAAAAACTGGAATAAAAAAAACCTAAGTAGCATCTTTTAATTTGCTACCAGTTTAGCAGGCTACTCCAACTTTGCTGAAGTGATAACTTCAGCAAAACAACAAATTACCTTCCCATAAACCGCTACTGTTCAGCCACTTTCTGTCTTATGATGATGTCTGCCGTAAAAATCTTACCAGAACTCTACATTGAAAAAGTGTCCCTAAAATTCTTCTGCGTCAGATTTGAATAAATAAATAAACAGAACAAGTTAAAAGCTGAAAGACAATTCTGGAGCAGACATTCCAATATGACTTGGTAACAGCAGTGTGAACCCCTGCATGCACCTCTCCCAGCTGAGTCTCTCCAAGGCTGCCTGTCTGCAATCAGAGCTTCTTTTCCCTGCTCCAAGGCTTGGGTCCATGCCTTCCTTGCAGAGATTACAGCTGTGACCCTGCTCTAGTCAACTTCAGGGTGGAAGAGCTTGGTAGTTGCTGGAAGTTGGATTCTTAGCTACTGTGATCATGCTGTTGTCACAGGAGCAAAATAGGAGGAGGAGAAAAAGCAAAGGGAAGCAATGGAAAAAGTGTGATTTGAACATGTTTGAGCTCCATGTTTTCTGTGACAGGAAAAAACCTATCTGGCCTCCAGGGAGGACGTTCAAGCATAGCTGTGCTATGAGCTATAATTTGGAACCTGCAGACAGCAGTACTGTCTCTCTCCATCCTTCTATCACACAGACAGGACAGGCACCGGGGTACAACTGGCACCAGGTCTCTTGTCTCAGTACTCTAACACATAAAAGAAGTCCTCTTGTTAAATGCTTTCCTCAGGGACCCATTTTCCAGCTTCCTCCATATCACTATAACTTTATGGAACAAGATTATGCCTCTAGTCCCTACTGGCCTCTTTATTTCTGGAGCTGCTTTTGCTCCCCCTCCCATTCACACTCCCAGCCTGCAGCCACATCCTGCTCTCACCACAGCTGAACAAGGAGAGGACGAACACTTGCTTAAAAGCCTGTCAGCTCTCAATAACATTTTTTTACCCCCCCTGAGGCAGCAGAACTATGAACAACTCTTACATCTGTAAATCTGCTAAAAAAGTAACGATTGCTCCAAAAGCAATCTACTATTTTTATGAATGAAGAAAAACTCTCTCAAATAAAACAATGTGGAGGAAAAGCAGTGTGCAACTTTCAGCGTGTCACAGCAGCTACTTTTGCAAGCCTGCCCAGACTAAAATATAAAGACAGGAAGACAGGTTTGCTCACCATTCAACAAATAATACAACCAAGTCCTCTTGATCAGCATAGCTTTCTACGCCTTCTTTCAGCAATCGAACTTTCTGCCCTCCGCCAATAGAGTTAGGCAGCTCACCACCTTTCCACTCTTCACCTTTTCCAAGAACCTGGAATGAGAAAAAAAGAAAAGCACTTTTTGCTAGTACCCAAAACCATGAGGCTTTTTTAAAGGAGGCCCTTATTAAAAACAGATGCTAAAGCAGAAGCAACACACTAAAGCATAGCAAGCCAGCATTTCCAGCATGGTAAGTTTTTCATGTCTGAAGCAGCATTCAACACAATGACATCACTGCAAAAACATGAGAGAGACATTTCTTAACCAAATAAGAATCAAGCAATTGCCTGTTACAGCCATTTATTCCAATGTGTCTCCTTCAGAAAAAAAAAAAAAAAGGCAAGAATTGTACCAAAATTTCTATTAGAAAAACATTCTGAATTAGACCTTTAAAATTCAATATAATCACTTTAGGAACAGGAGGCTCAAGAGAGTTTGGTGGATCGGGGTATAACTAATTCAAATTGAAAGCTCCAGTCTTTCTGCACAAAAAGGGAAGGACAGGGTCCCCACTATACAGCTCACTGCTAAAAATCAGCTAAACAAAAACTTCCCTCCAAGGCAAGTACTATAGCAAATTACCTGTCAAAAAAAGAAAAAAAATAAACTCTTTATGGGTTTTGAACACAGTGCTTTTGGAATGTATAAAGTGTGGAAGAACTACGTTGCATAATGTTTCAGACAAATCTGCAAAGCTAAGAGATGTATCCAGAGCTCAGGCTTCTCAAGTGCTTTAGTACAGCTTTATCATACTCAGAAAGGTTCTCTCAGTCCTTGAAATTCAGTGGTAGAAGTCAAACTTCAGAGACCCAAATAATTTCCTATTTATAGTGCAAGGCACTGTGGTAAGTAAGGTGAAAAATTTCATAACACCATATGAATTCCTGGATTTTCTCTTGGCAGAACCAATTTGTGGAGAAAGTTTAGAAGGTTGGTGCCCTCCCTTTTCCCAAGGTCATGCAGAGGCCAGGCTAAGAACGTGACATATGGAGGCGTGGAGTGAGGCAGAAAAGGCTGGTAAGAATTACAGAAACGCATTGTCCTCTCAGAATTAGAGGTTCCTGGGAAACAGTGAAATTTTCAGTTGTAACCCTCCCTCCCCTTGCAGCAGTGATCCAGCCTTTCTTGAGGAGAGAGATCCAAAGCCCTGTGATTACAGTACAGCTTCCAGGAGTATTCATGCAAACAAAATCAGCCACACTGAAAAACAAGACTGTATGATAAATCATGACAGAACCTGGGAGTGACTGAGGATGCTGACCACAAGGGCTACAAATCTGTAAAGCAGCTCCTAAGGCAATGGAAGCATCTCCCTCCCATGCTGCTTCAGAGGGGGACCAGCAGGTAAGCAACAGGGAGAGAAGTAAGCGCCCTTCCTGCCCCCAAGCTCTGCAATTATTTTACTTTGTCCCAGCACACGAGGAAGCTCAGACAAGGTCAGTTACTCTTTACTGGTTCTGTTTCACAGCATGTACAGTATGAATATTTGGTACGAAACATGCAATACCTTCACTGTGTAGTTGAAGTGCTTTGCAGTTTGCATGAAACGGTGAAAGCCGTCAGTTTCTTTAGTTGCTACAGTAAAGACTAGTAGTTTATCTGAGGGAGAAAAATAAGGAACATGTATTAATATGTTTTCAGGACACAGTTTATAAGAAAAAATGCACAGAACAGCACTGGACTGGGGGTTTTATTACCTGCCTGTACCTCATACAAATAGAGGCAAATACACTGTCATATTATGGGCTTGAAACATCACCAAACAAGAGCTGCTATGGACAAGGGTGCTGTATTTAAGTGTCCTCAGGAAAAGGAAGCAAATAAACCTATCTACTCTGTAAATAACTAGTTCAAGACAAAAACAATGCTAGTATGACTACTGGTCAGCAAGGAATCTTCAAAGCAAAAATAACTTACTAGTTTTCAGTCTGAGCTAATCCTGTGACCTTTTATCACAGGACTGAATGGTGCCAGAGAACTTCACCCAACCTCAGTAACTCCCCTGAAAGCCAGTGGTTCATACTCTTCATGAAAACAAGACAAAAAAACCAGCCATGGAAATCAGTCCCCCAAAGAACAGCATTAATGCTTTTAAGTCCTTGGGCAGAGACAAAAGGGCAGGGGTTTGCTTGGTTGGTTTTTTTATTCAGAGCCTATGTACATTATAGCAGTGGTAATTTTGCCCTCTTACTGCACGCAGGCAAATGACCGTGCAACCCATTTCCCCTTCACATTCCAGAGCTTTTAACGCAGTTCGAATAGGGTCACAAAATCCCACTGAACAGCTCCCCAATTAAACTATTAACATTTAGAACCCTATGCATTACGTTGAATAATCAAACTATGTAATTCAAAGCTATGAGGACAGGACCCCATCCAAAATTAAGTATTTAATCAGACCAGCCAGGATACCAGAGAACACTGCAGTTTCCCCATTCAGTCCAAGAGCAAGCAGCAGCTGCTCTCTAAGCAGAGGCCATGAGATCAATCCTTACAAGGAAATAAAATCAATTGCCTACAATGAGCATTCCAGACACTGGGCTTGTTGCTGCTTCACTTTCTAAAAAAACCTCCAGATTTATCTTCACCAGCCTGGTAACATGTGCTAGAAGTGGCTACTATGGGAAACATTCCTATTAACCCTTCAGCCTTGTCCACCACCACAGGTTTATCTGCCCTCAGACATCCCAGAATCATCCTAAGTATTACAATCATTCACTGCTTGCCATTTTATTCTATGTGACACCACCAAAATTAACACACGAGATGATAACCCACTTCCCACTCTGTAGAAGAAATGCACCTTTCCAAGTTACTCATGTGATACTCTGCAACCAAGTACCAGGGTACTTCAGGTGTACCTCTGCTCGGTCAGGCAAAAATACCTGTCAGAGCACAGAGTCTTTAGAGAAACATACAAGCCCTTGTTGTAAGGAAATTCAAGTCTATCTGAAACAGCCACAACAGTCAAACTATGTAGATTTGTCTCAGGAGCCACCGGTACTGTTTCTGCTGAAATAAAGCTTAGATTCAGCCTTAGTCAACAGATCACTTCCAAGAACACTCCTACAAGGCCTGGCTGTTCCACCCTCAACAGCAGCTGTAATGGTGTATGTGAGGAAGAGCAAGGATAAAATAAGCATGTACGATGCTTTCTCAAACTTTTTTTTTCTGGTCTCTAAGGATTCTCCTGACTTAGATGGTGTTTCTGTACATTCCAAAAAACTCGATCCGCTTTGAGACCTTGCTCTTGCCTAGTCACTCCTTGATGCAACCTTTAAGCAGTGATAACACCAAGCACTCAGTACCTACAATTTTATCTGACACTGCCCAAGTTCATCAACTACAGACAACATTTCTACCTGCCCCTCCCACCACACACTGTTTTGTAGATTTCTCTCACGTTCTGACACCACTTTTTCTTTTTCATGTGGGAACAGGGGAGCAGGTGACAACACACAATCCTTTTCCTCAACAGTCCTCCTTTTAACTCCTGGCTCCACTGAACCAGACTGACACTCCTGCAATACAATGCAGATGAAACTGGATGAAGATGAAACTGGAAATAAATACTTCAAATGCTTCAATCAACTTGAACGTGCAAAAATTTTGGTAAGACAGATTTGGAAGATAAATTGCTCCATCTTTATCCCACTTAAGTGTTAGCAGCCTTTTGCAGGCACAAGAAGAAAATCCCACAAGTACCTCTCAAAAGGACAGGAGTGACTCCACAGAGGATTCCAATGCAAGGCGTTCACAGGCACACTGAGTCACAGAGAGACACAAGCACAGCAATTATGCTTCAATACCTTCAAAATCATTTATCCTAAAGGTCATGCGATTTAAAGTAATTCTACAGAAGCCACCACAGAATGAATAAAGAACATGATATCTTAGACTATGACTAAAACAGAACAGAACACAGAGAATAGGGTTTTCCTCTATGGAACAGATTAAATTATGACTTTTTTTTTTGTTCAAGCACTACATTTTCAAATTACAGAGAACTGGAAAAATCTGATCATACCAGACTGCATCACCAAGCCAAGAGAATCCATTATTGAAAGTTTCCTAGGTGACCAGTCAAGCACGGACTAGAACTATGGAATTTGGTTTGGAGCAGGCATATTTCACACCTACACTTTCTTGAGGAATGCTAGCAACAAGGATTGCAAAGATCTGTACTTGACAAGATCATGTTAATCACAAAATGTGGGCTGCATCAGATTCCCTCCATAGTCACTAAGTCAAAAAAAGTATTAAAGTAACATACAAGTACAGTTTGGCAAGCAAAAAATAATCTACTGTTCCTTATGGGATATTGTTACTCTCTCTTAATGGAATACACATTATTCACGTATTTCAAGAATCACTGTGGGGCCTGGTATGTTACTTGACTTTTGTGGAACAGGAGGAAAGAGAATAATGTGCCAAAGCATAAGGGATTTCAACCTGAGCTATATAAAATAAAGAAAGCTGAGCAGACAAATAATGCAGTTTATACTGACATGAAAAAGCAAAAAAACCTGTATTGCACTGTCAGCCAATGAAAAAATCTAAGTAGGCTGTCTGAGTCAGGTTTGCAAACAGACACAGTACAAAAGAAAGCTATTTTTAAAGTTATTATTCACATTGAAAATGTTTTCTTTTTAACATACTTGCCTATGGTCTTTTTTTTCAAATTACAGATTAAAAGGTTTAAAAGGCTCTATTTTCACATCTTTGTTGCACCACTGACTTTTGGACGCATGTGGTACTTAAATAATTTTTAAGTGCAGCAGAAGTGTAATTATAGGATTTAAAGTCCCTGTAGAATTAGAGATTCTTATAGATTACTTAGGCTTTGTTGTTTTGTGGAGTTGGTTCGTTTGTTTGCGTTTGTTTAGTTTGTGGTGGTTTGTTTAGGTTTTTTAAAGTAAGCTGTGTCTGACCAAAGAGCAGAGAAACATGTTTGTATTCTATATATAGTGTGTATGGAGAGACAACGTAAAGTGCATTAAATGAGAGGTACCTTGGCACATTATAGAAGGTATTATTAACCAAATGAGGAAAGCAGAACTATTTTCCTCTAGCTAACAAAAAACATTAATCTAATTCCTGTAGGCTGCTGTGATTTTATTTAGATGTGACAACTTGAACAGTTTCACTGGCAGACTTCCACTAAAATGTAGCATGGGAGATACTTGTTTCTTCCAATGGAAGTGAGTGAAGAGAATGCTTCTGATCATTAAATACTTCTGATATTTTCTTTTTAACCTTTTAACTGCATTCACTTTGAAAAATCTATTCCTTGCTCACTACATTTAGGTCCAACCACCTCTTACAACACTTGTCCCATTTGTGTTTAGCAACACAAATCCAAAGTGACTTTCATGATGATACAGGAGTGTTAAAGTGCAAGTACAACGCTCCCAAGGGAGTACGGTAATCCAAGTGCCATTTCCATTTCAGGATGTGCTGAGCTACATCTACTTCAGCTGCATCCACCCACGGGGTCCCTGCTGTGCAGAGCTCGCTTGGCCCCATGACAAGCCCTGTTGGTGCAGAGGTTCGGGGCTGCACCACAGCCCTCCCACCCACAGGTTGAGTGACCAGCCCAGTGTCCCCAGCAGCGTCACTGTACCAGCTCCAGGGCTCAAACAGGGTGCAATGAAGACCAGGTGTAGCACTGGAAAGATGCCTGCAATTACACAGACCCCAGGCTACCCCTGTGGCCTGGTACTCCCCAGGGAGAGTGCCACAAAAAACCCACAAGGATTTCTAGCTGCAGCTAGTTCCTGCTCCACCACCCCCTTTGCACAAACCCCTGCCCTCCACTGAGGTGTCCACCCTAAGGAGCTCTGCTGTGTGCTCTTACATATAGGCTTGAGCTCTACAGTTTAAGTCTGACTATCCCCTACACACAAGGGGATTAATACGCACCCTTAGTAATATCTTCCAACAGTAACAGCATACCCAAAGTGCAAACACATATGAAAACAAGGACACAGCAGGTGGTCACATTCCTCCCCACTCACATTCCTCTGAACTGGGATGCCAGAGGGTACAAGCTGCCTGGAAGGGCTGGGCTACCCCAGCACACAGCCTGCCAGAGGCATCTTGGCAGTCGCTGGAGGGGATTACCAAGCTTGGTATTTATTTCCACAAGTAAAGTCAGTTTGTGTAAAAAGGAAATGCAAACCCTATACTGAAGTTCAACAGCAAGGCATGAAAAAAAAATCTCCCAAGAGCTCCATGCCAGGTATGAGGGTGCTTAAGTTACTAGAATGCAATTTCTTCAGGCAGATTTCCAGTAGTTACACCCACAAAACAGCTGTTCTGTTTTGAAAACAAGCCTGAGAGAGCATGCGTTTGGCCAAGGGAAGTATATCCAGAAACAAACAGAATTCATTTTTATATGCAAACTCAGAAACTCTTTAGCACAGGCAACACTGCATATAGAGCACATGCAGAGCATTAGGAAATGTAGTGAAGGTTTATCAAAACATTTCACTCTTCTACTCATTATTTTTGTGCTGCTTTCTTCAGGGACCTGGCTGCATCATAAATATTTATTTCCAGAAATAAGAACAATAAACCAGAGTCTTTGTCTTCAGTGAATTGCCTGGCCAGGTCTCAGGCAGGAATTTCCACAGCAGGACTGCTTTAAGTAGCAGTGACCTTTCTCCTTGTATCCTGGCAAAGAAGCATGCAAAGAACTGCAGTCATTCCTCACACACCCACATGGTTCTTATTTATCTTCAATGAGCACTGTCAGAGATTACTACATAATTTCTACCAGGGGTTGTGGGCACTAGTATAGTAGATTCAGAGCAGCCAAAACAGAGGATATTGCTCACAGCCACACGGAAGCTGACATTTAGTCCTTGGATTCAAGTACCATGGACTTCTCTGGAATAGAAGCAAGCTGGAAGATCAAAGGACATCTGTGCATGGTACCACATTATGACATTAAAATCTATCTCTATCTTTAAAACTCGTGGTTTATAATGGTAAACAAATGATGTTTTGTACTTGTAATACATTTTTATCCATGTTCCATCCAGCTTCGGCATTAAACACAACCTAGTTTCTCATTTGCACATTACATCCCACCCAGATCTGCTCAACAAAGTAATGATTGTGTATATATCTTCCTATTAAATGTGTAAAGTTATGTGTAATTGAAAAATAAATCACCAAAAATTTCTAGCAAGCTAATAAACAAGTTGCTGGAGATCATAGAAAAAGCTTGGAAACCAGAAGCATACTAGGAACACCTCCGCAGATTTAAGGAAGGAAAGAAAAAAAAGCACAAAGAAAGGTCAGCTAGTACTAAGGCATGGGTTAAGTAGATGTCTGGAAGAGATAGATGGGATAGATACATGGAAGAAAAACATCTATGTATCCAAGGCTATTGATTAAGCTATGTAATTGTGCCTGCTATGTCTCTTGCATCTCTGGAGATATGGGAAACCAACATGATGTAGTTTTCCACAAAAACAAACAAACAAAAAGGAAACAAACACACAAACTCCAAGCAACTCACAAACTGGATTTAGCTTGCCTTTACACCCCATAGGAGCATCACTGGGGAAATGCACTAAAGCTCAACACAACTAAAAAAGTGTTTTCAGCCTGGATTCCTCTTGTGACAGTTCAAGATCACAAAAAAACATTATTCTATATGTTTTCAAGACAAGTTGAAGCTTTACAGATGGCTATAGAGTCATCATTGGTACCAACAGTAACTTCCTTTCCCTATTTCTATGGACTTAGATTGTATGTTCAAAATCCAAAGAACCACTAAGACAACTAAAATAATCAAAGAGCACATTCAAAATCCAGATCTTTTAGCACAACACAATCTTCCACTTATCTCTCATAAAGGCAGTATTAGACTCCTCCAAAAGAAATTTTATCTTAGGATTATTGCCTAAACTTAAGATTCTGCATCAAATAAAACCATTTAAAATCCACATACTGTGAGAAGATGTCAAACAACCAGCGACAGGAGAAACCCACGATATACAATGTAACCACGATTATAAGTTATACCTACAGACATATACTCAGTTAATGTAATCCAGCAGCAAACAAATATCTTAAGTATACAATGAGAAAAACACAAGCTTTAAACATATGTATCCATCTAGTGTGAATTTGTGAAGTACATATGGTCAAAGAAAGCAGTAAGACAACAGAAGAATTTCTGGTCAAGTAAAACTTGTGGCATAAGGAAAGAAAAGACAGAGCCATTCGACAGCTGTTTATTTTCTCCCTAGGATTCTTTAGAAAGGGAACAATGTGCTGAAATAGCAAACATGGTCATCTTCTTTCCTCAGTAAATAAAAGTGCGTTACACTGCAGGAGGGAGAAAGATGAATGGGGCATAAACAATACTACTTCCTATTTGGAAGTCCTGAAGTTTTTTTTAATCTGATCTTTATATAATACAGTCCGCTCTGCACAGGACACTGCTGCATTCCTCCATTTATCCCACATTTTAGTGCTTCCCAGAAAGGCAGACTGGTTTCAAAGTTCCACTAACCATAACCATGATCATGTTTTAAGACTGGATTCTCTGCAACTAAATAGCATGGTTGGATTGATACGAAAAAATACCCTTGGATAGGAGACAAACTTTGCTTGAAAAACTCCTGAAAGATCAGCAAGAACCAATGCTTCAACTACTTCTGAAAGGCTAGATTTTGAAAAAGCAGAATTCCTGTACCAAACTCTTCTGAAAGTTTGGTCTGTCTTCCTCTGTATCACAAACCTCCCTTTAATCACTGCACTTCAATACCTGCATACATACATGTCTTACTGCAAAATACAGAGAGTAGCACAAACATTATTTATGTGATTTACAAAAACCTCTGCGATCATTCCTAGCAGATCTGTGGAAGTCTTTATTTTGGTGGTATAACATTATTGCAGAACTAATGGAAGTACACAGGTATCACCCCTGCTACTACCTGACCCTTAAATCGGTTCAACCTGCAGGAAAAAATTAGTAACTTCTGCCTTGAAACCGTTGCAAACAGTTTATGACCACAACAGGCATTTAAAGTTATCAGGATCACTCAGTGCATGCCTATCTGTGGATAACCCTTCCTGTGCTCCTCCAGGTTGTTTGTAAACCTTAACGAAGTTACAGAGCAATAGCTAGTGGTATCAAAGCTACCAACACTGTTCCAAGCCAGGGAATAAAACCAACAGATGCAGGAAGATTTCAGGAGCTCTCCAGGGAGAGAAATATAGAAAGTATCATTTCCTGGTTTCAGTTACTTTTAAATAGCTGGTACTGTTGCGACTTCCTCAGCCATAGTACATGGTGCCTGTTCTAATGTGTTTTAAAGAACAAAGAAGCTTGGTTAGCAGAAAAGCACACTTAGACTAAGCAAGAGCTGCTCTGAATTTTCTCATATTATAGAATCTATGTTAAATTAGCACTTGCTAACACACAACACCTGGCTAGGCACTAAATTTTTTTTTCCTCTTCTTTTTTACAAACTGAAATTCCCTTGTGCTTTAACTCACAGCACACAGGGGTGTGAACAGACATTCCCCTCTCCCATACAGACTGACTCCAACAGTAAGCCTGTTGAGCTGCTGCTTACTGCTGTCTATGATCACATCATTTGTGATGTTGCATTGATACAGCACTTAAAATGCTTACATTAAAATTATCAAATGTTGAATAGAGCCAGTTCTAAAACAATTAAATAAAAACTTGTGACCCACAGGCTGTAACTCTTATTTTTCTATATATGCATATACATTATGTATACACAGCTTCAAAGATTACTCCCAATACACAACTGATTTCAGGAAACATTTGAAAGCCAATTATGACTCAGCTTTTAACTTACTTTTTTAATTTAGTAGTACTGAATACACAGGCAACAAGAGCTCATTAAAAACTGTATGTGCACTCATCAATCACACACATCAGTCCTGGGTACAGCCCTGGCCAGTGCTTAGGCCTGTACTCACTCTAATGCAAGATTTCCTTGTTTTGATAGTTGAACAATGCCAAATACAAGCAGCAGTAAAGTGTTTTACCATCAGTTTCAGAGGACTTGGATCAAACCCTATTTACTGAGTCAGTTCTTCTGTAGTAAAACAAAGATAAGACGAGTTCCTTAGTTCCCAGACCAGAAAAAAATTAAAATCAACTGTTTGTAAATGACATCATTGCCATGCATGAAGGAACTGCCTAACTTCCTGACAAATGGGGAACAGATCAGGTTACAGCTGTTTATTGGTGCCCAGATAGCAATCAAACCACAAAAATCTTCTTGAGAGTGGAAATGGATGGAGTCATGGCACGGGCTGCGTCTTGCTTGAACGCACTGATTGGATGGCCCGGCTATAAACTGTCATCTGGGCTGTGCAGCTGAGACCAGGACACAATTAGCATCAGCTGGCTAAGTGAGAAAGTTTACTCAGCTTCTGCCTTTTTGCAGCCTTGCCCTCTCTGCTTCTCTCATAAATATGTATCTAGAGGAGAGCATGCTACTTCTTAAGCTGTTGTTTAGCAAATCCAGCTGTTTAAACAGAAGCGGTCACACACAGCACCAGGCATTGTTAAAGTCCATTTTTTGACAGGTAATCAATCCATCAATGAAACTCAGCAGTTAGAACTTGCAATAATGGTTTCTCCTTAGACTAGTCTTTACTTTAAGAAAGGAGAAATTTAACCTGGAACTGGAGCCATCCTGAAGACACAGAGCTATCCTTCGTGCCCGCACTGTGGTTCATGTTGTAAGCAGATGCTACCACCCTGATCAGTCAGTTCATTGGAAAAAGCTGCCCTACAGCTTCACATCTGGCCCTGTGTACAAACACTGGACATCTAAAATTCTCCAAACAGAACCACAGGCTACACTAGCCTGGAAAGGAAGGAAATCCCATACTTTTCAAAGTTCTCTTTTCTGTGCAAACAAGCAACTTAAACTCCACACTGGTGGGATATAGGTCAGTGCCCTGTTTTGAACAACTCAGTTCTTCAAATCATGAAATAGCACTAAAAACTTCTGTCCTACTTCTGACACAAGAGACCGTGACATGTCATGTATGATGCACGTTTAAAGATGCTTTTAAAATCATACACTTGACCCAGCAACTTCAGCTCATAAAGTTATGGCCTGGTTCTGATCCAACATGAGTACAACTGCTTTACAGTGGAGTAAAACAGAATTAGTAAACTGCTTATGAAAACAGTCTAAGGAAACACTTTACTGTAATAAAGTTTCACGTGAACTACAAAACTACACAATCTACTTTTACTTTTTAAAAAAGTAAAAAATTAGGAAAGCAATTCTATCAGATACTGATTAGTTCTAGCACAGCTGATTTAAACAATGGGCTCATTCAGAACACTAACACTTAGACCCACAGGTACAGAAACCATTCTCAGAGGAGTGGCACTTTAATGACAAACCTATTTTTGGTTAACCTTTTTTCCTGTGTCCTTTTTTTCCCTTACAGTTTGTTAGCATTAATTACAAATACTGCAGCTTTAAAAACATACTTGCTCTTTCATTACAAGAATCAGCACTATCATCAAAAAGGATTCCCCATACACCTTTTCTTTCCCCCACATCTATTTTTTAAGAAAATCCACAGTGGATCAAGAGACTGGCAATTTGTCCAAGAAGGAACTCTCAAATATTTTCAGAGGGCAGACCATAAGAGCTGGTGAGCCGAACACCAAAATAGAGGCAGTTTCTTCAGAACTGTCCTATAAATTCAAAAGTAATGTTTTAAGCCAAAGCAGAGTTTTACTGTTCAGCTTCAAACTATTAAGGAAATTAGTCTGTAATTACTTTGTACTCCATTACAAAAATAGTCATGTCCTAAAAGAAATTATACAGTAATACAGAGGATCTGGAATTTTGGTTCATGCAGAAACAGAAGAAAATATTCAAATATGTCAACTGTATAACCTGTCAATAATCTAGATACTTAAACAGTGAGTAGGTATCTAAGTTTCTGCAGTCTTAGTGTTCATTGGAACCAATGTTAAAATATTATATTAAAAAAAGTTCACAGCAAGAGAGGCATGCACACACATGGAAAACGTGAAGAAACCAGATTACTCTGATGATCAAATAATGTTTCTTTAGTGCACTTGTAATTTGTTTGTTTTTCATTTGTTTGTTTTGCTTCTACTACAAATTGTAAACAAATTCTAGCTCCTGGAAAAACAGATATCTGAGATGCGACAGTCACTTTACATATTTAGTCTCCTCATGACCAGTACCATCCATATTTTTAAAAATGAATTCACCTTAAGGAAATACTCCAGAAGCAGTTCTATTAATCCTAAAGCCACTTGTGGTGTCAGGCTGTGCTAGCAAGCATGTATTCCTTGACAATTAAGTGTTGTTTATTCTCTAGAGCTACAACATTCCCACACATTAGTAGCAGGATTGTGTCTTATCTGTTTGGCCAAGTTGTGTTTTGTGCTTGAGAGAACCCTGCTCATGTTTAAATTAAGAGGGACCAAAAACATTCTTCACTTTCAAACTTGTTTGCAACTGGTCCCTCGAAAACTATAAAAAACCCTGACAACATAAATAGAAACAAAAATGCCATTATTGCAACCACACTTACTCTCCATGACAAGGAAATTCACTTGAGCAGCATGTCAAGTAATTTGTAATTCAGACTGGCAGCTCTACACAAATGGAAAGATACTGCTTTTGATTACACAACATAACAGTGTTAATTCAACAGACAAACTAAACACTTCCCTATGAAGAGACTGAGTCACTTTTGCTTAAGTAAGCAGAAGTGAGGGGGAAAAGCCAAGAATTTGCACATAAATAATGACCCTCCAGAACGCGCCACCATCATAAAGAAAACCTTGAGAAATAATATTAGTTTAGACCCCTGACAGGGACCCATTTCACACAAAACACCCCTGGCTCAGATAATTATGGCAGTCATTCCACTGTACCTTTACAGTGCAGTTTACAGCATCTAATGCTGATGATAAAGGTCACAACTGTTTTTCTTGCTGTAATTAGAAATGCATTTTACAGTCAAAGTTGCAGTAATTCCACTGTATATCACAGAGAGAAGCAACATCACACCATCCCTGTGGTCTATTTCCACAGCCTCATTATTCCCTCTGCCTACAGAAAGACAGAAAGGCCTGACCAAAAATGTCTACATTTTCTTTTCTTTTGCCACAGATACTGGCATTGTGCAACCTCTAAAACAAGTGCTACACAGAACTCAGACTGCAAACTTAGGTTTGGTGTCTTCAGGGATGAGTATTTTCATAGGAAAAGTATGTGATGAAAGAAAAACTTTGCTGTTTTGCACCTCCACAGCCGTATTTTCGTACCTTTAACTTTTTTCCAAACACCCATACTCCTCACTACACACTGTTACATTTGTCATTCACTACTGATTTCAAAGCTGTAGGCTAAAGGTATCTGTTGAAATAAGTACTTCCCATTTGAAGTGGTGCACACTGATGCTAAATGAGTGATGGTGCCCCAGACACACGCAACCCAAGTGCTGTCTCCTGCAGGGTCAGTTCTGGGCTCACCAATCTCTGCTTTTACCATTCACCTCCAAGGGGCAGATGGCAGCTTTTTCATACAGTCCCCACAAAAAGGGCACAGCCTCAAGAGACCCAGAGGAAGTTTTTCCACAACACAGGTTTATGAAGCAGTTTTAGGTGCTGTGGTGACAGGAGGAGACAGAAGTAGCACCAGCAAAGAAGCAAGAGACTGAAGACTGGGCAGAGAGATGGATGCAGGCATAGAGTGCTGTATTTATGACCTTTCCTCCACCAAGCAGGCTGAGTTGGTCAGTACTTCTAATAAGTGTGTCAAGATGGCTGAATGACCAAAATCTCTTGTTTGGGCACCACAGGCAATCCGGAAAGAAAGGCCTACTGATGGCTATCACTCATAGGTACTATTTTGGCTGAGTCCAAAAAATTCAACACAAATGGCAACAGTACGTGCTGTATCTCCAAGTGAGTCCTCACAGAGCTAGGCCAGCCAGCAGTTACTGCTTGAATCATTTGTGACCAGCAGCTGACGGACGCCAAGGTGGAAGAAAGCCCACTGGCTTCGAGCGCTCCCACAGCCAGCTGTGCTGCCCCACCTCCTGGCCAGGCTTCTCTGGAAAGCCACCCACACTGCTGGAGCCCTCTTCCCCCCCAACCCACCCCTCCCAATTCAGGAGCACACACAGACACCACGGACACACCTCAAAACCCGCCACTTTGCCGCCGTTTCAACCTGGCCCCCGCCTCAGCGCAGCCATGCTCCAGCCCAGTCCCCACAGCCGCCCTGGGGAACAGACTCAAAAGCAGAATACTCATTTTCCGTGCAAACAGCTGATTGATAAAACATTTTAGGTGAGAACATCATCTGCGTCTGTTGCCAAGAGCAGTGTCTGCCTCTCAGGCAATGACAAACATCATTTCCACTGTCTTTCTGCGTGTCACGATCAGCAGCGTGCATGCAGCAAGCGTGGTGCAATGGAAATATTTCAACACTGATGTTTTAACACAGAAACTTTGCATCTTCACCACACAGGGGCCAGTGTTTCAGAGCTCAACAGTGCTCTTCTCTGCGATTGCCCAAAACATAAACCTGCAGCCAAGGAAGGAGCACAGAACAGATTTCTGCAAACACTGTTTGCCACAGGGCCACACTGACTCTCACTGTAACCAGTGCTGTGCAACAGGCAGCTCTTTCCAAAGACTTTTTCAATAAAGTCTATTAAGAAATGAAGATGCAGCTTTGGCAGTCAGCTTCAGACACTCTTGTTAGAGCTTTCGTCTCAAGTAAGCAACATGAATGGACTGCGTTAAAAACTGACGTGCAAATTGTGCCTTCCCCTGCTGTTTTACACCAAACGGTACAAAGTATCAAGAGACTAGAAACTAAAATACAGATTTCTAGAACTAGAGGCACCATAAGGTCTGCCTCTCTTCAGGCAACACAGCACACGCTCTGGGGAAAACATTTAAGGGTTAAAACTGGAATAAAAACACATAACACAGCAGGAAGTGTCTGGGGTCAAGAAACTACTCACAGAGTGGTTTCAGCTCAGCAGAGATTTCTACAGTTCAGGCTACTCATGCTTAAACTAAAAAGAATTAAAGTCTTCCTGTGTGAAGAACTATATATAAACTTATCAGTGCTTTCTTGCACTGTAATTTGTGTAGCATCATTTTTACTATCGATATAGACACAGCAGGCTATTTTTGGGTTGCTGAATCATACAGTGCTGCCTGGACTAGGCACCCAGCTTTTCACAGATTTGAACAGCAGCAGGATTAAAGAAAAATCCTTACCATGCCAGCTATTAGTTTCTATAAGCCTGAGATCCCACTTTCAAGTGCAGTTAAAAAAAAGCATTATTTGAACAGATATGTTTGTGAAAATATAACTGTGTTTGCAATAACTGATTTCCAAAGGAGCTCAACTTGCAATCACTGCCCTGAAAACAAATATAGGAGCTCAACTTTTTGCTCAAAACGGTCCCTGGAGGGTGCACCTCTGAGGGGTAATGTTCTCACCCCTCTGGTAGACAGCATCCACACCACAGTCTTTAGATAAATCCTCTGAATGACCAAAAGTAGCAAAGTACCAGAACACTGGAAATGAGGAGTTCATTGAATGGAGTCTGCTATTCTTCAACACTGTTTCTTTGAACTGTTTTAACTTTTCACTAGTTATCAACCAAGTCAGCAATTTTCATATCAAACAACTTTCTCACAAAACTTGCTTCTCAAATAAAGAAGCCTCCTTATGCACACTAGAAAATTAAGCTAGATATTAAAAATAACTTGATTACACTCTCATCTAAACAAGACAAGAAATGAAACTATTTTGGATATCACATGGTAATAATCTAGTGGGATGAAATACCTTTATAAGCTTAGAATAGAAATCAGAACCACACTCTTAAAGTATTAGAGCAAAAACTGTTTTAGCATATCGATGGACATATATGTGCTTGGACACCTCTCTCTGAGGGAATTTCCTGTATACGTTTCTTTACTTTACATGCTGAAGATAAAATTTCCTTCTACCTCCCAGGTCCTTGAAGTTAAAGCTACTAAAGAACACAAGTGAAAGGCAAGGCAGACACCGCGGGGTGGGAAGGGGCACCGGAGTGAGTCTCCAGCCGACTTTTGCACTAAGTAGGAAACTTCACCAGTGGTTACTACAGTTCAGAGAAACAGCGCCTGACGCTATTGCTTTCCCCAGCATGGAAAAACATGTTCATCAACACCTTGTCTCAGGGAGAGGGAAGAAAAGGGGGAGGCGGGCAAGGAGACTCAATTCCCTTTAAGGAATCCTTTTTCTTTTCTTTTTTTTTTTTTTTTTGTTTTTTTTTTTTTTTTTTTTCTCCCGAGGGTGATCATGCATCTACGACCCCCTGGGGGGGTTAAGGCACTTTCAAGCCAAGCGGTTCCTCTCGTCAGCAACCTGGGGAGCGCTGCCCCGGCCGGCGCCGCCGCTCCTCCCCGCACGGCCGAGCCGCTCCACCGCCCCGAGCGGCGCGTTACCGTGCGGGGCGGGGAAAAATAAATAAATAACCCGGGAAAGCGGCGGGTCCCAGCCTCCACCGAGGCGGCAGGGCTTTCCCTAGCTGGCAGATGTTACCGAGCCGGGAGGCAAAGCCGCCGGTGCCGCCCGGCCGGCAGCGCATCCCCGCCGCCCGCGGGACACCTCCAGCGCATCCCAACCCCCGCACCGCACCGCGCTCACCTGCGGGGCCGGGGCGCCGCTCGGCCGCCGCCCGCAGCGCCAGGGCCATCAGCAGCAGCAGCAGCTGGAAGAGGCGCGGCCACCGGGCGCCGCTCCACGCCATCTTCCCCCTCCGCACCCGCCGGCCTGCCCGCGCCACCAGCCCCCGACCGCGGGGGGAGAGGGGCGGGAGTGGAAAACCAGGGGGGAAAGCGATGCCTGCGGGCCGGCGCGGCGCGGTACCGCTGCTGCTCCTCCTCCTCCGCAGCGGGCAGCAGCGAGGGGCGCTGCCGCCCGCCCCGGGCTTTATACGGCGGTGGGAGGGCCGGGGCGGCGAGGGCACCGGCGGCGCAACAGGAGCCGCTGGCGGCGCACGGTGCTGCTGCTGCCGCCGCCGGGGAGGGGCGAGCGGCCAAGCCCCGCCTCGGCCCCGCCGCCGGAGGTGCGGGAGCTGCGGGGATGGAGCGGGAGCTGCGGGGATGGAGCGGAGCAGGACGGGCTGGCGGGACGCGGGACCAGCGAGACCCAGCTCGGCCCGCGCTGCGTCCCCGCGTCGGTACCAGCCGGGTGCGGGGCCGGACTGGCTGCCAGTGCTGGCCGTGTGGGCAATTACAGTTGCCTGCGCCTCCGGACAGTTGCTCAGTGCTTTCATTGGCTGTTATGTCCACATAAACCTATTTCTGAAAATTTAATTTTGTTCGGGCGACTGTGAGCACCTGAAGCTGCTGCTCCATGAGCCAACAGAAACAGTGCGACCCTTTCTCATGTGCGCCCTGATGGCATTGGGACCGCGCTGCTCATACGCTCTGCTAGTGGAAGACATACCTGTCAAATACTCCATCACCTCAGCATCCAACTTTCCATAAAGACACAGGTTGTTTGCCTAATCTTAACACAAAAAACTGTTACACTTTTAACGTTAAAGAAACGCCAAAAAAACTGAAAGCAAGTACAGCGATGGTAAAGGAGGTGTACTGACCCACTCTTATTGTGATACAAAGTATTTTCAAAAAAACTGCTGTAAATCTTTAAAAGTCATGTAAAATTACTAGAGCAGATGTCAGCCTGTTGGAATCAGTGGGGATTTAGACCATGGAAATACTATTTGAAGACCAAAGGCATAATCCAAACCAAAAATTAGTGGTGAAAGCAACAGCTATGTACGTGAGATCTACCTATATAATCATCAAAGACACCTCATTTTTTATCCTAAATGTGTCTATGGGCTTAACAGATGTGCTTTCTTGGAGCCACAGAGAAAAGAAAAAAGGGGGAAAGAAGGGAAAACTTGACCTGGGCTACTGCAGCTGTAAGAACTGTGTGCTTTTATTTGGAACCCAGGACAGAAATTAGAGCCTGCATTATGCGCCCAGATACTTTTACGTTTAATTGGGAGAGCTCATGCTTTCTGGATCAGGCAGCACACAGGGCAGGGAGGGAGCAAATCAAAGAAAAAGGCTAGGTCTTTGGTCTGAAGGAGCTCCTATAACATAGAGGCCCATGAAAGTGGCAGCTGGGAACTGAAAATGTAATCATGCAATTGACAATGGTGTAGCTGCAAACTATGAAGAAACAAAACAGATCCTCCAATTCTTCGGCAATTACTCATGATATACGTTCTCCTGCCTCCTCTGCCAGGCACATAGAAATTTGCCAGAACAAATATCTTTTGAATGTAAACAGTAGGACCACATTTATGCACATGTCCATGATGGGATGATACTAAATCTTTGGTTTGTGTTTTTTAAACAAGGTCAAAAAATTTAGCTTATGAAAAATGATGATGGAAAAAATAACTAATATATCACAGCTATAGGTTGAAGGTAGAAAACAGCTTAAACAAGCATTTCAAAAGAGGTCCTCAACAGATCAAACCTCACCTCAGATCCAGAACAGCTTAATTGTAACACTTGTACTGAGAGATACAAAAGAAAGTGTAATTACAAAGATGAAAAAAAGTAAAAACACATCGAGAAGAGATTAAATCAGAAAAGACCTGTAGAACACACTTAATACCATCATCCCTGAAAAAAATGACTGATTTCATCAATAAAGTCTGAGAGGAAAAAGACAGGACCGTTGGGTAACATTTCAGAATACCATGGAGATGATGTCATGGCTCCCATGGGTGGGACGGGAAGCAGATGAAGCTTCAGCCTTGAGAACTGGGAGTAAAATCAGCAGCTGAATGTCACGTACATACACAGTGCTCTGAGAGATCAGTCTGGCACCTCACCTCTGTCATAAGCTAGAGAAAATACACAGGTCCTGAAACAGCACTGTTAGGTGAAAACCAACAGGCATAAAGAGGACGGAGCAGCCAAGAGAGATCCCATGAGGCATTTTGTTATCAAAATATACACGTAAACAGTAGCAGGGAAGAATGAAAAGAATTAGTGTAAGAACTCTGTAAATATGCAACAATGAAAAGAAAGGAAATTGCTGGAAAAGACAGATTCCTAATGTATGAAGAAGATGGATTGAGAGAACTGCAATATAAACACAGCTCCTACCTGTAAGTGCAAGCCCAGACTTGGACTAGAAACTTATACATTTTTCTTGTCATTTTCCGTGGTCTCTTGAAGGCTAGTTTCATTTTCAACTGTTCTTAGAAAATGCAAGCTTTGTCCCCAGAGAGAAAACAGAACTAAAAGCTACCCAAAACACTCTTTCAAAGTGACAGATGTGGTCAGGACATCTCCCTCCCCCCAGAGGCTTCACTCGGACATTGGCCGATGGAAAATGTTTGTGAAACTCCAGAACTGAGCTCCACCAGCTGTGCAGTGCCCAAGGGCTCTGTCTCGCCCTGCCTTCACAGACACTTGGGTCAGAAATGCTACTTCTGTCCACAAATACCAACTTCAAGGCCTGAACTGGCAGCTGGTAGTTTGCAGGGTCTTCAGCTCTCCTGATGCTGTTGCTTCAATATTGTATTACTGTTACAGCAACTCACCATTTAAAACTCTGAACTGCTAAGTAGGAACTTACCCTCAAGCCAAAATAATTTTAAAGAATAACATAGGCAGTGTGTAATGTAATGTGCAAATATACCTGTTATGCTACAGAGGCTAACTGCAGAAACAATTCCTACATCTCTCCCAAAACACAGGGTCACATTCTTGCTCTTGTCATTATTTGTTCTTTTGACTTTATCAAGCCTTTTTCCTTCTGCTCTGCAACAAGGTCATTTCTTCATGATTCAAAGAAATTAATCAGTTTGGTTAAGCAGACATGGAGGAGAGAGTTTTAGCTATGGATCTCTGAACATGATAGTCCAAGGAGTTTTCTTGTCCTAAAACTACAGCAGTAGTGAGGAAGACAAGAACAGTTTTGCAAGAAGTCCTCACTTCTGAAAGTTAACTGTGAAAAATGATTTTCTAACCTTTTAATCAGTTGCCACTTTTTTTTTTTTTTTCCCAGAGCCTGTGCATTTTCAACAGATCAGCACTAATATCTACGATTCAGCTGGCAGGCATTTGGGCAAAATTCTACAGGACCTCTGCATAAGACAATAGCTTCCTGAATTGTTTCTAATCTCAATTCCTTCAGTGCCTCTTTCTCAGATGTTTAGAGAGTTCTTTTATGGTCTTGGTAACTCTCTGTCTGTATCCGCCTATCCATAA
This sequence comes from Pseudotriccus pelzelni, assembly GCA_035584735.1. NCBI lineage: Eukaryota > Metazoa > Chordata > Aves > Passeriformes > Tyrannidae > Pseudotriccus > Pseudotriccus pelzelni. Next base: position 13,595,196 of record JAWMRA010000009.1, on the reverse strand, counting down.
GTCTCTTTCTTGACTGTCTGTAGGAAATTATCATGGGGTTCGCAACTTCCATCTTCCCTAAACCATCACCAGTGCTATATTTCAAAGTGCATATGGTCCCACACTGAACGGAAACAGAGAGAGTTACCATACCAGCCCACCACTGCAGTCAAAGAGAGAGAGGTCCTGTTGCAGGAAGCTGCTTTCTAAACCACAGACACTTCTTATGGACCTTTTTCACATCCTCTGACTATTCTTCATTTCACCGTCTTTATAAAAAACAGTCTTTGCTCCTGCTGTGCTTTGCCTGTCCTTGAACTCATCTCATCTTGCATCTAGGCCTCTAAAGCTATTCTTTTATTCTGGAGCCCCACTAGAATATCTTTGCCATAAATGCTGTGATGGAAAAGTGTTGGTCACATGAACTTCCTTCCCTAATCTTATAACACTGAAATTGTTCATTATACAGTAATTAAAACAAAAGAAAAATAACAAGATTGGTCTGTGGAAAGCCACATGACAGAAGTAATTGACAACATTTCCCCAGCCGCAGTATAATATAATAGTAATAGAAATTGACATTCTAAAGTAATAAAAAAATTAAAAATCACTTTTCAGTCATAGGAAGAAACCTTCTTCAGCTATGTTTCATTTAGATGCCTGAAGTTGCTTGAATTTGACCATAAGCCAACAAAACAGTAGAATTAAACTAGAATATTTTTTTTTCCACAAAAACATTAATATGAATGTGAAAGTCCATCTGGCAATAATATGGCATTAAATGTGCATCACACTGCTTGACTTATTATGTGTATAAGAGCCTGTAATAAGAGCCTCTTAAGTACTTCAACCCTAATAAGAGATCTTCCATAGACAATTTATTTCCAAAGAATCAGGCTAAATATTACTGAAATTCTAGTCTTGCTGCCTGAAAACAGTTTCTCTTTGGTTGCCTCCCTTTAATTTATCCTCAACTTCAATAAGAACATTTCTTTGAGTTGCTGCCCTGGTCTTGTTACTGTGGGTGTGATCCAGCCTGTTGCCAAGATGTGCCGAGTGCTCCTCAGGGATGCTGAACCCCGCTGGTTTCAGTGGAGGCTCAGCACCTTTTGCTATTGAGCGCTGAGTGAACCCTTTGGGCCACAGTCATAGTTTCTTTCCCAAACCAACCAATCAGAAATTACTTGATTTTATTCACTCATTTATAATTATAGCTAAAAATGGCCCACATGAGCAAAAGATTAATAGTGTTAGCAAGCATTTTCAGGGTATAATTGGCTGTCATCCCATAATTACTCAAAAAAGATTGAACGAGTGGCTTTGAAATTACAAGGAGAGTTACATTCCTGTACTGAGATGGGAGCAGCAAGACATGAGTGCTCATGAAAAGCCGTGCTAAGTTTTTGTCTGTGGTCCATGCTTTGGCATTATGACATGATTGCTCCAGCCTCAAGGGCCTATACTGTGCTATAGAACTCACTGAACAGCATAAGAGAATAAATCCTGCTGGCCCAGCCTTAAACCAGATGCATTAAACCTCTGTCACTGTTTCTGGTGGACACAAATATCTGATCCCCATTTTTCACTTTCATTGCATTCATGTTTATGTGATCTACATAGGCAGAGAAACTAAAAATTAAATCCTTCAGACTAAGCTGATCACAGTTGATCTTGTAAAGATTTCACTCCCATCACCCAATAAACTATAAAATGCTTCCCAGAGTCTCAAATAAGAGGTGTTGAAATGCACAATTAATCATAATGACTAATGTAAAATGTTGCTTTTGTTATTTTGGGATGCAGAAAAGAATATAATAGAAAAAAGAATTGACAATCAAGAAAACTGGCAAAAAGAAAAATAATTTTAAACATTAACTGTGGGATTCATAGAAACTAGTAGAAAAATGCCTGTAAGAAATTTTCTGCAGCTGGGAAGCACTTGAAGTTTTGTGTCTGTCCGCAAACGATCATAATGTAAAAGTGTTCCTCTGCACAGTCCTGTGATGCTGGACAGACTGAAGTGTGTCACAGAGGAGGGGAGGTCAGTATGTGTTTTACAATAGTTGACCTAAAGCCTATTTTTTTTGTGATTTCAGAAGACTAGTGGAGAGTTCTAGAGTGGCAATTTGGGAAAACCGCTGGGGCAGAGAAGCACATCCCACAAGTATTCCCCTATGGGAAGACATCAGATTTCACATTCTCTGTTACTGGAATGGTTTTGGTCGAAGTTTCTTTTCCTGCCTCTGCTCTGAGAGTTTTGTGTCTGTTCTGTCTGTCCACAATGATCTCATTCTTTCCAGCTGACTTGTATAAGGTCAATAGAAACTGCTGTCTGACAAAACCTAATTTTGACAGGTAGGTCTTTTTAGTAATTTAGTTTGATTTATAACAACACTGCCATTAAATTAGTCTTATTTCATACTTTCTGTATGATCTAAATGAGGAATCACAGATGGCCCCAAAACAACTTCTGGCAGCATTTCTGGAGCACTGGATCCAAGAGAGAAAGAAAGGAGGTGGACTGATCATTATTTTGCTGCTACAAAGTCCTCTCCCACAGAGCCTTTCAGCTCCCACTTTTCAGTAGGCAGTGTGTGGAAGAGCAGCCACAGGAAAGGTGAGGAAAAGCTGAGAACCACAGACCTTTCCTAATTTAGTCATTGGTCAAAATATTATATGGCTTTGCAATACCTAACTATTTTGCCTCCTGACAAAAAAACTCTTTTATAGGGAAAAAAGGTGGCGGCCAATAAAAACAAGGTGTGGAAAGTAAAAATAGCATCTTTAAATGAACAGCTAAATACAGTTACCAGGAAAGCTGAGGTTTTGAGCACTGTCTTTGGCATAAGCAAGCAAGCAAGCAAATCTCATGACTCAATCAGTAGGAAAATGTGCTTTCAAACTTAGAAACATTTAGGAGCTTTACACCTTTGAGGGTTTTTTCCTCTCGTCCTCTTCTCCCATCTTGCATTGTGTGTGTACATAGTTTTATTTGATAGAAGGGGATATAAGGGAGGTTAGGTGCAGATCACTACCAGAAAACTTGCTTTGCAGAGCAGGGTTCACAACTGTTAACCCACACTTTTGGACTTAATCACTTCACTTAGTCACTGATAGGGCAAGTGTGAGAGCAAAACAAATTCAGACCTTTAACCCTAAAATGCCCAGGAGTTACTGAAGCAATAAAAAGTTTTAGGTTACAGGCTGTATACAGTGAAAGCGAAATACATCCAGTACACTGGATGCTTCTTTTCAATTGTATTTTTCAGATCAGTGAGCAAAAAGCACACATGCCTTTTTTTGAGACCGGGAGCTTGACTGTTCTCAGCTTACATGGAAAGGGGCACAAAAGAGGCAAACTGTGAATAGCTGCATAGTTGTGATGAATGTTACCCACTCTCCATTCAAGACAACTCACCTATCTGCTGTTAATGGAATGACTGGAATAAACTGAGAACTTCCAATAGATCCTCAAGAGGACTCTTTTCAAAAGATTTTGAAATTGAATTCTTTTTAGCACATCACTCAGCAGAAGCCAGGAGGATGGCTACTTTGAATCTTTGAAATATTTTCTCAGAGACTGCAACTGTGCTTCTTTAGTTTGGATGCTCAGGAAGATGAAGTCTCTAACTAAAATAATTCTGATGACTTGTCAAGGTTGGCAAAACCTGACACTGGCAGTACATCTTGCTCCTGTAGTCTGGGCTTTAGGAGTGTAGTTTCAGAGGTGATCTGGCTGCTTCACTTCCAGATAATCCAAAGCCTGTGCTGTTCAAGGCAAAAATACAGATTAAGTCTACATTAGGGAATGCGATGGAACGAAATTCCTTCCTGTTTAAAGTAAACTAAACAAACCTGCTTTACATATCGGAAGGAGGCAGCAACCTCCTCCAGAGTGGGGAGAAACAGTGTGATGGATAAACAGCAAGAGTCACAGGTAGCCCTGCAGTGCTCCAGCACTGTGAAGGGCTGTTTATAAAATCCCAAACAGAATTAACAAAGTGGCCAAGATGGCACATAGACTAAATTACACACACTGGCAAACCTGCATCTCTATCTTCTTCAGCTTTTCTCTCTTCCTCAGTCTTTTTTTCACTCCATCAAAAGGATATGTGTAGTATATTTTCCTGCAGCCAAAATCACTTCTGTAGGGTTTAGAAAAAAGGAAAATTACAATACTCAATAGTATTCTCAGATAAATCATGCAGGCAGCCTCCATTCCAGGGTACCTAAAGGAGGCAGAAAAGTTGGAGGCACAGAGCACACATCCCCAGGACACTCATAGTAAATGGCCAGGAAAAATCCATCCTGTTGTCATAGCAAAGCAAAAGGGTGGATACAAGTCCCCTTTCCTTGTATCCCTGTACCAATGTAAGGATATACTTGCCTTCGAGATATTTACACATTAACAATGTTCTTTGATATAGCCAGAATGCAATAAGGAAAAATATTAGAGCCCCTATATCTGACTCTGGTAGGCAGCTATCTAGCAAATTATCACCTCTGCAAAACTCTTATGCACAGGAAAGTCTTATTAATGTGGCTGTCTCATTGTGCTTATATTCTGCACGCTAAAATTTAGAATTCTTCTGAAATAAGGCCTTCAGAACTCACTGTGCTCAGCTGTAATGCTCCCCACATGTAGTGGGGAATATCAATACTTGCATTCAGGTTCCCAGAGCAGGACTTGTACACGTGATTCAGGGGAAAAAAAAAGTCAGTAATACTACTCGTTACTCTGCTTGGAAAAGCTACATAAACATTAGTGTCAAGCTACTAAGGTGTTTCTAACCAGAGATATTGTATACGAATTATAAACAAAAAAATAACCTTTACATCAGCCATTGTCCTATCATTTCCCTTTCCTGTATTCTCGTTTTCAAGACGCTTCTTGTTCACTTTTATTTTACTGCACTATGCTCATGAAATGCATCTAGAACTGCATTAGCCCAGTCTCAGTATAAAAGCTCTACAGGTCCATGCATATTTCATTCTCTGTGTTTCATGATAGGGACATGTGACTATCTTTAGCTCTGTTGTGGTTTTTTTGTATAATTGTTTGTCCTGCCCCCTCTGTGTGCAGATGACTCAGCTGTCTCTAGGTTCACCAGTTTGCTCCAACCTGGAACAGTGCTCAGGAACATCAGCACACTTTTCTAGCCCTTTGGTGAACGGATTCAGCCAAAAGCACAGCATTTCCAGTCACATGGCCTTCATTTTTTATCAAAATCCTTTTGAGGTTGTTGGTTCATGAGAAGGAGAATCAGATCCCAATACTGTGGATCACTTTGCATGTATTTTTATACTCCAGTTGGAGTGTCTGTACCTACACTGAATGCAGATCCAGGCAGTTGTTGGCTCAGGCCCCTGCAGGTTAGTGCCATACAAAAGATTTCAAGCTGCCAGATAACATAAAAGCCACGGTTTCCAGTTCTCAAAGTACTGTCCATGAAGTAATTTTGAAATTGTATTGTGTGCAAGAAACTAGGGACTCCTACAAATGTTACTGGTTTCTTATCCCAAGGCAAAGCAATTAGGTAATTTTTTTTATTTTTCAACCTTGCCTTCCTAAATAACACATCCCTATTATAACCATCTCTGGAAGTTTTTCCGAGAAAAAGATATTTAGTAAACATTTTTCCTCAGCATGAAACATGAAGTAATCCTAGCAGATTATTAGTAGTTTGATTTTATTATTGCTATCAGTTTAGTAAATATGGTATTGTTTGGCTCCAGAAGAGTGTCAAACACATTGTGCACAGCATTGTGGTGACAGCCTGCAAAAGCCTACTGAGCACCAGCTGGGATAGCAGGGGACTAGCAATCTGAATGATGATGTTGAGACTGTTATTAAATATTTACTGAGCCATCAGGACTCCTCACATCACAATATAAAGCTGTTGTGAGGTATTATTATTGCCACAGGCTATTCATGTTACTCAGTTTTAAGGTTCACCCCCCCCAAAAGGTAATAATGACAACATCCCCAGCTTTCCAGCCTAAAGAATAAAAACCACTTGCTTCCAAAATAAAATATAATGTTTAAATTGGACCATACTTCAAGTAGCTACCAAAGCCAGAGACAGAACTATGACACAATTTCCAAAGCAAAACAAAGACAATATCAAGGCAGAAAAAAATCCCCTTTAAATCAGCGAAATTCAAGAAAACTCATATACCACTGAAGCCAGGATTCTGTAAAATCTCAGTGGTAGCCTCTTTCTCTCCTTGATATCTCATGGGTTTTTTTTCAAGTCAATATCAGAGAGAATGAAGATTCTTGTTGTTTTAGTGAGAGTAGGCCATTTAATCCTGCTCTTCATATCTTCCTTCAGCTGCTCAGAAGCAGCCCAGATTGCTGTATATCAATATGCATTTGTTCTGTTGAATTGCTATAAACAATCCTCTAGTTCTCAAAAATAATTTTAGCTTTTTATTCCCCCTGTGCTCCAGTACTATTTGAGGCAGCTGATGGTGTAGCTGAATATAAGCTTCCATAAACAAACACTCTGCATTGGAACTGAACTGCACGTAGGCCATCCACACAATCTTTCCACTCTGTCTGCTTCTCCCTGCAGCCAGTTGGCGAAGATGTTTTGGCTGTGACTCCACTATAGGTCATTCCACATCAGACCAACAACCAACTGGAGTGAAGAAAAAACTACTCATTAAATGTCCATGGTTTTCAGTCGGCATGTCAAGAGCCTCGGACAAGATGCACTTCTCTTCTGAAAAGGATCAGCACTCCCATGCTGGCCTTCAAAGCTGAGCTCTGTTTTTGGGAGTCTGTGCTGTTCACCTCTCAAAGACAGGGAACTTACTGCAGCAATTAAAACTTTACTGTCTGAGTTTGCTTTTCATATCGTGCAGACGGGATATTAGCCAGAGATTTGCTTTACAATCACCGTTTATATCATTTACTCTTGTTCTTTTCATCTCAGAGAAAGCCTAACCTTTTTCCCATGGAATTTCTCTTAAGTGAGTCACAGAAGTCAACTGCTGCCCAGGCACTCACAGGAAAAAAGGATTTACATTTTACGTGCATTTTTAGGAACACTCTTCTGTCACACCATTCATCTCAATGACTAAATTAGGTCATCCCTTTGCTTTTTTCCCTCTTTGCATTGTAGAGGAAAACAGACGTGATTTATTATTCCCTTATTATGGAGGAAGCTTGATTCTGAATTTGTCCATCCACTTCTAACTCCACGCAAACCTCAGCCTGTGATTCCCATCATTTTGGGGTTCCATAACCAGAGAGCATGACTGGGCAGAGAAAGGCTTTGACACTTGGATGATTAAACATTTATAAAACACCTAATTTAGATGATGGGTGGGTGAGAGCAAGGAAGCAGCACCTCTCTGTGACGCGGTCTCCCCATAACCCACTGAAAAATATTTGGCAGTAAGCAACAATTCAGAAAATAGGTACTAGCAAACACGCTTTGTTTCTCCATGTATGCTGTGGCTGAGGTGGCTGTTCATGAAAAGTCACTGGGGGACAGCAAGTCACTGGGAACAGGACCTGCAACCCCTCTGACAACACCCTGGTCCTCCCCGCCTGCCCCGAGATCACTCCCCACAGCAGTGCTGTTGGGAACCCTGTGCCTTTGCAGTGGTGATAGAGGACGTGAATACTACTTTTAAGGAAACGATTCCTGCGAATGCTTTCCAGCCTTCTACAGACTTTAAATTTATGGAATAAATGCTTAGTCTTGCACCAAAACTCATTTGCGAGTTGCATGTGTAAACTTTTAAACCAAAGCAATGTTTTGGACTTGTGATCTACTCCATTATTAGCATGGAACTGATGGGACTTAAAAGAAACTTAGTTACTGCTCCACAGTCCCGGAAATCTCCAATAAACAGGGAAATGTCTTACTAAATCTAATATAACAACTAAATCAAGTATCTTACTTAGACAATTTCATCATATATGAAATATATTTCTTTTTTGAGAAAAAAATATAGTTCTTATATTTTAACATGAGAAGAGACACTTGATCAGGTTTTCTGACCAGAATGGCACACTCACTGCATTCCTCTTACATACACTCAGAGCAAAAAAGAACATGCATTAGATTAAAACATTTTGGTCTCCAGCAGAGTAAACTGTTGATGCCATTCTGACAGCCATCAGCTATTAGTAGAATTGCTGGAGGAGTTTGTAAGAAGGCATTTGCAAATGCTTTATCAATACATATTTACCTTAGCAGCAGCAGGACAGACAGCATCAGTTGTTGTAGTCTGGGTGGATGAGCCTTGTTCTTCCTCCTAGCTGAACAAAAAACACCTGAATCAATATGAATTGCAGGAAGATAGCTCAGGAGCTATCTGGGGCAGAAGGTAATGGTCTCAGGAGAGAAATGAAGATTCAGGAATTACAATAGTTGTACAATTTCTACCTGTAATCTGGCAGCACCAAAGCACATCTCCAGGACAGCACATCTCAAGGAAAGCCCTCATCATGCTCTCTTATCCAGTCGCTCCAGGCGGCAGCTTGATTATGCTGATATTTTTAGTCCCTCTTCTCCTGCTTTTCCCACTGTCAGCAGCTATATTTGTATTTCTAAATGGTGAAATTCTAATCATAAATGTAGATTAACCAAGAATCATCTAATCTGTATCTGAAAAATACTGCTCTAGCTGGATCTAAGCTGAGATGTAGGGATTATGTGGTGTTAGGTGCCCTCTGGACCAGGTAGTTAATTGCCTTTGACTTTGCAGAGCTTTAGCTCAGAGGATTTTGAAGTCAAACATGTTTTATAGATGTTTACACCTCATTACATCTTTCTGAAAAGATAAAAACTTGACTTGTGCATACTTCTGTCTGCAAATGTGGCTTGAGTTTATCCGACAGTGAAAGCTTTTGCTAAATTTCACCACGTACTGAAGTGCAAATCCCCAGGAAAAACAATTTGCTGTAAAGATTTCATATTTGCAGCTTAAGAGATGTTGATTAGTTACTGTTTTATCCTGGCACCACATTGCAGTAGCTTCCTTAGAGCATACATAACCACCGACATTTTTTAAATTTATTTTCTATTCATTTTCTTCAATATGGACTTCTGCACAAATACTTCCTTCAGCTAAACTTATTGCTTCCCATGTTTTCTGCAACACAGAGGTACGTTCTTGTTCATTTCAATGGCTGGCTTTAGTTCTTGCTGCATTTTAATACTAGCTCGCTACCTCTCACAGCCTTTCCAAAGTTTGTCCAGTGGAAAGGACAGGGCACAGTGAGCCCTTGTCTGTGTTGAACAACTTTGCTTGTATTTCTTTTCTGTCCCAATATGGAAACAGGCAGAATAGAGACATAGAGCGTCGGCAAGCTCAGCCTTAGTCTGCTGAAAGACCTATACTTTCCAGGAGCCACAAATTCTCTTCTTAGAAAAATGAGACATTCGCTAACACAACAAAGCAGTGTGCCTTGTTTCCATTGTACAGCCATAGTCGGTGGGATTAAAAAAACTTATACACCAGTTAGAAAACAGGATTGGCTGCACAAGTAGAAAAGACAGGGTTTAGGTGCTAACGTGTAGGTCTTTGGCAAATATATGCAGCCCTTACAGTATCAGGATTGATTTTTTTCAAATTCCCAAGGGCAAGTGTTGTTCCTTGTAATACTACATGGCTGGAGAGAGCCACAGTGAGACAGAACCTGAGCTGAAATACTGAAATATCAGCTGGGGTTGGGAAAGATTCATAAATAACTGAAGGAGCAACTTACAGCCTGTAAAGACTGTTGGAGAGACTTCCTCAGTGATGTATATGACAACTCAGTTTTACAGCAGGGTATAACTAAACAGACAGTGGACAAGAACAGAGCAATGCCTGTGCAAGTTCAATTACCTTGGGAAGTTGTGCTGTTCAAATTGTGCCAAAAAAAATCCCAACATTCAGGAGGAACTGTACACTTACACAAGAGAGACTATACTTCAGAGCAGGAATATGCAGCCAGGACCTCAATTACAAAACACTCCTGCGCTGACATGCAGGTCATGCATAACACCAGGAAAACACTGCTGTAAGCCACTAAGTCAAGGCAGACCCAAAGCATTTAGTGTCTTCAGGGTCAAAACGTATAACTGGACCATTTAAATTAGCAAGTTACCTTTTGTTTATACTTCTCTTCTTATGAATAGCTTTAATTACAGCCTTCACCACAAACCTTCAGCCTCACTGGTTTGTTTAGGAGTTTCCACACAGCATCTGCCACCCACTGCTCCCTCCTGGGGCACTGTGCCAGCTCACTGCACCACCACAGTGCCAGCACCACCGTGCCAGTGCTGACTCCCAGCTCCCCATGCACTGTTATGGCAGCATGGCAGTATTTGAACACTTACCTTTGGAATACACCTTTGTCCATGTTCCTTGAAGTTGTGATGTAGAGTTGCACGGGAATTTTCCCGTTGCTGAACATCTCTGTGTCACACTCTGTAGCACGGGAATCAAGGAAGAAGAGGCTCCTAGCCAGAAGGCAGCCAGACCATCAGTACCTGTACTGCACTAGCCCACTCTCTCCTCTTTTTCCTGCATGTATTTGCCCTCCAAGGTTGATGGGGGTTGTGCATCAGGGGCAGGGACACAAGAAGCTTCGAGGGTCCTGGTGTATACAGAACCAGTGCAGGCTCCCCTCTGTGCTGCTCAGCTTCCCACCTGTGTCTGTGTGTCTGTTTGCTCCTCGGTAAAAGGCAAGCAACAAAGGAGAAATATTGACTCCCTCAGATGGTACCAGCTGCCCTGGTTCAATAACTAGGTCAGCTAAAGGTTAAACCAGCTGAGGCATGAGCAGCAAGTTTAAATTTAACAGAGAAAAAAAAAAAAAGCCCAACACAACTAAAGCCTGGGGGGAAGCCTGGAGCAGATTCCTAGGCCTGCCTGGCACAAGTCTCCTGTCCCTCATCCTCTCCTCCACTGCCCTGCAGTGTGGTCCATGTCACAGCCATGCACACTCAGCCTACCTCATGTCTAGGGGTCTAAATCTACCTCAGACATAAACCAGTGACATTAAAGCAGCACTGAAATCAGCCTGTTTGCTGTGATGTACCCTGCTGTGATATATTAATAACTTTTTGCTTTCGGTAGTAAATTCTGTCAGAAATCATAGTCCAATTCCAAATTATACCATTTACCAAACCTAATGCAACTTTAAGGACATTACACAGTATTTTGTCTAAGTATTCTAAATCAATCATGGTTTTAACATACTTTCATGCACATTTTTTGATTTTCCTAGTGGTGCATAATTGCATTTGAAGCTTAGGATTTTGCCACTTGGGTGGGAAAGACAGATCGAGCTTTCCACACTCATGTAGGGAATACATACTTTGGAGATAGTGTAATCTGAAATTCTTCCACTAAGAAAATCAGAATGACATCTAAGCAAACCGCCTGTGGATCTCACTGCCAGGTTTTAAGCAGTGAAAAATTAATTTCTGTGCTAACACTGCCACCCATTGAAAAATAGGAGACACAGTCATTATATATCCCCGTTTTCATCTCTTCTCCCGTTCTGGTATGCTGCAATGCTCTCATGTATACCTAACCATCACTGCTGTCTTTACTAACAGTGTTGTTAATAAAGTGTAATCAGGTAAAAAATGTAAATAATCTAGAACTAAGGGATAGGACAAATATATCTATAGAACAGAAGATGAACTCTCTCCAGAACAAAATCAGTAATGTATGGAAGTCTCCTTGTGAATGGTGACAGGGAGCTACTAGAGCAATCTGATCAGTACGTAAGCATATATAAGCATATATATCATGAAAGAACATACAAAGCCCTGATCCAACCCAACAGAATTCTCCACTAGCTGGGCTTTTCCATCCACCCTGAGAGCGCTTTTTTCTTCATTATTCTCTCCCTCTGATCTCTTGCTGTTTTCTGTGGTGCTCTTACAACTTTTTTTATCTCCTGTTTCACTGATTTTAAGATCAAGTCACATAATTGCTTTTTGCATGACATGGCTTCTTCATCTTGTGGTGCAGTGGTGGTTTCCCCTCCTTGCAACCTGTACCTGTTTCCTTGCCCTAATCATGAGAGGTTCCCTTACCTGCAAGTTTCTCTGGTTCCACAACTTCATCCCTGCATCATGCTTTTATCTTCACCATTTATCAGTTTTGTAAGTATTCCTGTCACAAATTACAGCTATCCATATCCTACAATGCCCATTAGTAGTCAAACACTTTAGCCATGCTATTTTTCAATAAATTCCCTTGAACAAAGATTTGATTTTCTTTATTATCACTTGTATTTCCAATGAGTTACCCCTATACCTAGAGTATATCAGCTAAATTCAGTTCAGGAAAAACAGTTGCTTTCTCCTTCCCTGACTCACCTTTTGTTGTGCAGTCTTGCTCCCACTCTCAGCTTCTGGTCAAATTTATTCTTGTTAGTAAAACCAACATGAAGTACGTGAGGGATGTAACGGCTGCCCTTGGGTCAACAAAACGACCCAAGGAGACCTTATGATGATCATTGCAAATATGAATTAAAATGTTTTTAAAAGACCAACTATTATACAATGTACTTTAAAACAATGCTCCTTCTCTTTTTCAGTTAGGAAGATTATTCTCTCATCTTCAATCAGCAAACAGCCAATCCTGATTATGACTAAAGGAGTAAATTACTTTTTTTTTGCTTACACTTATAATTTTGGTTTCTGGGAATCAAAATTAACTATGCTTTTTTTACTGAGAAACATCATATAAACTATGTCTTTCTGTGCTATATAGATCCTAGGGTTTCATTAAGTGACTGCATCTCCTGTTCAGCTGGAAAGTAAAAACTTAAAGGGACGATACAGATGGAAAGGTCGTTAACCGAACTACAGAAATCCATCTGCAAATCTCACTCTGTAAAGGTTTTATGTAACAGCTCCATCTCACTGAGATGCTATTGAATAACAGGCAGCATGCTGAAAGTCTTCTAATGCTTTCCAAAGCCTGGATTTATGGATGGGGAGTAAATCACTTTATTGCTTATAGTCTGATGGATGAAGATTGGAGAGTTCTAGTCTGGTGATTTATTAAATATGGACGCTGTTATGGGTTCTTTCAAAATGAAGTAAGACACCTCAAAGAATTATTTATCCTGCATTCAGCACAATCAGTTTCAGAAATGAGAAAGTCCCCAGAAGTTCTTGTAAAATTTAAGGATTAAGCATTTTTCAATTAAATAGCAATAGGAAAAAAAGTGAGATTATAAAGGTGGTAAGATGCTGTTTGGTTAACTAAAGATAGTTTTAGTTAGGACTTCACATGCAGTATTTTTACCTTCATAAGAGACGGTGAACTGTTTCACAAGACAAAAGTTTATGAGGTGCGAGACCAGTATCAGTTATCCGGTTACTCAACCAATGGAAAGTTCCTCTAGTTCAATGCTCTCTCTGTCCTTTTATGATCTGAGGCTGCAGAACTTCTTTCCTGTTCTTACAGAATTCGGGCAAATCTAAGATGCTTAGCTTCCACTTCTTACTCCTTAGCTGGAGCAGGAACATACTTGTTCTCTTGGGTTATCTAATTCTTCACCTTATTTACTAATTTTGCTAAGTACACGCTAAAGGAACAAGCTGGAGTAACTTGACCACTAGACTTGAGCAGCATAAAATCCAGAAATATAAATGGCAACTTCATTGTTGGGTTTCACTATATTTGAGAAACTTATTTTAAGCACAGGTATCTTTGCTTTGATTATACTTCACAGAATTGTTACTGTCCGCAAACTGAAATTTGCTTTAAGATGTGAGAGTTGCAGCACTTTTTTCCTCCACATCTTGACGTGAAGTTGATCATTCTGAACCTTTGGCGTTCTCACATTCTTCCCTTACTGCTCTACGGAGATGTACATGAATTTTTCTTTGTAATTTTGTATGCAAGATTGTTGAGACAATGGTGTTTTTCCAGGACTTATGCTGAATACCTAAGAACAACATTTGAATAAAAAAATTTTAATTACTTGGAGGAATAAAAATACAGTCTCCTGGTTATGCTGTATTAGCCCAAGCTCCTAATACCTTACTTAAATTTGCATACTCTCCCCAGTTTATTGTCAGTGGATGAATTTATGATGCCAAGATCCTTTTTACCACGGGCAAAGGGATGCCTGTTTTGCTTACTTGCAAAGTATTATTCCATCCTGTTGTCAAACAGCCACAGACCTCATTCTAATGCAAAATGTAAATTTCAACTCTGTGCAGCACTTGCCATGGAAGTAAATAGGTATTTTCAAGTATCTCCAAAACAATCTTTTTGGAATATTTATTTGAGTAACTCTGCTCCCTGCTGAAGTCACCTATCAAATGTGCTTGAGCCTGGGACTTCAGAGCTACAGGCAGCACTAAAGCTGTGTGTCACCCCTTTGCAGGGATGATAATGGTACACTTACTCATATGAATCCCTAGAGGACAAGTCTGGTCCGGGGTCTTTTACTTTGGTTTCTAACATATGTAGGTTCTATTCCTTACTCAAGCAATCACAGACTTTTAGCAGATTTTAGCAAGACTGAATTTCTGATATCTCATTAACAGCTGGTTATTAAAGCACAACATTTTTTCAAAATAATAATAATAATAATAATAAATCAATTCCCTAAGGATAGTGCTGATGAATCAAAAATGCACCTCCAGCAATGCCATATACAAGGAACTTTAGCAGCAGAGGCTAACTTTAAAAAGGCATAACAAAAAATTTTAAAGGCTTTCAGAATAGTCTGAACTGTTGTCTCAAGTTTGTACAATTCTTCCAACATCAAGGTTCATGGCAGCAATGGCACTTCTCTTTTCCTCTGCTTTTTGACTGATCAGGAACAATCAACAAATTGGAAATATTGAACTAAAGGAATCTTTAGCAGAACTAGAATACAATTGCAACTGCTGTCAAGGTCCTCTTCCTGTAGCTGGATCCCGGGAACTGTTACACGTGCCTGCCTGTATGCTGGGGCAAGAAACAGAAACTTTATCCATTGCTTGGACATGTAATAAAGCTATAAATGCTAAAAAAAACACTTGCCATCTCATGTGTCTGCTTCTGAAGTGGAATTGTTCTGTTTATTATTCCTGCACCCTCACACCAACAAGCAGACTTAAAATCCATGAAAACCATGGAATAAATGAGGAGGAAAGATAAGTGGAGAAACTGAAGAGTAACTAACTTTTTCCTTGCCTCAGGACACACTCATACAAAAAGCAATTACTAAAGGACTATTAAACAGGAGCAAACACGGACATTTATATTTCCTGTCTCCTCTAAACTTCCATTACTGAAAATATAAACTTTAGGTTTCAAAACAACCAAAATCAGGAAATGTTTAGGAGTCATACTTGACAACAGATTTATCATCAGATGTGGTGGGCTGACCTTTGTGGGATGCCAGTTGCCCACCAAGCCACTCTATCACTCCCCCTTCTCAGCTGCACAGGGGAGAGAAGGTAAGATGGAAAAGGATTCATAGGTTGAGCTATGTCAGTTGACTAAAGCAAAAGTGAAAGTTTGTGAGCGCACAAAGAGAAAAAAAAAACCACTTTATTCTTCTCTTTTTCTTTCTTCTACAGCAAGTGATGTCTGGCCACTTCCTGGGAAGCAGGGCTTCAGAACATGTAGCAGTTGCTCTGGAAGGCAAACATTAATGCCCCCGCTTCCTCCTCCTCCTTTCCTTAGCTTTCATATCTGAGCTGACATCACATGACACCATCTTTGGTCAGTTTGGGTCAGCTGGTCTAGCTGTGTCCCCTCCCAGGATCTTCCCCACTCCCAGCCTGCTGATGGGAGCTGGAATGTTGAGAGACAGCACTGACGCCAAAACACTGCTGTGTTATCAACACCTTTCCAGCTACCAACATAAAGCACAGCACTGGAAGGGCAGCTGTGGCAAAATGAAGCCAGACCAAATATACCAAATTAATACAATTTTACACTGATTTTAGATCGTTCTTTTCACATCCATTACATCGTTTTGAACGTATGTATTTGGATAAGAAGTTGAAAACTACAGAATGTGAACACCAAGGCAAAACTACCAAAGAATACACAGGAAAATATCAGCATCTCTTTATTAGGCTCACTGCTAACATTAATATTGAATATAGAAGTAGTCCTCTTTTTTTAGGAATCAAAGTATTAAGAAATAACTACTATGAGTAGTTACTTTACAATTTCAAATCTCTCAGGAATAAAAAGGTTGCCACATATTTCTATAAATCACAGTATTCATCTATGCAGATAAAGGGTTCTTATTTCAATACTACAAATTATTTCACCAGAGTACATAAAAAAAAAAATCATAAAGCTTTTTTCCTTTATAGAAATGTAACTGTAACATGGACATTTCTCAAATTCTTACTGGAGCTCTGCAATTCACTGGGAAGCTGGGAGATCCATATCCTTCTTTCTTCTATATAAAACTTCTAGATTTCATCACCAAACTCCCGATTGCTGTTTCCTATCAGCACCATGCTCAAAAAACATGAAGTCCTTAGGGGGTAAAAGAAAAGGAAACAAACAAATACTTAATGTGGTTCTTCTTTCACAGATCTCTTGGCTACTTTGAGAGGTGTTCACCTTCCTCTCTGAAACCTCAAATGATAAGAAGGTGGGAGGGCCTATTGCCATGCCCCCATCACTTGGGTCTCTCAGAATGGGACACTCACAGAGAGAGATGGTGAAAGACCAACAGGGAAACTCTGAATTTATCACTAGCCAAAGCTATGCTTCCTTTGCTCAGGATTCCTGCCCTGGCTTTGTTCAACCTGACTCAGTCCCTTTTATTTTACCTCAAACTGGATTCCATCGTAATAATGATTATCTTTAAGTTTACATGTGGGGGCCCCATTTTCTGTGCTTGGAGTCCTGGGTTGCTCGAACTCACTAAGGTTGCACAGGAACACACACAGCTAAACAAAGCCCGCTTTGTGCACAGGGCTGTTAGAAGCTGGTGAGACCTTCCCAAACACCAGGTGCTTCACATGCCCCTTTCCTCGCCCTCTCTTGCCCTGCCAGCACAGAAGCAGTGCACGTTTTGCAATTGTACTGATGCAGAATTGCACAGGTAAGTGGAAACACAAGTGTGTTGCACACTGCTTTCAAAGAGCAAAGAGAACTGCATTGCAATATTGACATAGCAGAGTCTGAGTGCAGCTGAGAAGTGCTCTAACCAGTTCAGTGTGCTTAGCCTCCACAGTAGCCTCTCCGATTGGAAATTACTCCTCTGAGACCATTTAGTCCTGCTCAGCTCAGTGCTTCACGTACTTCCAAGCCTAGTCAGGATGAACTGGCTGCAGCATTCAACTGTCCACCAGCTCAGCAGGCTTTTATGGTCAGTTTTACACACTGACGTTCAGAAGCTGTCACCCTCTTCAAGGAGCTCAGAATCAAATCCTTTACCAGCACAATTTGACCATGAAGATGAAAAAGTTAGTTCCTATTAAAATATTAGTGAACAACAGACTTACGATAAGGAAGCAAGCTCCAATCATGACAGCCTTCATTTTCACATCAAGGTCCATTGGGAATGTGATTCCGAAGTTATCTGCATCTGTAAAGGCTTCTTTAACAAACCCAGTCCAATGCTTAGAAATCCTCCCAACAGTACAGGTCTCATCCACAGACTTCACCTGGTTTAATATAAAATTAAAACAACGTAATGAAACCTGTCATTCATAATATTCCCAAACCCATTTCAGGGTAGGTCCATTTGAAAGCTTTAGACTATGTTACGTGAATGAATGTAATTACTGAATGCAAGTGTTTGTACCAAAAGGCAAACAGACTATCAGGTCATTCTTTAGTAGCACAGCCATGAACTTAATTCTCAATATGACTGCAAGTTCAATACTTTAATGGTGCTGAGAGACAGCAACCACATACACACACACACTCTCCATGAAGTATTGTCTTTTAGCCATGAGAGTGAATTATTTCCTCCTGCCATGTATCAGGAACAAATGAAAATTAAACAAACTACATTATTCTGTTAAAAAGCAGAGATTAGCCCTCTGCCAACATTATGCTTCCTAAAGTTAGGTCCAGTCTTCTGGGTCATGTGAAAGACGAGTCCCCAAAATAAAATCATACTGAATTTGCTTCAGTAACTCTTTGGAACATTATTTTAAATATTAAATGGTAGACTAATGTATCTACTTCTTAATGTGCATTAATCACTATTAATTTAAAGTGAAAGTTGCAACTCCTCATTCATTCAACTCTATATTTTAGGGCTAAATTATCTTAATTTATTAGTTCATTGAATGATTATTAAATTATTAAATAAGTGATTGTAGAAAGTCATTTCAATAAATACCTAATACAGCTGAGAATAACATTTTTTTGTTAGGGCCTAACATAATAGATTCAAAAAGACTTTGCTCCTCAATTTTTTAATTAACTCATCTGTGTGCAGCCACAGGAAATTGTTCTCACTGATCACAAATGAGTAACTTTAAGATGTAATTTCTAGCATTTCATCTGTTTTCTCTAGAGTAATTTAGATATCTAGAGAAGTGAGTTGATTATACCAGTATTAAAAGATTATGTACTAATTACTTAATATATTACCTGTTAACAGAACTGTACTTTAAGTTGAGCCACAAACTATTATCAAGCTACTATCTGAAAACAGACACATGCAACCAATTTTTAGCATTGCATACCTCAAAATTAACATCCTCACAACAGCTGCAGACAACACACGGGCCAGTAATTTTCAGTACATCCATTCTTTTCTCATCTTGAATGGTAAACTTTGGCAGGCAGGCATGCCAGTTCTGGATAACATAACCAACTGTTGTTCCTGGAGGCGCCTGAATTTCCATCTTTGCAGGAAAGAGAAAACCTTCAAGTGAGTGCTGATGCTTTGATATGCTTGTGAGACAAAACCCACAACAGCACACAAAGAAACAAAAACTCATTCTTCCACTACAATCTGGCCTTTCAATGCACGTGCTGCGTGGAATTTTCTGCAAGCACTTTCAAAAGATTGCACACAGACTGCAGACCTCAAATGCAACTTCTGCCTTCAAGAAAATGGTAAGAGACTCCTCAGACTATGAAGTACACAAGCTATGCATCTACAGGATAAAGATCAAAGTCCAGTGAAAGAACGGCAGTAAGTGAAGACATTATAGGGTGCAGCTACTACAAACCCCTGAGTTAGGTTGAGATTTAAAGTTGCAGAAGTTGAATCATCCCAGAATTATGTTATTATTAATAAAACTCATGATCTTGTGAATTGATTTTCACTACAGCTTTCACAGTGTAAAACAAAAACTCCAGCTATTATTTTACGAAAGTCATTGCCTTACTCTTCCATTCCAATTCCGCCTCCAGTGAAGATTTCAGCACTAGCCACAAGTTCCCTGACATGCTGTTCAATCACATTTTTCATTACCGTAATCAGAAACGTCCAGCATGAGTCCAAGTGTTACAGCACACTTCCCTCTTCCCACACTAAGAATCCCATGCATAAATCCCACGGATCTCTCTTTCCACAACACACAGGCAAAATCTGGTTTGTTTCACCTCACCTCCTGATTCAAGACCACCTTATCTTAAAACTGCAGGTTTTAAAGATAAATCTTAAAAATAGCAGGTCCATGTGCCATCTGAGGGAAGGTGGTGAGAGGCAGTAACTCACCTCCTGCAAACAGCAGGGACAGCAGCACGAAGAACACCGGAGAGGCCTCTGCAGCGTTATCACCTCACGGCCCAGGTTGTCTATAATCCGGATGGTGAAGGATCGTGATGGCCCACAGCACATCCTGGTCAAGCAGTCAGTGTCCTCTGCTGCAAAGTACACCCTTTGCCCCAGTGCATTCTTGAGTTCATATTTGTTGTTTGTTTCAAAGCCAGTCACAACTGAAAAACAGGAAAAGAACTGTAACGTTTCTGAGGTATGTCTGGTCAGAAATCTCTCCCTGGTAAGGGCACAGCTACTCTTTGGGAAGGCAAGCCTCGCTCAAAGTCCTTCAGAGGCAGTTGCTGGCAAAGGGTAAGGGCAGGAAAGCACCCTCAAGCACAGAAGCCTGATGAAGGAGTTCAGAGAGAAGTTACCATGAACAAAGACATGCAGAAAGAGCATGGAGATTTCCACCAGTTCCCATTCCCGCCCCACCAGACCTGGACACCTGGTGCCAGAACAAGCATCACAGTTATCAATAACAACATGGAAGATTCTCAGGGAAGAGCTGAACAGATGAGACGAAAAAGCACTTGTGAATCTGGGGATGAAGCCAGAAAAGGGCACAAATACGTTCAGAATGAGAAGGCCACTAAAAAGCCTCGCAGTCAAGATTCACAGCAGCACACATTGAAAGCAACAAGAGCCAGGACAGATTTTTTAATTAATTTCTATAACAAATGAAAGCACTCTTCTACGTTTTATGGAAAGAAAATACAGTAACATTAGGTGTCAGCTGAGATGTATGGTCCATTTTATTTCTTCTATCAGAAAGAACTGATAACATGACTTTGATGTTCTTAAACGGAACGAGGGGAACAGAAGAAAAGCCATTCAGCTTGCTAAAACAGATTGCCTGTAAACAGGATCAAAGCCACATGGCAGTCTGTGGAATTAGGTGGGATATGACAGAAAAAATCTTTAAGTAGAGAAGAGAGGAGAGTAGAAATCATTGTGAATTAATAACATCAGAAATGTGTGACTTCATCTAAAAATAGCTACCAAGATTATTCAGTCTCATTGCTCTGTAGAATCTGCTTAAAATCCTCCTCCCTCTTAATTTCTCCTTCCTCTCCTCCAGAACTTCTGCAGGAATTGAGGCAGGAAAGGTGATGACCCACCTTAAACACATAACGTTAAAGGAAGTCTGTACTTGGGATTATTAGATTTAAATACTTCGTACTTACTCTCAAGAAGTTCAATTTGCTGATGAATTAATATCTGGTCAATCTGTCCATGGTTCAAAAATTAAACAGAATAAATAGTTAACAAGTTGTAACTGAGAGAAATGTAGTTTTAAAAGCCATTGCTATTTCATTTCAGAATGAAAATTTGTGGATCAATACACTGTATAGAGGCAGATCATCTACTGATAAAGCTGCAGGAGTAGCTCACACCGCATCCTTGTCCTGTCCTCTGCCAGTTCAGCAGAAGAGCATTCCAGAGCACTGGAGCTGATGGCAGGAGCTGTACCCAAACTGCTCTGGTTACCAGCACGCAGGACTAACATGCCTGTGCTCCTTCCAGGACTCAGAGACTGAGAGATCTGACATCACAGGTCCCAGAGCCTCCATGCAGACCACAGAAGGAAACTGAGACATTTTAGAGCAGAAGCTCAGCTATTGCTTAGTTCTGAGGGAAATTCAGGGAAAATCATCCTCTCCCCACCATTGCTAAAAATAAAAAAATAACAAGGCAATTTGCAGAACTGGCAACAATACTCCAGCGTTAATCTTGCCAGTGATGAGACGAATTGTATTTTACAGTACAAGGACATATTCTGTAATCTGGAAACAATTTTGCTATTAGCATTATCTATGCTGTGAAGTCTGACTAGCACCTCTAGTAACAACATTATGAGGTGGTGTGAAGAAAGTGTCATGTAGAAAATTAAGCACCTCTAATGTTCTCCAGTTGCCCATATTACAGATTATTTGTTGTATACACCTTGCCAAATCATGTTACATCTCATGAACAGCAGCTTCAGAACTGGGAAGGATGAATGATAGTCCTGTGCCCCTTGCCCTTCAGCATCTTAGCTGGACAAGCGCTAGAGCTGTAACAGGCACCTCCTCACTGACATGCACCCAAGGCTTCCCTTAGCAGCCCAAAAGCAGCAACCCACACAGCTGCAACACAGCCAGATGCTTTATTCCACTTTTTCGTGGATGCAGGCTGCTTCCCCGATCTCTGGAAGGAGGAAAGGCTCAGGTACCTGTGTGAGGTATTCCAGTCCAGGAGGGCAGTGGGGAATAGAAGGAGGGATAGGCATCCAAATTGCCCCGTCGTGCATCATGGGCTGGTTCTGGACAGGTGGAACAGCAGGTCCACCTGGGAATCCCATGGGCTGTACTTGGAAGCCATAGTTCCCTGCACCTGAGACATTTGGCATGATAGGAGAGAGACAGTTATGGAAGTTAGATATTAGAAAAGAATTGCCCCACTGATCTTCAAAAGATTAATTAGGTCACTGTTTTGAACTATGGAGATCCTTATACCTTCTATATTTCAGTTATGAATACAACAACCTTCATGAAGGAAGTTACACTGGACTGGCAGGTTCTGATGGCTCAGAAAAAACAAACAAACAAAAATAAATGCAGCATTCTTGAATATAGCAGAAATTTCATTCACATAAAGATAGGCAATTCAAAAATTAGAAACAAATGAATGAATGTTATTTTTAACTAGAGAAGACAGAAGGCTTTAAATTCCAAAAAAAGCACTGGTATTTACAAGTTCTCAGTTGAGTAAATGAGTAATTTTAAGACAAAGTTTTCCTGAAATTATACCTTCTAATTATGTGATGAGAAATGCCCTTTTAGCAAAGATCACCTCTAGTTTTCAAACCAGATGACTGTGACCTAAAAACTGCACTTTCCCATCTGTTTAATGGATTCTCTGTGAAAACCCAGAAAATGCACAACTCCTTCACAGAAGAGGTGCGTAGCAAAGGAGGAAAGAGTTCCGTGTTTCGTGAATGTCAAGTCTCCTGATTGGTGCTGAACAGAAAACACAAGCTCTCGGGGAGCACCGCAGGCTGTAAGTGCTCCGCAGCCCGGCAGATGGCACAGGCAGCACTGCCTTGGTGTCACAGCCTGTCCCTTGTCCCCCTGGGCTCAGAGCTCTGCCTGCCTCCCACCACCACCCCTGTCACTAAAGGTGCAGGAGTTGATAGTGAAGGTTACAGAACAACAATTGTATTTTTTTTCTCCTCATTTAATACCTTCCTGGTAGACAGACAGGCTTTCAATCTACACAGAGGATTTTATATTTCACTCAGAAGTGAGCACAATGCAGAAGGCACACACAGTAATTCCGTAGAGCTGTACAAATAGTTCAAGATACTGACTTGTAGACTTATCTTTAGCCCACACCAGCTCACCACCAAATTTTACGTTATGTTGCAATACATGTGACATATCAGGCTGTGGCCACAACCAGGCCAGTAAATAGCTGTGGCTTAAAATTCATAGGTGGCCAGCTCACCCCAGGGAAGAATTCACCCTTTGGGAATACAAAATCACTTTTATTTCTGAGGTTTACACATAAACTCTCTACTGCTATTGTGTGCTATTCAAAATTAAAATGTTCCTGTGACCTTCATGGCACAGGCAGTGAATGCTCATTCCTTGCTGAAGCCAACTGTATTTACAGACCTCAGACTGCCTTGTTGCAAGATGCACAAGCTTTAACTTCTGAACAGCACAGTAACTTAGGCCAAACATTTTGCATTTTATCTGCAACTTATGCTTTGAGCCTGATTGTTAGATATTGCACATTGTGAGCTGGTGCTTCAGAAAGCAATCACAGGTAGAACAAGAGAAGCTATGTAGGAGTGCTGCATTTTGAATGTAGAACAGGAAATAAGAAAGGAGAAAAGCAAGTCAGGGAAAGTGTAGAGTAAAACCACGTGCTAAGTACAGCAACAGAGTAAGGGGAACCGAATACATGGACCAGCAGAACTGCAGGAGGAAAACAACCTTCTTCAGTTCTGGATTTCTTAAGAAAAATAAAGTAAAATACTGAAATAACAATTAAAAAATCTGATCATCAGTAGAAAGCTGCTACATATTAATTGCTTTGCCTAGCAAAACCCTCCCTAGCAGTGAAGTTATCAGGAGAATATCTGACATTTTTAACTCCTACCACTGTTGGTACTGCTCAGCACATATTCAAAAAGGAAAGAAATTACTTTCCGGCAAAGCAAAAAGTAAAAGAAACTTTATAGAATGAATGGTAGTAAAGTGGAGATGATCACCCTTGTACAACCCCTATTCCCCATGGTTATTTCCTAATAGTATCGCAAGTCTGTAACCAAGCAACCTACCTTGGTAAGTCCCAGGGACATGCTGAGGGGAGCCAAAGGGGACTCCAGGTGCTGTGGCAGGCTGAGGTCCTGGAAGAATGGAACATATTCTCTGAGTATTGATCTTTTCCTCCTACCCTAGGGTGGAAGACCCTCAACACTGCCTCCTTTTCCAGAGTACACACGTAAATTAGGCAGCTGTCTTCTGTACAGCAAAAACTGTACATCAAGCTCATATTTATGAATAGTGTGTATATTAAACATCAGTAAAACTTAAAGGAGTTCTGGTCCTTAAAGCTCAGAAAAAAAAGGCAGGTATTGCCCATGATGTCATGAATATGTGACGGAATCATCTGGCTCAAAATGGACTTCTTGAGATCAACTAGTTCAAGCCCTGCTCAAGCACGTTCAAATCACTCTATCTGGATCAGAGGTGCCTTTGTGCACTGCGCTTTAGAAGGAAGCTTTAAGTCCAAGCATTGCCAGGAAACAGACAGGCTGCCCTCCAGTACAGAACACGGAAATGAGCCACTCCCTTCTATGTAAAACATCTTCTTCCAACTTCAAGTTCAGACTGTACTACTGCCTCACCAGCAGACTGGGAGGACTATGAATTTAAACACTTTCACCAGCTTCAGCTTTTAAGCAGAAATAACTTGAACTGAAAGATTACTTATTATTTTTATTTCACTTCCAAAATCAAGAACTGAAAACGTAAGCTCTGCATTTTGTAAAATATTCAATTTTTAGAATTTCAGTTTAACACTTTCATACATATTTCATATAATTAGAAGATACACTAATAGCTAAGCTAATATTGCTCGAATACCTTGGAAGGACCTATGCTATCTTTGATGTTAACAAAAGATGACATTTTGTTTATATTTTACTCACCTTGCATCGCTGTGGATCTGCTTACAATTGTTCTGCAAAATAACATTTTTATTTCATAATGTTTTTAATATATAATTTCACAAAAGAGTTATTCAGTTCTCTATTATTGACAGAAGATATTTCCCTGTCTAAACTGTATGGGAAAGCTAAAAGGTAAAATAACCTTAAATGTCTCTGCTTCCTTCTAAGCTATGTCTCCACCACCACATAAATCTGAATTGTCTATGCCTGCATTCACGCTTTGAGTACCCTGAAATCATCCCCAACTCAGAGGATGTAGCCATTCAGAAACAACATGCAATTCATATGACCAAATTACTGCAGTAATTTCAGAGCAGCTGGTTCAGACTATTGATGCAGGCTACAAAACCTGCTGGGTAAATACTGGAGCAGCCATGTTGCCATGCTACCCCTATTGAGTTCTTTAAGCTATTCCACTTCTGAAGTGCTACTACTACATAACACCTACCCAGTTTTCACCTTCACACAGGGGAGTGAGATGCTAAGCAGGACACCACGAGTGAAAGGGCCAACTGCCTGTCTTTTTCCTTCTACTCTTCCAGGTTGCCAAAGGAATTAAAACAAAACAAAACAAAAAAAAACAAACAAAAAACCTCCAAACCCACAAACAAACAAACAGACAACCCCCTCCCCCCAAAACAAAACAGAAACACACCACACCAGAAAGAACATTTACTGATAGCAGCACCAACCTTGAGGGATACTTCTTTTAAGTGTCAGGGGAGTCTAAAAAAGAATGGAATAGGCACTCATTTTTAATAGAATCAAAAACTTTAAAATAAAAAATAAACCTAGTTCCTCTTTAAAAATAATCCAGTTCAATTTAAACTCGTTATATACCTTGTCTGTTATGGATCTTCTAACTACTTCATTTCAGTGAAGACCATCGTTCAAAGCTGGGAATGAAACTGAAACTGAAAGCAGTTTCTTCCTGCTTCCAGTCCCAGAATAAAAGCAGATGTCATGTAATGATGTTTATTGGTTCTAGGATGTCACGGAACTAGCTCATTTCCCAAAATGTACACAAAATCCTCTTTGTTTATTAAATACCTCTTAAAGCCATCCTTTTTTAGTATTTTTCTTCTATTTACAATTATATATCTGATTTAAAAATACAAAAGAACACATCCAAACTACACAACTCAACCCTTGTTTTCACAGTTTATGCTGTAGAGTGACAAGTTTCATACATTATTATATTAATTATGTTGACAAAACTACCACTCGTAGGAATATCACAAATTAAAGAAGAATAAACAGTGTTATTTAAACTAGCAAAAGATCAGTTTATACTGTGAGATGTTCCAGCTACCTGAGTTTCAGTGAAATGCTGGGAATTACAACTAAACTCTTTGGTAAAAGGGAAGACAGAATCATAAGATTTATTTTTTAAAAATACTTTATAGCAGTCCAGAATCTTTTATTATCCCTACAACCACAAATATATGCTGTTGTGCAATCTAGGATTTAGAAAATGTTGATCTGCTCTATAACTAGAAAAGCAACAAAGATTTTACACAGCTCACCCCCCATTTCATCAGACATGATGCTAAAGAGAATAGTTAAGATTACTTTTTAATTAAAATTGTTTCTGTTCTTCTACTGCCTTTCATCTATTCCCTCCAATTCAGTCATCACACATTGTCAGTCCTGCCCTGCTTTTCATCTGGTAAACTTATAAAGATTGTGCAATAACATAAAACTCTGAAATACCACAGGAATGAGGAACAAAAAGCTCACTTTTGTCAACCTTTATATTGCACAATATATATTTTTCTGCCAAATTGTCATATGTGGTGAAATTCTCACCTGGTGAAACTTCAGTCAAGAAGTAACAGTGACTCAGAAAATGTGTTCACAGAATCATGCAATCTCCTGAGCTAGAAGGAACCCACTAGGATCATCAACATCCAACCCCTGGCTCTGCATAAGTCAGCCCAAGAATCACACCATGTCCCTGAGGGCATTGTCCAAATGCTTTTTGAACTCTGTCAGATTTGGTGCTGTGAACACTCCCTGTTGGTTCCACCTGCCTGGGTTGCACAGAGCAACAAACTGCAGCCTACATTTTCATTTCGGTTTAATAAACTGTGGCTTTACCTACAGCTGGGTGTTACTAATTCTCGTAGCACTTTTGAAAGACGTATAGAGAACGGTCATTGAAACATTACTTACATAGCAGGGAAAAGTGAAGGTTTTTGCATTTAGCTTCCACTAATACCAATGAGGGCAAATGCTATCTCTTTGTAATGCAGTTAAAATTACATAGAATTAAAAAAAAAAAAAAAAGAAATAAAGTACTTCAGCAAGTAGAAGTCCATTATTGAATTATTTTTGGTTCAATAAAACCAGTAGCTGCATGAATCGCTTGTGCTACACTTGTGACGTGCTGCAACATGAATGCACAATAAAAATCAGGATTAAGTGTGTTGGAGTGAATAATCTGGCCATAATGCTCCAGAAGCAGCAGTTGTATGTCTTTGTAATGTATCTTTTTATAAGGCCTTGTGCAATACGACTCAAAATTTGCATTTAGGCTGCCTTTAAGCAGAGGGATGAAACAAAATAACCTCCAAAGTTTATCCGTTTGAACCTAAATTTTGCAAGGATTATAAAGGTCCTTCACATTTTATTACACTACCTGAGGTTTTTGCTCATCAGACATGGACCAAAATCCCACAGCTGACTGCTGAAGGGCAAGTGGTGTTGGGGACTAGTCTCACCCCTCCATTGGGCTAGGGATGTGCCAGGGAGCCTGTGCTGGGAAAAGCCATCAAGTTTTGTGGTTTCCTGACAGATTCCCGTAGTACCTTGTATCTGTGGGTCCACTCTCCCGAAGGGAGTACAGATGAGTTATAAATCTCTCTCCTTTCTGGAGAAAGGGACATACTTGGATTCAACTTTTAAAAAAGGGAAGAGAGAAGTGATTTTGCTACCAAAAAGGAGGCACTGGGGGAACTGGTGATGCTTCACAGAATGTGGCTGCCTAATAATGAGCAACCCTTATGAAATACAGTTCCTGGATGGCCCATGGTCCCCCTGCTGCACCTGAGCACTGGGATCAGGAAAGGTGGGCACTGCCACATGCCCCTCCTGAAACTCACAACCTGAGCCCCACAGCATGGCCTCCAATTTCAACCACTGGAATGCTGAGAGGAAATAAATTGCAGGAGAACCACCACCAACCCCCCAAACAGTCTTTATATGCCACGTGCAGCCATTTAGCCGTGTGTTGACACAGTGGCAGCAGACCCCACTCTTCATTTGCTATACTGCTGATGAGAGAAAGGAACTGATACCAACAAATCTGATTTTTCATACCCTGTCCCTCTATACTATACTATCTAGAACCTATATTGCCAGCCTTCTTTCATATCTGTAGGAGTTCCAGACTTTTTGCCTTTGCTCTCAGAAGTAGCAGTCAATTGCTGAGATAGCCTAGACCCTCTCACCCAGCACCAGCACAGCCAATTCCTTACAGAGTAAGGAAATAACATCCCTAGATAGGTCCTTTTTTTAGGAATGGCAGATTGTCCATGTTCCTTTATCAATCACTTTCTCATTTTCAGAACTACGTTCCACAGCCTACTCTGACACATGTCAGTAGATATGCTTCCAGTAATTCAGAGATGTCATAATTACATTAACTACAGAGCTTCCGCTTTTCATCAGGAAAACAGCACAGTGGCATAACAGTTTCCTTTCCAGCTCCAGCTCATTAAAATGCTGCCAAGAGCATACTGACATAAGCCCCCAAGCACAAACATTACACATGGTTCCATTGAAATACCAAGGCAGGCCCTTTCCAAGGAGGTTTAACATTAAAAAAAACGAAGACCTAGAAATCCAAACAGCTGTGAGGCATGCATTTGTTCACCCTAGCAAGTTTTGTGGCATTTCTTCTCATTGTCACATTACATTAGATTATTCAGTCACCTGATTTTAAACCTTGTCTGCTGGAGAAACAGTATACTTATAAAACATTCAGTTGATCTGAAGTTAAGAAAGTAGTCTTCAGAGAAGGCACAAATGAAATAAGCTGTAAGTTGACTCAAAATATTTTTGTTCTGATGCTGTAGGGTATCCTCTCCCCTTACACTGGCATCTCTCCCGAAACCTAGGAGTGCAGACACCTGGCAGCCAAAAAAATCAGGTCACACCCAGGGTATCCAGCCTCCCTGAGACAAGGGCACATCTCTACTACTGCTTGCTTCACTGCTGAGGTCAGGACCACTGCTGCCAGAACCGTGCTGCTGCTCTGCTCTCTCGGGCAGGGCTCTCCCAGCACAGCCCGGGCAGCAACGGCTTCCCTTAAACCAGTCTTTGCAAGCAAGTTACTTCACTAAAGAGAGCTATATTCTAACTTAACGCGCAATTCCCAACCGGAAAATGCGGTCCTTTTAATCATCAGGCCCTCGTCACAGCCCTGCCGTTCGTCACAGCATCCCCAGACACGCCTGAGAGGACCGCCTCGAAGGAATCACGGGCGATCAGGACACTTAAAGCCACCGCAGCAAGTACCGTTCCCAAAGCCGAGGCGCAGCTCCTTTCCTCTCGGTGCCGTCCCCGTCCCCGCCGCGCTGTGCCCGTCCCGGCCGGGCGCACCCAGCGCTGCGGGGCGGGAGCTGCCGAGGCCGCCCCGGGGCGGGGAGCGGGGGCAGCTCCGCGCTCCAGGAAGGAAACCGAGAGTGGCGTACTGCGGGAAAACGCCGAAATTTCCAGAGGTTGCCGAGCTTCTCGCTCTGTGGCATTTACTTTTTTTCCATCCCCGTCAGCATCAATGCCGATTCCGTGTATTTTTAGTTAATAAATCATTACTTTAATTACTTAATTTTTACCTTTTAGTCAGGTACCTTCTACCTTACAGAATGTCAGGTTACATAGAGGTGATAACTCCAAGCTGCATGCTCACCCTGAAAGGAAAACAAATGATATTTGAAACAATTTTAGCTTGCTTATAAGGCACCATCTCAGGGGGAAAAAAAAAATATTTATGCGGACTTCATAGTTACAGGAACAAGAACAAACAATACTGAATTGTTTGGGAAACAAAGGACTTGGAGCAAGTTGGCTCACGCCCTGATTAACAGCGTTGGTGAACTGGTCTTTATATCCTTTTCTATACATTTACCTAGTGACCTGCTGGTGTCCACCTACAAAGGAAACTGTACTTCATCTAAAGCCCACAAATCTGATCACAGTAATTGGTGCGTGCATGAAAACCAGGACTGGGGATTCAATTTGAATCCTTAATAAAGAAAATGGAAATTAGGAGGTGTGGGTCACTCTGTAGCTTTACATACTCTTTGTCTTTTTCTTCTACCCCCCAAAATAAGGTGTCCATTTCAGTATGGAACTTTCCATAAGCCAAACCAAACCAAACCAAAGAAAGAAATCAACAACAACAAAACAACCAACCAAAACCAAACAAAAAACCCCAAACGAACTCCCCAAACAAACAAAAAAACCCCACCACTATTATTCTAGCCCTTCAGTGAACTCCAACTAAACACCAGATATGACAAGGATTTGGGGATTTTATTTTGCTAGTTTCCTCAGGTACAGGAGAATCTAATCTAAAGCTGACTAGCATTTTTCCACACATCTGCATTAGTCCCCTAAGAGGATTAATAGCAGACACACAGAAATGGGTTTTAAACACCTTTTAAGAAATAGGTATAGAATTATTTTGACATGGTTGGCAAATTAGAAATACATGGTCGCATTTGATACTACCTTTATTTTTTCCGGGAATATAGCATAGTTTTATTTAGCTGAGTTCAGACTCACATGCTGAAATTTAGCAAACATGACTTTTTGACATGGAGATGAATGCTGTTCCTTAGATGAGAATATCATTGTCTTATCAAAGAGAATAAAGATAGCAGCATATATCGTCCTCTTCCATTCAGGCATTTATAAGTAGGAAAATACCTATTCACCTGCAGAGGCAGAAAAAAAGATGGCATGATGCACACAATACACAGTAAATTATCAGTCTTTCCCATATCAAATGATGTTCCACTTTCTATCTAACTAGGATCACTGGTGCTGTGACTGTCAGTCAGAGCTTTTCTGTTAGATCAGCGGGTTGAAATGCTCAGTATCTTTTTGTTTCTTCCAGTGAGTAGACTTAACCAATGTTGCAGGGAAACGCCTAAAGCATTAAGAAAAGAAGTTGAAATTACTTCAAGAAAAATGAGAAAGTGATCATGCTTGTAGTAATTTAGTCTTTTAGGTTTAAGCAGGTTTACCTGAAAAGAAACATTATTTGTAGATTCTTGACCCCATTTTCTAGGTATGTTGCTTTTGGTCTACATGCTCAGAGCATTACTCTCTACTGCTTAACTTCTGATGCCCTCAGTGGCAGCAGCTCAACTGATCCCGTGGTGTCCAACACCAGAAATGGGATCAGTTCCTCCACCACCTTCTCACACAGAGGTCTCCAGTAACCGGATTGCTGCATAGAGTTGAGTTGACCAAAGCAGCTTTCATAACACCACCAAAGCAGCTCCTTTTCCCTTAGTGCTCAAGCACTACAGTCTTTGAGGGAGCATGGGAGGAAGTTCACTCAGGGCTGTACATGAGAGCAAACATCCTTTGTGCAGCTCAAAATCTGTGTAACCGCATTTAACCTCAGGAAAGGCATTGTTTGCATTGCTAAAGGAAATAAAAGCAGTTACTGGTGGGTTTGCCTTCTGTGCCAGTAGACCTAATCCCATAGAATACTCACATCTCCAGCACTTGTGATCTGGAGAGCAAACCTGGAACAGCAAGCAGTCATGGGAGATGCAGAGAAAGAGAAGCTGGGAGCAGTTGTTGTTTTAAATATAGAAAAGACAGAGGACGTGAGGTTTGAGGCGCAAAATTGAAGGTGCTGCCAGGAAATAAATGAAAGAAGGAACAAAGGAAAAGATTTCTCCCTCCCTGTCCAGGCCAGGAAAGGCTCCTGAACTGCACTGGGGGGTGCCACAGCCAAGGGGGATGGTTTTTTCTGCTGTTTCCCATCCCTCACTTGTGCACACTCTGAAAGGCTGCTGACACTCCAGCCATGCACACAAAGGAATGAAAAAGGCACTGACTAAGTCCAGGACCTTCAGTTTCTGTAAAGTATTGTACAATACTTCCACCACTGAATGGAAACTGGTGCAGGGGTAAGGCAGGATGGAGTAAATTGGAAGCAGTGTTATCATCTCTGAATAATGGGGCAAAAGCAAAACTGAACGTCAAATTAGTAAAATGTCAAATATCAGAAACATTTTGGTGAATACAGGAGGAATGGTAGATCCTGACTGCACCAGAGATGGCAATATTGGCTGCTCTGCACTGTACAGGTTTTGATGGTGAAAACCACACAATTTACACTCACACAAAAATGCACTTTCAAATTCTGACTAAAATGACAATTACCTGATACAATTTTCACAATACTTAGAACTTGCTGGGAGAGTTTTGATTTTAAAAGACTGACCACAACCCAAATATATACATTAAAGAAACCTTATCCAGAATCAATATTTTTTTTTCTTTTTTCCATTTATACTATTTGAAAGCAGACAGACAAATAATAAAATGTTGCAATAGGCAAAATCTACATTTTAATAAAACATGACGAGTCTAATATCAGACCACCACCAGTGTGACAGATATGATGTACAGGCAGTAAAAGGCAGTTTAAATCCAAGCATTTTTAAAAGTGGATAAATTGCTATTATTATTATTTCTTTGATGTGGAACTGGGGCAAATGGATTCCATCCTACTAACAGCTGACAGGCACCTGACATCCCCCAAGTCTCAGTGTAGCTCTGTTTTTGTTTTGGTTATTAGACCTTCACTATGATAATAAAATATGTATTCATGAAGCCAGAAGAGCACACATCATCTCTGTATTAAAGATTTGTAACTGTGGTAACAGGACTGTTCACGTATTTGATTTCATTTAACAATTTCAAGTCAGTCACCAAGCCTGCAGTCTAACAAATGAGGGTTGGGTTTTCCTTTGAGAGGGAAACTGGGTGAAAATGGTTTCAGTACCGTATTATCTTTGTTAATTCAGCATCCAGATAGCATGATTGGACAGTTATGAGATCCAAACCATACAAAACAGCAGTCCTTATATTTTGATGTCTACTGACCAGCAATACATCCCCTCGGGCTGTCAATAACAATCACGATAATCACTTACAGAGGAAAAGCAGTTCCCGCAGTGAGCTGTCAGCCATCACCATCAGCCTTTCCTCAAGATATTTGAACACAAGGGGAAAACAACAACTAAACAACAATAGAAACAATACAACACATTTGGTTTTGCTACTAAATGTTTTTGTGCCAAAGCAATTTCTTTCTTACACTGAGAAGGAGGTTAAATAAAGTTTTACTGCTGCCAGTCAGGCAAGTTTTTGAATGTCAGCACTGTAGATGAACCAGCATAAGCTGCTTTGCAGTCAGAAAACAGGATATAGGGAGAAAAAGAACAACTTCACACAAAGAAATAGGCCATTACAGTTTACAGCATTTAGGATTAACTGTGATACCAAGAGTTTAAAATGCAGCTTGTGTAAATCCTGTTTTCTGCTAAGGGGATATTGGTACTGCAAAGAGATATTTACAGGGAACATTTTGCTAGGCATGATTCTTTTTTTCCTAAAAGGCGTAATTAATTCCAGCATAATTAATACAACAGACCAAAAAAGTCAGATCAGGACAATTCCACATGCCCCATCCTGAACATTTGTCCAGCTCTTGTGTGTTGGAGCTGGCACTCTGAATTCCTGGGGTGCTGAAATTTATCTGCATTTGGGTTTGGGGGTTTTTAAGTTTTTTGCAAAGCCCAGTTCTTTCATTTGAGCACTGCTGCAAGCGGCACTAGATCATACAGCAGCAGTGACGCGTTAGTGGTCCTTGAACACTCCCTCCCTCCAGTACATTTCCTCACAAACACATTCCATGCATGCGTGAGATTCACTGGCCGAACTCCTCTAGAGCTGATGTTGCTACTCTGCTGTAGAACTGGAATTGTATAAAGCAGTTATGATAGGACACACCCGAGCCCTTGAATTGACATACCCCCTTTTAAATTCTTCATAAAAGAGGGAAGCCTGTAAGCAGCAGCCCATTGCCGTGGTGCACGGGGTACCTCTGGCTTGAGGGAAGGAGTCTCTTCTGCTCCCTTTGCCCATCTTCCAGAGCCCTCACTCCCCAGCTGAATCTCTGTTTGGGGCACAGCAAACAATACCATGCAGCACCCAGGCCCACATCTGCTTTCATTTATAATATTTTAGTCTTTCGGACACTAACCTTGCATTTGAACTCAGCAATATGAAAAAATACTGCCTTTTAATGTTACTGTTCTCGATTAGGCACTCTTGGCTTGTCCAGGACCTGCTGATAAAGGAGAAGCTGTAAATGAGGCTGGTTTTGATTGTGCTGTGATAGGCACTGGCACCTCTTTTATCAGCATGAGGACAAATAGAGCAATATGTAAACACAGATCCAGGCTGAGGAAAGGATGTTTTTAAAACCAATGAAGTCCAAGTTAATGTGTTTCGTAAGACTCATCTGATAGAAATGTACTGGAGACATTGAAGCTTTCATTAATTAAGAAGCCAATTAAGGAGTTGTAAATGCAGAAGAAACACTAGATCTGCAAGAGTTTATGAGGTGAATTTGCAGCTCAATTAAGAATGAAAATTGAGGAAACCCGGCACCCGACACTGCTTCTCACACAGACAGCTGGGGGATTTGGGGTGGTTTGGAAGCTGGAAAAAAGAAAGGAAAGGAAAATGGAAAATATTTACATCAGACATAAATCCTATTCACTTTTAAGACCTAACCACCAATGTGAGGTACTGTAAACTCTAACCCCATACTGATTACCTGGGATGTGGAGTAATCACACAAGAAGAAATTGCTAATCAAAGCAGTGACCTCATGCTCAGGCCAGGACCACTTCTCAGAAATCCTGAGCACAGCTTTCAGGAGATTCACATTTAGTCCATTATTTCTTAAATCAAGTTTGGCAGATTTGTTACTCACAGACGAGGAGATTTTTCTCCCTGGTTGCTGTATCATGTGGTATTATAAATTGTATTTGCCATCCAAACTTTGATTTTTAGTATAATTGAGCTGCTGGTTGTTACTGATCAAGCAGATGCCCTCTCCTCTCTTCTCCTCTCCGCTTAACCATGTCTCTGCTGGCAAGGCACCAGCAGGATGCTTCCACCCTCCTGGCCAGACTGCAGTTTCCCTTCCAGATGGGCCTGGTTTGCAGCTGGAGGACACTGAACCAACAGGAGCCAGTCCTGCCGAGATGCACAATGCTCCTGCATTACTGCAGGAGGAGGATTAGTGACCTGTAGTCCCCCCGATTCTGGTCCAGTCCCCTGCATTTGCAGCTTCTGCAAATTGGATGGGATAAGGTGGCCTACAAAGTCTGTAGAAGTAGGCTCTGCAGGTTTCTGGAAGAAATGGGCTCCTGAGGCAGGTCTTCAAAATTGAAGTAAAAGTCTTTTTCACACCAGTATTTACAATTATTCAATAGGGTTCTCTTTCAATGACCCTTCCCAGAATTTCAAGGCATGTGACTTCTGCCTAACTACATCTATATTAGCATTTTCTATGGCTATAGAACAAATGTTTTACACCATTTACTAGTTATTTTGAATTAATAATATAAAACGCTTGTTAGTAGAGCTGCCTACAATTACTCTGGACTCATCTGACAAAAGGCCTTAATGACCTGATCCAAGGGCTAACATTTATTTTATAGGGATTGAATAAAGCCTTGTGATTTTAATGCTTCACTGTGGTGTTGGAACTCTAAACCCTTTTACATAAACCAAGACTGCAGTTAAGGTGACACTGCTTTATAAGCGACAGACTGAACAAAGCTATTTACAAAATTTAATTTCTGGGAGTATTTCAACTTTTTATAATTAAGTGATTTAGATTAAAAAGTTCACCAAGGAAGCTAACACATAGTTGTAGCAATAAATATATACATTGTGCCAAGCACATCAATGCTGCATGAGGCATTTTGCATCTCTGCAGCTTTTCTTAAACATTTTTCTCCCTTAATAATTTCTTATCAGTGATATTCTGAAAGTACAAAATAAGAGAGCATTATAGCTTGAAGAGACCAGCAGTGCACTAGATAACCATGACTCCACCAACCAGATATTTTGTAGCAATGATCCATTACTCTACTGAGTACATATTTATAAAGACCATATTAGACTTCACAGCTGATCGAAAGAATTAATTTACACTTGATAAAAATAGTTTCTTCTCCCTGTGTCCTCCTCTACCCCCTGCTAATTTTGTTCCCATACCCTCACTCTTTCCTTAGCTCAAGTTACCCTGTGTTTTTGCAAGGATTTGTCTTGGTCAGACTCTTCCTTTTTTCAAGCTCCACAATCATTTACCCTTTCCTAGTCAAAAGAGGTGAAGAGCCTTAGCCAGGGAGGTGACAGCTCAACTAAAACACTGGGTTCAGTGAAACCAGTCAAACACAAGAGCGAACTTTGGCAAGAGAGAACTGTGCCAAAGACCACAAGAATTGAGATAAACCATTTTATGGGACCATTTTGAGTAGGCGGGTTAGTCAGGTCATGCATACACATTTTTAATGCCCCAGTCATATAACCACACCTCTCTATGACAACAGCAGGTATGTGTATGGAAGGCAAAAGCATATACCCTTGGGAGGAGATAAGTTCATCTGTTATATAAAAAACACGTATCAGGACAAAACACTGGTTGCGACCACTGCAGCTCAAAGCAAACAGTTTCATCTGACAGAAGTTTTTGTGGATCACATGCACACACCTTTATTTAGGTGTCCCACCTGCTGGCACATTTGATGTTGGCATATCAGTTGCTGTTTTTCTGCTTTTATTGAACAAAGTCTTTCCCAAAGGCACACCCTGTCTGTTTACACAAATGCTTCTCTTTACAGCCGTCCCTAGGTTTAGTGTCCCTTGGCCTTAATTTATTACCCTGAAACTTTCACATCATATCCCCATGCACTGTTTGCAGTTATTTAGCAAAGCAAATGCACCTGTTCAACCTTTCTGCTCAGTGGCAAGCACAGAATCACCACATATTGCGTGTGTTTTTAACAAGGCAAGTACTGGTCTGGTCTCACAGTGATGAATACCCAATGAGCATCCAGGTAGATGAAAGACATTTGGTTGTAGCCAGGTGGGCGTCAGTCTCTTCTCCCAGGCAGCTATCAGGACAAGAGGGCTTGGTTTTAAGCTCTGCCAGGAGAGGTTTAGGTTGGATATTAGGATGAAATTTTTACAGAGAGGGTAATCAGACATTGGAATGGGCTGCCCAGGGAGGTGGTGGATTCTCTGTCCCTGGAGGTTTTTAAGATGAGACTGGATGTGGCACTTAGTGTCATGGTATAGTAACCATGGTGGTGTAGATCAAGGGTTGGACTGGATTATCTCAGAGGTCTTTTCCAACCTAGCTGATTCTATGATTTCTTTTCTCAGTCCTGGTTGGTATTTAGGACTATTATCATGACAGGTGCCTGAAATGATTCCTGATGGTAAAATACAATTTTTTCAAGGGTCTAGAAAAAACACATGGATAGAAAACTAATGCAGTCATTAACCTTGTCCACATTTTCCCCACGTTTCTGCAAGCAATCCATGAATGACTAAGAAAATACATAGAAAGCAACACTGCACTTCGATACATGCACTCTGAC
Source organism: Pseudotriccus pelzelni (assembly GCA_035584735.1). Lineage (NCBI taxonomy): Eukaryota > Metazoa > Chordata > Aves > Passeriformes > Tyrannidae > Pseudotriccus > Pseudotriccus pelzelni. The sequence goes on along the minus strand of JAWMRA010000009.1, from coordinate 13,557,599 downwards.
ATTTTCTTTAGAGCTTTGAGCAGAGTAGTCTAGTGGAAGGTGTCCCTGACATGGGAAGGGCATTGGAACTCAGTGATCTTTAAGGTCCCTTCCAACCCAAACCATTCTGTGATTCTGTCATCTGGGGAAAAAGAGAAGGGGCTGAAAGAGAAAATGCCCAGGGTCAGTTCTAGATAGAAACAGGTACTTCTCAATAGAGCAATGTCTGCAACAGAAGCTTGTGGAGTTTTTTGTGATTTCATTGTTGTTGTGTATCAGCTTTTCTAATACAAAACATCAGCAATGTAAATAGAGCACTTACCTAATGTGGCTGGCACAGAGAAAAAGATGTCCTTCAAGTGAATATCTTAAAGTGAAAAAGCACAGCAAGTTAATGAGTCCTGATGAAATGACTTGCAGGTGGATTTTTATTTCAATACTCACCCAGCTGCCAGAATAAAAGCACTATTATAGGATGACTGGCCTATAGAAACTTAATCATGGAAAATGTGTGGCTTCTGTGTCTTCCAGCCTAACTTTGTACCTTAAGTGCAACTTCCCCTGTAGGGGATGGAAGGCTATTCTACATTTTTTCATAGCACTATTTTGTTTTGTTGCAAGCTTCATCTGTCAACCTTTACTTTTACTTTACATAAACAAGCAGTAGAAGTATAAAGGTCACTCAAGCAAGTGAGGATTTTCCTCCCAGTTAAAATTTTATGTGAGAACATGTGTCTCATCAACATCTTTTATTACACAGTTATTCCAGGAATAAACCTGGGAGGAGCTGGGCTCTTTAGAAATAAGAGCCAACAAAGTGCTCACTTAGATAAGCATGGAGATTGCTCAGATGCTTAAAGCTGTTTGTCAATATCCAGATGTTGGGACCTATTCTGTCCCAGATCCCACGTAATAAGAAATACACAGAACTGATCTTGTAGCCTGTGAAAGCATTGAACTTGGGTCTATATAAGTTCTTCACTTATTTATTCCTTATGAAGCAGGATATTAAATGAAGAGCATAGATTTAATCCACCTCATACAGTAAAGTTATTCCAAAATCAAGACTGACAAAACAGCTTTGTGAGTACCACTGCTGCACTGCTTTGTAGCCAACCCTAGGAACTCCACACTGGAAACACAATCCATCAACATGAACCTCACTGTATCTCTTCATGGTCAGGTTGGTCGGATTATGTACTTCTGTGTACATTCATACAGAAGGTTTGTATGAAATCTGCAGCTTTCAAATAGGTCTGATGGATATGAGCAGATGAGGTCAGGACTTTGATTCCTACTGGAATGCTGTATTAACTATGTTTATACTTCTTTCACAGAAGAAAATTAAAGTGAGAATAGGGGTGAGAAGTCCCTGTATTGCTTTTGCAAAGAGAGACTGGAGAATAAGATCTAGTTGTGGACTGAGATAAATTTTCAGTGTCAATTTAGGAGATGCATAACAATGCAAGGTCACCTGCAGGTCTTCTTTTCCTGGTGGCAGGAGTTCACTGTCACTTGGGATAAAGGAATGAATGTATTTTGGGGGCACAGCCACTGGGCACTCACCAGTCTCTGTCCTTCTAACCTTTCTTTTGTAAACATTCATGTGCTTTTGTAAGCATAATACTAACAAATACATAAGAAAGTGGAAAGTTGTACCTGTCCTGCACTGTCTCTCTCCAAAAAGTAATCAGTGTTATGTTTAAATTTGTTTTGTTAACTACATTTCAGATGACTGAAGTAATAGAATCCTGAAAAGTCATGGATAAGATGTTATCTTGTAGCAGGTGCTAATAGAGTACTTCAGTAATGATTTGGCATTAAGGAAGCTATTCCTAAGAGGGATCAAGTTTAGAAAAACATCCAGGATTCCAGAAAAAAAAAAAATCTCTTTTCACAGTCACAGTATAGAGGTAATTTTCCCTAAGGAACTAAAGTGGGTTTTGCCCTCTAAGGGATCCAGTTTTAGGGAAGAAAAAGCACATTTTAAAACCTAAAGTCGATCTTTGAATTAAACTAGTACTTATCATTCTAACATAGAACATACCATTCTAATTGAAAAGAAATCAATACAACTAAGATAAGAGTCAGGAGGAGGAAATTCCATATATTTTTTTTCCAAACAGCTCCAATTAGACAACTCTATTAGAAAATGTGTATTTTGGATAATTTCCATATTTGTCTAATCCTAAAACAACTAACCCAATTGACGCAAAATGATTTTTTTCAATACACACATCAAAGTTTATGAAGAGTAGTACACTTTTGCATCCAGCAAATTATAACACAATAAAAAAAAAAATGTCAGAACTTACAGAGATGATGGGTCTCTACTCTCTTACGATCTTCCCAGGGACAAATCAGCTCCTCCCCAGGCACTGGTGTCATCCGGGTTTGTGGCACTACAAGGGATTTCCATCCCTCTATCTCAGTACAGCACATAGTGATAGCCTGTCACAGCATGGCATGACATGTCATTTTACCCACAGAAAACGTCTGCATTTCTAGGGACACCACCAAAAAGCAATCTCTTTTAGACGTGGCATTTTCTGTTTCTGCAGAGGGTGAGGAGTGCCCTGGGACTGGGGGCTTTCTCCTTTGCCCACCCATGGAAGCTGGAGAGATGCTCCAGGTGCAAAAAATAGGTTTAGTGCTGACCAGAAGAGCTCAGTTGGTGGTAGACTGTATTCTGCCCATGCCTCAACCCCATCTCATAAAATAACCAACAATTCAGCTGTAAGTTCCAGACAACAAAGATAACCCAGCATTGTGTGACAAAGGTTTAATATCAGACACAGAAAACAAAATCCTCTAGTTAAGAGCAGAATTCAGTTAGAGGTTAAAGGTATATTGAACTTTAATCAGCATCCTGGGTACAGCTTATGATGTGTGAAAAGGGAAATACTGTCATAATGAGCTGTTGCTGCCCTCTACTGAACACAAGGAGTGTGTACTACATAGATTTACAGTCTGTCTACTGATTAAGAGTGAAAATACATCCTTGGCTGGATTAAGTAAAATTTCTGTTTTGTTAGAACTGTCACGTTTCTTTCTAGATGATAACTAGAACATGAATTTGTTTTAGAGAATACCTGTGATCCTTTGGGAGATACTGAGTTCTCCTTTGGAGAGCCACTCCTAGCCTGTGGGGGAACTGGGAAAGGTGAGCATGCATAGCTCCCATAATGTGAAACACATTGCTGTCAATCAGAGTTATAGTTAGAGCTGTATGTTATTAAAATCTTAGTGCACATTAGCTCTCCTTTAGTAATATCACTCAGAACTCCATCATCTTTGCTGAGGGTGAATACTTGCCTTTGCGTCGCAGTTGTGGTTAGGATGAACAACCTTCCACTTGAAAAAGAACTGGCATTGGCACTGAATTTCTACCAGAATGCTGATGGGTGGGACAAAGATCAAGCAGGCTGCTGAGGGAGTTCTGACCAGAAAGAGCTATCCCAGCCCCAGTGCTTCTTTTATTCAGGGGCTGAACCTCTTCCTGTAAGTCCCAGAGGCTGCCTCTGAGTGTAACCAGAGGCGTTCAGACATACTCATATACATACACATTAACAGCAAAAAAAAGTTGTATTAACAACAAAACAGCAATAAAGTCCCAAAGTGCAAGAAATCCAATATTATCATCTGGTTGCAATTCATAAAAAAATATATGCACGTATTGCTTACCTACAAGGTATTTGCTCATAGCCAAACTCAGCCGTGCAGGTAAATAAAACCCTATTTTGTGTTGACTTCAAAGGAGGTAGGACGGATTTGCTTCAGAGATGTCTTTGGCTTGTTAAGGGTCATAAGAAGACCGAAATTTCAGAGGAAAAGTGGGAGACAGATGGGGATCCTGCTGATCTTACCAGGCTTTGTATCCAGCTGAGAATTCAGACACACAGCTCAACAACAGTGCACAAACGTGGGTTTGCACAAGACCCAAAATTATGGTCTACAATAATACTCACTTGTGTCTAAAATGGAAAAGGGGTTTAAAGAAAAAAAATAAAGATCTGGTTCTTTTTCTCAGTCTACATTAGAGTAAGTCAGGAGTGAAAGGGCTGAATTTAAGGGTGTGAAATTAGCGAGAACAGCAAAACCCATCCTTTATTCCTCTGCAAAACCATAAATTTCCACACGAGGGAGCTTCTTGCCCACGAAGCTCACAGGATGTTCCTCCTGGGAAAGGTGGCAGCGATGGTTCGCTGTGAGATCGTAGCTTGTGCAGCCTGATTGCACTGCTGAGAGTTACAGCAACAGCCAGTAAAGAAATGGTTAACAGATAATGATGATTGTCAGAGCTTGTTAACCACAATTATTTTCAAGACATATGTAAATCTGTATAAATACCTAAGTGTGGTATATAATCTAAAACATACTGTTTAAATCTATAAGCATTCCTGAGTTAATTTCACTATGGGAACGTTAGTTGCAACTTCCTGACTTCACTGTGTTTGAATTCATATCCATGAACATTAATTTAAAATTAGTCTAAATATTTGTTGAGAATTAATCACCTGATAAATTTAGCTCTTTTTCATTTTTATGAATTATTCATTATCTCCTCTCTTTCCGTTGATGTGTTGGTTGTTTGCAAGAATTGAATTACTGGTTCACACTGAAAAAAAAAAAATCCAGCATTTCCAGTGATTTGCAAAATGTTCCCCTTAGAAACTTGACTGGTGATTATGTTGGGTTTACCACCAATATTGTATGGTACGGGTTTGCTTCTTGAAGAACCCACTGGAGTTTTTGAGAGACATATGCAACTTCATACAGCAAATATTTTGCAACAAAAAAAAAAGTTTCTGTTTATGTCTTCCATATATATCACGGACATTTCAAAAAATGAAGCTTGTATTAGTAAAAACCTGTTGGGGGGAGTATTTGGGCACAGTTGGAGGTGTTACTGCAGGGATGAACAGCTATGTACAACTGCTGAGCTGGAAAAAGCTCCTTTTGCACAGCCCTGTCATAGAATATACTTGAGCTTGCCAAAGGAAAAGAATAATTCTGTTCTAGGATGGCCTCAGGCAAGTCTGAATGAAAAATTATCAACCACCAGATATTATAAAGAAGAACAAACCTTTTAAGGAAAACCTTGAGTGGGTGGCAGCAAGAATCCTTAACACTGGGTAGTTCAAAGTGAAGTGCTTTGTGTGCCTCTAGCACAGAGAGGACAGTCTCAGATCTTTTATATGGCCTGCCTTCAGTGGAAATAGAGGAAGCCCAGATTTTCTGAATAGAGCTAACATTCCCAAGTCTAGTGCTGTAAGCCTAATTTCTGGCTGCCACTCATTAAAACAATCTTTGTCATAAAATTAATTTACTTGCCAACACACAGGAACAGGTAACATCTTGAACTTCCCATCGTGCGATGTCCTTATATTTGTTACTTTCAATATCAGTTTGCTACTATTAATTAAATAACAAATCAGAAAATTATTTCTAAAATTATGAAGCAGCAAGACCCCTTCCCCCACCCCAGAACACACCCTCGTGTGGTTAGTAACTGGTACCAGCACTTGCAAAACATCAAAGGCTTCTCTAAACACAGACTTTCATCAATGACGCTGCAAGCCTTCACCTAACCTTTCATGATTTCCTATGCAGGAACATCAAAAGAAGAAGAGGAGAATAGCACTGTTCCAAAGCAACAGTGCTCTGTGTGAAAAGTATGTGTTTAGCTACAACACACACAAAGTGTAAGTGGCAAATTATTATTTACGTGAGACATATTTTAATAAACATCATCATTAGCTCCCTATCTTTTCCTATAAGGAACAAGGATTTTTGCAGTTCAAAATCATGTCCAAAGCTCAAGTGATTTCTGGATGAAAATGAAAAAGAATTAGGAAGTATCTAATGTATGAGTCTTCAAAGCAAGAAGATCAATTTATGTTCATTTTTACCTACTGAAAGACATTCTGCATATTTCATTGTTTCTGTCATCTTGTTATAATCCATCCAAAGAGTTTTCAAAGAACATTAAGTCCTACAAATAAACAAACTGTGAATTAGGCACAAAAATGCAACAATTACTATCAAAAGTCTTACTTGTAGGCTTTTGTTACACAAAGTAATTAGATTAGGCAATCACTTTCTATCACTGCCACTGAGCAACAGGGGTTTTGGAAGGGACAATCCAAAAACCTTAACTGTCATTTCTATCCTAACAAAAGCAAAATTTCTGAATTGTAGCAATTTTAAAGCAAACACTTTTCAGTGAATAATTTACATAGTTTTTTTTAATTTTGTTTTATATTTTCTGTTAGTATCACAGATGATTGTGAAACCACTGTATGTTAATATTGACACAATTGTGGTGGCAGAAGAGGTACACAACAAATATCAATTTGTAATTCTAGAAAACGGGCATCTTAACTTCATCTTTACCCCTAGCACTGCATATTCTTTTCATAAAATTCTTATCTCGTAATTATCTTCACAAGAGAATTTTTATATGACCTGAAGGTCTTACATGCAACATTCAACAGAACTATTGGATTGGTTTGAAATTACCATTAGAAACAACATCACTTTTTTTTTTTGTTCATACACTTGTTCTAAAACAGTAAGGGGCTTGAGGGAGTTTTGTAGGTTTGACATGTTGAGATTTGATCCTGCCATACAAAATATTGAACTGCATATGTAATACTATTTAAACTGTTTAATAAACAAAAATTTAAAAACCTAAAACCAAAAGCAAACATAAAAATTAAAACGTTTTCAACGTTTTTATCTTTCAGGTATCAGGTTTGGCTTTCTACTGCACTTCCACCTTTGCAGGATCACAGCTGACACCAGTGGACCCTTTGGTCCCAGTCTGCAACCCTCTATAGGTCTACCTTTTCACTGTGCATACTTACAATGAGGAAACAAGCACCAATCATTACTGCCTTCATTCTCACATCAAGATCTACAGGGACCTGGATCCCGAAGTTGGCAGTGTTGGTAAAGACATTGTTTACAAATCCAGACCAGTACTTGGAAATTTTGCCAATCGTTGTCATCTCACTGAGAGCTTTTACCTGCACAAATAAAAAATAGGAACAGACATAAATGTAAATAAATCAAGTGCACACTGATGACATCTCCACAGAATTAATGACTGTGCCCTGACATGCAGAGTATGCTATAGTTGTCAGGTTTTTCTTTTGTTCTTATTGCTGAGATGTTCTATTAGTGTCAAATTTGCCTTTAGGAGTGGCACACAAGAAAGGGCCTCAAGTTTGGAAATCAGCATCTTTAGAACTGACAGAAAAGTGGAGGAAAGCAATTGTGAAAGTTTATACTTTTGTTGATCTTTCACAGTGTTGGTTTTGCCCCGTCTCGTGTTTCTGATGTGCTCCTCATCGCACTGCCATGGACCCCTGTCCTCTCAGGGGACAGATATGTTCTCATTTACGTGGCCATCTCCATGCTTCTCACAGTAAACTGAAATTTCAGACAGTACCCACTGGGGTCTTCCGATTTGGGTAATGAATTGATATACCCCAAAGTTCCTTTATGGTTCTCAACTAAGGCAAAGCACTTTGTTCACATCAGAAAACTCCATTCAAGGTTTCTTCAAACATCTCCCATTCTCCCTCTCATCTGAGAAATTTATTCAAAACAGTAAAACTTTTAAATTCTTAACACCCCTGAGAAACATACCTCAAAGTCAACATCTTCAAAACAGCCACAGGTTGCATATGGGCCAACTATTTTTAGTACATCTTCTTTACTTTCATTCTGTATAGTAAACTTTGGCAGAAAAGGGTCCCAGTTCTGTACAACATACCCAGCTGTTGTACCTGGTGGGGACTGAACTTCTAACTAGCAAACAAAAGGGAAAAAAAAAACCAACAGCAAAATGTTTCAAACTAATTTTATATTAGTATATTTTTCCATTATAGTGTACTGTTTATATAATGCCAAAATACTTATTTATTGCGTATAGTGATATGTAAATTTACCCAACAGTGAACTGGATATTGCAAAACAGTCTAATGGTGTTTTTAAATATAATGGAAAATATGAAGCTCAAAAGCTCCACCAGAAGCAAACGTCTTTATATAAGACTTTATAAGAGCCATACACTGTGAAAAGATTTTGTTATTGTAATCAGCAAGCATCCGATAAGCTTTTTTTAAGTAGCTGTGCTACCAAGGGATCTTTTTTTTAAAAAATCCTGATGAAGGGCTGAGAAGGTAAGTGTAATGTAAGACATTTTCATAAAACAAGAAAGAAGTCAAAAATACGGAAAAAATATCTGATACTCTATAGGATCTCCATTTTTCACTCCAAGCAGCTCACTTCCATTTTCTGCAATTTCCCAGAGATATGTAGCCTTGAAGAGGCAGAGCCACAGACCGAAGCATCAGCCTCCTCAGAGAGCTGCTTCCCAGTCACACCCACACACATCCATGGCCTCCAGGGATTTTCCATCCTTCACCCTCCTGGACCACAGTGGGTGATCTCTCTCTGTGTCAAGTATTTTGGGGTGTTATCCGAATGGAGAGACATCTGTATCATCAGACACAGAAGCTTTATGTGGGATGTAAGGAAAGCAAGGTCCCATGAAAGAGAGGAGGCACACTGGGAACGTAGCTCATAGAAGGGCCTCGTTTATCAACAGTACTTCTAAAGGAAAGCCTCCAGTCCCCCAGGATGAGACGTGGCTGTGAATTCCTTCCTGCCACTCTTGCAGAACTGCAGGGTTGTCCTGCTGTGCACATACAGCAGGATGCTGGAACAAAAAGCATTTAGGATTCCCTCACCTTCTGCAGGAAGCAGGGGAACCAGCAGCTGTTGCATCTCAAGGGTCTGATCACTCTAATCACTTCCCGGCCCGTGTTATCCGCAATCCTTATGGTGAACGACCTTATAGGTGAACACAGGTTACGGTCAAAGCAATCATTTTCTTCTATTGCAAAGTAAACTCTTTGCCCCAAATGGTTTTTTATCTCATATTTGCTGGAGGTCTCTGTGCCAAGTATGGCTAATAAAGCAAAACAAGTAGAAAATTAACTTAGTATAATGTTAGTCATTACCTTAGTATAATGTTAGTCTATATGACTATATATTCTAAAGATACAGATTTTCAAACTGATTGTTAAAGTGTTTTGAAATAATAACACAAAGAAAATATGCAATTATAAAGAAATAATAATGCCAGGTCTATATTTTGAAGAAATTTTTTCCAAGACTTTGATTTGCCATACACTAAAGTACATATTATAAAACAGAATTCATATCCTGAGTTTTGGTTTAGGCTTTTTCTTACTTTATCATCTGTGAAAAGTAATACTATGAGGGTGTCCTACCTCAGTAACTAAGCTTTCACCCAGTGGGTCATTCAAGAATAAGACCAAAACCATTTTGAATGGGAGAAATATATTTTAGAGTTTTTACTTGCAGAACTTAATACTTGACCAGTACTTTGCAATTATGAGAAACCATGTAATTAGAAACTTTTATGCATCACTTTCTGACTTCTGACCTTCATTTCTCTATTTGCTTTGTTCCTCGTAGCGTGTTAATTATTGTTAAAGACAATAAATTTTTCCATGTATTGGAATGATGGTCAAACTTTAATAACACTGAGGGGGAGGTGTCTGAGGGAGAGAATTTAGGACTGTTGTAGAGACTATTGCCTGTAATCCTCTTCCCAGTGGTTTGCTGCAGAACAGGCATACAATAAAGTGAGCCTCCCCCACACGTTACAGCCTGACACAAGGGCACTGAGAGGCTTCACAGTGACTTTAGTGAGGAGGGGGCAAGACTTGGAAGCCTTTTGGAGACCTCTCTGTGCCAGCACTGTTAAAAAGCAACAAAGATTGCACCATACCTTCCAGAAGCTCCACTTGCTGATGAATAATTATCCGGTCCAGCTGTTTTAAAAAAAATAAATAAGATGGTGGGTCTTGGATAGATCTGGGGCTGCCTGTGGTCACCTTTCTATTTTTATTGCTCCTCTCCCTGTTACTAGGATTTCTTTCGTTCCAGAGGTGCGCAGACTGGATGCCTAAGGGCTATCTCAATCACACTTCAGAATTTTCTCTGAAATTATGGCTGAAGAATGTGACATTGGGTGCTGTGGCCATATAATTCACCCACACATCTGAAGAAAAATAATCTTCATGGGGGAATAAGGAAGACAA
>JAWMRA010000009.1:13210165-13547375 GCA_035584735.1 Pseudotriccus pelzelni | reverse complement strand
AGACAACAGCAATAGAAAGCTGTGTGTGAGGAGCAGGATCCACTTCTTGCTCCTGTTCCTCCTCCTTGACAGAGAGGAAGCCCCTTACCCCAAAGCTAAGGTTGGTGCTGGGCACTATGGCAGTGCAGGAATGAACAAGTCTGGGCTCAAGATTAAAACGTGCTGTGACCACATCCCAAAGGGCCTCACTGGAGCAACCCAGCAGGGCAATCAGGGGAGGCCAACAATGGCACACAAGAGCTTTAGTGCTCTAATCTCAGGCACAGGAGCTCTGCATCCTAAATCTGGCAAATGGTTATGCCAGGGTGCCAGATGAGCAAAACAGCAGCTCCACAAAGAAACCTTAGCTGGCTGAAATTTTCTTACCCCATGAGCTGGTTACAAATGCAGGAGAAAAACTGCTTGCCATGAAACCCAGCTTTGCTGTGCTTATCATCCCTCTGACATTATTCTTCTTTAGAGAACAGTTGTTGGTATTATAAAACCAGCAAGACTTAATTTCAGTCTACCTTTCAGTTTTATGTGACTTTTTATGCCTGTTTTACGTGATAGTATATTAAGGCTTTACCAGTCTTTTCCATAAATTCCTGATGGGCAAATGCTTGGCACAGGGTCTTGCCATTACTCAACAGCTGCAGACAGAAAGCCCACAGCGACCTTCTGAGACCAGCATGTCACAGCTCTCCAGTGCCTGTGTATTTTACAATTGATAAATCTTGCCTGGTACGGATTCAAACCGTTGCAGCCATTTGTCACTTCTAGTCATCTCCTGCAGCTAGTTCAGGCTGCAAAGAAAAGCTGGTAAAAAGAGGAACTTCTTTATCCCTTTCATTAATCTTTGAAATGTGCATCCCAGTAATTGAAATAATAAAAAATATTTAGACTTAAAAATATTCTCCCAAGAATCTTTGCCGTTTGTTTGGGTTTCCTGAGAGATGTGAACTCTTGGAGCTCATGGGAAGGGCTCTGCTGATGAAAACAGAATAAAGAAGTTAAAGATATTAGGGCGATTTTAATATTTTAGTATTGATTTTAATATGGATTTCTTTGCCCCACATAGACTTTCACAGGGAAAAGAAAATTAATGAGCCTGAACTGTTAAAAGCTTTGAGTGATTTTGGTCTGTGTATTGGTTTATTGTGCACGATGTATAAACAATGTTGAGACAACACAGCAGTACCACTTGTTAGCCTTTTTTTCCCTTTCACTGGTTTCTGCAAGGCAGCTATTCTGATGCATTTTTATTGGAGCACTTGTGGATTAAGGGAATTCTGCACTTGCATTTGAAAGCATCCAAAGCCCTTTGGTTTACAAGGGTCTGGTCCTCTGAAGCTCAGATATGTTACAATTCCTTATACACAGCTAATTCTCAGTATTCAGTTCAGTGGGCATTAAATTCACATCTGGTCAGTCTAACCAAGCCTAAACTAAGAAGCTTTTTACAAAATTGGTTAAGCCTGAATGGCATAACATGAGGCTGAGCAAGTCAGAAAATTCTTCTCCAAGGTCTCGCTTGTCTATTCCTGCTGTTGGAAAAGGTTCCCTTGATTTTTATGATGGACACTGAACAATTCTTCAAATTATGGTTGTGATCTGGAAGATGATAATGAGGTTTGGGTAACATTTTTTTGGTAGGAAATTATTTAAATAGTGTCACTTCTGTGATAGTTATAGAAAGTATCGTATCTCCTTGCTCAGGCAGAAGCAGCTTTTTGCCCTTCTCTGGTGCACCTTAAGCAGCTGATTGAATTGCTCCTTCACCTGAACTCCACGTTTGCAGAGTGAAATATTACTGTCAGGCCTTAAAGTATAGGACAGATATTTTCCTTTCCTCTCATTCCTCTCATCCAACACTGTATGCTGTGTCCTTGAGTTGCTATTTAGAATAAGATTGTAGGGATCCCTCTGAGATTAACTAAATCTTGATCCTTGTTTCAGAGTCAAACATATCATGCTCTTATTAAGAAATATATTCAGCTTTTTCAAATTTATCCAGCTATCTTCCCCACTCGGGCTGGAGACAATCCCAGAATGTCCTTTCTATTTAATATCCTGTGTTTATTCCCAACCACTTCCTATATAATCTTTCTTCCAGTAATATAAATGAAATGTGTCTCTGTCCCCCAAGTTGTTTACTCTTCTAGGTACTCAGCCATGGGTGCCTCTCTGGTACTGTTTTTTCAGTCTAAAGATGAAACGACTGGAGTCTTGTTTTAAAGCAGGTTCTCTATTCCCCATGCCCTTCGAGTATCACCTGACTGTGCCTGTTTCAGTTTGAACTCACCTTTCCCCAACACACACAGCACCAGAAGGATATACACGGTCTTCTAGTGGCATAAAAAATTCCCAATTCTTCTAGAAACATCTTCATTTGAAAATTTCATTACATGAAAATCTGAGTCCATCAGGATAAATCCCAAGTGACTGCCCTGGCAGCTGTGAATCCCACATTCATTCTGCAGGCAGCTCTCTCCCTGCTGGTGGGATCTCCTTTATGCTCCAATTTATCCTGTATGAGCCTGTTTCATTAGTCACCCAGACAGCATGACTTCAGCATCACACCCCAAAATGTTCTGTGATGCACAGAAACTTGAGCTGTGGGTATATGCTGACAATCAGCATTGCACACATGCTTCCCACTTTTCAGACTGCAGAGAAAATTAAGAATACTTAGCAAGGGCTGCAGCACAGGCATATGGTTATGGGGCCAAGAGCAAGCATGAATTTGGTCTTCAGTTCAAGTTACAATTCTAAAAGCAACTTGCTTTTTTTGTCTTTATATCAGATGTAAATCTTCCATAAAATGGAGTGATAGTATTTGCTTGTCTGCATTGCCTAGGTAAATCTGAGGTGTAATTCATGTTCATACAGGAGCCTGGATGTGTAACCTGCCAAGTATTTACTATCAAAATCACTTTTAGACTAAAGAATGTAGCTTCCACAGTCTGTAAGCAAATGCTCGTGTAATTGACAACACATATCATTTTGTGCTTGGGCATCTTGAAATGAAAGTCATAACTCCACATGAAAGACTGTTTTTGAAGGGTCTCTCCAGTTTCATTAGCTGTCTAGGTAACTTATATAAATATAAAATACATTCAATTTCTGCTTCTATACAAAACTACCAGAAATGTATGCCTCAAATACAGACCTTGAGTGAAGTAAACATTTCCCACCATCACCAAAATGCAAACACAGCAGAGATGTGGGTATCAGAATTATGACCTGACTACACTGGGGGCCTGATTCTGTCCCTGCCCATACCAGGCAGGGTGTATAACACCTTACACAGCATATTTAAGAGTGGCAGAATCCAGCCACACGTGAAATGGAGACTGGAGTCAATGTCAAAGTGACACCAGGGAGTGACCTTCCTGGTAAAAAAATTCAGGAAGATATGAAACTTCTGTACCAGAGCTGCAGATCATTCCAGCTGTGAGCTCCCAGATCTGAGAGGTTTCACAGAGTGAGAGGAACAGCCACACATTTAGCAGTAGGATGGAGAAGACTTAAGCATTCCCTCTCCTTCCTTCCTTGTGGCCTACTTGTCTGCTCCCATTTCCAAGCATTTCCCTCTCTCAGGCATTAGCACTTTCTTCCCCCTCAACCCCTCAAAGAGTGGGTGCAGGTTTGTAGCTATCCAGGCTTACCCTCAACTAAGCTGTCTCCTTGGGAACTTGCCTCCCCAGGAGAGCAAGCCTCTAACCTGCAGAGGCAGAAGGCACTTGCTCAGAAGACCCTGATGTTCCTCAAAGAACAAGATATAAGGAGGTGACAGTTCTTTCACACACTGCCTGTTTTAGTCTTTTTGAGGCCAGCTGGAGTTTAATAACCATTTCTCTGAGGGTGAGATCTTAAAGAGCTGGAAGTAAACTGGGGGAACAATGAGACACGTAATACTGTGACCTAGAAAATGTCCTAGAAGGAAGAAAACAATGGTTTTGGTGCAAGGAGAGCTGCATGCATAACAAATTAATTTCTACAAAAAATGAATGACAGCAATGAAGAAAGAGCTTGTTATTCCTATGCTTCTCATTTCACAGTAATATCAAACAAGAAAAAATCCTCTACATCTCTACTTACCCCTCCCCCAAGGAAAAAACCCAAACAATCTCATCCCCCAAGGTATCAAAACAGCATACGAGGAAAACGTAACAATTCTAACATTTGGAAAGATTCAGGACCTGGTTCAGGTACTCTAGACCTGGTGGCAAGTTATGAGTGTGTGATGTTTGCTTCCAGAGACTTGTTGGTTCAACAGGCTTATTCTGTTCAGCGATGTCGGAAGAACCAGGGAGGTAATCCTTAAAGATCCAGTTGGTTTGTCCCTGAGATTCTAAATGAAAAAAAAAAAGGAAAAAAAATTAGAAATTAACAGGGCCAAAGAGCAGCTAGCTTCTTGGATCAAAGCTGGAACAAAACCACCACATTTTGCATGTGACTGTATCAGTGCTTTGGTTCAGATCAGGAATCAGGACCCAAAACAAATTTCCTGAAGGTCCCACACTTCAAGTGCTCTGATTCACTTTAAAAAGCAACCTTAGAATGTGCAAAGTGGAATCACTGCAGAGGAAGCTGAACCAGATGTGGTCTTGGAGAGCACCTGGTCTGCTCAGCTGGTGAGCACAGAGCCCGTGTGACAAGGCTGGCGCTGGTCTGGACTCACACACGGGGTGGCCACAAGCTCCTCAGCACAGGTCACCCTGCACTGCTCCCTGTGAGCTGCCCTGTGTGCCAGTGTACACTGAGCTGCTGAGGGCTGGCCCCTATTAAGGTGCTCTCCAGCATTTCGATGGCACGCATATTTTCTCTTAATTAGAGACAACTTTTCCAGGGATCTCGGATTCCCCAGGTGGAATGTTACAATGCTGGTATCAAAATCTACACAGCCTCTTACAGTGCTTTGCTCATTACTATCTTAATGAAAAGATCAGATATCTTTATGTTGTGTTTTCTGGTTTGCTATCACAAACACCTTGAGGACACAGTGATGGTTACCTTGGCCAGTCCTGTGAAGGTAACGGGGGCATTTACTGCTACAGGCATCTGTCTGCCCACACCCTTTTATGTGCTCAGGCACCATCTCCCACAGCACTGTGATCACCTTAGTCACTTCATTCCCAACAAACTCCTACTGATTTTACTAGGCACATCTTTCCTCAGCCTTCAGCAACACTGGCTCTACCAGAACAAGAAAAAGCAAGCTGAATCTACCATTAGCAAATTTGCAGATGACACCAAGTTGTGGGGGGAAGTGTAGATCTGCTGGAGGGTAAGAAGGCTCTGCAGAGGGACCTGGACAGGATGGATAGATGGGCAGAATCCAATGGTATGAGGTTCAACAAAGCCAAGTGCCGGGTCCTGCACTTTGGCCCCAACAACCCCCCAGGCTGGGGACAGAGGGGCTGGACAGAGACCAGGCAGAAAAGGACCTGGCAGTTCTGACTGACAGCAGGCAGTGGGTCCAGGTGGCCAAAAAGGCCGATGGCATCCTGGCCTGGATCAGGAACAGTGTGGCAGCAGGACCAGGGAAGCTCAAGTCTTGTGAAGAGTGGCTGAGGGAGCTTGGGGTGTTCAGCCTGGAGAGGGCTCAGGGGAGACCTCATCATTGCCTACAACTCCTGTAAAGGAGGTTGTAGCCAGGTAGGTG
Organism: Pseudotriccus pelzelni; assembly: GCA_035584735.1. NCBI lineage: Eukaryota > Metazoa > Chordata > Aves > Passeriformes > Tyrannidae > Pseudotriccus > Pseudotriccus pelzelni. The sequence continues at coordinate 13,541,725 of JAWMRA010000009.1, read as the reverse complement.
TCAGTCTCTTCTCCCAGGCAACCAACGATAGGACAAGAGGACACAGTCTCAAGCTGCATCAGGGGAGGCTTAGGTTGGATATTAGGAAGAATTTCTTCTCAGAAAGAGTGATTGGGCATTGGAATGGGCTGCCCAGGAAGGTGGTGGAGTCACCATCCCTGGGGGTGTTTAGGAAAAGACTGGATGTGGCACTAGGTTGACAAGGCCTAGTTGACAGGTGGTATTTGGTTGGAGATGATCTCAGAGGTCTTTTCCAACCTAGGTGATTCTGTGAAGCTCTCCCCATATAAATGGAAAATCCTTGTATTTAGCTGAGCTCCTGTGATTCTGCAGTAAAGCAGTCCCCAAACTGATAATTTTATCTCATGTGTGACAATACTTAGGCACAATGGGGTTTGTGGTCCAGAAGGAATTTTGGCTCCAAGTCTGAATCTCTCTTTTGCTGTTGTGGGTTTAAATGAGATCCTTTAGTATTATTTGAACTCACAGTGAAAGATTCATCATTTAATAATATTTTGATCTTAATTTGTCTTCGCAGCCACTGCTTTCTTTCAAAGTCTGAGACCACAGGAAGAAGTAACCCTTTTGAATTTGTAGCTGGCTTTTAAAAATGTATAACTGGGTAATAAATATTTTATATGCTCTTCTGCATCATTTTACCTCACAGGGTTCTGTTACTGCCGTAACTCTTGTTGTTACATGAAATGCCATGAAGTGGCCCAGTGTTAGTGTTATTCTTGAATAATAAAGAGAAAAAAAAGACAACAAATTGCAGTTCTACCTGTCAAATTTTAAGCTATACAAAAATCAAACAGTAAATACATTAAATATTAATGACAATCTGAGATACTCTGACACTTTGACTATTTTTATGGATGATTCCTATTTAATTTCTAATATAGAAAAACTTAGAAGTTGCTGTATGATACAGTGAGTATTCTGTACAAACATAATTTACAGAATTATATGTTCCTAAATGAGGTAAAATATCAAATTTCTTCATTCTAAATTCTATATTTCACACCATTGCTATTTCACTGCTTCTACTAACTGATACACATCAAAAATCTGCAAAACCAGATCTCTCTTACATGGCTAAAGTGAAGCAAAATAAAAAACCTCACCTATATGGCTAGAGTACAACAATGCTGTAAAAACTGCTTGGTGCTCTGTACCTTTAATGCTCTAAATGTAGAATGTCTTCAGTATTTTGGGAGCAAAAAAAGAGGGGTAAACATTTGACAAACATAGAGAGACATTGCTGAAACTCCCTAGGCCAATATCTGCCTCTGCACGTCTGAGTACCCAAGCAGCTGCTACTAAAAGTCAATACATGACAAAGACAAACCCAGATAGGAGTAATCTGATAAAATTCAAGTACTCTTCAGATATTATTTTCCATACATGGTTAGTAGGACTCTGGCCAGTTTTGAACGTGAAAATCATTTGCTGATGTAGTATTTTCAAAGTGGAATAGGGAAGGAGTGTGAAAAAATAGGGGTACCTTTTCCTCAGTACCTCCCATGCATTCTGTACCGACAGGTTTAAGCACAAAGATACAAACACTAAATTTTATAATTGAATGCAGATGCTAACATTTTATAATATATTTTATTCAAATAACATCCTAGTATAGATTTTAGTCTCCTTAGGAGCCTCTTGGATGCTGAAAAATTAAAGGAAGGCAAAAAAATTGTGCTTTGATTGATGTGGTTTTAGCCTGAAACACTCATTTCATCAGACTGCTGATTGCTGGAAACATACAAGACTGTAGTTTTCTGTAAACATGATCTAAAAATACAGACTATAGATGCACTTACCTTGAGAGGCCATGAAGCTTCCTGAGTTACTTCTTCAAAGGAAGCCAGGTTAAAAGAAAAGGCTTTTCTTGTTGCAGCAAAGAAAAAAAGCGCACAGCATGCACAAAACTTCAGAAGGTGTCTGTCTACTTGATATCAGCTCACAAAGAACGGGAGATGTGTCGCCTTCCTCATGGTGCAGAGTGCTGCATTGTCTGAGCTGGACAACAGGGGGAGACGCTGCCAACGAACCAGGGGAACATTGATCCATTTCAAGGCATTTGCACCAATGGAAAGAGGAAAAGGTGCTTTGTGAGCACAAAGAGGCAAAACTTTAATGTACCCACTGGCTAACTGAACACAGCAGACCTAAAATTATGCTTTATCATGTATGTATTAATTATGAGACTACAAAATGTCCATCTTTGTAATTCAATATTTATGTTTCCATTTCTTCAGACTATCCAGTAAAGACAAAGGAGTTAATGAACTTGTGGATGACCCACCCCTAAAGTGTTTAAAGCCAGCTCGGATGGAGCTCTGAGCCACCTGGCCTACTGAAAACTGTCTCTGTCCATGGCAGGGGGGTAGAACTAGATGATCTTAGAGGCCATTCTGTGATTCTGTAATTTCCCTGTTGCTGACCCCAGTAAACATCCTCCATGTACAAAGCAGGAAAAGCTGCCCTGGATTTCTCACTGTATTCCATCCTTAGCATCAACCAAGGGATGTCCTGTCTAAACCCAGACCCAGAAAATTACCCATACATTTCCCCCATGCCCTCCCCCTCACCTCCACCCAGGGTTCTGCTTATCTGTCTGAAGTGTTCAAACTGGATTTGGAGAATTAAAACAGTCTGTCAGTGCTTTGTTCCAGACGAGCACTATCCATACAAAAACACAGTACATGTAATTACCCACAGCATTGGGAGGAAAAGACAAAGAGGAGGAGGGAGAGTAACCTTGATTTACCTGCTCATATTTCTGCCTCGAGTGCCCAAGTCGCCATGGAGATCATCACGAGATCTGCAGGCAGAGGTGATGCATGGCTGCAAAAATGGCAGAGCATGAGCACAGAGCCCAGCAGAGCAGAGTGAGGTGTTGGGGACCATTTTCTGTTCTCTCTGCTATTGCAAGTTCTACTAGTTTGAAATGGTCAGCCAGGAGCAAGGTTGAGCAAATTAAATTCCAGAGTCTACAGTTCAAGAAGATGCTGATGAGGATTCCCTGCAGGAAGAGTAGAGAAAATCCGTCCCCCAAAAACCCCCAAATTATATGGAGCTGATTTTTATGGACTATACTAGCAAATGCAAGAGCCTTGGGTCTACTCATGGATTTGGCTATGTGAAGTTTCCCAGCAGTTTATCATTGCCTGCTTGAGAAGTCTATGGGTGCACATGCAAGTGAAGGGCAGCCCAGCTGCCACAGCCTGCTGTCCTCACCCCTGGAAACACCCAGAGAAGGGAGAGGGCAGCCCACAGGCAAAAACTTTGGTGACTGAAAAATGGGCACTAAACAAATCCTTCTGGATTAGGAGGAAGTTTGACATTGATAGAAATAAAAATTAAGAATGATCTAAAGTTTTTGCTTCCTTTCTCCCTGCCAAAGATGTCCTTCTTTGGATCAGAGGCTCTAACCTGAAAAGCAGGCACACAGACTAAACAAAGAAGAAAGAGAAGAGGGAAAGCTCTGGATAAATACAATAAAGTTAACTTTGAAAACGACAAATGAAAACTCAGATGAGATGGCACTCATTTACCTTTAAATTGAATAAAGACAGAAAATTAAAGGAAACAAAAAGGCCAACTAATTCTGTTGATGCATAAAACTAGTGTAGTATGTTAAGAAAGGTGATTCAAATATACAAAACACACTAAAAATATATAAGATGAAAGAAGGTGTTTCAAAAATTTAAAAAGCATTTTTTGAGAAGCCCAAGCGGTTAATTTGCTGACCTGGAGGAACACACAGACACAGCCTGGTGTCTGCACCAGGGGATCAGCCGCGGTCTCTCCTGCAGCATTGTTGGGCTGTGGGGCAGGACAGCCTGGACGTGCTGGGAGCTGCTGGAGCCCTGGCACAGGCTCTGGGCAAGAGCTGCTGCAGTAGCACAGGCAGGTTCCCCCACCTGCAGGAGCCAGGTTTCATTATCCTGCCGCTTGTAAAATAAACATTTCCCTGAAACAGTTCTGCCTCAAAGAATTAATTTTCTGGCATTATTTACAAAATTGCAGTAAGTAGGTAACAGAAAGATATAAAACTTGGCTCTAAGTATATTTTTTTTCATTTCTTTCACGAATTTTCATACCTTTTACAATGTCCCCTCTTACCCTCTTCCTACTGTTTTATTCTTAAGCAATAATTTCAGTAGATTATACCAGTAGATTTTTGTAGCATTTGCAAATAATAGTCTTGCATTGGCATAGGTCCTTACAAGTAAAACTTCATGTTAAACTTTTATTTAACCAGAATTTTTAGTGCCTTTTTTTTTAATAAATATGCACATATTAGTCAAAATTTGCTCTAGAAATTATTAAAAGCAGTCTCACTAAGTCAGTGGGAACAGAAGACTTTATCAGAAGACTTTATCCAGGCACAGAGGCAGCCATACTTTGGTGCTATTTAGACACACATAAGCAAAACAAGAAATGAGGACCAACATTTCAAGATTTGTGTAGTGCTGTTTCTAACCAAATCTTAAGGACTTCAGGAAGCAGAGCGGCAGCACCCAAAGGAGAATTCCACCAAGACACTGAGCTCGCTGTCCCTGCCCCCTCTGGGGAAGGATATCATTGCCTCTACCATTTGGAGTCTGAGCGCTAAACCAGAATATGCTGCCTTCCTTTCTAAGAATGTGTTGGATATCTGGAACACGCTCACAGGTACTAGGAAAAAAGAGGGAAAAAAAAAGAAAGAAAAAGGAAAAAGAAAAAAAAAAAAAAAAGAAAAAAAAAGAAGCGGAGTGTACATACACGTATTCCCTCTACCTGTAAAACATTCTTGCTCCATCCCATACTGTAAAGCTGATAGAAATTGATGAGTAAATCCTTAGAAGGTGCAAATTAGCATGGACCCATTAAAATCAATGAGACTAATTAGACCAAGGCAAGCAGTGCTTGGCTGGAGGAGTTTATACATCTAGAACCTTCCTTTTTTTCCATAAAGAAAGATTACATTTTATCTTTTCTATAACTACCACTTCTACAAAAGCTCAGAGATCCATCCCTGCTGAGCTGGTGTACAAACACCACTGCAGTTAATGGCGATTACATAAAATACTGCAGCCTGTAGGATACCTATCCATGGACTAAGACATCATTGCCCCTAACACAGAACTAAAACACAGATTTTCCTCAGGAAAGCATGTAATAATAGTCAACCAGGTGGATCAAGAGAGCAAATATGCCATCTGGCTCAGCATAGGTGCTGTTTCTCTGGAGCCTAATTGCTCTTCCATTTTTTTCAGGCATCATAGCCAGAGTGTAGCAATGGTTTCACAAAATACACCTTCACAAGAGAAAAACAAGAGACAGCAACAAATTTCAAAGTATTAGGAAAAGCTGTTTGATTTCTTGTCCTGCTCCCTGCTGCTCAGAAAACTGTTCCATGAGCCTGGTGCAAGACATTTGCCCTCGTACTCAGCAGGGAAAAGACAACACTCTCCTCTCCCCACTGTATCACCACTGACTCCCTCAGGTAAGCAGAAACTGCCTCTGCCCTTGTCCCCACGGTCTCGACCAGTTCAGGGAAGAACTCAGCTCCTCCCCACCTGCCCTTACTGAGCTCCAAGAGCACTTAACACTGTGCCATCCAGAGTTAAGAGCAGGGTCAGAGCAGCATGCAGGCATCATGAAATGCACCCCAACCTCACCAAGCAATGCCTGAGCTTCCCTGCTGCTAAGAGGGGTCATTGCTAATCACTGTTTCCATTTTAAACTTCCCTTCCTCAAAATATCTGTTGTGACCACCATTAAAATGCATTGCTATAGTCAATTTTTTAATAGGAAATTATATATCCTTTTTCTTCCCTTTTCTTTTCTTGCTTTTAGTACAGGAAGAAATGCTGAGCGTGAGCATAAGTACCAGACCATGACCTTGTGCAATAACAAGCCCCAAGCCACATATTTTTACCCAGTAGTGCGTTCTGCACTGGGGTGGGAAGGGAAATAATTTTCTTAAATCAGCTACCACTGAGTATGGTTCTCACCTTGAACTTTGGTTTGTGAGGCTTCTTGCTTCAGCTGGTGTCTACGGGAGCTCCTCCCCTCCAAGGACGTCTGCAGTCCTGTCGGAATTCCGCAGCCCGGTCCCCGGCACGGCAGCCGGAGGGGCTGGATCGCAGCCAGTGCCCGCTGGCAGCGCACGGAGCGAACGGGCGCTGCGGGAACTGCCTTCCCTGCCTGCCTGTCGGTGGTGGGGTTATCAGGCATTGCCGTTAGCTAACTGTTACACGAGGTGTCTGCAGTGCATGAATTAACAGAAAAATACAATCGTTAAAATAACAGCTCTTCACCAATCCGATCTTTATTTTGCACGTAACTGAACTGGGAGAAACGGGAATAAAATAGCAATCTCAAAGTGACTGTGTAAGGAAAAATCGAGGAAGAAACCTTTCAAGCATTTGTGTTCAGAGATGCTACATGGTACTGAATGTGTATCAGAAATGTTAGTGTTACCCCCCAGAAAGTATTGATAGAGATGAGAAACTAAATATAGATGTCCGCAACCTACAGCAATCAACTGTAATTGAAATAAATTCATAAACCAGCTTCTACACCAAATTTTGACACAGGAGTTGGACAAGGTTTTGGGGGGGGGTCAGGGGCTGGTTGCCTGTCTGGTTGGTGGGTTTTTTTGTGGAACAGGTGTTTGGTTCTTGGTTTTCTCAGGGGTTTTTTGGAGGGGGGATTTCTGTCGCATTGGGTTTTTGTTTGTTTGGGAGTATTTAAATCACCTGTAAAATCTTGTTCTTATGAAAATACAGCCTTCAGGGGGCTGTGGGCACTGTTACTGAGCTCAGCCACATTCTGGTTTCCCAGCAGTTGTGAAACAGCTGCACAAAGCAATTAGTCCAGAATACTGAGTTCAACCGCAGACCCAAATATTTCAATTTGAATCATACCAAGCATGTTGAGGAAGTGTGGTCATCAAGAGGCTGATTTATGTAAGCAGACCATGTGATTTAAGCAAAAAATAAGGCCAGAAAGGAGCAGCATAGAAGATCTGAATGTATCTCACAGTAAAACTTATACCAAAAAACTCCTTGCTGGTCGTGAAGAAACTTTCAAACTGGTCTTTCACCTCTGAGTGAATTTGCCCTAATTCATGATCACTCTGAGGAAATCTTTTTACATCTATCCTGAAGATGAATCTATCCTGAAGATCTGTTCTGCTTCAGATAAAATTCCTTTAGTATTAATTATGTCTGAGTGTCATAAAAGATAACTTTATAGCTCTCTGGCAAGAGCACACTGGAGGTACAAAGTTTACTTGATTAAACTGTGTATTGGAAGCAAAGAGATTTTATGCTTCTTTTCTGCTTACTTTAGTAAACTGAGATTAATCTATTTTCAGAAGCTGAAATGAACTTATTTTTATTTTTGCTTGAAACCATCTGCAGAGTTCAACTGAAATTCACAAACCATGTGAACTTCTGTTTGCTGATTAAACACAGACTCAACAGCAACAAAACTGCATCTTGCCTTTCCTTATGTGTAACCAAATCCCACTGAACACTTTGGAGGCTGAAAGCAAACAAGAGACATTCTTCCTGGGAAGTTGTAAGCTTTCACAAGACTAATCAAACTGCAACTGCCCAGCAGCCCCTAGCAAGTAGATCTAGTGCTTGTCTCTAATAAAATTTTATCCATTTAAGCCTGTGATAAAATGGGATAAAGTACTCAATATACACTGGTATATTAATTAATAAGATTATTTCTGTCTTCTAATACACTGAATGACAGAAGTCTTGGATACAAATTGCAATTAACACTCTTAGTGATGATGGATAACTTCTTTGCTGGCTTTGAAAATTTATCAAGCAAAATTAGAATGTTGCTTTGCTGTAGAAGAAAAACTAGTACTTCTCTCATACCTCTCCTTTTCCCTTTCTCTACAATGAAACATATAAATTGGAGGAAAGTGTACTGGCAAGTCACAGTATCAGAAAGCATTAAGGATATTTTAAGTGTTTTTTCTCTGGTAAAAGTGACTTTGAAATCAACATTTGCATCAAGTGTCATGTCAACAGTCTGATCTCCTGTCAAGGCACCAGGTAACATCTGGACAGCCCTAGTTCTGTCCACACTGGCCAACAGCACAACAGCAGCAGAGCTGTAGAAAGTGAAGACAGGCACCAAGGACTCACCATGCTCAATGGTCCTTTTGCCTTTGGTCTTGTGTGGCTCTTCAGTCGAACGCCGTTGGCAGGTGTTGGTGTGTGACTGGAGCATGTCCTCCAGCTTGGTCCCACCCAGCAGGAATCAGTCTGCACACCCCAGAAAAACTGATTCAAATCTACACTCAAGCACAGCAAGTGCGGAGCACCAGGAGATTCCCTTAAAACACTGTACAAACTAAACCACTAACGTGGACATACCCAGCTGACCACAGTATTTGCTGTCAGATAACACCTTCCATCCATGAAAGACGTTTCATTTAAATACATCTTTGTCAATCATTACAATGTCTGTCCAACGGTTGAGCTTTGATAGTTCCATATCTGTAAAATACAATATTACCAATATTACAAAGTTACTCCAGGAGGCTACTGGAGTGTCTATTTACAAGGTAATACTGTGGAGTACAGACTGTACACGTGAACAGCTTTGTGCTCTTTCAGGGCGCAGGAGGTGATGAGTCCTGACACTATCATGAGGGCTGCAGCTATTCCAAGATTATTAGCTGATTTTCTCCACGTTTTCAGCAAGTCACTATTCAATATTCTAATTCTAAATTCAAACTAAATAAAACATTTTTCACTTTTTGAGGGAAGGAAAAAAAGAGAAGTGGATAAGACATCCAGAAGATTTAATGACATAATGGTAACTCTATTAGGACATGAAAATTAATTTCAGTTTCCCTGAGGTATCTTATTTTAATTAACAAATCCATGATCCTGCTCTATTAATTAGCATACTGAAAGAATAATAAGTTTTAGATGAGCTTAGTTCTCATAAAGCTTTTCATCCCCTAAAAAAATAATAAAAGGAATTAAGAATCTCAATCCAATTTGTTTTCTACATTTAGTACCAATATTTTTAAATTCTCCCCACTAGTACAGCACAACTATTTGTCATTTCTTCTAATTTGAAAATATTTTGGGTTTGCTCTCATTGTATTTAAGACATTCTACCTATTGAAAGGGTGGCCATGGCCCACTAAGGAAAGTAATTCTTGCAGGATTCCAGGTAATTTTATTTTTCATATTATTTTCTACTGATAACCGATAGGGATAGCATATGGAATTTTTTTTAAAACTTATCTACTGCTGATTTTCCAAAAAACCCATACAATAACAGTTATCCATTAACATCTCAACTAGGTCAAATAAAATTCTAGGACACCAAGCTGCACAACAGGCGCTTTGTGCCTCCATTTGCCTGGACCATTCAGTGGTTGCTGAGCGGCCACTGTACAACTGGTCCAATCTCACATTTTTATAGACATATTAATGCATTAGTCTGCTCAGAGCAGATCTGGGAACCTGATTCATTTTTTTCCCAAGTTTATTTTATGTTCCTGTTTTCCTGTATCGCAGGTCACTTACTGGCAAAAAACTCACAGAAAATTTTTCCATTTGCTTTTGATTCCAAAAGCAACAAATTTGTCCCTTAGATTCCTGCAAAGCACTTCGTGGGATTTCCTGTTATACGAAGTAAAAGAAGCCAAGAAAACATTAGCAAACCACCAGCAGCTTGGCTTAGCTTAGCAAAAAAAGCTAAGGGGGAAATTTCTGCATAGGTGAAAATGGATAGATGCTCATAACTTCAGAACTGTTTGTCCTGTAAAGACAGCTTGCTTCTTTGACCTAGCACCATCTGTAAAGCAAATGAGAGCAAAAGTGAACACTAGGAGGTTGCATGTGCACAATTTTTCTAATTAGTATCCCTTGACAGCATTTTGCTTATGTATTCCAAATTACCAGGTTGAATGTTTTCAATGCTTTACTGAAGAAAAAAAGCCAAAACAGTTACTATGCTACAGAAAAACAATAAGCATTAATGGAATTTGTAGAAAGAGTTGAACAACTTAAAAATATGGGTTGCAATGGAAAATGTCTGCCAGCTCCATCACTACACAGTCTTCCATCAATCAGGGAGACTGCAATGGCAGGAACGGCTCTATACCCATAACAAGATGCTCTTATAGTTTAAGTTGGTCTTGCTGTCTCCTTGTCTCAGCTCCCTTAGGTTTGATCAGCACTGTTGTATATCCCATGGGATCCCTAAGTGACACCCTGGTGCTACATTGCCTCTGATGTATGCAGGAAAATGATGGATATTCTCTGTAAGGATACTGAGAGCATGGACAGTTCATTATCATAGACAACTTCTTGCAAGAATATCTAACTATTCATCTATGTTTGCTTTATTTTTTTTTTTATTTATTTCATTTCCTTTTCATCTCCATGTGGTCCATCAAGGAAGCCTAATTAGCATGTCCCTCTCATATCTTTGTTTTTTCCTCAGACACCTAATAGCAATCATTCTCTGTGTTTATTTCTAACAGTTTATGTCCCAGGCATGTTAAAGAAGGGTGTTCCTCAACAAAATTATTAACATGCTATCACTTTATCACATATCTTTAGGTTTTATAATGTGCTTGGTAGTTTACTCAGAAGAAATACAGAAGTTCAAAGAAACTTCCCCTCCCCCCCCCCCAAGAAAATAGGATGGTACGTTCAGAGATTCATTGCTTTAATAATTTATTTTCTGAGAAGAACCTTAATCATGGAAGATCGAGACCATGGAAGCAATGAACATTATTTCATATTTTTCTGCTTCTTAATTACTGTTTCAACATCTCAGGATTGATATTTTTGCTGTAGTGGGGATTGGCACAGTTAGAACCATTATTTAAAAGAAGAAAGCTATTTTTCCTTAATGAGAATATTAAATTAATGCTTAATAATAGACTTAAATAATAGCACGTTAATTAGATGGCCAGCTCTCACACTCACTGTGTATCAGGTAAAAATACAGAACTTCAAGTTCCAGAATTATTCAAAAGAATGAGAAGTTAAAAAAATAATCTCCATCCTGCTAAGTACACACACCATTTTCATGTGGCAGTTATACTATTTTACTCTAATATTTACAGTTTGAATACAGTAGACAGACAGAGAAGGATTCAGTATACCAAAACCCAAAAATTGAATTAATTATAATAGCAAGAAATGAGAATAACATCATATTGGATGAAATTCTGCTCTCATTTACTCCAGGATAATAGTTTATTCTGGTGACTGGTACGTGAATGTGCCCTCTTTTATATCTGTGTGTATATATATACATATATATATATATCCAAAGAACTATACATTTTATAAACTGCAGCATTTGGTTAATGGTTACTAAATCTGGCATTTACAGAGACATTAGGAAAGACGGTATTTATTTGCAATTTTATTTCCCTCACAGTGAAACATGGAATCCATACAGCTGTACAATGAAGATGATTAGAATTGCCAGAAATGAAGGCCTCCTGGGAAAAAAAAATATCAATAGCATAGTTTAACTACATGAACCATAATTGCATTATTAGCTCTGCTGTGCTCTACCACAGGAAAGCTAATGACATGATTCTAAGAAGCTTTATAGATTATGGAAAACTATATAACCTCTTGCTCTCCCATTGACAACACAACTCATTTGAGATCCCTGCCATTAAGGGAAGGGAAACTGCCTCATTTTTCACAAACCTTGTGATTATATCTTTTCATGGGTTTTAAATATTAACTGTATATATGCCCATGGACCAGGAGCTGAAATAACAAATAACCATTTGTTCAACCTTAGCTGTGGCAAATTCAGCAGTGAATTGTGTTTTCAGTCTGAGTCTAATACATAAATAACTATTGCAGAAGGAGAGAAGAAGAGGCACACTTTGCTCCAGATATGCACTGGCTATACCTGAGAGGTAGCAAGAGGTTCATTATCATAAAGGATCAGTGAAAGGAAATGGGATTTTTTAGAATTCTGATTGCAGAACGCCAGTTTAAAAGCACAAAACCAAAATAATTTTCATTATGTTCTGACAACATGCAGTAGTTATTCCCAGTGAGTCACTCCCATTTTTTTCCTGTATCTTCCACACACACCCCCAGCCCCCAGGTTGTAAAAGCATAAATATATGAAACCCATGATTATTTCAGTAGTTACTGAAGTAGAAGAAATGTGTAATTGAGATTAATAAGTCTCAAAACACAAAATGATCCAAGACACAATCCTAAAACATTTGACCTGGGAGACACCTCCTCCATCACATTTAACAAATCAAACTTGCTTGACTTGTAGACATTTGCTCTGCTCCTTGGAAACCTGCAACAACCTATATAGATTTTTTCTCACTTTGTATGTGCACTGATAGGCACCTGTGGGTCTCCCCTTACTGCTGCAAGTTCACCACCATACAAGGATCAGCAGTTTCTTTTTTCAGTGGGAAGGTGGATTTGTGGGCTCTGTGGCAACTGAAAGAGAACCAGCCCTGGAGTATTTCCCAATTCACAGCTCAAAGTGGAGCACAATTAATTTAAACCAGGTTAGGTGATGTATCCCTTCACTGCGCTGCACTGAGCAGCTGTGGGCATCACCTGCATGGTTCCTCAGCAGGGGCAGAGCAGGGCAGCCCGGCTGGGCACAGCCCTCACCCCGCAGTGTTCGGTAAATGGGCAGGTTTGCTCCTGCCCCTGGGGCTGAGGTGGTGCTTCTGCCCTTCACTGGCACCATGAGGGGACTGAGAACATGAGACAGAAGGCTTGCCTTGAAACTGGGTATGGGGTAGCAGGCTAAAAAAATAGCACTGATGGACCAGCAAAATCAACTATAAATATTTACGCATCATCTTCTGTTTAAGTTCCTAATGAGGCGACTCACCAATCTGCAAACCTGCTATCACGTTCTTCCCACTGGGGCTCGAAAGGGCTGACTTACTGAAGGACCCACCAACACACTAAGTGAAATTCCAACAAGGGAATTTCTAAACGGACATTCAGTTGAGAAGTACACAAGATACGTTGGCTGAAAGTCCAGAAGTCCTTGGAAAGCAATGCCGTATCCTGAGGAAACGTGTACTTTTCCAGGTTTATGATTTCCACTGTCAAATTCTGCTGGGTTTACCTATGTGCGGTAAGATGTTGCCATCAAGTGGCCGTTCCCTCAATTACAGAGAGAGCCTCCCCTCCGGGGCAGGCTGGCTGCCTCTCCCTCCCGATGACTTCCTACTCTGAACTGTCTGGTGTGTACATGTAATAACTCAGATGCTACTACATTACTCAAAAACACTTTTAATCCCAATTGCTTTGAATCTCCAATAAGAAGAAAGAGATTTAAAGCATCTAAATTAGCAGCATCTGACTTATTAGTAAAATCCAGCCAGATATATTTTCCTCTCTAGCAGAAGAGCACAACATAAAATTCTAATTCTAGAGAGTAGGTATGAAGGGAAGCATTGCCCTTAAAGCTGGTGCACATACTTCCTTACAAACCATAGGGGGCATTATGTTACCATGGCTTGTTCTTCTCATTTATCAGTTTAAAATGATGCTCTGCTATTGTCATATTCATCAAGCTCTCAAAATCCCTGTCTTTGCACCAATGCAATAAAGACAGAAAATTACGTTCTGTACATTCTGCTGTTTCAAAAGTCCTTTTCAGGACATTCAAAACGTGGGATAGGCACCCTTTCTTATTACCTGCATTTAGATCCATTTACATGCTCTGAAATGTGCAGATTGATCTGTAAAGTGTCAAAAAATCTGTTGCTGAGTGAATGTACAAAGAAAGCAAGGGACTAACCTCCTGGAAGAGATGAGGAAAAACCATACAATTTTAGAGTCCCGGGCTCTGCACAGCATAAGAGTATTTCCTCACTGTTTACTTGAAAAGAAATGCAACTGCAGGTATGATGGGAGAGGGCAGGATGGCTCTGGTCCACCTGTCCCTTCACACAGCACATCAGGCACCTGCAGGAGAACCTGTAATCTGCAATATCCACCTGAATTACTTTGGCTGTGCCAGTGGCTCAGCCAGTCTCGTGGTCCCCTGTGATGCTGCCTGTAAACACCCACCACACAGCCAGCAAAGGCCTGAGGACTTGCAGCAGGGATTATGCTCTGGGTGCCATCACTTGGGAGCCTCTGGGCAGAGTCACGTTTGTTTCTACAACTGCAGTGACGTAAAGCGCATCTATCCCCGTTCACCTCTCGTGTGGCTGTGTAACTGCAACCATGAGCACACGTCTGTAAACCAGCATTTTCCATAAACCTCTCCCAGTCTGTGCTTCACTTTACTTGTACAGCTCCCAGAGCCAGTGCCGGGTGGCCATGGAGGGAGGGTTAACGTGCTAATGCCTACAGGTACTCCCAAAGTCCAGTTTAATAATCCTTGCATGCTTTGTGTAGAAAGAGGGTTTGAGGATCTTGTAAACAGCAGAATTTAAAGGCAATTTCAAAATTGGCTCCAATTTTTTTCTTATGGGAATTATCTTTAAGGAAGCAAGAAGGAAGCCTTTTAAACATAAAAGTCACTGTGATTTAGCCCAAATTTAGGTTAAAAAAAAGCAGGCATTAATTAGCAGCCTTGGTGAATCTAAACATACTTTAAACTTTAGTCTAACAGAAAAAGGCTGATTGAAGAACATATCCTCATCTTAGGTTTCCCTTGGTTAAGAAATAAAGGGGAAAAAGGGGGGGGGATTTTGTAACTTGCTGTAATAATAAATATTTGGACCACTTCAGAATAAATGCCAACTTCTGAAGGTGAGATTTGATACTCTCTATGGCATCAAGACATCTCCCTAGTTCCTTACTCAAATAAAGACTTGCCAGAACAAAATACAGGAGAAACAGACAAAATTTAAAGTATTAGACTGTAAAACAGCAACTGAGACTTAGGTTTTTGCAGGGAAAAAAATTATCAGCCATTTTTATTTAGGATCCTTGGGAAATGTCAAGCTTTTAATATTCATAAACTCACTGCTTATTACTGTTGTCCTGAGAAGAGAAAAGGAGAATATAATGAGAAAGGCAGAAACATTTTGTGGTAAAATATGTTTTTCTGAACCACTTCAAGGAACAAACTAACAATTTGCTACTAAGATGGTTCTCCCACCTGAGAACTACACTCTATGTTTAATTTTGAAAAAAAAAATTGATGTTACTTCATGTCATCCTGTTTCTCTCACATTCCTTTCAGAGATCCCTCATATGTAGAAAGGAGGTATTGATACTTTTTGGTCTCACATCACACTTCAGCCACTCAGTGCTGCTAAAAAGCTTCAGCCAAAGAGCATAAAGCCAGCTGGATCCTTCTAACAGCAAACAGTGTCAGTGTTCTCTGACAGAAGTAAGGTGTGAGCGCTTACTGAAAGCAATCCCCCTGGGTTTTGCTATCTCACAATACAAAACACTAATACAGTACTGAATAAAAGCAGCAGAAGACAACCTCCACTATGGGAAGAGTGTCAGCCTCAGGAGCATCAGCAAAGTGCTGGTTGTACCGCATGAAGACGTAAGTGATCGAACAAGGGGAGAGTTCAGTGCTCTTGACACCTACAAAAACATTATCAAGAGAAAGAAAGGGAGATGGGGCCATCTAATTGCATAATATTAGAAGAATACTTGCATAATTACAGAGCAACAGTGGCAGCTGCTTACAATGTCCACGATCACGCGCTGCAGGTGGTAATTTATCCATAGGTTTCCCATTCATCTGGATGGAAAGCAGCAGGGGGTGGCCTCTTGGCATCCCACATAACGGCAGACACTTTAATCAACTACCATGCACTAGGCCCCCATTTTAATTTTGGGAAAAGGATATGGACTCGTCTATGGTTAAGTGCCAGTTTTAGGGGCTGTATTCTTTTTTTTCAGAAATGTCAGAAGACAAATAGGAGATGAGCAGGGAAGTCAAGTAAAGTTCCTAGGACTTTTGGTTATACAGACCTGGTTTCTGGAATTTTCCCATAAGATGTATTCTCTACTGAGTGTTTTTTTACAGGAGATGGGAAAGGAGAATTGTGCCATTTAAAATCCAGGACTCTAAAATACCAGCAAGTGCAAAGACAACTGTTGGTAGTTTGAATAATAATACATATCTACAAAAGCCTTCTTTGTTATTTTATTTATACGTCAATTATATTGCTTCTAAAAACACGGTTTGGAAAGAAGGGCATAGCTCAGTGCATATCCTTTCACCTCCTTCATGCATATGAGTATACAAAATTCACCTCAGGGTCAGAAATCAAATGGTTATTATGGCTTCAGAAGGAACATCAGACATGCCGTGCTCTGTGGTGTCTCACAATACAGTCTCTTCATCTCCTCAGTTACCATCCACTCTTTATTAATAAGCAGTGAGCTCAAAACAGAACAAAGCTTTAATCCTATACTTCTTTTGAGCAGGATGGTGTGCTATCTTACAGCCTTCTTTTAGTGGTATCCACATACCATATGCTTACAGTGATATTTGCTTTATTTTTATTTCCATTTAAGACTATATGTTTTTATGTTTTCCCTAGTGTATTTTAATCACTTGTTGAGCAGAGCTATCACCTTATTGCCTTGGTCTTACAATGCTGGGTGAACTGCCAGAGCTTCCAGAAGTAACAAAAGCCAGTTGCAGCCATGCCTATTATTTTCAGTGCTGCTAGGAAAAGCTGGCAGGCTTACTTTGTCACTTTTGCAGCTGGGTGGCATTTATGAGGTGTGTTTCATGTTTTCACAGCACTAACCTGCATCACAGAAAAGCACAAAACTATAATTTTAATTGGAGTAATCATAGGTATCATTCTTGCCACTCTATATTACATTAAGTTAATGAACTTTGGGAAATACACTTGAACACATCATCGCGATCAGCCCAATTCATTATAAACCTTATGCTTCATTTACATGGGTTCCTAGTTTATTTTACTGGGGATGGGGAATATGCACTCTCTGTAATCAGCTCGCCTTTTTTCTTCCACACACAAATTATTACTTCTGACAGACAGTCTGAAGTGACAGAGGAACCAAAGAAGCATGAAAAGAATATGTACGTACTCTAAACCAGTACTGTATTCAGAGCTGGAGTGCTAAATATGAAAAAGGCATGAAATAAGGTTTTGAAAAGCTGTTTGTTTGGGTCTTTGGTTGGTTTGTGTTTTGGGGTTTTATTTTAATCCTTTTACTTATTTATTTGTTATGGGGAGAGTGAGGCAGCTTTTCCTACCACTCACCAGGACTTTCCTCTGGAACTGTGCTCTCCAGCAGACCCCATGCAGTAGGGAGGGATCCTACCTTACAGCTCTCCCCTTAAAGCTCAACTTGACTTAAAAAGAAAATAATCGCAGCTGGTCTACAGTTAAAATTAACTTGAAGGAAAACGGAGCATCTCGGAAAAAAAAAACCAAAACACTGAAAAGTCATTCTCCCTACATTTCTGTCAGAACAATCTCTTCCACTAGTTGACTAAGGAACTTTCCAATCTCATTTTACTTGCTGTGCCATGTATATGAAACTAATTCTGAACAAGAACACGCCTGTGCATTTTTATGTAACATAGCTGAGACTGCCATTGCTTTAGAGCTCTGTAAGGCCATTCCAGGGACAGAAGCAATGCTCTTTCTCTACCTGCTGCTTTTCCTTGTCAACCAGTCCACGTAGAAACTCTTCTGCTCTATCATATCTCATGTTTCTTTACTTCATGCATCTTTTCTTCTTGTATGAAGCCAGAAAGCAGCAAAGATCTTGCAGCTTTCATAATTTCTATATACCCTTATTAAACACAGACATTTAGAACACACAACTGCGTAGCAGCTCACAGCTCCAAGGGCAAATTTCTGGAAAGAGCAGTTCCAGGGAAGCATGTACAAGGTACAAAACTCTCAGATAATTTCAAGGTCACTTTCATCAGAAAGCCTGACTCAAGCCCACTGTGTGACAGAATTAGCAAGCAGCTGTAGCCATCATGCCCATGCAGTACTTTTTGATAAGTTTGCCTGTGAAGATGATAAGTAGAACATACAGGTCATGATGACAACATGCATCTACTAACTAGCTCACATTAGCTAAGGCTGGCAACTGTAAATTAGCCAAAGAACATTTTGTTCCCCAAACCAAGAAAATTCTTTCTGGTTTTGTCATCTTGGGTGTTGTCTTCTGATTTGCACATACTCATATCACTTTCTCCTCATTAGCTAACAATCTATTTTAAAAATGGGCAATTAAAAGCATCAAAATTACCATTATGTTATAGACCACATCTCTCTATTATAAGGATGAACAAACTGCAAAGCCTGGAAGCAGCTCTGGCCTACTACAGCCAGAAGCATAGTGAGACTTGGTTATTATCGGTAGAATTAGAGGTCCCTTTGAGGCATCATGGTCTTTAAGTCTTATTTTCCCAATACTTATTTTTCGTACACTTTTTGCCTGAAAATCCAAGTGTTAGATTACGTTTGTTTACTGTTCTCTTTCCAAACAGCTGTAGGTTTCTGTAATAATTTAGCAAAGAGAGAGGGAAAGGGTTTACAACAGCTGCAAGTATTTGTTTTTACATGTAGATGCCATGATACTCTAAAAATATTTGTCAAAAATAAATACAAGCAAAACACCAGAGACTGGCAATACCTAAATCTCAGTTGCTGTCAAGTGCTCTGTAATCCTAAAGGTGACTCAGGCAGTCTTGTAGGGTGGAGATTTCAGCATATCTTGTCTCCTGCTACTCTTACCATTGAGGCAGCATCAACTTTTTACTCTCAGAGATTTCTTATCTATCTGCCCCACTTTTGCCCCCCTTTGCAAGTTTTGCACAATAATGAGAAGATGAGAATATTACTTTGTTGTAAGAGAGTGGGTGGAAAAGAGTAAAAAAAAAAAAAAGATATTAAAATGGATGATGTGAATAATTAAAACCACTTTTCTACCTACTGAAGGAACAGAAAGCACAAAGATGAAAGTGAGGTTGCTTGTTTTATGAGTTGCCTGGCCAATCAATACCATCCGTCAGCAGCAACTGTATAAACACATCCTCTCAGCAAAGCCTTTGTAGAGCCACCTGCACCCTGATCCAGACTGAACCTCAGTGACATTTTAAACATTCTCACGAGAAGTTTTCTTCGTTCGATGAATACAACATACTGCATGGCTGAGCAAATTACTGGAACATATGCAGTGGTAGTTTAGGATTTTCCAGCAGCAGTTTAAGTTGTTGAGGGGGTTTTTTTTAACCAGTGCTGCTTTTTAACATTTGAAACCCCCGTATTCATTTTCATTCATGTTCCAAACAGATTTGACAAAACCTTTGTGTACTTTGCAGCTTCACTCACAACTGCCAAATTCCCCAGGCACTGTAAATCAGTTTATCTGCACTGAACTCAGTGGAGAGAGGTGAATTCAATCTAGCTGAGGATTTAGGCTATTGCATTTTAAAGTTTAAGAAAAAAAAGGCAGCAGCATCTTGAGCAGTTATTTATTATTGAGCTATCAGGCTTATTTGTTTTTTGCAGTGTTTGACAGAATCATAGAAGTGAATTGTCATTGCAGTAAGCAGGGGGTTATACATACAATTCTCATTAACAGTAGTATTCTTCTTGGGATTTTGCAATGCCAATGCCACCTAATCAGTCCTAGCTTTCATGCTTCTGCATGCACAAAGCAGAAGGAATGGGACTTATGGAAGGTGAAGCAAAATTACTATGCAAAAAAATCCCAGCCTGCTTTCATCACTGAACTTCACAATCCCCAAGCAATGTGAGCCATGATACTTCCCAACATTTCACACTGAATTCAAGGCAGTCATTATCTTAAACAGTCTGATCTCAGTCTCCAGGTTTGCCTTATGGAGTGTTCCCTTGATATAAAGATAGACTTTAATATAAAAGGTCTATCTTGAAATTATATTGAAAAGTCCATCTTTACATTAAACTTCTGGCAAAAAAGAACTTATTTATTAAAGATACTGTTTACTTTTCTATCTAGGCCTGAAATCAGCAGGTGTTTTTCCATTTCTTCCATGACAGAAAAACAATAACCCACAACTGGTTTAACGCATATGTATAAAGGCAAGACAATCACATTGCATCAGTTTCCTCCTTCTGTTTTTCTGGAGTGCTATTTAGTTTTGTGGCTCCATTCTCAAATTGTGTCATGGTTGTCTAGAATCAGAGTAATTCACTGTATAAAGGAAGAACAGAAATTAAAGATGTGACAGGAGTGATATAAGAACTATTTTTTGTTAGCATTTTTATTTCCCTTCTCTGTCCAGTCAAGCACAGTTTTGCTGTGGGTTTACTAGCACTTAACTTTTTTTTCTTACACAATATTGGCAGATTTTTCACCAAAACTTGACAATCGGCATGTATGCTTGAGTTTCAGGTACTAAATGACGTCGCCATTGATAGCTGGTTTGCCAAAGATTTGGTCTCTAAAGTAGGTGACGGTACAATACCAACTATCACACGCTAGGATATAAAAGGGGCAGAAAGTCAAGAAGAGAACACAGGCAGATCTACCAACCTTTCCTGTCAAACTTCCAGCACTTCTTTACCCCAGTCAAGAGACAGAATTCATTAGTAAGTTTTCTCTTTGCCATCACGACCAGGAGAAGGGAAAAGCCAAGCAGAACAAAACTGTGAAAACATTAATTTGGAATCAGTTTTGGCAAAGGAAAAGTGCAAATTTCTGCACCTGCCTTGGAAGGGAAATAAGCAATGAAGTACAAACTCAAAGTTCTGTAGATGAGATCTGTCCGTACGATAAAAACTGCTGTAGTCACACAAAACAGTAAAAATATTTGCTAAAACATGTTCTGCTTCCTAAAAGAGTCTAGTTCTAATGAAATTGGAATATTTCAAACAAATGCTTGTACAAAATGATATACAGTATGTCCCATAAATTTCCATGGGAAAAATTAAAGGAGGAAAGGGAGTAAACATAAAGACCATGTCAGAAAATTCATTTTTCCAGGAAATATAAAAGGAATTAATTGTAAATACAGTGAGATTATGAGGCTCCACATTGACTGGTTAAGCAACTCTATGTGCCTGGCCTACACAAAACTTGCGGTGCAGTAACCACCTAATAATTCATTGGTAGATGTGTCAAACAAACAAACCAACCCAAAACAAAACACCCCTATAGGCAGAATATGCAAAATCTCCTCATAAATCAGTAATTATCTTTTCCAGTGCACTTCCCAGAACAGAAGGTTACTTGAAGCAGTGGCTAAGCAAATACCTCACATTCCAGCCTCTTTCTGACCTTACGAAAAGTATAATACGGAAGGACAACTATTTTCTTTTTAGACTTTTTGCTTATAAAAATTATGTGAGAACAGCTTATTCAAATCTAGAACAGCTTTTCTTTTAGCTTGGGAGTCCTTGTTCCAAGGGTCATCTTTTGATGTGGGTCTGTGTTCACCTGAGCCTGGATTATGTTGATATTGGATTAGATGGCTCAAGAGGAGTATTTTCCTGCAAAAGCTATTTTTAAGTTTCCACTGTATAGTTGAGAAGTGTTCAAAATCTTATGTTCTTCTAATGAAATAAAATAAGCATCAGGAAGAAGTATTAAAATATATTTTTAAACCAGAATGAATTCAAAGATGCTGCTGCCAAGATGATACACCACACAATACAGAGACACATCTTAACTGATCATATCCCACTGTAGTGTAAAATCATTTTGAAAAATCACCTTTTTCTGTCATCTTGTCTGACAAGCTTTATGTATTTTATTTGTATGCAAGTGAAGGGCAGTTTACTGTGTCCCAGGGGATGAAGTATTAATGATCATTTGCTCCCTGCTGTGTGGCCTGTCATAATTTTGAATAAAGACTGACAGAAGTAACAACCACTCAGTTGGGTAATACTCACCTGACAGCGGCCACTCAGTCCGCTTTAACCAAGGTCCTTTGCCAAATCCTCAGGTAATTTTCATTTTTAAAATGCAATTTTTGATAGCATCTGCCAACTGCTAGATAGGAGCAGACTAAACAAACTGTATTTCCTTTGTGTAGCTGTCAGACTTCTATCTCAGCAGGTGTTTTCTGGAAAAAAAGGCTTCCAATCTGAAAGCCCATTTTGGTCAGCAAGAATCAATCTCTAAAACATTTGGCAATTTGTTATATCAATATCTTAACATGGCGAATTCCTTGCAGCATATAAGAATTAAATCCAGTTCTGACAAGTAAATAGAAGGGAGAATTTTTTTAAATGATAGTACAAAGTCAAGTGTCAAAAAATCCCACAGATTTGTACAATGTGTTGTCATTCATTTCCCTCTTCTCTGCAATGCTGCCTGCTTCATTTTACCTTGAGGCTTGTGGAAAAATCCAGATAAAGACAGTTGTTACCAACTCTGACACACAAATAACTTTACATTTTATTAGTCATTTTATATTCTATAGCCCCATGGTAGATGCACTCTGAGCTATTAAGAAAAGTTTCAAGAAAATGATTTCTGAGTGTTTTCCAAGCACAAGGTACAGATGATTATGGAGAAGATTAGCAGATGTTGGTATCGATAGTCAGTTGACATGCCCCCCACAAAAAGAGCTGTGTTTCTTTCCAAGCAACTGCATTTTATTCTTATTCACACTGAAACAATACAGAGTCCCTATATCCCTGTAATTTGTCTGAAAGCTAAATCCTGACATGAATGACCCTGGTGAAAAACTGATACTGGGAGGAAGAAAATTTTTTTCTTTAGAAAAAGAAATATATATATGTGTATTTGTATATATGTGTGTGTGTGTGTATATATATTTTTATATGTATCAGTGACAGGTGCACATCAGCTTGAGGCAAACCCTGCCTCCTGGGTGACAGATAGGTTGTGACAAGGTGTGACACGGCTGACGGACCCTACCTGGAGGAAGCAGCATCACCCGCTCCCTTCCCAGTGTGTGCTTCCGAGACCTAATGACAGCCAATATCACTCAGGTGTTGCAGCAATAACATTTTGATGTAAATTAAATAGATACATTGCATCAAAGGCATTTGTATAAATGGCATAAGAAAGGGAAAGAGACTTGTTTGCTGCCTGCTGTTCTTTATATGCAAATCTGGGTATATTACATGGCAACATACTTGCCTTCCATAGCCACATAAATGTTTTACTGTTTTATGAGATGTTTGCAATAAATGTGATTGATGATGATTTTTTTTTTCATAATTGCCTATTAGAAATACACTATTTTGGTGACAAATCCTTAAGGGATATCTCAGTTTCAAAACTGAAAAGAATGAGAGATACCTGTACCAGGAATGGGGTGGTGCTGCTAACAAATGTCAAAATGCATATTCCATCTGCTGGTTAATTTTACTCATACATTTCTTTAAGCTTGTTAGCATCCTTTCCAGGTTTACTGAGTTTTGCATTTCAATCAGATACAAAGATGTATAAAAATACTGCTACTGTACCTTAGGGCAGGCAAATAGCTTTAAGCTACACACACAAATAGTCACAAGGGTGAATAGCTATAATTATGTTGGAGTGGATCCAAGAAACCAGCTATTCTGTTTATACTTCTTGCCTCTTTGAATTTATGTGCACTTCGAGCAAACATACTGTAAACTGATTTTAATACTAAAACTGTTGACCTCAGTATTGCAGCTTATTGATGATTTTTCATACAATTGCTATTGTGCTGGAAAAGATATAAATATCTGGATAAAAATTTATAGTAGGAAAACTCCCGGACCATTCGTAAAATAATTTTGGGTATCACTAACAGTCACTTTTAAAGCAGGAACCTTAAAGATCTTTGGCCTACAGTGCTAAAGCCAAATTCTCTCCTGAGCATCTCTGAAATTGGTCGAGGTGTACAAACAGAAAGAAACCAACTCTATTATGTGGATATCCACAGTCCTTTTGAAACGCTAGGTATCTGTAGGTTTCTTCCAGCACAAGTCACATCAGAGCGTGGAGACAGCTGCACGAATGCTCTAAAGGTCATACATGGATTTGCACTCATTAGTGGCCCTTGTAATTTATTTGTCAGAGGTTTGGCTCCATTGTTTGCATTAGACCTCTCCACATATCTTAAGGAAGCGGCAGGAAAGCAGGACTGTAGCTGTTGGCATGAAGAATATGAATTACGTTCCAGGAGTACATGCAACTGTATCCCTCTTATCCATATCCTGTCCACATAAAATCAAAGCAGTATGCACAGACGAGCTCATGTTTGAGTGTTGCTGCTGAACTACATTCAGGACGCACTCCCTGTCCCAGTTTTGCTTTTATTGGGATGTAGTGCTCTGGTTTTCCCAACATTAAGACATAAACAATGAGAACTCTTCTGTACTGCTTCGAGTTCTAGCAAAATTATTAGGGACATATTAGTGCTGATGAAAATGCATCATCCACTCATTAGCAGTGCCCACAAAATATCAGTTAACGTATCAAGGAAATCATTTGGCAAATATAATATTCAATAAGTATGCAAACAATCAGAAAAATCTTCTGCAACATTAAATGACGAGAAATTAATTCAGTATCATTTGTCAAACTTTTCAAATATATATATGGTACAATTAAGTCTTTTGAGTTAAATTATAGCAAACAAAAATAGCAGTTGTAAACTAGTAAATGAGTGGAACCAAACCCAGGACTTTCGCATCTGTGAATTATTAGTCACAGATTTCCATAACAATACATTTTTTTCTTCTAGGTTAATTGAATTAAGAAGAAATTTGTCCAATTTTTTGCCAAATAAATTAGATTTAATATATTAACTTGGGAAGACATCAGAGGAAATTTACTGGGTTCATTAGGCTTAGGAAATTAAGTTACAGAAAATTGTGCTTCCTTGTAATGGATTTAAGCAGTAATATTTAGCAGTCTGGCAAAGATACACATTTCTCATACAAATAAATATCTTATAATCTGAAAGAGCCGGTACTACTTCACAGTACCTGCAGTCATGATTTGTAGAAGAAAGACTATTTCTACTTCTAGAAGACTCTAAAACATCTACAGAACTCCACAGAATGGTAGATAATGTTAATTGTACCCACAAAAACAAACCACTTGCCCATTATGTGGGGTAAGTGGGGGTTACTCTGAATAACCAAAAATCTTGGGTAACATCAGACCATCACAGCCAGACACTCCAGACTTGGCCCATTAGCCCTTGCTCAGCTGTGCTGCTCCTCAGCACTCATCCCTGAACCCCTAAAGCACCTGGCACCTGCCGTCCATGGTCTCTGGGCACTTGTAAAGAGAGAACAGGCCAGCTTGGCAAACTCAGCACCCAGCCCAGGCTCAGGGTGACTCCTCTGAATTCACAGGAAGATTAATTCACAGCCCAGACAAAACTTCCATGATAACAGTGTGCACTGAGGTAGAGAAGTGCAAATTCACAGCCTGGGAGGCTTGGGATATATTCTGGTGGGCTGCAGATGTGCCCAGGAAATGCAGAGTAATGTACCTACATGACACTTTACATAAGTGCTCCTACAATGTTACCTTTAAGCGTCTTCTAATAACAAGTTAAACAAGGTGTTCACTCAACTCCCTTCCCTTTTCCCCCCTACATATGTAGAGAAGCAACCCAGGAAGAACTATTTTGTAGAAGCTAATTTCTGAATACATTATCTCCTGTTGAAAAATAACAATACCAAAGAAACCAGAACAGATAGGAAGTAATCTTCTTGCCTTGTAAGGAGGTAAGAACCGAACCCTTTTCCAAATGAGGCAAAGGAAGAATCCCTACCGTCCCATGGTCATATCCAAGACTGTGACAGCCCAGACCTATTCCTAATCTGAATTAGGCCAAGGAGTTCAGGATCCTAGGGGAGAGAATGTGGTTACAGCCATTGCTGAAAGCTCAGAGGGGACAACAGGAGAGACGATAAAAACTCTCAATCTAATGTCCAACCCGAATAGGAAGAGAAGAATTTGAGCTGCTGAGTTCTTCTCCTGAGCAGGATGACACAACCACCTGGGTGGTGACCTTTTGGGAGATCATTGTCAAGTCTCATTAAATTCTATCCTAGAGGTACAAAGGTTTTCCAAAAAGCATTGGTGTAACTATACCATATTTCTACGAATACTTGATGTTTGAAAAGTCACCTGTGGCAATGAAGTTTAAAAGAAGGATCAAAAATTCTGAAATAGAACTGTCTTACACATAAAACAGAAACTGAAAAAGTTTGTCGTGATCACCTTAATTTTAACAGGGAGACTATTCCTCAATATGAATTCCTTCCTACCAAAGCAATTTATTGTGTCCATGTAAAGATTGATCTGAGTGGGAGAACAAAGTGGCAGCTTCCTCCTGATGTCACATGCATAGTTAAAGCTCATATGAAAAGTAGTCTGGTTTTTGTAGCTAAATTTGGCCAAAATACCACAAACTAAGAATTTCTATTGGCACAAAAGCACCAAGTGGTAGAAAACTAGTTTCCTAATCTCAGCACTTTGATGAATTGAGATCACGCAGTCACTAAAAGCCTATCCAGAAAGAGCAATGCAGACTCCACAGAACATCGTCAGACTTTACTGCCTAAATACACCCCTCTGACTTCAGTACACGGTGCTGGCACCAAAGTAGAGAAAGTATACTTTTTTCAGAGTTAAAAAAGAAATCAAGTCCCAGTAGTTGAGGGGCCTTACAGCAAGCCTTCTGTATGGCCCTCAAATAACTTATAGCAAGTCTGTTCTGGAGCCCAACTACATAGAAAGACTTTCAGCAAACAGGAATGGAACAAGACAGACCTGTACCACTGCACGTGGGTCAGTGTTTGTGGACAGATTCAAGATTTACATCCCTTTCTTGCAGGGATATATCAAATGAAGTAGCTAGAGTTATTACTTCCCTACTCTGTGCCTTCCTTTCTTCATGCAAATTGTCTTTTGCATCTTATTGCTCTCCCAGCTAGTGAGCAGATAATTCGATTTGCAGAAGAATGCACAGAGGACTCCTAAAGTGGCTTATTTCAAGCTAGTGGTGGTATCAAAATAATACTCCAACGGGCAACCTCAGGTCCCAGAAGAGTTTGCGTGATCCTGCAAGTATCGAGCAAATAGCACTTCATCAGATGTGCTTAAGATGGCATTTAAAGAAGTAATCAAGTCATGGGTTTAAAATTCTCTATTTGGTAATAACAAATAACAATTTGATGGTTGAAACATTCTGATGTGTCATACTGGCATAACTGCTGAACAACAGAGCAGAAGAAATGCAGTATGTGAGGACTCATTTTTCCTTCTCTCCCTCAGCAGTATTTCTAAATATTATATTTGTATTTTCAATTCTGTTTTCATCACTGCCTTCAAGCACAGGCTGCCAGATGTAACCACTGAAATACTTGATGATATCTTGGAATGCCCACTTGAGGAGATGTGCAAAATGGGTGGGAGTTCCTGGCTTGCTTTCAAATGCTGGAATTGAGAACTAATGTTTGAGAAGAATACAATGAGAGGCTACAGAGGCTGTATCAAAGCATTAGGTTATTGTTGTATTATGTTATTATTGTAATTTTGGGCTCAACTCAATCATATTCCACAGACGTACTTTCTTAATTTTAAATTATTATAGATTGACTGTGTGGCAAAGATGCACAGGGCTCGAAATGCTTCTATACTTACAAGAGATTTACCCAGCTAATGAAAAAGTATTTTAGATTGATAAAGTTGCAAAAGCAAGTGTAACAAAGAATGGGATTTTCTAGGAAGAAAGCCAACTAAGGCAGTAGAAGTGAAGACCAAACTCTGGTGTAAAACTCTGCAGTCCTATCCTTCTGCTATATTTATCTGAAAAGGTTCAAAAGAGTAGAGATAACACAAGCTACTTAGCAACAAAGACTGTTCTACTGGATATTCTAGGATAGCTGACCATCCTAAGGTAAGGATACTGCTGCTAATTTCCTCCACTTCTTGTCCTGTGTCTAATGATCCAATTCCCCACTTGAACAGGACACAGATCTAAAACTCTAAGTGTCTTGTGCTCATATATATTACAAAAAGCAGCACAAAAAGGAAGAGAAAGGAAACCAACATGAGGTGTCATTTCCGCAGCTGGACTGTATTTTGGAACTGGGCAGGTAGAAACTGTTAAACTGGGAGACTGCCCAGCTAAAAATATCAGGCATTTCACTGGCTCTTTGACCAGCAGTTTCCTTCCTATCTACCACAGAGGGAAAAGGTCACTTTTTGCTTCATTGACCCCAGCTGAGAGATAAGGTTTTGTACCTTGCTTAATATACTTGTAAACAGTTAAAACTCAGAAGGTGTATGCTTACAAGTGCCAGTTGCATCCCTGAATTTTCTGAAAGGCTTGCTTGAAAATACTTAAAACACCAACTTTAGCCCATATAAAATATCAGCTCTCCAGCAATTACTCCTGAGCTTGGACAGCTGGGACTTTGACTCAGGACGCATGAAAATAAAAAGCACACTATCGTATGAAGTTCTTTATCATTACTCCTTGTGGCATCAATTGCTGGTGAAGGAGCAAAAGAATACCTAAAGATTCAAATTTTCTAGACATTTTAGGGATGTCCTAGAATATATATTGCAGACTATTAAACCATTCTTCACATTTGATGACTACATTTAGAAGAGACCATCTGGAAATTATCAAAGTTCACAGGAACTAGAATATATATACACAGTGTGGTTTCATTACTCCCCACACTCCTGCATCACCTCCCATATTTAGAAAGACAGAACTCCTCATTTATTTATTTTTAAAATACTTGAACAGAAGATTAAACTCTTAGAGAAAATGAACAGAAGAAGAATATAATGAACCAAACCAGACAATAGTGCTTTTCTATTCTTTGCCATCCCCTCCCTCTTCCAGTACCCATGTCCCTGTTACACAAACAAATGCCACCATCCACATGCACGAAGGTACAGCCTGTCTCACAAGATACTGTCATCCCTGGTGAGCTCAGTTTGACAGTTTGCCCATGCAACTCAAATAATCTGTGGCCTAATGAAGGCTTTGCTTTTTCTCTCTCTAATTATCACATCTTTATTGACGTGCATTGAAAGGCCTGATTCAATCTCCCCACTTCAGTGCTCTCCTAAACATTCTCTTTCTTTTGAGGCTTACAAAATACTCCAGAACATCAGCTAAACCAGTGAAAAGTATAAATTGAGTTTGGGGGTGTCTTTTACTGAAATAAAAAAAAAAAAAGTCCAACAGTTTTTACACAATTACTTTAGGCCTGCGGGGATTGATTCATTAAAAAAATAACTTTGTGGCTTCCATGGTTTGATGCCAGTAGAATCATTAAAATAGTGTCTTATATTTCTTAATATGAGAATTCTCATTAACATGATACATCCACTATTACCATATTCATCTCAAATTTGGTGCCAACAATTTCCAGAGTGACTTCACATATAAAAAGTGTGATTGGAGAACTACTAATTGAAACAGACATTAACAAAGACAGTTTGATTATTAATAACCAAAGCTGGCACCCTCCTATGGTAGTTTAAGCATGGATTTTTTTTTCCTACCTGTAACATTTATTTTTCTATAAACTTTGAAAATAAATCATGTAAAGCCAAAACAATTACTGTAGGTCAAAGCATATATAAAAAAAAAAAAAGTGGAGTTTTTTCTACTTTGATTTTACTCTTTAAAGGAAGACTGAGTATTTCGGGTAGTGTACATAGAGTAGCTTTGCTTAAGACACTGTCTCAAGGTTCTGTAAATTTTTAACAGTGCCCTTTATAAATGTTTCAGGGCTATAGAAATGAGACAGGCCTATAAGAAGTTTAATGGGTCCCTGTTTAGCCATTTGTAATGGGGATTTAACTGCTTTGTTTGTGAGCTTCAGCCAAGAAAACAGATTACCTTCATCAAGTACCAATACTCCAGAGTCAATCTAAACTCTGCTCAGCTATGGAAAGGTATCATGGGATGTCAATAAGTATTATAAACACTAATCCAGCAAACCTGTCAGCTGCTTTATAAAGAAATTATATCTGAATTCAAGCTCCAAGTTCAACACTGCTCTTCCATGTCGAAAGCTTTTTAAAAAATTGTGATGGATCATCAGGGGCACATTTCAAAATATTCCAGTCATAATTGAAACCCTTGCAGGGAAAGTGATACCCTCTGAGCATGAACAAGATAAAGGCATGTATTAAAGATTAACAACAATAACAAT
Organism: Pseudotriccus pelzelni; assembly: GCA_035584735.1. Taxonomy (NCBI): domain Eukaryota; kingdom Metazoa; phylum Chordata; class Aves; order Passeriformes; family Tyrannidae; genus Pseudotriccus; species Pseudotriccus pelzelni. The sequence goes on along the minus strand of JAWMRA010000009.1, from coordinate 13,511,592 downwards.
TTTAAGGCCTCAGACATGACATCATATCCACCATTTCCATCGAACAATTTCCTCCTCATATTCATTGTGTCCAGCTCACATGAATGGTGTTGCAACAAAGGGTAGAAGCACCACTCAGCCCAACCAAGACCTCCCTGCCCTCTAGGGCAAGTCAAACCAGGATTTAGTGACATGGTTCCGTGTGAGTTACTTTGCTACTGTCAAATATTAAACACAGTACACAGGAATCAAGAATGAAAGTATGACCCACACTCCTCTCCAGATTTACCTGCACCAGGAGGTCATGGAGACTGTGCTTTGCTCCTCCAAACCTGGCAGAGCCAGAGCTGGCTGCAAGGAAAGGTGGTGCAGGCTGCACTCAGAGCCTGTGCTCCACAGAGAGGAGAGTGGGACAGAAAGGCCAGGAGCAGCAGAAGGCAAGTCAAGGCTACTCACAGGACTCTTCGAGGAGAAGTCATGCCACCCCCACTTTTGTCTTGTGGACTGTGAATTCCCATTTCTCCTTCAAGAGTTGTTCTTCCTTAAATGAAGCAGAGCTTCATTTGTAGCTAGAAATCTTATTTTTTACTAGCACAGTTAATCCATTTGGGATGAGAGAGAAGCTCTGGGCTGGGAAGCAAGCTGCTGCCAAACTTGTGCCAGCCAGGACTGCTCCCAGCAGAAGGCAGCACAGGCAGCCCTTTAGCTGAGGTGCTGCTGGGGGACATGCTCAGCCTGCCAAGGAGCTGAGCAACGTGATCCAGCAAAACACTTAAGGGTCTGCTTAGCTCCCCTTGTTTTCTCATTGACTTCAGATAGTCAGTGTGTTTTAGCAGTCTGTTAAACCAGGGGCAACACCACAGCGCTCTGAAAGATGGAACCCAGCCCAAGAAATTCTGCAGTACTGCTGCCTAACACATAAGCAGAAATTTCCTTTCTTCACAACTTTCAATCTGGTACCTTTCATGACTAATAAATAAAAAAAAAAAAAAAAAAAAAAAGAGGATGTGGGAAGTAATATCTCATAGGTTTAATCCTTCATTTCTGTCTCCTTGCCAAAAGCAATTATTTACTAAATATCTGTAACAGCATTGTCATTTTTATAAAACAAACTCTGTTCTCAAAAAGTTTGGGAAGTTATAGCGTGCTGCTGTTATGTAGCTGTCATACTTACTACATGTTGTGTGCTTGATAGTAAATATTCCTATGAAGAAGAATGTTTAGTGAAAGAAAAATCATAAGAGTTATATATGATTGGCATATGGAAAATATAAACAGAACACTATTTGCATAAGAGTACATTAGGAGAATTTCTTTTATGTTTATTCAACAAATGTTTCCTGAAAGGTTTTCCTCTAAACCAAGCAATTTAATTTTCTTTTTAATGTTATTCTCAGTGGTTATAAACTTAATTAGCTTCTTAAGCTTCACATTTATTTGCATTTGAGATAAATGTAATCTCTTCTTGGTATAACTTTTTGAAATCAAAATATGGACTAAAAAGGTGCAAGTTTGATTAGTGGAACAGATACTGTAGCAAGTAATCATAGCAATGAGATGTTAATTGGTGTCTGGGTGGTTCTATTCATAGCAACAATGGGCCATAATAACACCCGGTGTCCTCTACTGTTCAACAGTATTTTGCCTTCTCATTTATCATACTGACAATTATATTGTTCTCGAATTTCCTGCCTGTCTTAACAACAGAAAGGTATATAAAATGAGGCATCTGTGATTTTTTTCTGAGGCAGATGAAATCAGAAGGAATGTGCAGCAGTTTAACTCCCATTTCTTTCTGGAAGTTAGCAGGCTGAAATTAGTCTAATACTTTTTCCACACATAAAGTTTAATTTTCTCTTTAAATAAATACATTTGCTATCTTTTACTCCCCTGAAAATTCTGCTCCATGTATATACCATAACAGACCTAGGGACTGCAGTGGTACTTCACCCAAGAGGAAAGAGATCAGAATGTGTCCCAGGAATAATCCTACTCCCCTTCAAAATACACACAGTAAAGGACAACATTTAGGGCTTGACCTTCACCAACCAGCCTAATTGCTGCTGTTTTACTTCTCTCTAGCCATATTTTCCATCTCTGTCAGATTTTATTGAGCAGAAAGATTTTCACTGTTGAACTTTAGGACTCCTAAATTTAGATGATTTTCAATTTGATGTCAAATCATCATCCATGCCTTAAAGCACATAGGAAGAACAGGTATCCATGCTCAATTTCTGCCCAGTTTTGTGAGTCCAACAGCAACATTGTTCATTCCCAGTGGTCCCAGGAGCATTGGAGGAAACACTTGTGCATGGTACCTGTCAGCAGACACAGATCAAGTCATAGACAAGGCTCTGAGAGGTACAGTAAGGGCAGAAGAAGAAATACAGGAGCCCAGGAAAAATACACTCTTGCTGCAGCTGCTCTTTCATTGACACTGTGTATTTTAAATTTTCACTCGTTATTTAATTCATAGCCCCCCTTGCATGATGTGTACTATTTAGACCAAAAACGCAGATTTCTTCCTTTAGGTAATTTCATTTCATTGACAGTTCTGTTTTTCTCTTCCTAGCAGAAATCTGGGATTCACATTAACTACCTTCCTTGCCATTTTCTGCTAATAGCATTCTGCTCAGTGAGCCATCCATACTTCTGGGTCAGAAGCCTTTCCCTTTCCCCTCAGAATTTTGGTATTTAATTCAGCTGAACATCTGCTAATTTTGAATGTTACCTCATAGATAGAAAGAGTCATGGGAAAAAAGAATGACAAGTTCCTGAAATCCAGAAAAATGCACATTTGGGAGAGAAAAGGGACAGCCTTGCAGCTTATTTGAGGTTTATGAAACAAAAGCCAGCTTCACATTTAAGAAAAAAATAACCCACTTTATGCTCTAATGTGCATAGTCCCTGCTTAAGACATGCAGACCATGAAATTTTACTGTGGGCTGTGTTAGGAACTCAGTGATGAAACCAGAAGTTCCTCCTTTTATTTTTTATGGGAAAGGTCACTTTGGTAGACTTAAATGTTTACTTGCCAAAGATTTCTAAAAACCACATTATGTTCCAATTATAGGGAAGTTTTGCTTTCCTTCCATACACAACAAGGTACAGTCAATGCACTGACTAGACTGTTTTCAGACAAGGTACCTTATTTGACTGGCAGATAGGGAAAACGAAATTGCAATGGAAAAGAAGTAGGAGAGAACAGATTTTTCCTCTATCCCAAAATTTTTTGAGTAGTTAAAGTCTGCTTATCAAGAACTCCAAAAGTTGCCCTTAGAGTTTATTACATGCCCATATTCATAAACTCTTCCCACACTGAGGTACTGTCCTAACAAACAACCCGATGTAGATAAATGAGAATTCTGCACAGAAATCCTTAGACTTCACCCTGCCTCTAAGGAAGTCTTGGCACTATGGAACATATTTCCCAGCATTTTGAAAACCTCAAGCTTTCATTCAAGGAACAGGACTGATAATTCAAAGCTGGGAAAACACTGATGTCCTTATCAGTGAAGCAGCCTTGAATGCTGCGAGAAGCATCATGCCCAGAGAAGGTTCCTCTCTTTTGCACTTTTATTTATCTTCAATTTAACAAGAACAAACTAACAGAAAAAGGTGGGGCATAAACAGGTTTTAGATATTTTCTCCAACGTATAAATGAGGGACCCATATTCTCCTCATAGCACAGCTTTTATATATTCCAAACCCAGTGTCACCCACATTCAAACCCCTTAATCTCCTAAAATAAAGGAACAATTAACCTAAGGTAGATTTTACCACTTCTGTAAACTGCCTGGAAGCAAACAACTCCTGCATGTAAAATAGGTTCCTGATCCTCTGAAACTGATTAACTAAAACAATTACAATCAATTAACACTCTTCAAAGGGTTGCTGCAATCCAAAGAAAGAATAAAATCAGCCAGGTGACCTTTAGCATTAAGAGATGCCAGAACATTTACATATTAAGTTAATATAATAAAAAAAAAGAAAAAAAAAAAAAGAAAAACCTCGATTACTCCAAGCCCTGATTCTAAACTCATGTGAATAAATAAACCTGAATATATCGAAACAGAGAGTTCAGAAACTTTAGCCAGATGAGAATATAGCACTCCAAATGCTTCAAGAGAAAAGTGCCTCAAAGGAATAAGTATTTAATATTAAAAATTGTGGAAAATGAGACACTGAACTACAGTTGCACTATGCCAAAATATAGAAAAAAATAGAAAGTAAATACTGTAAGGCCATGAAAAGATATGCAACAAGTTTGGCTTCTGTACACCCAAAATTCCTCATCAGAAACCCTTAAGAGCAGGTAGATTTTCTTCATTTTAAGAAATGTGAATTAAATCTTAACTTCTTCCATATAAGTAATTTCTGAATAGTTTTACATACACACATTCAGTCTGAAGTGTTCAGATTGATCACAGCTGCTCCCAAGAACTGTCTTACTGCTCTTCCCTGATGACCTCTTTATAAAAGTGCTGACTACATTTAATTAGTCTTTCTTTTTATTTACTGAAATCAAATTGCTTAATAGTTTAGCATATTTTTCCTGAGCATCAAAAAGTTAATTTTTGAGACTTGTTTCAAAAATACTTCCTTTAAGAATACTTTAGAAATTTAAAATACATGGCATTCTCTTAAATAATGCTATTTTCAATTGCTTCGATATTTTTTTATACATTGTACAAGACATTAGGAAGGAGCCAGTGAATTACTTCATAGTTGCCAAGGCTCTTGTGTCCTTCTCATCCCTGGAGAGTACAAATTTCCACATAATTTATATTTACGTGACTGATTACAAAAGGCATCAGGATGTAAAACTTATTCAGTTATTAACAATTTAAAAGTCTGGATTAACTCACTGGTGAGAGGCCAAAGCAAAGACACCTGCCAGTACAGAAAGTGTTTTACATGCAAATTACTGTGACTTGTTCAGCATAAGGTGAAAAAACAAAATGTAGAGTTATCATTCGTGTACTAAAAAGTATTGCTTGACTACATCTAAATCTTGCAGAGCCACACACCAGGGAGTTTTACCTGAGATGTTACAATGCTTGTCATTTACAGCAGTAAATACTGCAAACTCATTAGAAAGAGTGTTGAAAAAATTGTGAAAATAATGGCTTCCCACTGGCTGGATCACAATGACCATTTTTATTGTCTCTTGCATGTCTGGTCACTTCCAAGATTCAGGTGTCAGCATTCATTAGCTATTGATGAAAAAGAAATGTTTCTCTGGATGTCTAACAACATAGAACACATTTCATCACTTCCTTAGAGAAAACGGCATTCACAGTCTTAGGACTAGTCAATTTGAAATGTGAACAGTAGAAAAGACTTGCCTAGCTCAGTCTCATTTTATTTAAAGGGGTGTTGGAACTGGTAGGTATAGTGTAACATCAGGAAGAGAGATTCTGGTTACACACTGTCTCCAAAAATTAAGCATTTCATTCTGGCCTAGATACAAAATCTCTTCCAAGATTTATGAAAATGTCTCTGATTGTGAAGAGCCAGGGCTGAATCAACACTGTTTTGCTGGAGGTTTCTGTAGCTGTAGATTAGACAACTCTTGTTCACATCATAGTGGCAAAAATACCATTATTATTTAGAGGATTAACGTGTCTGTGCTGGTTGCAGAGATGCTCATGTCTATTCTCTTCCTACATTTAAAACTGAGCCTCTCAAAAGTATCATCTGCTGCTCCTAAGTCATTTTCTCTCTCTCTTTAGGCATATATTTAGGATGTATCCCAGTTTCATGCCATATTCTATACTTACATAAGCATATTACCTACTACGGGCCAGTAATATGTTACATCAGTAGCATTCCTCTGGTGTAATCAGCAGCAGTCAGTGCATCATACCAAATGCTTCAGCTGTTCTAGAGAGATGATTGAAGGTACCTTCTCTTACCCAGAAGCTGACAGTTCAAGCCTGGTAAGGACATAACACAATGCTAGTTTTGGCCTTCTTGACACCACCAAGAAGTGGGACCACTTTCCTAAGAACACAAAGGGAAGAATCTGTCCCTGCTCCCAGGATGAAGGAGGAGGTAGAGGGCACTGGGCTCCTGCACGACAGAGTGGCTCGAGGCAGGCAGCGTGGAACCCAGCTACAGAAAGGCACTCAAAGTTCAGGAGTCAACTGAGGGTCAATGCAGAGTCTAAAATATATTACACTGTGCAAGAACCAATTTCTGTGTTGCAGCCTAAGAGAAGAACAAAGCCACAGTAACGAAGATCAATTTACTCTGAGTGGGATATTCACAAGGGAGAAGGGATTGTAGTATTGTGCATTAATAAGCTAGAAGTATTGTTTTAAACTAAGCCTTCCCCAGTTGTCCCTTCGTAGTCAAGCCATTCAGCTCTTGCACTTAATACCGAGATGCCTTAATATGACCTTCTATTCATTTATAATCTATTTCAAAGTATCATAAATAGTGCTGAGAGAGAAGGACACAGGCTGCCAAGCAGGGCTGAACAAGGAGAAAGGCAGATCCTCCACTTCACCAAAGTCTGTAATATGTTTAGTAAACACAGTGTTTACAGATCCAAGCTGCAAAACACCATTTCACTTTTCCTCCTTGAAGGATAGGCGCGCAATCTGTTAGAAGACCAATTGATCTAGTATTTAGTTGTGATCAATGTAGTTATACAGCAAAGGCAGAAAAGGGTACACGTACACGAAGTTCAGAGAGGGAAAAACTTATGAACCAATCTTTGAATGTTACAAAAGGCTTTGGCCAATGTGAAACTGAATATCTGCAGTATAGTATTTCTCTATACCTCAGCAGAGAATCTGACTGTATTAGCAGCACGAGATCTACACCTGTAGCAGGACTTACAGCTAGCCTGTATCAGCTATAAAAAGTGGGGGTAACTGAGCACTGAGTCAGATGTCCCAGAAAAAAACCAAGGGCTCTAATCACCAGTGGAGGATTTTACCTTTCCCAGCCCACAGCAAGGCTGCACTCTGTGAGAATGAAGGAACAGACTACTGGCTTGTACAAGCCAGGACATCCTTGTGCAGGATGCTATCCTACACGCCTTTTCCCAGTTCCTCACTACACCCAGAAGAATTTTATTTGAAGCATATGAGAACTTCACTCAGCTTGTTAGTGAGAGCAATAACTGTGCTTACATTTCCTCCCTGTTCTCCATTTCCCCCTCACAGCCAAGATTCAGCTTTCCACTGGTCTGAAACCTTTGAGTCTTAACCAAACTAAAGGCAACTAAGAACTTACATGATACTACGTATGTCTAAATCGAGTTGGGTTTTTTGTTGTTAGGCTTTCTCTGGGAAGTGCAATTTCTGATCAAAACTAGGAATCTATTATCATTATTCACTGCCTCATCAGGGCACTTCCCTGCAGGAGCAACAGAGGCTAATCCCTCCTGCACCAGAGTGCTTGACCCACCAGTAAAACTGAGTTGTAAAATATCTTCAGGATCTGTCAAAGATCAGGGCCTTTTTTGAAAATGTTAAATTCTTGCAGTCCTAGTAGTGATGTGCTTCTATTAAAAAGTGAAAAGACCCTAAAGAACAACAGAAACAAAATATTTCTTTTGGAAGCTTCCCACACTGAGTATAAGAGTCATGTGCAAAATAAAATACTGTGAGGTTTTTCTTCTTGTTTCTTTAATTTTTATTGCATAATAACTTTTCCTTCTTTCTTTTTCCAGTCCAACTGAAAAATTTAAACTAAAGGGGATCTTGAAAGAAACAGAAGCAATGACTTCTGACTACACAACATAGTTGACTGCCTGTATGTTCATCCCTAGAGGAATTTTTAAAAAAAAAACAAAAAAATCCAGGTCCAGAGGAGAGTAACGAGTTCTGGTTAACTGAGAGATTAGATGGCTCAGGGGCAAGATCCCACCTTCCTCTATTTTGAAATTATGAAGAAAAGAAGAGAACATGAAACCAGACAGTGTGGTGGCTTATCTCACCACCACTCCCCACCACAATGTGTATGCGTGGAACTGATCCATAAGAAAAGTAAACAAGGATAATACAAAGGCCTAGAGAAACTGGGAAGGCATTGGAGAAAAGACTTTATCTGAAAGAACAATTTTACTATTTTTGCCAAGCACAAGAAGTGAGTAAAAGCTCCACCTTGAACATTTCACACTTGCAAAATAAGCTCTTAAAAACAATTCCCTTATGATTTAAAATGTAGAAAAATTACTTAATCTACAGAAAAATGGGCTGATGTCACTGCCTACATATTTGTTCTTGTTCCAAATGTTGTCACACACTTTTACTGATTTTAGTGACACATGACTTAGAGTGACCCTTACTAAGGAGATAAAAACCAAATTAATAATGATCTAGAAAATTGTCCTTGAAGATTCATGTATCTTAACAGAGCTTTTAAACTTAGTAATTAAAATCTGTAGAGAAAATGTATCCTTTCCAATTACAGAAGGACCTCTATTAAAAAAAATTTAAACCCTTATGTTTCTAGTATTAGCTTAAATTTGTGATCAAACATGAAAATATTCTTGACCTGTCCTCAAAGTTCCAATGACTTGTGGTAAAGTTCAAACCTCACTGAATTAGAAGAAATATTTCAGTTAGAGTATAAAGAAATATCAGCAAGATTAATGGCAAGCTAGTACTAAGGATTTGTTATCAGCTTATCACTGGTCACACTGTCCCTGTGTCTCCACACCTCGTGTTACTGACTATCCAGCTTGCATCTTATACTGCCACTGCCTTTATTAGCAAGTAAAAAGGACACTCTGGCATGGTACAAAATTTTCTGTCGTTATTTTTTTTAGTAATTATAGTAATCTATACACACATGCACACTTTTTGCATCCATGTTAACATGTAAAGGATAAGGTACAAGAGCCTGTATATGCCTTAATTGTTGTTTGCATAGTGTCACTTAAAATAAGGCAGAAAAATGACTTCCACAGGGACTATTCTATTACATATGACACATCTGTTGTAAGGTAAATTTTCCATGTAAGCTGCAACTACGACAGTGAGATTCTCTGAGTTGCAATAAAATTTCCTGTCATTACTGACATTTCATATGATGCAATTCAACACAGCACACACTTCTTTTGTACTAAACATGCACATGCTTAAGTTGCACTGAACACAGAGGAAAACTGTGGTGAACTTCACAGCCTCGCTGTGCTAACAGATAGATTAATTCTGCCACTTCAGCACTGAGCTGGAAATCACCCCCAGGACTAACACTCCAACCTCAGGTCTTGGAGGCTGCATTATATTCCCATATGCCTTCCAGCACTTGCCCTTACTGCCACCTCATTTCAAAATAAACTATGCCATCCAGAAAGGCAGTAGACCCAAACTGGCTTCTCACACAGGTAATTCTTAGTATTGGTTCCTGGGGAAAGGAAACCTTTGGTGAAGAGAATTAAAAGCCCTTTGTCATCTTTGGGATGAGGAGCATGCAGAGAAATTGCAGAGCGGTATTCCCTTCCTCTCTTGGGCAGTTCATGTTCTAGGTGGACTCCTCTACCTCCTCCAAAGCCACCACAACAGCTCCTAACAGATGACAGACTAAAATATTTAGAGTTTTAACTAATTTATAGTCTGCAGTTGCATATGTCATATTATATTTTATGCAGTAATGCACTTTGAACTAAAAATTAACATTTGACAGGGCCAGAACTGCTGAAGTGACATGAGGAGAAGCAGAGTTTCCTCAGCAGATCTAGTTCAAACTTCCAGAACTTTTAGACAAGGATTTCTCAATCTGCTAGTATATTTCTGTGCACCAAACCACTGAGTGCTTCAAGAAAAACTAATCATTATAAAAGACACTTACATGGTATAAAAACATGTTATTTTTGCCCACATTGGAGTACAATCAGCTCCAAGCACTTAGCTAACGAAGACATCTCACAGTGTTTGAAGCTCTTATAACAAAACACTCTGCCAACCCAGACTGTCCAAATTTTCACCATCTGGAGAGAAAACCAGGTCATCAAATCAACTTCTGAAGAGGATCTCAGCTGAGGGGAAAGCCAATCCCATAGGTTATTGAGAGGAAAAGGCAAGGATCTAGAGTCAAGGGACTTCAGGGAAGCTCCAGCCCAAAAGATGCAGCACCACAGTCTGGGGACTGCTGTGCCCACCGGCCCACCCAGACCCTCCACAAACATCACATTTGTATCTCTGATGCATGAGAATACAGCAGAGTGCAGCAGAGGTTGTCAGAGGTCTGTGCTGGCCCATATAATTCAGCTGTTTAGCATGCTATTGAATTGGCCCAAAGCAGTCATGCTCATGAAAACTGGATGAAATTTGTAGCATGTCACACCTTCTAATTCATGCATCTGAAATCAGTCCTACTGAATGCACTAGAAAAACACAATCTGAATGATCACCCTGTCCTGTAAAAAACCTTTTATTTCCTAATAGGTAGACTAAATGCTTCTAGAATAAAGAAAAATATGAGAAAACAATCTACTGCTAGTTAAACTCAATATATAAAATTAGGTTGGCATAAAGGCTATCACTTTTTTAATAAACCAAGAGCAGCTGTAATAAGCACACATATTTCTGATAATCTGAAAGAACAAATAAGATGCAATAAAATTTTAAAGAATGTGGTTTTCTATAGAAAGCTCTACACTATTTGCCATCAACTACACAGTTAGTTCAGAGAAGTCAAAGAAGTTTTCATTATATGAATAAATTTAAAATTTTTTCACCACCTGCATAGGAATTCCATGTAAATTACAGACACTAAAGAGAAAACACTACAAGGAACAGTGATAGTATCATACACCATAATTCCAACAGCTCCTAAATTGGGGAACAAAGGATAATCTATATTTTCTAGATTCCAATCTACTAAGACCATAACGTTATAAAGGTTTTGCAACTATTGCCTAAAACACGATTTTAAATTCTAAACTGCTCACATTTTTACTTCAGAATTCACCTCATTCATTGAAATGTTACCTCAGCATCTATTAAGGTTTTGCCTTGAGCAAGGAATTATTGGGCCTTTTGTTTTATTTTGGTTTTCATTTTTACATTTAAAAGCTGTCTGCTTCTAAAATGAAGCTATTTAATCCCTTGTCATCACATGGTCATAAAAATTGCAGGCAGACAGAAGTTAGCAATGGCTGCTTCACAGGCCCCACAGCAATGCAGGGTAACAGATTTTCAAAGCAGTTCAAAGAGTCCAGTTTCCATCTGTGTTTGGTGAAGGGTGCAAAAACCTTGGGGCCATCTGAAAACTCTGCTTCATCTCTAACACTTGGAATAACAAAGGTGTTATTTTTCAAAGCCACATTCTCCCCTCCTGGGGTGGCTCTGCAGATACAGTTCAGGGAAGGTGGGAAACTTCAGAGTAGATATTCTCCTTCTAGACTTTGCCTCCTTCAGGGAGTTCTTTTGAGGATGGCACAATGGTGGCCTATATAACATGGGTTACTGCCAGCAGAGGCCAACAGTTAATGAACCCTATAGACAAATTCTTTCTTCTGGTTTCAGTACAAAAATCTACAGGAAAACAGCCTCGATGTTCCCCTTACACACCCTTCTCTTCAAGCCCAGGAGTGTTATTTGATCAAAAGAAAGCAGAGGGTGCTCTACACCCATTGTACGACCCAAAATAGTGCAATGCAACACAGGTATCCGTTACATCCAGCTAAGCCAGCTTTGCAAAACAAAACAATATAAAAGCAAGAGGATGATTAGTTTGCTTTCCTCTTGTTAAGTAGCCAGTTTCTAATCTGTGCTTCACTGTCATACACAGAGAAAGTGTTTCTCTGATGTTTATTTCTGCCTTGCAGCTCTAAAAAGTATAAAACCAACCAAACAAAAAAAAAACCAAAAAGGAAGGAAAAAACAAAACCATCAACTTGCTAGTGATTTTTTTGGGCACTGCATATAATATTCCTCTATTAACCATTTACTAGTGCATTTCTGGTGAATTGGTATCACACAAACGCATACCAGAACACAGATGTGGAGAACAAGTTGACCAGAAAACACCAATATAACCATGCAAAAGGCAAGAGCCTGATAATCTCCTTGGAGTCTCCCTAAAGAAAGGTTCTGGGTAATAAAGGCATTTGAAGTGAAAAATTCTGCCTAGATGTTCACCTACAGTCAAATCAAAGATTCTGTATATTCACATTAACTTTAATGGGCATTGATTCAGTTCACTTCTAGCCTAGCCAATGTGATTGTGGCCAGGATAATTTCATGAGCCTGACAGAAGTGCATGCCCATTTAATACAATAATTCTGTTAAAGTCTGAGAGATACTTTTATACGGAGGGAGTGGGAGAATGGTTTTGACTTCTTTGGTCTTCTGGTACACATCTGAAAATATAGCATCCCCAAGAGAAATTGCTTTTTAAAGATGTATTTCCCCCTAGGTAGCTTATTTGGTGATATCTACTGCAGCAAGACTTTACAACAGTTTTGAAGTTAAGCTTCTTGACTAGCTCAGCTTCAAAAATTGGATGCATGTTCAGTATAACCTCCCATAGTTCCCTTGAGAGTTTTTCTTCCCTCTCCTAAAGACAACACGATCATTTTCTAGCCCTTTTACATTAGTGTTATGCAAATCATTTCAGCGGAAATAAACCAACACAAAATCAGCATGAAGGAGCGCTGTTCCAAGGTCTCTGCCTCTTTTGCAGCACTGGGATTGGTGGGTGGGAGCACAGACGATGGTTCAATTTGGGGAGGAGGTGTAATGCACCATCTGTTCTCACTGCTGGTAGGAATCAAAGTGGAAGAGGGCACAACAACTGTACATTCACGCCACCTTTCCAAGAGCTCACTGCTTGTTTTCCACATTTCAGTGGAATTCCATGCCTACCACTGCCTTCAGGGTTCCAAATTTATTCACAGGCATTTCTTTTTTTGTTGCAAAGCTCCAGGCCTCCTCTCTTTGTTCAAAGCTTCACTCTCGGGGCAGTCTCTACCCTGGCTCTCATCATGTTGCTTCCTCTTTGACGTCACGGTAGGTGAGAGTCAGGAAAAATGTTAGTCTTAAATCTTACGCTAAAAATATATTCCTTTGAGATCAAGTATTATTTCTTCATAGTTCTATCATTACCACTACGCCTTGACTAATGTTTAAATTCAGAGTGGGAAGGATCAAGTTCCAAACCAAAAACTAGTTGCTTCTTTTCAGTATGTGCTTTGTTGTCTTTTTATTAATTATTCCATTGTTCTGAGTAATTTAAAATTGAAATGTAGTGAGAGAGGCCACATTAATTCTGATTTTTGAATAAAGATGCTGGTTTTGTCAGAAGACTTTCCAAGACACTGGAAGGTTTTAGAAGGCACATGGAGGATGGCAAGACTTGGCTTAACAGAAGATAGGGCTACTCTTTCTGCTTGTGCAAAAGGCTTTTTAGAACTCCAGTGGTGTTTTGGCGTATGCTGTTTGATGCATAGAAATTGCTGGGAAGTGGGGAGCAGTGACATTTTTGGTGGGAAGGGGAGCACTTTGAAGTCATGCATTGTTCTGTCTCTTCTAGCTCTTACACACTTCCCATCACCATGGTAACTGCCTGCTTTACTGAAAGAGGAAACCTGCTTGGAATTTGGTTTTGAGAGTCATGCATGCACTGTTACAACAGTGGTTTCTGACTAAATTATTAATTTCATGTCATCATTAAGTTTAGGTAAGCTATGCAAACTTGCACTCCTCACTTGAGGACTGAAGCCCTGATGAGGCTGAAAACAAGCCACCGTTTCAAACTGAAGGGATCAAATACCACAATAAAATAATATGCCATTAATCTAGAGTAACTTTCCGTGGATTTTTGTATTTTGTGCTATTATCTACCAACAACAGCTAGACCTGAAATTTGGCATCTAAAGTTTAAATCTTTCAGCTACTTGAAAAATATTATGGCATAGCAATCACTGATTTCTTTGCTTCAAATATATTTTTAGACTCCAGATATGCTGTGTAGTTGGAAATAAATAGTTAAATCATATATGGATGCTAAGTGAAAACAAAAGATACAGCATTTCCTGGTGAGTGGAAGAAGTATAAAGTGACCAAGAGCTGTTATTTTCAAAAGGGAAAGATGATAAGAATCAAATTACCAGGGCTACATTGTCATGAGAACTCATTAAGCTCATCACCAAAATACTAATCCCTGCCCAATGGTACTGCATGGTATTGGAACTGGTGGTTTAAACTCATCTTTCACCAGACGCTACACCTAAAATTCAACTCAATCGAGAACTGTTTCTGCCCCTGTTGCTGTGACAGTCTTCAGGTAACACAGAAAACTACATCCATCATTTATGAAATCCAGAGTAGCACATACATAAAATCTAGCTCACACTGCAAATTTTAGAAAATCCTTGTGCAGGGAAATGCCCCTTGTGGATTCTTATGATGCAGCTACTCTAACACTTACAATGAGTTAGTAGGAAAAAAGAAAATAAGTAATGCTTTATGCTTTCTTTCACATTCAGTTACTAGGTATCATCATAAAAATATAAGAATCGCTTTTTTAATGTAAGGTGTGCCATCTACTAAGCAAAGAATTTTCTTTATCTCTTTTATATCTTTATATCTTGTTTTGCAGTAGCTGTATAGATGACAGTAAAATGTCTCCACACATTAAGCCTCTAGATATTTCTCTTAAAACAAATAAACAAAAACAAATGGCCATGCTGCACATTCCTCTCGATGCCTCTTACACCAAGAAACGTGAAAGTTCTGAAGTGACCTTTTACACATAGACTTTAGCATAATCGATCCCTATGCACGTGTAACGTAACACATGCCCAAGAAAAAAAGTACCATCCGTATGTTGTATCGAGCCTTTACCATATAGGCACACCAAGACAACTGACATTACAGAGCAGACTAAATGCATAAATTAAATAGGAAATCAGGCCTGAGCCTTTCATACAAAAATAACAGGGTTTTTTAAGGAAAGTTATGTACAATTTAGCTTAATTCAGATATCTGCCCAGCAACTGGCTTGAGGCTGGAGCACACACAGGTAAGTGCTTTCATAAAAACCAGCTAGTCTTTTCTGGGTGCCCTGGCTGTTGTGGCTGCAGCTTACATAGACAGGGCTGAACCAGTTTGTAGTTATCAGGTTCTGACACTGCCTGGACTGTGATAGCCATCAGGAAACTCAGTCTGTGATGCCAAGTACTGAAATTGTTCATCCTTATTGAGCTTAACACCAAAGATACTCACCTAGCAGCACTAAGGAATTTACCTAATAGTATATCAGTCATGTATATAAAATACTTCATTACAGACATGATTTCAACTACCACTGTTAGATAAAGGCAAGAAGGCCAAGACAGCTCTACTGAAAACTTTCTTCCCTATAAGATCATTCCCTATTAAAACTTTTCCAACTTTTGTCTGCAAACTCAACTCCCAATTGCTAGAGAGCAAACTAACATTTTTAGTTAGTACGAAAGATGGCTACACATTCATAACTATTTAAGTAGTCTCTTGAAGGAGACAAAAAGTTCCACCACAATGCAGAAAAACAATAAAACTAATATTTAACTAGTATTCACCTTTCCTCCTTCATCCACTTCCTCACAATTTGCAATGTACAAACCAGGAAAACCAAGCAGAGTAATGTGACCATAATAACTAAGCACAGGGAAAACATTCAAAACATTTTAAAGTGAGACTACTGGTTGCAACAGTAAAGGAGGTCTACCTATTCATTATAAAATAATAATACAACAATGTAAAAAAACCCAAAACATCTTTTCTCAGCTTTTTACCTGAATAGCCTCCTTGCATAGCCATGTGTGGCATAATTTGGATTAAAGTGTATTTTTTGTATATACCTATTTCTAAGGTTTTTTTCTGCATGGATTAAAACTTCATCACTCAGTAAAGGGCAATCCCTTTAAAACAGACTACTTATGTCTCATAAGCACATTTCCATTAGATACATAAATTGGGATCTAGCTAAAGCTTAGTCTTTGTGACAAGGCACACACACTCAGATCTAGAGATTCAGATGGACAGATTATACTTAAATTTCAGTCTCAAAATATCCTTAAATATGTGGTTTGGGGCATTCTCCAAGCTTTTTGCATCCACTGTACAGGGTGGGCACACAGAGGGCAGGGATGACTTTCCCTAGTCACAGGTGAGTAGTGTTTCCCTGTGTATTACCTGCAGCAGTTACTGAACAGCAGGAGCAAACTGGAGGCCAGCTGTGCCTTCTGGAGAGGCTGAGCTTTCCTGCAGCTCATCCTGACCCACACAGCCAAGCTCAGCAGTGCACAGGCTTGTGTGTAGAGGCAGGTGCACAGACTAGGGCACAGAAACTGGGCAGACCAGTGCCTGGGGGTAACTGCAGAGAACAAGCAGGCTTTTACCATTCTTCAGCTAGAATCACCTGCACATTTAAAAATTTCACGAAGGGAACTACCCTGTCTGTCACATATGATTTTGGTATCCTCTGCTAGGATGGTTATTGCAATCTTTCAGCAAAGACTAATCAATTTTCCTTGAAGTCATCATTGTTAGAGATTAACATAGAAAGGTGAGAGCTCTTTACACTAGACCTCAACAAATTTTAACTGGTTATTGCTAAGCTAGATACAAATGAAAACAGTCTTCACTAAAAGGTACACTTACATTAAACGCATACCTTTGCCTTGATTTGGGAAATTAATCTATCTATACTTCCTGTTTCATCAGAGCAGTCTAAAGGGAAGTCTTTGTACTTGTCTGCTAGATATACCCGCTCAAACGAACTCAAAAATCTGTTTTCCATCCATGCCATGAGAAGATCAGCTAAAGCAGATTTAACTGATTAGCAAAGCACCCCATCTGGTAGGAGGGCTCCATGTATGTCCTTCGTGCCCCGACATCTGATGCTCCCAGCCGGGAGCCTTATGGTCCGAACTCGGCAGTGCTGCTGGTGTGTTGCGGAGGAACTCATCCCCTGACCCAAGGCAGCAGCTACATTAAGCTTGTCTCAACTTGAACCTTTTTGTGCTTTCATTAGTCAATCGTAAGCACACTGCTGAAATTATACCTCTGTCTGTCCCAGCAAAAGAGAGACAACACTGTTTTGACCATTTTGCCTTTATCAAGAGGAGTGCAAGGGAATGCTACACACCTTCATGTAAAGCGTCAGCACACACCTCTTCCAGTCACAGGATCCTCAACCGGATGGACCTGTGGTCTGTTCCAGTAAGTTTAATTCCACTTATAATAATAATCCCCTGTAATAGGCTCAAGGCTTGAGCTAGAGCCATTAATCTGACTCCCCTCTCCCTACCCTAATTCTGACCAGCAGTCAGGGAATCTCCATCCTTCCCCATCCCTGAGCTACAGACTCTGTCAACAGAAATTAAGCAGGCACCTGTGGTACCACCTGCTGCAATCTATTTAATTCTTTGTCACATAACCATTTTGGTCTCTTTACGGTTCATTTAGTGGAAGAGGAAAAGGAGGGGGAGACTGAACTTTACATCAATGTAGTAGATTGTCAATTCCTGTAATGTAATATGTGAAATTAATAGCAAAATTAATTATAGATCTAGTTATGGTGGATGGGGTTTTTTTCAGGTTTTTCTAAAGGCACATCATAAAATTTTGAAAATGAAAGAGTATCAGAATGTGCAAGGAAATAAATACGCACGGAAATAAATACGCACGGAAATAAATACGCACGGAAATACGCAGTAAGACTATTCTGTGGGAGCCAAGAAACAGAAGAAGAAACTCTATCTGCATTAACCAGTCTAGGCTAATGTAAAGGAGCGTTTCTGTTAAGGAGAAAAATTCGCTGAAAAAAATGCTTGGCTTAAAAAAAAAAGGAGCAGTTTTCCATTTTTAAATGTCATATAAACCTACAGATAACCTGGATCAACACAGGAGGTCGGTGCTGAAAAGACAGTTTATGAACATATAGTGCTTCACATACTTTCCAGGGTTTGTATCTCCAGTCAGACCATTTTTAGCAGGCATTTTAAGTCTGGTTCCTTCATTAATACAGTTTACATAAGTATAAGCAGTCCTACCAAAATGAGTGTGAAAGTATAGTAGGTAAAATTAGTGAGGTTTTACAGAGCGAAAATGCTCTTTCATTTTACTAGTGTATCCCAACTCTGAGTAATTTTGTAAAGAAAAAAATAAAATTAAGTATTACACAATTACCTGTGAGAGTGCAAAAATTACTCAACCTTTCTGTCATAGCTAAGGAGATGAAATATCATATTTTCCTGTGTCTACCTGTTGTGCTAAGCCCATCTCCACAAAGCCTTCACCTTGTCTCACCACCCAGCTCTTTCAGCTCTCATTAGTCTCCCTTTTGCTTCTCCTCTTGTGAGGGGAACTAAAAGTGGGATAAAGCTCTACTTTAGGGGTTGCCTTCATAGCTGATGCCATTACATTAATTCCACAGACTCAGGTTTTGCCATTTACACAGTTACGTTTGGATATTCCCTACCCGGCTCCCTTCCAAAGTGACAGAGCTTTGGGTCTCACCCTTCTCAGATTTCAGACTCAATCTCCATTTATTTATGCTGTGAGTTTTCAGTCACCTCACTCTTCAGTGAAGGCTCACATTGCTTTCCATGTTTCTTATTAGAGACTGTAGAAGTACACTGGAAGGTACACCGGTGATTCTACGTGTGTTTCTGTACTGCTGAGTTACAGACCAATGCTGATTCAGCTCAGCACCTTTCAAATGAATAGAGATGTTCCGGTGAAGAGAAAGTTGTTACCCAAGAATACCTCCCTGTTAAACATTGCTGCTGGAAACATGCTTTGTTACCCATTTTGGGATTATAAGGGCTGTTTACATGGTCAGTCTGAGATGGATAAGCTGTAAACTCCAAGCAGAAATGCTTATTTTTGCTTTTTGAGTGCCTGAGAATGTTGATGTTGCAGGGCAGCTAGGTTTTTCCATCATGGTTTGTTCCATCTTTGTCTTCAGCAAGTTCTGTTGCTAGGGGGAACACTAAGGCAGTGAAACATCATTTTTGCTGTGTTCAATGTGCTTTTTAATGGTTTTATTCCATTTTGCTTATGAAACTCAGAAGCCAACTATCGATTCTACCAAGACCTTGTGAGTGAAGATTAAAGCATTCCAACATGCTTGTCTACAGGTGTGCCGTGGTGAATTATGATCTTCGCATAATTCATAGAATGAAAAAGTTGCACCAAGAAACCAACTGTTAATCAGTGTATAGGCACAGGAGATCAATCTTTGATTCGTGTATTCACAAATCCTGTTTACTTGGCCACATTAGAGAACAGACGGGTGTTCTGGAATGGATTCTTAGAAATGATGGATGTAATTGTCAAAACTGCCAAGGTCAATGTATAATGTTCAAAAAAGAACCAACTCATTTCAAGCACCTTCCATTTATCATTCATGCAATTTGACCCCCAGTTCTCTTTGTAATAACATACTATGAGGGAACAACTGCTGTGTTCATTCCTACATACTCCTGTGGACTTTTAAATATCATGCAGGTCACAGCCTTTCCAAAAGACTGAGGACATTTGTATATAACTTTTTTCCACCCTGAAGTATGTGGAAGCTATTATATTAAACCTGACTTTAACAAGAGTAAGTTTGTTTCCTATAGAATTTTTATGCTACAGTACTATATACATTTGAAAGAAACTTGTTCCAGAATTTCATGGTTTTTCCATTTAAGAAATGTAGATTGATTTATAATAAGTTTTGAAAAATACACCTACATAATTTGCTTTTCAGAACTGAGATGTCCTCACCATTGATGATGTATCTTAGTTGCTTAACATCACGCTGTGGAATATAAGCCAAATCTAAATAGTGAGGGTTAGAGAAAAACTGTCCCTGTGGACAGTTAACTCCATAACTCAGACATTTCTTTCAAATACCAGTCTTGATTACAGTTAGAATACTGAGTCAAGGGGAATGGCCTGGTAGTTTGCATTTGTATGTAGGTCTAAGTATCTGGCAGTTATTCAAGGTGGTTTAACTATTGGATTTAAAGAAAAAGAGAAATGTAAATGTTAGCATTTTTAGGGTTTAAACGTGGTATTTTAGAATGCCAGAATCTCAAAATCTCTATTTTCTGGTATTGCTTTTGATAAAGGAGAGGGGAAGACCTATGCTTCTTTTGATTTTTGGCTGCTGCTGTATACACTTTTTTACTCTGGGAGTTTGCAACTTTTACCACTCTATCTTCACAAACAGTGGTAGAGGTCAGTGGAGTGAACCTGAAAACAGATACCCAGCAAGTAATTTTCTCTCAAAGAGAATAGAACTTTGTTTGACCATTGCAGCAGGATCACAATTATTTTTTAAAATTGAATGGAGTACAGTCGTACTGAATAACACAACATTTTTTTTCCCCCCTGGACTGTGATGATAACCAGACTGAGTTTGCTTTTTAAAAAATTAACACACTGGTTCATATTCTGTTGAACAACTTAGAAACCAAGATAAATCTGAGGATCTGGTTCAAGAGTAGTACAAGCCACTAGGTATAACAATAGCAAATGAAGAGTTGGCACCAAACAGCTTTATAAAAAAGGTGAAGAGGCCTGGGACCATCAGGCACGTAAACAGCTTAAATCACACATGCTTTAATCTTATTGATTTCTACAGATTCAATAAGAAAGCTTGTGGATGTGATGAAATGCCATTTCTGCACTAAGGCAGCATCCCTGAAAAAATGTCTACTATATTTTCCCTTATAACACAATTATCTTTTCATGGAAGAGTAGCAACTAGACATGCACTTCTGTTGGGATGGCTTATTCCTCCCAAATAAATGAGTTCATTTCTCCTCAAGCTCATGATGTTATAATACAGTGCAGAGGTAATTTGCATAATTTCTTAATTTCTCATATAACATTGAAACAAGGCAGTGACTTGTAGCTGGAGAAACTGTGACATCAGCCTGAAGGGCAATAGAAAGGTGCACAGAGAAGCAATCATGTCTGAAATTGCAGAACCACGTTTTGTCTAACTTCTGCACCTCACAGCTAAGCTGGAATTAGAGTTTTTTACTTAAGAAGCAGCACTTTCTCCAAAAATACTGTTTAAAATGGGGGGGGGGGGAATAAAAATCTATGATACCTAGACAAAAGAACATCCAGAAAAAGATTGACATATTTTGTTCAGAAGGAACTTTAGATATATGACAGTGAAACTTGGGCAGCACAGAAGAGCTCCACGTTCCCTCACAGAATCAACATATCTGCTGAAGGCTATAAATCTACAAACTGTCTGAAAGGCACACTGCCATGGATTGTCAAAGTGGTCTCCCTGTCAGACATCAGACATTTATCAGACTTAAATGAACATGAACTGTTTCAGCATTTGGCTGAAGAGCCACCACAGAGAGATCTGTGGCTCAGGAGGGCAATGTGTGAGCCAGTGTTTGTCTGGAAGCAATAGTGATGCACTGGCACGTTGGGACATCTGTCAGGCAGTTACAGCTCATATTTTGGACCTGGCTTACACCTATCCATTGGGAACATGCATGGTGCTAGCATGCAGTGGTCTATGCTCAACTGAGCTCACAAGTCCACTCATTATTTTTTTTAAATGAATTAACATTCATTATGGCAAAACCTTTTGATCATGTCAGAATAAAAACTTGTCACTTTGAGCATATACTTCATTTGTGATCACCACAAAGGGAGATGAATTAATATGATTAGTTTTACAATCCTTGCCACCCCATTGCTTTTTTCAGCCAACTTGATATTCAGCTGAAAATCCACTGTGGAGACAAAAGAATGCTTTGTAAGCAGCGTCAGCTTTGAAGTATAACCCATGCTGCAGGTGGAGTTTGGGCAATGCTGCTTTTGTACATAAATCTCGGTCAACAAGTCAGACATATAACTTTAAAAAGTATCTATGAAAAAACGTACAAATTAGTGCTCCTGAAGAAGCTACTCATTACACACTTTCAGTGCATCATGACATCAGCCTACTGCAAGTCTTTGCCTCCACATGTGGAATTTATCACGAAGAGCCAGTGGCAGCAACTAATCAGTAACCACAAATATCAGGGACACCCAGAGGCAAGATTGCACCCCTGCAGATATGCTACACAACACTGGATAACAGGCACACTAATGATGAGGGCTCATGCTTAGGTACTAGATATGACCCACTTACTTGCCTTCAAATTAGATCACGTAAGCTTGGAGTGCAAACCCATGTAGCTATTTCATTAGAAGGGCTGTACATGTTTCAGGTGCCAGCCTTACAGTATGAGGACAGTAACTGTGCATTACTCTGGCCCATCAGTACACTTCACGCACAAGCAGTGGTGTCAAAAGTTATCACTTGCAGATGAGAACTGTGAAAGATGTGAATACAAGTGTCAAGTTCTCTCTCTGGAGCACAGTGTTCATCCACTGAACGTGCATATATTGCTTTACCTCAGAGACTCAATATTTGTGAACAGAAGCTGCTTTCCCATCTCACCTTCTTGATGTCTGCTGTGGTTTCCATTGAGCAATTACTATCCAGCTTTTATGGAAACAGGGAGTTTTATATTGCTTCTTGTATCCTACCTCGACCAAAATAGCACCCAGTCCTTAGAGAAGAGCGCATGAGTTTACGGTTGGGATACTGAGCTGGGACATGAGAGCCCTGCCCTGAGATACCTGTTGCACTACGCAGCTGGGACAAGTTGGGCAAGACTCTGCCTGAAGTCCCCGTGTGCAGGACTGGATAGCAAAATTCCTGCATCTCACAGGGCTTTGAAGCCTTAAAACTCTCAAGAGTCTGGACAATTCCTTCAAGATGAAAGGATTCACTTCCTAACATAACATACTGCACAAAATTGTTGTTCCAGGGCATTCCTGGATGCCTTGAGTGGATGGATTTTTACAAGACAGTGATTACAGCCCAAACTGAAGGATTTAATTCATACATTGCCACAAAAATGGACTGGAGAAGAGTCACTGCAAGAAATAATGAAGTGACTGTCATTAATGGCCTGAGCTCAATATGCAGAGTGCACACCCTCATGACTGTCTAACTATCAAAACAGAGCAGACTACAACGGTATACCTATTTTATTGAAGCAATGCAGAAAGGCAAGGTTTTGTTTATCAGAAGGCTAGCTTCTGTCAGATATCAAATTTGTCCTTTTCACAGTTTAAGCCATCCAACCCTTAAAACATAAACATAAAACCCAAACTCATAATCTGGATGTACAATTCCATTTCAGCCTCCTACCATTCCCAGCACTTCTCCTGATTTGCAATAGGAACAGTTTTCAAACTATTTCATAACAATCTGGTTATATCACAATAGTGCATGTTTTCACATTTTTCTTACGTAAATACAGTTGATAACGTGCCTCTCTCGTACATGCAAGGAGTGATTTCATCTTCACTTTCCCTTCATTTCTTGGTTAATAAAGAGAGTAATTATATTTCTGCTTCCCTTTTTTGCTAAACATTGTCAGATAATGAAGTATGTATTGCTGTAGGCTTTTGCAAAACAAACCAAAGGGACGGTAGTGTCAGAGCGGAAAACGGAAGAAGAAAGTCAGCTTTGAAGTCTACCTGTACATCTCTGCACTGCCAGCTCTGAGCTCATTTTCAAATCAAAGAACGATCACACAAAATTCGAAGCAATCAGACATATATTGCTACATGGAGACTTCACATCAAGTTCTTTCTTTTTAGCAGGGAAAAGTAAAAACCCTGATGTTTTGAGATGAAGACTACAAGCAAATTAGTCACATCTAGCATATAAATAATGTTTTTGGCATAGCAGTGAAGAAAAACACTTGGAAAACTTATTAAAATGTAGGGTTATTCTCCTGAACATTTAGTATGAAAACCTGTCATTTTTATGCAGAAATGGCAATCAATTTTGAAATCTTCACAGATGTGCTCTTAAAGTTATTAATTTCACCAGGATGATCATGAATGTTTTACTCGGCTGTTCCACAAACGTTAGAATAATACAAATCAAATCAAGTCCTGAATTACAATACTTCTTGTCCTTTGTGCAGGGATTTTGGTTTTGCCTTGCATGCTTTGGGTCTTACTGTTTTAAATGAGACTGAAGCTAAGTGTTAAAAGCTTTATAAATTCTTGACCAAACGAGCGGAATGACAGACAGCACAGTGCTATTTAGTAAGCCATGATATCTCAGGAAGGGGAGATCTTTAGCTGCTTGTAACCTTCCTGTGAAAATGTTTGGACATTAACATCTGGCAGAGCCAACTTCAATGGAAAGGAAAATAACCTGAACAGATTACATCATGACGTGCGAACAGAGACAGTGAAATAGAAGACTGTACAAGTGTCAGACATGTTTGGTTCAATACCTGTTTACTGGAACACTGTGGATGTTAAAATTTGGCAATCTGTTATTTAAGACAAAAATTCGCTAATGTTATGTAACCCAATAAAATACTTGGTTAACAGCATCCCATTCAGTGCAAGACAAACAAAGCTGCTGTCAATATTCCTTTTAATTAACCCAATAGTATTAGCTGCTTATGACTTCATTCCCCTCGGTCCCAGTGGGCAACCTGAAAGGCAATTCTCACTATTACTTAGCTCCCGTGGTGCAATCCACAAGAGGCTGTCAGTTTGCCATGGCTGGTGACCTCTGACCCAATCACTTTCTTCCTTTTAACGTTACTACCTTTGCACATTTAATGAACTTTGTACATGGCTAAAAAGATGTCAGCACAGCGAAACGATAGTTCCTGCTGTGAAGGCTCCATTGTTTCTATAAGTCTAATTGACCTTTCACATCACAGAAAATGAGAAAAAAATCAATATAGTTACTTAGTCACCAGTACAATGCTATCTTTTATAATTAATATGCTAACCACATTGCTTTTGGAACACTGACACCCAAACACCCCTCAATGTACAAAAATGAATTCTCATTAATAACCATTATATTAATCACTGTTGCCCAGAACTGGAACCTGACTGCGAAATCCCCCGGTGGAAATTGCTATAATCGTTCAAACTACAGGAACGAATTTTTTTCGGCATAATTACTGCTGTCTTCTGTTGAAAAATATCCATTAGATGGCAGCTTTTAGTTACGTAAATCAAGTTGATTAATTTTTAATTTTTACCATTTATATGACTTTGCACAAGTAAAGACAATTTAAACGATTAGCTGAACAATTATTAAAGCAACTTGCAGTGGTTCAAATATTCATTTAGTTACTAGAAAAGCCATATATCATTAACTTCCAATTAAAAATTTGGAAAATGGTAAATGCTGATACAATAAAAAAATGCTCATGTTCTTGTCAATAAAGCAGCATACTGCTGTAAAAATATTGCTTTCATTTCAGCTGAAAGCAGGCAGTTCACCCAGTATCACTTTTCTGCAGCTATTTCATGAGCGAGGAAGATGAGATCCTCTTGCATGTCTGAAAGTCATTTGGAAGAGGCATCCAATGGCAACACAGCACTTCTGTGCCATTCACTCCAGTCTGCCTGCCTCTCATCCCATGTTCTGGACCAGGCTGGCACAGACTGCTGAGCCCAGCATGTGTCAGAACAATTATCTTCCCAATATAAGCATCCTGCAAAAATCCAAACACATTTTAATGCAATAGCCCAGTGGCTAGATCAACTTATTCTTAGATACAAGGGGATTCGTCTCAAATCTTACTCTCAGGCTCCTTTGAATGGCTATGGCTGAATTGCCTGAAAGTTTTCATCTGAATAACATGATGATTAGTCAAGAGCTGCTTCCTGGAAATCAGAGCTAGCAAACAGTGGAAGGAAAAGAATTGTGATGTTAATGATAAGCAATGAGACTCATCTCCAACATTAAATCCATAGCTGTATTATATATGGACTTCAAATTACTGTACTGAAATTTAGTACAGTCTTCTGCCAGCTTGGCAGTCAAAATCTTCAAACACAGAAGACCCGCATGCTGTGCAAAAATGGTTTTATCCGCATGGTTGTGAACTTCTTGATTTTTTTGTCTTTTACCTCCAGTTGTTAAAAACCAACTTAACCTCTGTGCTAACCAGGTAAATTACCTTATCACAGAGACATTAACAATTTTGTACCATACTTCCTCCCCTGTGTGCCTTCCCTCCCACCTCCAACAGAAGCCAGAAGACATAAGCTTCAGTTTAGACTGGAACTTAAACCTGTATTGCTGAGAAATAGATGCTTTTCAGGTAAATACAAAAACACACAGAAGGGGAGACGGAAAAATTCAAAGTGGTGTTTATGGATATAAATCACAGTGTCCATTGCAGTGGGCTTGGGTCTTAGAGATAATTAAGAGTCCAGGGAAAATCTCTCTAGGTTATTACTAGACCTCACAATTTCCTTTAAAAAAAATTCCTCATGCACCATGGAGCCACCTCATTTAAGGGAACTTCTAAAGTAATGCCACGATACTTCCCATGTGCAGCAAAAGAGTTCTGATCCAATCTAATAATTTTTTATACATACTCTAACCAAGAATTCTGCTGTAAAAAGCAATTTTCACCTAGATTAAGTAAAATCTCAAGTAGTAATAAGCTCATGTGGCTGCTTGCAGTGTAAAACTTTAAAATTTCTCTACTTTTGTAGAGATATGTGTTTATTTGGACTGGTCATAAGACCTCCCTGTGTCAACATTTCCTTCTACTGAAGAGAAAATAAAAATGCTGAAATTTAGAACAGGAGATTCCCAGCTTGTTATCACGCTTGCCTACATATAGAGCAGGCTGCATCTATATTCAACCACATTTTTATTCCATTCATTCTTAAAAGAGCACACTGGAGCAATTTATAAATTGTAGCACACATATATGTTTGCATTCTTACATGGGTATCTTGGCCTCTGTTTGAAAACTGAACCTGAAGCCTGGGGTGAAAAAAAATCAGGCTTATGTGAATTTAAAAAGTCTTTCAGAGAAGTCTACCAGGAAAATTGGAAGAGATACAATCAAACATAGGTCTTTAGTGTCCTAGTTTCCCATTTTAAACCACCTATCCATACTTTCCTCTAGACTACTGGTGCCTCTATGGCAAGGATCATTGTAAGGCTATTTTTAACAGTTAACCATGTCTCCTTGATATCACAACTTATTCTAAACATTCTGCTTAGCTGTTTTAATATTCAGGGTTTGACTTTTGGGGAAAAGAATATGATTTAAAGAAGATACTTTTTTTTTCCATAATTGGAGGGATTATGTGTCCATTTGATATGGTTCTCTGGAAGATGACTGTTATCAACATACAAAGGGTAACATCTCCACAAAGAGAACAGACAGTATGAGCCGCTACTGTGTCAATTAAATCTTGGCATTCATTCATTATGCCTATGTCCTTTTCCTGCCCCTTTCTTCCTTGGTGGTCTTCTGGTATTTTTCTTAATACTAGCAGCCAAAAAGAAAAAAGAAAAGATACTAAAGGCAATTTCTTTAGTACAGTCACAGGCAGACTTTTTTGTAGTTTAATATTTGAAACTGCAGCCCTTGTAACTTAGAGGGGCCACCACTCCAGTATTTACACAGATGTTAGAGAAGGCAGCCTGTAACCATCCACCTCCACCCCTGCGGTCACCTTTGCCTCTGAGCAGTCTTTGGGAGGTACATTAATAACATTTGTATTAGATACCCATTTCTCAGTTACAATATTTTTATTTCGCATTGTCTGTGTGGAATGTAACTTAATATATATCCTTGATGCAGAGAGATGTTTACATAGTATTTTATGATTAGTTCAGTTGGAGACCACTGGGTTTCACAGGTTAGTAACCATAGTCCACAAAGGCAGAGAGCAGGCAAGATATAAATATGGAGTTCCAAAAGAACTGCGCACAAAAAGTCAGGAATACATTTAAAAGGGATAATAAACAGCCAACTACAAAGAAGAGATAAAATTGATTCAATCTTTAAATCCTTCTTGTTGAAATTAAAGTAAAATATCTTCAGGAAAGCTCGAGTAAAAGATAAAGATACTGAAATCATACAGACATTTTATTTTTAAAAAGTTATAATTGCTTGGTAATGCACTTGAACAAGAAATTTTGTCTTTCTCTGACCATCTTGCTTTGGAGTGCTCCAAAGAAGCAACAATACGGTTAATGAAAAAATATGAGAGGGGCTTACCTAACATTTCTTTTTATTCTACCTTTTAATTCACTCCTCTCCCACTATGGAATACAGAATGAGATTGGTAGAGGGCTTATTCCATAGGACCTTCCTGCCTCTTTAATCTCCAGCTTTGCTTTCTGAGCGCCTGCAGGTGCCTGTGCCCTGCTGGCAGGACGAGTGCAGGTCTCCCACTGGGAATTTTACTCAGCCAGGTGTTGTGCTGCCCTGCTGAGCCACAAACACTGGGCAGAACCTGCCAGGGGAATGTTTGCATTGTGGCTTTTCCTTTCGAATCAAAAGGTGTTAAAGATGTCATTGAAGAGCTTAGAATAGTGACTAAGCAATGTCTATACTTCAGTCTCTCAGGCCCAACCTAGTCATATGGCCTCCTGCAGGTATTCCTAATAACTCCAGCTCCAGTGCCTATATCTTTTCACACCTTTTTACCAAGAAGGAAGCATTGTCTTTGATTGTCCATCAGCCCTAATCCTTTCTCAGCATGAAGCTTGTTAGCATAATTGGAGAGAAGAAACCAAAAAGGTACATTATGTGCATCTATGTGTTTCTCTTTCAGTGAGGGAGGCTGTTTGGATGAAAGACCACTGTATTTATTGCACTAATCCAGCAACTACAGGTTTCCTCAACAGAAGTCTCCACCATTTCAGGTTTTGATTTAATGCAAGTGATGAAAATTACAGGCATAGCTTTGTGAATGACAGTCACCGTCCTCATCAAAGACTGGCAGAAGTGCCTGCCTCAAATATCAGGCTTTCTGTCCAAAAATAACTATGGAAAGTGATTGGCATCCCTGAACTCAACTTGAGCTTCCTGGTCAGTTAAACTGTAAAACTGATTGCAAAGAAATTAGTGAAGATTGCTTTTAGAATTTTTTTCCAAGAACAACAAAGACTTTTAATATCTTGCCCAGGACACTGGAGGGTAAGAGAACAAATAGGAAGGTAATGAGCCATAAAAACTTCCAAGGCAGTTTCTCTCTTCTACCATCTCGATCTTTAATGACAAGCAGTTAAAGAACTATAAGCAACAATAAGAGAAAGCCAACCATCCATCACAGGCACTCTGTATTAGGATTTACTTCACATTTTAGTCTTCATCTCTCATGAATAACAAGACGCAAATGCCAAAATAAGAACAATTTATCATTGATTACACACTTTGTCAAGCCAGGAGAAGAATCTTTGGCATTTCTATTTGGCATTTGACCCAGGATTTCCACACAGCAAGATTAGGATGACCAGCAACAGTGAGGTATTTGGTTCCTCTCTAATACATCCAGTGTGACATGATTCACACCAGTTCAGTTGTTACCCAGCTTCTCGTTTTTCTTTCTACCTACCAGGATAAACTCAGATTGCTATTCATATGTCCAACCTTTTTATTACTCAGAGTGTGTAATCTAGGTAACACTGTCCAAGTTTTCTTAGCTTTAAACTGAAAAAAATGACATTTTTTCCCCAGTTTAATCATCTGCACACAAGACTTTCAATATCTATTGTAAAATTAATGTATTCCACCCTTTGTTATACAGTTTTAAGAATAATGTACTCCAGAACATAGCTTGTGAATTCCATCTTACTACAAGTTCAAGCTCTCAGAGCACCACATCTGTCCAAGCAACATACAAATTATCTAGTAAAATTAAGCATTTCTCCACTTGGTTGAATTAAGTTACATGCACTTTGGTCTCTCCAGAGTGTTGCTTTTGCTCAACGCACTTTGATCTTAGTCTTTGGTCACTGGTTGTGTGTTAAGGTCCTTCACGCAGGACCCTGACAGCCTGAGGGAGGGTTCTCACACTGCAGTACAAGTATAGTCTACCATTGCTGCTAAGTCAGTAGAACACTTTGGCATCAAGCACATCACCTTGGACTTTCCTGTAACACATAGCTGCCTGATCTTGTCACAGAGAGGAATTTGCTTTCAGTTTACTGGGGTTTTAATCATTTCTGATGTCAAAAAACCAAAGTTTTTCCTCCATTCCGGTGCCACAACACTCATAGGATACAGACAAGAGACCACTTTTCTAAAAAAGATTAAAGGTAGTCTACAACCTATACATTTTTTATTTATTCCTTATATCAGAAGGCATTGGAAGCCCTAGCATTTAAGAGCCAGGGGAGGGTAAAGTAAGGCAAGTAGAAATTAAGAAAAAAAAGAAGAAAAAAACCAAAAACGCACAAAAAAATCCCCACATCAAAAAATGTAGTCAAAATAAACATTTTATCAACTCTGAATTTAAAAAGGGAGAAGACTATGCAATGAAAATTGGGATTCTGTCCATGGATTGATTAATCCATTTAGTATTTTTGCTACCAGAACTGTAGGATTCAAAGAATTTTGAAACATACCTACACAAAGCTCAGTTTTCACCCACAATATCAATCAGATAGTTTTCCACAGCTGTATAGACATACATAAACAGAAAATGGAAACCTTGGTCTTATCCCGGCAAATTAGCCTAGCACAATTACCAAGGTAACTTGGTCATCTGAAATGGTAGCGGTGTTCATCTCCTAAATCCTTCATAAATCATTGACAAAGTCTATTTGGGGATCGAACATTTACTGAAATAACTGACGTGATTGTAAACCACCTTGACCAGTGTCCTCATGTGAACGCACTTTTTTCACAAAGGATTACTTAGACTGCAGTAGAATAGCACACTACATACTTTTGCAGAGCCAGAAGATGCATTTCCTTAATGGTTTTCCAGGACACTATCAATATTAAATAAATATCAGTCATTATATGTAAATACATATAACAGTTTTAACATAACAGTTTCTTCCCTCTGCAGGAAAGAAAAGGAAAATCCATCAAAGAATGGTGCATAGGGAAATCAAATATCAAATGCTTCCTGCTTCCAAGAAGAGATGTAATATTCTGTGAATGACTGACCTGGCTCTGACCTTGATCATGGTAAGAGATTTGTTTTGGTAGTCTGCTGTAGCCAGCAACCTGCAGAGCAGTTTGGGAATCCTACCAGAGGGAGTTCTCAATGCTGTAGTTAAGAAGCACATTTGTTTATGTGGAGATACTATTGCAGATATGGTATTGCAATAATATATTTCAGATTGCTTGACAAATACATTAAAAGAATGCCTGATAATTAAATACATAAGCATGAAAGGCTTCTTGAAGATAACATAAGGTGAGATGTAGCACTCACCACTGTGATTTCTGGAACAAAGGCAGCATTAGAACAATATTAGTGGATTTAATTATAGCCAGGCAACACACTGAAATAAAATTTTCTCACTCTATTTCTGCACTGTTGACCCCAGGTATTGCAAAAGACAGGAGAAAAGTTCAGCGCTCTGTATAAAGCAGCAAGTGCATATATTGCCTTCATATAAAGCATATGAAAATACAAAAAAAAAATGTGGCATTTTTTCCTCCTCAGAACAAGGGTTTTGTTCGGTGATCTGACAAAAATACAAGTTGAAAACACGATACAAGTGCAGTCCTGCAATAACTGCCCACCCAGGATCTATTGCTTATTATTATACATCATTGTAGCCTTCCAGTACTTAAAGGGGGCTTACGAAAAAGAGGGAGAATTTTACGTTGGCAGATAGTGATAGGACAAGGGGGTAACTAAAAGAGGGTAGATTCAGACTAGATATCAGGAAGAATTTCTTTACTGTGAGGGTGGTGAGGCACTGGCACAGGTTGCTCAGAGAAGCTATGGATGCCCCATACATGGCAGTGTTCAAGGCCAGGTTGGATGGGGCTTTGAGCAACCTGGTCTGGTGAAAGGTGTCCTTGCCCATGGCAGGGGGAGCTGGGACTAGATGATCTTTAAGGTGCATTCCAACCCAGGTCATTCTAGAATTCTGTGATTATATTATATATGTATTACACATAGACTCATAGATCATTTAGGTTGGAAAAGACCTCTTAGATCTAGCCACTGATCTGGCACTGCCAAGTCCACCACTAAACCATGTCCCTAAGCAGCACATCTACATTCATGTATGTTTATTTATTGTGAAGAGGCAATATCAAAACTCAAGATAGCTGAGTTACACAGTGGTGACTTAAAGAGACTAGAGAGCCAAGAACAAAAAAACCCCAAATTATATTTCTGGAAAACTACAGCAAATATCTGTAGAAACATCTGACTCCAAATAGGGAAGAGGCCAGCTAGTCCAGAGACTTTCAGGTAAGATCCAGTAATTAAACATAATGCCCAACTTACAAGACCAGCTTTATTCCATGGTGCCACTGACACTGGGAATGTTCAGGGCTGTAGCAGAAGCCCTTTGCCCTGCAGGCATAGGCATGCTGCCAGCTGTGCAGCAGGAGCACTCTGTCCCAATAATACCAAAGAGTTGTCTGTAGAAATACTCTGCCAAGTTCTATAGTAGTGTCTTTGTTCACTACTGAAATCACAAAATTGTCCAGAGAGCAAGTGAAGACTGCCAGGTAGGATGAGCACAGGGCACGAACTGCTGGCTCAGGCAATGGAAATGTTCCCTGTGTAACACAAGGAGCCCCCAGTGGTGCTTCTGTGGGGCGAACACAAAGGACACACCCCAAGTGCTTTCAGCAATCAAAGGCAGCACATCCCTAATTGGCAAACACCACTTTCACACGTGGCAGAAAACAGCTAACTAGAAAGCTGAGCACAAAATGAAAAAAAATTTCCTTGTGTTGAGAGGAAAGGACCCAAGAGAAAAAGAACATTTTGCATTCGTTATACAGGTATGAAAAGGCACTGATAACCAGAAAAGCTTTGGCGGTATCTCAAAAAAAAGGTGGGAACCTTACCCCAGCATGATAGTAATTATGGATAAGGCATAATGTGTTTTCAACTCCAGTGTGATGGTGTTTATATCTCAGGTGTAGTGTGATTTTAACTTTAGTGGGTTGGTGATTAAATTTAAGGTATATATGAATAATACATGGGGAATAAAATGGGGCATTATTATAGACAAAAGAAGTGAAATAACCAGTTGGAGATGTTGTTACAGAACTCTGAAAGTGCAAGCTTCCAGATGTTTATGTTCCCCAGCTTAAAAGATTAATGAGAACACTAAAGATTTATACCCAGCCCCTGGAGCAGAATACAAGTGGGGCTTTCTAGGCATGAATCTCACTACTTCCTGAAAGAGGCAATTTTCCAGGTTCAGTGTGGTTGAAGCTAATTGGCCTGGAATTACCTGGACTCAAAGCCATTTAAATTCAGACTTGACAGAACCTCAAGGGAAACTTGCTGTGCTGGCACATAAGACATTTTAACCTTTGGAGCAATTTCATGGCATAAATAACAGTTTTCTGTGTTTTGAATTCTTGGATTAGCAATGATTAAGTAGACTGCACTGTCTTTCAAGCTCTAAAGCTGCTTTCAGAACAGAGAAAACACACAGAAGACAGCATCCGGACACATGACCTACTACTGTTTACACTTCACGAACTTTGTTTCTTGATGTTATCTTGTCATTCTTCACTTGGTTTTGAATGAAAGAATGAGGAAAATCAACCTAGCTCCATCATCCAACACCAGAAAATTAGCTTCCCATCATGGTAACTCCACTTGATTTGAAACACTATGCAACATTCATCTAAAGCTGTGTCAGAATGCAGGAAGTGATATCCTACTCACAATTCCTACCCTAGCCAAATTGTAAGCCTTACATTTCCATATGTCTACTACATTCACAATTTCCACCTAAAACATTTTAGACCAATTAGTTTTTTCTTGGCTGGCTCAGTGTTTGTCCTTCACTAATAATATAAGGGTACTCGCTTTTGAAAAACTGGTTTTCAGGAAATAAAACAGAAAGCTTTTGGAGGTCCATGCTCGCTCATTCTTATTCATGATGACCATGAAAGAATGTTCTCCACTCTGCCAAACAACCTTCTTGTGAAACCCACTTAAAAATTTTCAGAATCCCTGATGTGAAAGAAGGGGAGAGCTACAGGAATAACCACTTCAACAGACTAACCCGATACTGGGAACTCCCCTCCTCACAAACATGTCTTCCTTGTTGCCAACCCTCTTTAAAAACAGCAACATTTTCCATTACCCATGGGTTTGTGACCATAACATCCACGTAAATCACTTACCACTTCCAGTGGTCCTCCGGTGTCCAAGCCAAAGGAGCACAAGGAAAGCCTCCAAATCAACTGTTTCCTGGCCAACAGCTAACAATTACCTCCCTACTTGACACCAGCAACCAGTCAGGCAAACCTAGGCTGCAGAGCTTAGTAGCCCCATTCAGGGTGGGGCTGGCCCCTCAGCTGTTCAGGGTGAGTGCTGTTGTTAACCCTTTGTGGGTGGCACAGCCCAAAACCTTCTCCAACCAGGTTCAGGAGTAAATATGTTGCATTCTGAACATTAAATGTGGTATGGGTCATCCCAGAATTTTTCAGGCATTTTCAT
The DNA here is from genome assembly GCA_035584735.1 of Pseudotriccus pelzelni. NCBI lineage: Eukaryota > Metazoa > Chordata > Aves > Passeriformes > Tyrannidae > Pseudotriccus > Pseudotriccus pelzelni. The sequence continues at coordinate 13,477,159 of JAWMRA010000009.1, read as the reverse complement.
AGCTGACTGTCATTAACCTATTAGTTTAAAATTTAGATATACTTGGAAAGAACCCTGTTGTAAATTCAAGACCCTGCATTTCTCTTTGCCAACATAAGGATGGCTTGCTAAGGGGTAACAGTGAGTTTTGACAGCCCAGCGACTTGTTACCATATCAGAGCATTAATGGTCAAAACCTTGCATGAATGATTTTTGTACGTGACTGATGTGCAGAGATGTTAAGCAAAAACGGTTGCTTAGAAAACTCTTATGACGTTGCACAAATTAGCAGAATTTGCATAAGTGCAGGGGAATTTATGGATCAAAAAAAGACTTTAGCACGCTAGATGTTTTTGAAAGCTGTCTTTGCCCCAGATGCATGTTTTAAACACCCCTGGGCTCCAAGGAGAGCAAAGTTTGGATGATGTTTTTGGTAAGAAGCAGTAAATCAGTACTGGAACATGTTGCTTTCAAAAGCTACTCTAGATGCTCTACTTTTACTCAGTTTAAAGGTGCTGCTGCCTCAGTCTGTGTTGGTTAGAGTAGTTCAGCAGCAGCACCCAATTGGGTTGCACGTAATGTGTGCGTGTGTGCCAGCAACTCTCCAAACACAGTCAATTCTTTGCTCTCTAAGAGTGAGGGGTTTGGTGACATTTGATGCAAATATTCAGAGAAGCAGAGAAGTGTTGTAGAATTCAAACCCAGCACAGTACACATGTGTCTTACAGCACCTCTGTGAGAAATCAGACTTGGTTCTATTGGACTAACCAGTTAGTTCCAAAACAGTATTAGTTTTGCTGTATTAGAGCTGTCTCCTGCAGAGCTATTTGGTATATCAGCATTATGCTCTGAGCTCCTGGTTACATGGAGTTTATTATATTAAAGCCAAAAATGGCCCTTCTGAAATCTGTCTGCTACCTTGAGTATTTCCACATGTTTCATTCAACGGGGACAACCTGAGTGGACTTTGAAGACCCAGATGGATCTGTCTGGCTTTGGGATAACTTTGGGATAACTTACCTCTCCTCTACCTCCTTCCACAGAAACACAGCCAGACAACCCCCTAGCTGAGCACATACACAGCCATCATAGATCTAGATGGTATATCGGCTCAGGCCTTGTGTGACAGGAGACCAGGTATACTTGCCCGCTCCTGAGAGCAGTGTCATTGTGGCTGCACCTGAGCAGGTGGTCCTGAGCTGTCCCTGCACTCATGGCACAAATAACCCAAATTCAGCCTCCAAAAGTCCATTTTTCCTTAGGTGAACAGAAAAAAGGCAGCAGCCAAAAGATAAAGGAATAATTTCCTGCAGATCTCCTTTCTAGTTAATAACAGGCATCTTTGACAGTGCAAATAAAATAACAGCATTGCTTATTTGACATGATTGCTTTTAAAAAAGCAGGCTTACTAAAGATATACTATGGATGTAGGAATCAGTTGATGAATTTGTAGATATACATACGGGCATAAAGACCAGCTAGATTATCATCAGAGTGGTTAATCTGGTTTTACAAGGTGCATATGAATTCACTAGTTATTTCTTCTTAGTTTTTCCTCCCCTATGTGAAAACGTCATATGTATAGCCCTATCTTACAAACCCCCACCTCCAGTTCAGAGATTTCTTTTACAAAGTTTTTTACAAACCCTGAATTAATTATTGATCTGACTGAAGATAATGGCCACAGCAGCAGTGAAGTGCCCCAGAGCGCAGCCCGTGCTGGCACAGCTCTGGGCGCCAGCTGTCATGGAGTCTCCGGTTCAGATGCCAGCCGTGCCTGCACGCTGCTGTGCTCCAGCTCACACGTCCTGCCAGAGGCTGCCAAGTGCAGCAGCAGATACTGCTTGGGCAACAAAGGTAAGCCCTGCTTGGGCAAGCTACACAGCACAGTTCTGCTTTGCAAGCTACGATCGTCACCAGCTCATGCAGCGTGTCACTGTATTCACTTTCACAGCATAGCATTTTCTGTGGGTCAAAACCTAGCCTGACATATCAGTCATTTGCTTCGTATCAATTAAACTCAGGGACTAATCTAGGAAACAGAGAAAATGTTTGATGAGATTTTAGGTATTTTAAACCTTTAGTCCAACACTCTAGTTTAAGAAGCTGTAAGTCAATTTTAGAAACCACTCAAGCACTGGGCACAAGCTGAGTGTGACCGAGTTCCTTCACATTTCTTATTCAGTCTATATAATAACTCCCTGATTTTAAGCACTATTTGTGTGGTCACTCTAATATAAACATTAAAGACATGCCACTGTAAGCTTGATATCTACCTTTCATATGCTGCATTTAGGTTATATGCTGCATTTATGTTCTCATTCGCATACTATTAGTAAGAGTATTATCCCATAGGCTGGATTACATTTGGAAAATCACCCTGGTGATTAAGTTGCTCTTACTTATGTATTCAGAACCAAAACATGCTTATGATTATCATGGTAATTTTTTGCCTGTATGCTGCTAGTATTTGACAGGATGCTACTGAAATTTGCTAAAATTGATTAAAAATAATAATTATGTGCAAAAATTTGAATATCTTTTGCCTGGCAAAATGAGGACAACGCAAGGCTTTTCTGTGCTGATTTTTTAATAATTTGTTTACAGTAGTGTTAATGTTTGAATTTTTCAGTTCTATGTAGTCCAGGTCTATTTGGTAAAGCATATTTGAGATTGTTATGGGACTTTAGATTATAAGCAGGAAGTCTATGATTAAAATATATTCCTTAAAAGTGTGGGGTTTTTTTCCTTTTAGTTATCTTTCACTTTCATCTGATGAAGGATAAGAGATAAAACAGTCTTTTGTTGTTTACTGTACATCTGGAGTATAAAAAAAAGCGCAATATGAGGAAGGGATACTCCATGAAACACTATGTCAGACACGTTTGCAGTCAAAATTCCAGAAATAGCAAGATGTTAGATAGATAATTAAAATGTCTTCCAGGTCTAAACCATAGGGAGCTGGAGTTTTAATCACGTAGAGTATATTCATGAGAAGTTTCCTCTTTTATCTACATGATCAGATTTTTATGCTTTCTTTTCGGAAGAAATAAGATCCTGGTCTGGAGCACAAACGTTGTTATATTCGCTTCGTATTGGCAGCACTCACAGAATCAAACACTTTCGTAGAAATTCCTTTTTTTTTTTTGTTTACCTGTGCTTTTAGAAGGATCTGCAAAAAAGTTTAAGCACAGTCTGTCCTCAAAGTATACACATCCCTTCAGGGTCAACCCACCTGGAAAGCAGCCGAGGAGAGACACCCTTGTGCAAACAGCTGGGTGCCCCTGCCATTACAGCACTGCAGAACAGCAGCCGAGGACCAAAACCTTGTTCTACTGTGAACCCAAGATCCATCCTTAAAAGGCTTAATAAAATGCCTGCTATAATAACAAGGTAAATGTAAAGGGGACATTTCTGCTGTGAGGCCTTCACTGGGCTGCGGAAAAACTGGCATGAGCTTAGTGGGGGAAAAATAAGATTAGCCATTTTTTCATAGCTAGAAGATGGTTTCACGGCTAAAGCACTTCACTAATCTTATTTTCTAATTCCACCATGTCTTTTATTAACTTATTTTTCATCTTGTAGCCCACACACAACCATAACATTTAAATAATGTTACATTCTTATCTGTACCATCTTAGTCGACGCCTAGTCAGATCTAGTTATTGAGCAGTATTTTAACAGCTACCGTAATTCTAAGGAACAATTTAGATCTAGGCTACGGTAAGGGAAGGAAAACACATCAGTGCCAAATTAGGCTCTGATGAGGCTCTTGATCACTTTCCTTTCTCCTGACAAAAACAGAAGGTGCTAGTAATGCTGAGAAGGTCTGTGTCCCTGATGAACAGATGTTAATAACAAAGAGCATCTTCCCCAAATTAAATAGCCAAAAGAAGAGATATCGCAGCCATTGATAATGATACCCATATATCATGCATGCTAAATCATGACTAAATAATTAAAATCCGTGCATGATACTTGTTTCAGGCAAGTAAAGCAGATCACAGTTTTAGTGGTCAGAGGAAATGAAATGCAGCTTTGCAGAAGTGATTGTCACTGAGCACACGGAGCATTATAATATGCACAAAGAAAATTAAACTAGGAAAAAGGCAATTGACTGTGAGCAGCTTATTCAGGAATGAGAGTGATTCAGTGGTGGTTTGCCTTCCAGTTATTTTGATGAATTGTTTGAATATGCATTAACATGTGGAGAGAGTGAAAGCAGGGAGATGGTGAGCAGCAAGTTCTCCCGGGGTAAGGTTGGTGGCTTGGTGCTCCCTCTTGCTGGTGGCAGGGCCGTGTGTGCCGCCTCTTGTCACTACACAGGTGTCTCCACCCCTCTTGGCCAAGAGAAATCATGGATGGATAGACTGATGATATTTCCTGCAGTGGGGGAAATAGCTGAGCAGAGGCAATTCTAGCCCGTTAACAAATGCTATGTGCTGTATTCTCCATGGTCTCCACTTTACCAGCTCTGCTCCTGTTGGCAGGAGCACTGGAATGATGGGATGGCTCCAGATTCGCCCAAGCACACCTCACCCAGCTCACCGGCTCCCTTTTTGTGCTATGCCTGTGGTCTGCAGTGCCCCTCACGAGCACATCTGTGTGCAGAAGTGGGGGGAAGTCTCCATTTCCTGAAGCCTGCCCGTGTGCTGTGGCCAGCTGAACTCGTGCAGACCCATGCAGAGAGCATCTTATCTCATCTCTCATAAAATGAGGGCTACAAAGCCAGGGCAGCTTTGTTAGCTGTCGCACAGACCTTTCCTTCAAAGCACAGAGAAGGAAAAAAAAAACCAAAACAACCTACTACTCAAAACATGAAAGAAGAATTGTTCGAAATTAAATTTTTTCTCCTATCTGTTTATAGAAACTGATTAAGTGAATTTTGAGGAATGGGAGAAAGTATCTGTTCCATGAAAGGTATACTGACTAGGAGTATTTAAATTGAAGTTAAAGTGTAGCCTTTTGCACAAATTAATTTAGAATTTATTTCACTTGATAAATTTGCATAAGCTTATACACAAAACATTGAGAACTATAACAATAGGAATATTTTAGAAAATTAATTAGCAATTTAGCTAGTAAAAAAGGGATATTCCCAAGAAGGAACATGTGTGCTGTACTCACCTATGCTACTTTTCTGAGACTGCTAACCTTTGACAATCTAATTTGGGAGGGGTGGGGAGAAACAAACACATTTGTATGTCATGATATCATGGCAATCTATACCTGTTTTCCACCAGTTATAAATTTTAAGAACATCAGCACTGCATGAAACTTTATTTTCAAATTTAAAAGTATAGAGAAGTGTTTCACTTATTTTGCATTCAATTGCTAATATAACAACACTGAGAAGGGTAAGCTGTGTTTTCCAAATACAGCTGTGGTGTCCTAACAATAATTACCAAATAAATAAAATAATACAAGTAACTTACCTCCCATTATCTTAATTTCCTTACTATACTTTTCTGTTATATGTATTCTTTTAGTATTAAAGCACTACAATAGAAAACAGCATGCACATACCTACTTTAATTTTGATATCATTCAGCAGGGTACTCTTTGCATATGCACCACAAAAACTTTGTGTTGATTAATGTCAATGTAATTTAGTTAGATAAGGAAAGTTTTCATTTTGTAATTGTTTTCATAACTGTAGAATTTGTCTAAGGCATGGACACATAAGGCATATGTCTGAGTCTTTTGGGACTGTGTTCTTTATTCTGTTTCTTGCTTCATCTCCAATAATCTTACATGCTGTGGAGTGCTCCAGGTTAATGATGTAATTTAATCAAAGATTATTCTATCTATACAGCTATGGTAATAGTCAAAAATTGTAGCCATGGAGTTGTTAAAAAGAATTGAAATAATGGCAACAGATCAACATAACATCTTAGAAAGTGTTCCTACATGTTCTGATTCTTAAAGTAGTTATCCACTGTTTGCATCTTTGTGAGAAGTCAAAATTGTTTTTAAAATAAATTTGAACTGAAAGACACCTGTGGCACACCAGGCAGCCATCTCTGTGAGGAGATACGAACGCACAACCCGGACATAGTTTAGGTCTCTTTTATGTCACTGGAAGTGTCCATTGACTTTAACAGCCAATGGAGAGCAATTTTAAAAAAATGACAGTTCATGAGGAGCCTTCTAACAAAAATAAAACAATAGAAATAACAGAATTTATCCCTTGTCTGTTTTGTTTATTTTTTTCTCTTTTATTCTAAACTTCTATTTTCCTCCGTCCTAGAAAGTCTTTTTATTTTGCTTTAAGAGTCACTGATTATGGAAATTTTTGGTTACTAGTACAAGGTGGAAGTTTGGCTTTATATTCTGGCCAAGGCCTGAAGTTATTTCATTTAGATGTATCTATATTGTTTCCTCTATAAAACAAACACTTGAAAAATGAAGTGTATTAAATTTAGATTGCTTCTTAAAACCCTAAAAAATGACTGTTAGTTTGGACTGCCAGTTAGTTGAAGCTGATTCTGAAAAGCATAGAAGGTAAAAGTATACCATAATCCATATATTTCAGATGACAGTTTTAAACAGTTATTTTTCTGTCCTAGAGGTTCATGTCTTTGAATAAAAAGGAAAAAAAAATGCACCACCACCATCCCAATTATACATTTGAGCATCATAAAGCAATTCTTTAGTGTACAGTAACAACTGTGAAATCTCCAAACATGGTAAGTAGAATGGAGAAGAGTATTTTATCAAAAGGATATTTAACAACCAGGAAAATTCTCTTCATTATAGTGAAAGGAATCTTTTAAACTAACATGACAAGGTACAGGCAAAAATTAATATTATACGCTAATGTTCTTTTTAGTGAGTAGTTTAGGTTGATTTATTCATTTAGGTAATTATGTACTGCAATATTAGTAATTCAGAGTAAAATTGAATTAGGGAACACAAAATAAATTGAAACTATGGTCATATTTCTTTCTCACTGTGTAACGAACAGAGATGTATTGATGTAAGTTCTAAGTGCACTACATAAGTTAAATTCCCTAGACTGCAATTTGATCAAAAAGCATTAGACATTTACTTAGGCTATAATAGGTCCTTGCCATTGGATGGCAGTAAAATTCTACATCAATCACTAGAAGCAAATTGAACTGAGGAAAACAATAGGATTTTTCCTTTTTTATTTAAGAGTAGAAAGCTAGAGGGGGGATCGTGGTGCCTTAAATGCTGTGATAAGCACTAATATTAAAATATGTTTCCTTTCTCTATGTCAAGAGCATTTTAGAAATAGTAAACTCAATTTTCTATTATATGAGAAATCATTTATTCCTTCTTGAAAAGAAAAGCAAATCTGAGCATATTGCAAAGACAATGAAAATTTATTCTGTTTATTACTACTTAGCTATCAGAGGTTTCTCTCTATATATATTGTTTACTTTTTTACTGAACAAGATTTCTTCTATTTTGCACAATAAGGAAATTATTTTATAAATAATCAGGCTTCTGCAATAGTTTTGTAGAAGGCTGATTCTTTTGCATCTATTATTACTGCAAATACTATGACCAGAAGAATGGCAGTTTTAATAAGAAAAAATTCATCTTTTCTGTAGGCACATGATCACAGCATATGCTCATGAAAACCTCCTCTATACACACAGAGACTCTTTGGACAGTCATTTCATATCATAGGCGGTGTTTTACTACCTTTGTTCAGACCCATGCCAGGATCAACACCCATTCAAGTTTCTGGAAATCCAGTCTTCAAAGCAATTAAGTTTCTGTAAGGTGATCAGCACTGATGATTCACAAATTATTAAAACAAAAGGACTTCATTTATCTTTATGTCTTATTCTTGAGTAGTAATGTCAAGCTTTAGACCAATAATAGATCCATCTTTTTTTTTAATTGATATTATAACTAACTAAAAAAAAGATGCAACTACCGTGTTCTTAAAATACTGTTTATATAAACTACATATTAAGTAAAGATATAAAAAGGTTATCTGACAAATTAGCCTGCAACATTCATTTTCCACTTCCTATCAAAAATGTTATCGGGAAGGTTCCTAAAACACACATGCAAATTAGTTTCACTTTTAAATGTGCAGGTCCTGGTCAATGAAAATCAAGAGGAATATTATGACTACAATTACTGTCTCAATAATTACACTAATTTTGGATTGGACCCTTTCTATGTTAAAAATAGATTTTATGTGTTTACCAAATATAGCAAATTATATATTTAGATGAACTAAATAGAGCAGGACTGAACTAAATAGAGTAAGAAATGTGTTCAGCATATGGTCTTATATGAAAAAATACAAATTCTTATGTCTTTATTTAGTGTTTTCAAAAAAATTTTTATAAATTTAGTAGTTTGAATTGCAGTCTAAATAGCAATAAAATAACTGTTTTTCACAATGTAGTCAGGGTGGTCTAAAAAAAAGCTAAAGGCTATTAATCAGGATTTCCTGGGATCAAACCACAGACTCCCTAGCAATTTATTCACTCACTTTATGTTTAGAGTCTGTTAAAACTTTATAGCTTTTCAAAGATCATATTAGGCATTAAAATTTGGAAATCATTTAACAAAAACTGTTACAGAAAGAAAAGAGAGAAAACAGCTTATCACAAACTCATTCTTAGGAAAGAATGTGTAAAATACACTCAATGGAACCGTATTAATCTGGGGTTTATGACGGTGGCTGTGGAGTGAAGCAATGCCATAAACCTGGTGATATAGTCTTAGTTTCACTCACAAGGACTTATAATTACAATGCTTCTGAACTGAAATAAAAAATCCCCACAGAAATATTTCTCCCCCATGTTAAGGCCATGATCCTTCTACTATCAACTTCAGGGGTTTGAGCAGTACCAGCTCAGGCAGTTGAATTACTCATGTATTTAAGATAATCATATACTAGCAGGATCAGAAGTCTAAGATTTTGTTGTTGAAATCCCCCAGGACTTAGTACATGGGACTAAATCTTCTGAGGTCCAGACACTATAAATTCACTTATGTTTAGTGAGACTGAACAGCCAGCAATTGGCTGTTCATATTCTTCTCACATTTGTATTTAGCCCAAGAAGTGTCATTAAGACTCACAAGCAGAATTTCTTGAGGTGTTCAGAATTCTTAATGTATCAGAAACTGAGATTTTTGGCATCTCACAGATGGGATTGGTGCAATATGGGATCAGACAGCAGCTGAAATAAAATTTACAGTGATGTGATATGTAAAATAAATCTGTCAAAAGATCATAATCTTCTAGAGGCACGTATTAAGCTTAAAATTCCTTGTTAGAAAGAAACTAAACAAACTATTGCACTATAATCACTCGGTGTTACAAGTGAAGGCCGTGTAATATCTAATAGCCTTTCTACTGTCATGCAGACACTTCTACACAGAATCTGACCTTTCCTTAATCATACACCAAACTAATTTTACTTTTCCTTTTAGCTGCCATCACGTTAAAAAATCTGGAGTGGTAGCATGAACATTTCAGTCAGCTTCGACCTAATGTTTAAAAGTGTTTTCAGTTTTGCAGAAGGAAAGTGCTCAATTTGTGTTTTCATGAACCTAAAAAGAAAAAAAAATTGGGATCACCAGATATGCACAAGTGTATTAAAAAAATACTAGCACAAATTCAGAAAAACAACTTCTGAGGTCATTTTTTGTACACAGTGGCTGACTGCAGACAACATTGCTGAACTTGAGAACTGTACTCACTTTTTGGTGAAAATTTATAATATATATACTTACATTTCAAAAACATAAGCATCTTTTCCAAAATAAAGGCTTGAATAACTCAAGAAACAATAAGATTAGACTCATGCTTAGACAGCAACAATTTTATACTGACTTGTTCATAACCAGGTGTGACTGCTCATTGGTCAGTTATTATTCAGTTTTACAAGTGTAAGAACTTCAGGCAATGTCCAGATATTCAAACTGCTCTGTGTGTTGTTAGGGCAGGAGCTGGGAGGAAGAAAGAGGTGTTGGGAGAGCAGTAGGAAAGCTATAGTAAGGCAAGGCAAATGAAAATTTCAGAGTCAGATGAGCTGTGGACATCTGACTAATAAAAGAACAGGACCAGGAAAAGTGGGCAGAGAACCAGAGAATAAAGCAGTGAGGCAGGAAGTTGGAGAGTCAATAAGGTGGACAAAGAAAAGCGTTGAAATGTCAATGAGTCATCCCAGTGGGGAGGCAGCTGGATTGCAGGTGCTGAGCTCAGGGAACTATGGCAACACCAGCAGAGTAGGTTTCTGAATGTCAGAATTCAGTGCCATCATCACAGGGCAGGGCTGCGGTTAGGTAGGTGCTGAGTGCTTCTGTTAGCACTCCAGCTTCTCCCTGGTGCTGGCAGACTTGCTTCCAGAAAAGAAGGGAAGAAACTAATCAGGATTTGCACAAATTCTCCAAAATTGCTTTCCTGCCATGCTCAACAATTATTATTTTTTAAATATTACAATAAAAAGCCCTACTTATTAGGAAAACCCTTCTTATTCTAAATAACTTCAGATAAAATTATGGCCTAGCATAACTGTTCTAACAGTAAACTTCAACTCAGGACATTAGGTCTAAAAGAGAGTCTTTCTTAAGGCTGTATTTCTTAAGACTTAGATCATTAAAAAGATAGCTATGCAATGCCTAATTTCCTATGAAATAGGCATGCTTTGCAATAAGAAATTTCCTATGAAAATCTCAGCCCAAGATCTATAGCTGGGTCTGGTAGACACTCATTTGTTTTTCGTGGAGACCCAATTCTAGAGAACTGAAATCTACACTCACCTGTATCATGATTTAATAAGTTGCTATATTGATTGGTAGTATACCACCTTTTTTCCCTGAAGGGTGACTTGTAATAGCACCAGCTCAAGCTTCAGATTTGTCACCCTGGATCAATCAAAATAGGAAGATCTTGTAGATAACAAAACCTGAACAGGGAATTGAGTAAGCAATGACTAGCTGAAAAAGTCAGTTGCTTGCTCCTGAGTTTTCCTTATGTCAGAGTCTGCCATTAATATATTTCTGATGCCCAGAACTGAGCTTAGTCCCCCAGATTGCTGTTTTCCATGTAAGATGCAAATTGGGAATGAACAGAAATGTACAGAAGGAGAAGGACTGAGGTACTGACCTGACTCCGTGGCACTGCAATCAGCTGCTCTTCCCACATAACCAGGTATTGGTCAGACTAAAGGAAGCAGTTTGGAAATTTTTGCCCAAATTGAAATTACTTCATAGTCTCTTTTATAGATGTAGATACCCTAAACACTCCCCCAAGGGAACTGAGAGGCTGAAACTTTAATCCTATGTTATTAAGTTGGGAGGTACATCTGATCTGACTTGATAAATGTTAATTATTAGTATCTCATTTTGTCAGTTGCAGCATTTGTGCACACAAAAGACTTCCAAAACACAGACAACTTTTGTTGACTTTTAGAGAGGAAGTATGAAGGGTCTGTACTTCCAAACGGGTCGCTCAGTGCTCATACAGGATGTACATTCCTTCAGTCAAGTAACAGGCACAAAATTATGCCAAGAAGTCATTAACTGCAAAATAAGTAGCAGGAACCGGGTGCTAAAAATAGATTTTGAAGACAATCAAGTAATTTAGAAACTGCAATACCTTTACTTGAAATAGGAATAATTACAAATAGTAAAAAAACTTGTCAAGAATCCAGTAGTTCAAGAATTAACAACTCTGCCCAGAAACAGGGAAATGCAAATTGTTTACAAGAGCACTCACTCAAAGCAGTTTTCCCAGCTATTAAGTAGAATCAGCAACAGGTTGTCTCCAGAGGATGTCTCCAGTGGATAAGGTCTGGTGGTGAGAACACACAGCATATCGGCTCAGCTCTTTGCCCTGCCAGGTTGCCCTTTTGCTTGATATGCCCTAAACCAGCAGGTAGGTGACTGCAAATACCTACAGCTACCACAGCCTTCTTAGTGGGGATTAAGCACATCTATCAGACCATTGGTTGCCAATAGATGTTTTAGTTTCCTGAGCACAGACTTTCATACCTAGACAAGCCCCAAGTTAATTTCAAGTCATGATTAGTTTTTGACAACATTTAAGATCTCTGAATTGGTATTTATTTTGAGGCTCTTGATATGCAAATGACTTATGCTAAATTCTGCAGCTTTGACTCAGTTTAGATTATCAGCGTTTACCTGCAAATATTTGAATAAACACAAGTGAGACCATCCTTTTACAACCCTTTTAAGATCAAAGAGTCAGTATTCTGCCTTTGAGGCTTGTCAGTTTAAAACCTGCACTAACAATTAAAGGATTCCCCCTCCTCCTTTCTGCTGTCTTCCTCCCCACCAAAACCAAGAATGAAAAGATTCCACACTGCAAGAAATGTCCAGTTTTATATCAGAACTTCTCATTAATGAGTAAACATGTGCTATTCTGCAATATTGTTTCACTGCTCTTCTGCTTAATGGGCTCCATCCTGCATAGCTAAAACCTCAGGATAAAAAAAGGGGCTCTGGTGAGATCTAAGCTTCCATTAAACATTTGATTTATTTTGTGCCATTTCACTAGGAATACCCTAGGATTTTTCCCATGATAGTTAATGCCAGAATGCCAAAGGAAAAACACTGTGAATAAGTATTAATATACTTACTGCTGACATCCCTCAATCAATAAAATGAAGTTTTGCACTTCTTGGCTAGGTAAAATAGGGCATTGTATTTTTCATAGGAATACAACGCATTTGAAAGTCTGTGGACTAATAACTCAAAAAATTATTTTACATAGTGGAACACATTTTTATTACTCTACACCAGTATTTCTGAGCTAATATGACTGATTAGGATGTAGGCACTGTAAATAGAACAAGAGCAGTCCATTTCTATTTAGGCTAAACTATCTTTCACCTATATTCAGAAGTAAGATTATGCTCACTACCAGTTTTGGAGAATTTATGCTTTCTCTTAAAAAAAAAAAATAGTTTTTCAAGCTGAAAATATTCCAGAGCAGAATAGGATTATTGGCTGTTTTATAGTCTGACAGTGTCTTGACTGACAGGCATCTTTAGCCACATTTAACAATCATGGAACACTTCAGAGTATTCAGTTTGTCTTACAAAAACTGTGACAATGTTTTTGTCTTCAAAAAATAGCCAACCACACATATGGGGTGGATGGAGCTATAAATGCTCATGGTCTTGAGGCTGTGCTTCAGCAGCAGCCTATGGCCTACAGCCACCTGCACCACCCCAGCTGGCCACCCAACCTCCTTTCATTCTGAAAGGGTAACTCTGAAAGAGCAGGACTGTACGCAAATACATTTTTGCAACCACAGAAGACAGAAAATAGCATTTTTCGTGTTATTTCCATAAATCTGGATGGGTGGGGATGAGCATGAAAACAAACCATCCTCTACCTGACCTAAAGCAAAAACTATAGGTTTGCACATAGGGAAGGATATTAGAAGTATGAATATTATAAATAAGATGTATGAATGAATAAAGCTTGAACTCATAATGGTTTCCAGCTCACACTAGGTTTAAGTTAAGGTTCATCGCTTTGCGCATACAGAAAGTCCCATCATAGAACTTTCTGTATTTTTTTCTGTGTTGTGAGAAAAGACAAAGTCAAAAATCTGTTTGTAAAGCATAAATACATTTTTATATCTATGTTTGCTGACCATTTTTATCAGAACATCAGCGTTTGTCTGGTCTAATTTTCATTAGAGTGTATTTTCTATAGTGATTAGTCAGAAGACAGAAAACAGTTAATATCTTTGTTGTAACGGGCAGTTAAGATAGAAGTGTGATAATCCATTTGGGAAAACCAGTACATAATTAAAACTAAGATAAAATACAAAGGAAGACGTACACTATATATCCTGACTGAATAAACATAGTTTGTTATTGTTTATCTGCTTCTTTTCCCCCCTTACATTAAGGTCTTAACACAGGCTCTTCAGTGTGCTCAGTAGTGCTCTGTGTGCTACTTCTATGACTGCACTGCATTTCCTAAGTATTGTGAGCTCAGTTTGTAGGTTAGACCAGCTAATGAAGTGTCATGAAGTAAATTAAAGTGTGTATTTAATGAATATCGCTGTAGTTACTGAAAAAGTAATTTGATATTTTCAGACCTCTGTGATGTTGAATATTTGCAAATGTAACAGTTGAATTGTCTTTGAAAGATAAGTTACATAGTCCAAATATTTCCAGTTTGTATCAGAGGAACTAAAAGCTACAAAACCAGTTTTCCTCCTGCAAAGTAAACATTTATTTATGTTTGAGAAAACTTGCAACTGTGTAAGTGAGATGTTAGCAAAATATCACAAAATATGTGAAATAGATACTGGATATTAACACAACATACTGAAATGTTCAACCTGCAATCAAAAGTTCAAAACAATCTCTATCAAAAAAGGTAACTGTATTTATTGTGGGTATCATTCCATAGACTGAAAAAGATAAGACTATGTGAAATGGTTTAGCATTCCTAAAAAAAAAACAAAACAAAACAAAACCAAAACAAACCAAACTAAAGACCCCACAAAACAGACAGAGACAGACAAAAATTCATATCTTAGAAATAAAGCAGAAAATTATATATTTCTTAAACAGTGTTGCAATCCTTGCCCAGAATGGCAGTGATAGACCCCTTCAGAGGGAATAATAGGAGTTAGGTCTTGGAGAGGCTTTATAACTCCTATATTTTCCCTGTTCCATAATGTTCATTAGGATTTAACATGTTCTCTAGAGAATGCGACTCAACCTTTTCTCTTCATTTTGTCTAAAGAAATAAGCTGTAGCTCAGATGAATATACGAACAGCCCTTGCATGGGCTTATTCCACTTTTGTTATAATAGAGTTGCCAAATAAATCAGGTATTTCATGCCCTCATATAGTAAAGAGGAGCATGTATTAGTACAAAATAACAGAAACAAAAAACATAAGCAAAAAAAGCCAACAGGAAAGGTTAGAAAAAAAGAGGTCACAGCCAAGTCTGGCAGTTATCATGAGGCCTATTTATTCATATGTGCCTTTACACATAGTTCTTTACCTATGTATTTATTCATACATGAGATTCAGTAAGTTATCTCAAGGACTAAGTTGAGGAAATTATGAAATTAGATCTGAAACAGATTGCTATGAAAGAAAAGAAAGATGAAGACAAGATGCACACATGGGAGAAATGACAGAGTGTAGGGAGGAGAAAGTGAAAGATCAGAGGGTTGAAGATAATCGACCTGGTGACAAGAGACAGAGGAAATTAGGTGTTTGCTGTTACTGGGAGAGTTTAGTCACAGTCTGGAAAAGTTGTCTGAGAAGGGACAGTATAGGTTCAGGAAATCAAAAACTCCCGATATTGAAGTTTTTGTGGAAACCTGAGGTTTGGAGAGATCGAGAAAGACAGGGTGGGGGGATCTTCTTGGAAGACAGTCACGGGAGATGAAGGAGAAAAAGGTAAAAATTTGAAAATACAAAGGTCTCAAACTTCACAGCGCCACTTCACACCACTCCTTCTGCAGCTCCATACAGGTGCTTAAAACCATAGGTAAGTAGTCTGGCAAGCCCTTAACTCAGCCAAGTGCATCCAACTGATAAGTCAACTTTCATGCCTTCTTTGCTAGCTTTGGTGACAGTCATTGACACCCCAAGATCCCTACAGCTCCTTGTGGGGCATCTGCCCTTCCCCAGGGACACCCAGATGAGTGAGCCAGGCAGGGTGGACCTCAGAGGCCTCAGCCTGCGAGCAGTGGCAGAGACATTCCCACCCTGATGTGTCCAGTTTGGCAGGGACATGGAGGGTCTCTTCAGGCAACATGACCAATCACCATCACCCCCAAAAGGCTCTGCCAAACTGGAAAAAAAGCAGAAGGTAATCTAGGACAAAAAGGGTCCCACATACAAAATCCTGAGTAAAATCTATTGTAAATCCTTACTCTGATAACATTATTGTCACCAGTTCTACTGATAAATGTGAACCATGATTAGGGGAAAAGTAATTACTATATTGTTTCAATAAGATTTTTTGGTAACATTGTGAAAATACACATACCAACAATATTAGCATTGCCTTAGCATCCAAATTACATTAATACTGCCTGGAAATCTCTTTTAGAGCAAAAAAATTAAGTAGATATCAACGTGGATTGCCTAAGATGTGCTTTTGAAAACCAAAGACTTAATTAATAGGGCTGTGATGTAGAAAAATACAGGACTTGTTCTTGTTTCTCTGTTTCTACTTGGAAAGTTGTTGCGAAAATTTGGCCATTAACCTGATGGGAATACAAATGTGTCTGTTTTAATATTTATAACTATGCTTTATGAAATAAAGATGCCTATATAGCACCAGAATGAGTCCCAAACGAAAAAGACAAACTTCTACTGAGAGCTGACGTTAAAAAATAATGGATAGAAATATTTCCATGAAGCTTGGCAGGAATATGTACACTGTAGATGAACAACTGTTTTAACAAATGTTCATTAGAAGTATCCAGAATCCGAGGAGGAAATAGCATAACTGCTGATGTCTGATTCCATTAGGATCAGAACCAATGCACTGCTAAATTATCACAGGATATTTTATGAACTGTTATTGATGATTTAGTGGCAGGCTGGGTTATGTAGCTTACAAGCTGTCACCTTTAAGGTGAGGCCAAAAGCAAGCCCAAGGATACATTCTAAAAGAAAATGTAACAATTATTATAGCATGTGTGTCAGCAAAGTTCATATGATTCATTGTCCTTCTGGTAATAGGAAAGCTGTCAGTGGGTGCTCTTGGGCATGGTTCAGCTAACTATATAAAGAATGTTCTCTTAAACATTCACCTACGGCTTGGGATTCAGAGGTTGCTTGTCTGATTAAATGGAAAGGAGGTAATTTAAAAGCATCTTCCTTTCCAAATATGTTACTGTCAATTGGCTTTGGTTCAGAGGTTTCCAATCTGAGGTACATGAGGCAGCTGCAGAAGAACTCTATTAATATGCCTATATAAAATGCTTTCTTAGCCCAGGTCAGCTCCCCTATGCACTTTTGATGTATTAGAACTTTAATGTTTAACTGAATTGACAAGTGATGGGTTTTACAATCAATGTGCACAGAGAACATTCCATTCCCAAGCAAGCTCAAGATTTATTAAATATAGTGATAAAAAGGAACATATCAGGTGAAAGCTACTGTGCAGTGTTTTGTTCCTCTATAGTTCATATATTGTGAAAGTTACACCTGTGGTATCATCTGTTTTAAAGCTGGGCTGCAGCTCAGCTCTCTTTCAGTATTAAGTAAATGAAAGCTTTGAATCTAGTTAAAATGCAGAGTGTCAACCTGAATGTTCAAGAGAGGGAAAAAATAAATCTGTGGCGTATTTTCCTTAATGTTTTGCCACAGGTTGATTTCTGAACTCGCAGCACAGATGTTTTAAATATGATACAACCTATTTGCTACAATTTTCAATGCTAATTCTTTTGGAAATATGTACTAAATTAGCAGAGTTTATGTTTTCTTATGATGAAGTAGCTCAGTTCCCACTAGTGTTTGCAGGAACTTTCTCACTGTTTTCTGTTGTTCTTTTCTTTAATGGGTAAGTTGGAATGAAGTGGCAGGGTCTTTCAGAGAAAGGCTGACTTACAGTAGTTTTTGTATAATGCTCTACAGATGTAGATGTTCCCCAGATGTGAACAGACTAGAAACTTAGTTTTGTCTCTGGGTATTCATTCGCCATATAAATCTCCCAACACATTCTTATCTGCTATGTAAATAAGATGTGGAATTCCAATAGTGTCTTAGCCTTCTACAGCAGATGGTATAGTGAGATTTACCACACCATTACATTTAATGGGATTGAATTCATTTGGATTTCTTGATGTTCACTCTGTCCTTCTCTGAGCAGCAGTGTTGCCAATGTTCCTGATTATATATGATTTGGGAGAGTGCTTAAAGGAGAAAAAACCCTTTACCTTAGAAATATGAGTATTTTCTGTCAAATTTTAAAGTGTGTATGTATTGCATTTCAGAGGATTTATAAACCCTATGAGAAAAGGATATTTAATGAATATTCAACAAAGAACTTGAAGTCATTACATTTGAAGATTTTTGTAAATATCAGCTATCCGGTTAACTGGTTTAGTACTAGCATCATTATATATTCATTTGGAAAGAAATGAGCTTTTTACCTCATCACATCAGGGTAGACAGAATGAACACATGAAGAAAGAATCTATGTTGAGAAAAAAACATAATCCAAATAGAAATTTTTGATTTTCATTTCAAAGTAAAACTGGCTCACTGTATGGAATAATTATGCTAAATTAATAAACAATAATTTCAGAATTGAAGTGCAAACTGACACTGCTAAAACATAATTAAAAATGACAGTGTAAAACACTGTCAAATTCTTCAAGTGAATTTTCTTTTAAAAAATGTTACTGCAAATGCCTTGATCTGCTTGTTCCACAAATCGCTGTCTACCCAAAATGACATCTAAAAAGTATACAGGTATTATATACAGTCATCCATTAGATAATACTTTAACTTATTTGTCTGCTTAACATCATATCATTTCTGCAACATCACACATGACCTAAAAATTTACTCAAACCAATCGTATGAATTTTGTCATGCTATTGCTATCATTCCTCATGATAGTCGTGGAACACTAAAATACTCTCAAAGTACAACTGAATGAGAAAAAAAATGTTTCTTTTTATAATGAAACTTAGTAAGGGTTTCAGAATGTTTCTAACTCAACAGCACCCAGCTTTCCTAGTTGAACAAAACTTATTTCCAAAGCCAGACTGCAGGCTCAAGAGATCTGAACTGTTTCATAAATTATTTTATGAATTGTAAATCAGTCATCTGATCAGCAATAACACACTTTACAACAGTGCCAAGCAAGGATAGCAATAATGCTGAATCTACCATGCATGAATGAAAAAGCTTTAATTAGCACAGTGAATGGCAAACATCTCCCTTTTCTCAGTAACATATATAGACAATATCACCTCTGCAGCTGATCGGGTTTACACACAGAATTCCTGATCCAGTGGGCCCTTCCCTTTGGCTTTTAATTTGAAGGCAGATGAAAAATGCTATGTCAAAATTCGGAAGCTAATGGAGCAATATGGAAAACTCTGAGGTACTGACGTTTTGATTTAAATAGTACAGGGTCGTGGGATAAAGAGGTGTTTTCATCAAAACACTAAGCTAAAAGCTAATGGAGCTATAATCACACTAGGAGCTCTGGGCTGGACCTCCTGGGAAGAGGCTGGAGCTAGAGGTTCCTTTGCCTAACTCCCATTCTCCTGCACACTCACAGAAAAAGCCAAAGTGCAAGGTCAAAACTGTCCTGTTATAAATACTGGGTTTAGGAGAGTCAGAGTTTTAAGGGAGAAATATTCTGATGGAGAGTTAAGCAAGCTGTAGTTCACGGCAGGTCACCCTTACCCGACACCACCACACAGGTGAGCAGGTTTTGCCAACTCATTTGTTTTGCTGGCAGTCGTGGGGAAGACACGACAACAGCAAGAGATGTTCCAACTGTTGCACAGCGATCACACATTGCTACACCGTGTGCTTGCTGACTCCAAACACTAACAAAATTTAACCACTAGCAAGTAATTTTGCTTTACTGTGACTTTGTCTACAGAAAAAAGAATCTAAAATAAAAATCATGGAAGAGGCAGTATGGCAGTCCTGATTCATCTCTACTATAGTCTATAATTGAAGTAAAAGTAAGAGCTCTATAGATCTTTCACTTCAGTGAGACTTCAGTGACAAACTTTTCCTCTCTTCAAAGACAGTATCTTCTGATAAGGCAACCCTACCTTTCCACACAGTCTGTGAATTACTTCTTCACTCCCTGTCTTTGATGGCAATTAGATCAGACTGTCAGTAGATCTCATTTTCCTAATACTTACCCACAGCCCTTGTTGCTTCTGCCAAGGATATTAATGTTAGATAATATATTAATCACAGATCTATACTGGTGTTAAAGAAATTAGCTACAGGAGGTTGATGTAGGCCCCAAGGAGTTTTCTTATTTTATTTGATTTATTAATGGTAAAGGGTGGCTTATTTTCCAAATATTTATATTCTTAAGGTGAAAAACTTGAAAGAAAGAAAAGGGGAGAAGCACTTACCATCCAAAAGCCCCAAACCTTCCCATAAACTAATCCTGATATTTGTATATATATATGAATTCCAAAGCCTTCTGAAGCATTTTTAAACTTTTTAGACAGAAAAGTCCCCAAGAAGAAAAACAGACCATCCCAAGTTAATTAAATTTTGCTTTAATATTGAACTTCTAATGACTCATGCTGGTTGAAACTGAGACTCCCCATGAGATGAATCAAAGAAGCATTGTTTCATCCTGAATAAGTACTCATAGTTTGAACGTGTATTTGGATCAAGTTATTTTCTTTGCAAACTCATGAGAATAGATTCACTGCAAGATGCTGGTGGTACTTGGTTTTGGAATATCAGAGGAGCTCCATTATTTAATGTGTCCTTTGCAGTCCTTGTAACATGAAAAGAACAGGAGAAAAAAGTTCACACACCAAAGACTTTGGGCTCTGACTTTTACTAAAGGAGTGACAAACTCATCTGTCAGACAAAGGTTTGTTCCACTCTTTCTTTTTCCTCTGTAGTCTTTTTTCTGTGTGGTTTGGAATCTCCAAAAGGGGGGCAAGTGAGGCAATAGCTGCAACAGAGAATTAAAGGGTAAACTTAGGTGAAGGAGTGATAAATCATAATTCCATTTCTGTCTAGTCAATGCATCATTTACACAGATGCATCAAATGGAGAACGGTATCCAGTTTTTTTTAAAAAGCACTGCAGAATATGTTAAACTAGAGGAGAACATGAACGTTACACAAAAAATTCTGACACTCAGGTGAATTATGAAATAGTAAATGAAATGGCTTTCATTTAATTGCTTGGGGGCTGTTCCTTGAGAAGCAAACAAAAAAAAGAGATCTGTCTACATAGCCAGGGAAACCAGCCTAAAGAGCAAAAGGGAATGCTCCAGCAAGATGATACACTAGATATAGTACAAGAATTACTCTCCCTTCACTGTGCAATCCCAGGGTAAAACAAAGATATCCAGGCTTCCTAAAGTGGCTTGCTGCCTCCCCAACAATGGTTATTCATACTAGCCACGTTATCTGTGTAACTTGAAACTGCCTAGACGATTTTTTCATTTAAAAAAGTCCCGAATGAAAATTTAATCTCTTCTTCCCATGTTGTTCTCTGTTTCATTTAAGGATTGGCATGCATTTTCACTGAAATTATTCTGAAAAACAAAGTACACAGTATTTAATGTAACATTTCATTAAAATGTGTGGATTAGCTCTGTCTACTTTTAAGTTTTTTATTTAGGTTATTCTAGAAATTCTAGGGTCTGAGTGTAAATGCTATTGACTTTAGTATGCATTTCATGCACTGCACGTGGCTTCAATAGCTGTTATGGGAGTGCTACCCAAGTCCATCTTCACTCTAACACAAGACTTGAAGATTCCCCAGTTTGGATAGGAAAAACAGGCAGAGTCTTCCACTGAAGTACTTATGATACTGACTCCAGATGGGAAAACATTTTGAAGTTATGGAGAGCCTGTTTCTACATCTTTGATCACACTGAGTAACTTCTTGCTCTACAGATGGTGCCACTGACATCAGCAGTTCCTGCTGTACACTCAGGTGTTAAACAATATGAAATTGATATCTAAACCTGGCCCTAAGTACAGTTCTAGCACCTGAAGAAGACTATTCTTTTGTAACACAAAAGGAAACAAATTTATAAGTCCTATTTTATTTGAGAGTCACCATTTTTATATTTATTTTGTTTTAATATTATCACTAAAGGGAATATTTCAGCTACTTCTTCTATTACTTTTGTGATAGCCACTCTAAATTTCACACTGCTCATGCAGTTATGAACAAGATAAATTTGAGTCATGGACCAAACCTAGAAGCTTGTAAATCAAAAGGCACCACAGGTACTCTGTGTTCTTGTTAGCCAGTCCCTAGGATTTAGATAGGAAAAAAATTTTAAAACATGAAAATAATATACTGTTAAAGTTGATTAGCTGGCCGTAGTCTCCTAGATACAGAAGATTTCCTCCTTTTGCACAGCAGGTGCATGCATGACTTATGCAGGCAAAGCTCAATTTTGTAAAGGTTAAATTTGATCAAATTGATTAAATACAGATTTTCCTTCCATTCTATCAGTATCAGGTTTATGCTTACTGGTTAGAAACCTGTTTCCCAAAAGCCACAGTCATTTCCTTACTTTACTGAGTCCAATTATTAAGTATCTACAATTTCAAATAAAGAAACAATCCTTTTACTTGTAAATCAAAAGTGCCTCAAGTAACTCCTAGCAAAAATGTTTGTCTTCACCTGTGACAAAGAAAATAAGTTTAAAAAAAAAATTCCTTCCAGCCTGCTAGGTTTGCCACATCAATACTCAAACCACATGAAACCATTACTTCAAAGAAAAGTACTTTTTCTTTTAACAAGTCAGAAGGACAAAGTTTCCCAAAGCATCACACACTGAGAGAAATAAATTACTTTTGGCCGAAACTGAAAACACAAGTCTGGAATTGTCAAATGTTTAAAAATCAAGCTAAGAATTATGTATATGATTATTAATGTTGATTTTGACCGGGATTCTTATAGAGTTGAAGTTAAACACATGCATGAGTTTTGCATATGACTGGGAAAAAGCTAGACCTGTTTCTGAGGCACTGAAGGACTTAAATTCCCATTTGAAGTATCTGGTAGCGGATAGTGCTCAACACCTTGTGGAAATTACTTGTCCTAGGGGCAAGGCTGCTAGTTTACACCTGGTCTGATGGCTGGTGGTGGGCAGGGTTTCAGTTCCTCACCATGAAAAACCTTTGCATCATCCAGGAATTATAATGGAATTTATTCAGGGTCATTAACTACGCAGAGACAGCTGTGAGCACTAGTAAGATTTACTTAGCATGAGGATATAAAAATTAACCAATCTCCTAGATTACAGATACAAATCTGTGCTCTGAATCTGTACAGATCAATGCTAAATGAATCATTAATATTCTGTATGAAGCAGAAAAAGAAGTCGATGAAAGCTGATCCCGCCACCTTGTCATTACACTCTCTATTACCACAAGTTCATCCAAAATTGCAAATCATTACAGCCTCTCCAGCATCTGCCACACTCCGCTGCTGTCCCTGGAGCACTCAGAGAGTCAAATATGTTTACTAAAGCATAAAACTACTAGCACCACTCATCCATGGTTACACAGACACAGCCAAACATTACTTTAGAAGTGTCATAGACCTTATATTTATTGTTCTGAATAAACATTAGTCTCATGAGCAGAGAAGCACCAAAGACTGGAGGCCGGTAATTACTCGCAGGATAGGTACACTGCCATTAGCTGCAATGAAAGCCTGTCTGTCTTTCCATGTCAGTGGATTTCAGCACTAAGAAACAGTTTCTTACATCAGACAGGAGAATTTAACTCCCTGCTTCTTTAGTCTTATGTACTTAGGCAATAAGACCATAATGTTGCTGGATGTTTGACTGGCTTTTGACACAAATTGCACTAGACACAGTACATGGGATAATTAGCAGTGTGTAGGCTCGGTTTTTAATCCAAGCCTTTTAATGTAAGCCTCAAAAACTAATATTTGGACTACCTAGAATAGCTCATGACATTTTCATTTTTGCAAAAACTGTAGCCCCTCCTACAATGCTGATAAAATCTTGATTTTATTTTTTCAAAGACATTTTGGAGTTTTAACATGTTTTAGTTGTTAGTTTGATTTTAAAAGTTAAATATTTTAACAGTTTAAAAATAAACATTTCTATATTATCCAATTTTATGAAAATTCAGCACAGTTTTAAACTCAACAAGCAGAAAAAAACCAAATATTCTAGCTCTAGCATTGTAATTTTCTGTGAATAAAGATTCAATTGTGTATTTGATATCAACATGCTATAAACATCAAGGCAATAGAAAATTGTTATTTATACTATCATATTTCTTATTAGAAGGGACAGGAATTGTTTCAATGGGGCTTTCTTATATTCTAATCTAAGTTCCCACATGTTCACCCGAGACACTAAAACATGCCAGTGCTCTCTGTACTCACTAAATAGCAGAGATGTTTGTTCTGTAACACAACTTCCAAAAACTTTTTAACCCACAGCACTTATGACTACCAAAAATTGGAGCTGCCTCTACTGCTATTCAAAAATTAAGTGTTGAACTAATTCCAGTCTTTCACTGGTGTGCTGCAGTAAATTGAGAGGGAGAAGAAAAATAGCAAAACCATAATTTTCCACTATTTTTCTGGCAGACCCAGAACCAAAAGCTAATGTGTGTTTTGGCAGAGTAAAACTTCAGGACTGCTGGGAATTGGGATTATTCTGGTTTACATCAGCTACTGGCCTCACCCAAGGCCTTTGGCACTGTCCTCTAAGGGATGGGTTTGACAGGCTGAGAGGCTGGAGAACACCCCTGGCCTCTCCCCACTGTGCTGTGCTGCAAAGTGCCCCAGGACGGAAATTGGGGCTGGAGGCTCCACACACTGACAGAAATCGAGGCAATGTGCCATAAGGCTTTTTGTAACTCGTCTCTCATCCTCACAGAAGGCAATAGGCAGCCTTTTTTTCTTCAACAAAAATCCGCCTTTATGTGTTGCTCATATTCAGCTCACAGTCAGATGCTATGCAGATCAGTGCCCAAAATATCAATCCAGCCAAATGTTTGCCAGAGCTTTAGGGAAACCTTACAGTCTCAGAACTATTTGCATTCTGAGTTGAATGTGCTTTAATTTAGATCAACTGGCATCTGCTATGTTTTCACAATCTTTTAGATGGGTTACTTGGATTATTAGCAAGTAACAACTGTGATTTGACTTTTTTTTTTAATTTTCCCTCCCTCAAATATGGGAAGACAGCAGACTATGAAACTCTGCAATAAATTGGTCCATCCTGTTCGTTTGATTTGACATTTTGGGTTTTTTTTTAATTTGAGGTTTACTTTCTAGTGTCCACCCATGCCTTAGAACAATATAATTTGAGTGCCACACAGATACCTCTTAAATTATATTCCAGTTGTATTTGATCTTTAACCTATGTTGACACCTTTGCTTCCCAATCTCTGTTCACCTCCTTTGTCACTTATTGCCTTTTCTCCCAAACCCACAAGCAAATTGTTCTATAAAAGACATTTCACTGGTATATGCTCCTTTTTCACTGATATATCCTCCTTGCTCTACACCTTTTATTCCCTGAGCCTTTCATTAGGAGATGCCAATCTCTCCTGTTTATCAACTGGCACCAGTGAAACTGCTGGGTTTTCTCTTTTTCTTTCCAGACCTGGACTTCAGATCTGCGTGGGCAGACCAAGCTGGGAAAAGAGGTGATGGCAAAAACAGTCATGGGGAATTGCATTCAGCTATGAAAGCAGCAGGCAGCAGCTGTGGTCCTTGAACAACAAAAAGCTTAAAACATTCACCTTTTTAATTTGTCTAATAAAAATGGATGATACTGGTGTGGGATGGATTCTAGCTGCTTTAGGCTGGTGTTTGTATGAGCAACAACTCAAGGATCCTCAGGAGTCCTCGCTTAAGAGAGTGCTGATTCTCCCTCTGGTTTGCTTTCCAATACTTGGGAAGCACTAATGAGTGTTTTAAATCAAAGACCATCTCAAATATTAATGATGTTTCAGTGTGCCTCCTATTTAACGTAAAGCAGCACAGAGCACTTTTCAGCTGATTTTATTTTTTTAAATAGATTTTGCACTCTTAACTGGCATTGGCAGGAGACCTCCGAGTGGCATTAACATATTAAGGGAGCTTAGTTCCCTGCCTGTCTGCATCCCAGCCACCCAAGGAGTAACAGTTATGGTCGAGCTTGTGGAAATTCCTTTCAGGAACAGTTACATATGCAAACACCTTTTATGCCCTTTGGTTTAGCATATCTCTTTATTATATTTTTACAGGGATCGGCTGTCAGAAGAGACATACCACATCACATTGTTTATATATAACACCATTACACAGACTTCATGTTTAGCTGCAGCTCACTAGGGCTGTTTTCCTTTTGGGGGGTAGTTTGTGCCAAAATGAGAGGAAATAGCATTTCCTCTGAGAGTAATGAGCAGCTGGTGCTTTTGCCCTGGTGTTTATGGGATGTAATAGGCACAGTGGCACATTTGGAACTGGTTGGAGAGAAAACTAAATGCTGCTTCCTTTTATCTTTATCACCCCCTTTCCCAAGAAGGCTTTTCAGTTTCTATGGTTTATACCAATTTTAGAAAACGCAATAAAAATAAAACCGCAGCGCTTTGCCACAATGTAGTCAGATATTACAATGTACGCTTGGTAAAGATGGACTGTTTTTATCTCCTGGAACCATAAAAACTAAGACAATAAAATACTTTTAAAACTTCTCCAAATAGTTCTTGGAAGAATTAAAGCAGAGGGAGTACATCTGGAAATCATATTTGGAGAAGAACCAGTGAAATTGCCAAAACCCGTACATCTGCACTTCTGGCCATTGTTTGACCTTAACTTCCATATTCATGGCTGCCATTCTCATACCAAGAAACTCTAAGTTTCAGGGCAACAGAAGAACTCTAAAAGTACTGATTTCTCCTACATAACATTTACCAGTTCTTCAACCAATGTAAATTGGTATAGGTCCATTAACTGTGATAGTGCTATGCAACTCTCCGAAAACAACATCAACCCATTGAAACAGAACCAGGATCTGCTCCTTTATTCACAGCACTTCAGACTGACTGATTAGACCATTATGGATTGTGAATAGAGGTGGCAAACACTGTTCCGCAGATAATGTCCTCTTCATCAGCCATACTAATTGGTATTTGTGGTGATCTCATAAACACTGCGTAAACTAATGATCCACACTTGATAGCATTTCAGTAGCCAAAAAGTATTTGTTTGTGTTGGTATAATGCAATGAAACACATAATTATCTACCCTTCTGGTAGCAGTGCTCTTTACATGGATCATCATTAATATGGTGTTATGTCATTCTCAAGTAGTGATGTCACATTAGTGATTTTAAAAATGAGTTTGTGGGCAAGCAAGAGGCAGTACTCTTCCAAGATGGTAACATAAAGAGACTTTAGAAGGGTGCTACTTAGATATTATTTGGCTAATAAGTCTAAACACACACTTATGGAACTATTTTTTAAACAGTTCAAGATTGCATAAAGATTTAAAAATGGTTATTTACTCAGCATTGTCTAAAATTTTCCACCTGAATAGATTTGTGCATCATATACAGTTAACTTTAGTTTTTCTCAAGTTATGACCTTCCACAAAAGCAAGTTAAAACTCGGACATGCACGTAGGGCACTCAGAGGTGAATTTAAAATCCTACCATAAGAACCTAGTTTGAAAAAACAAATTTTAACATTTCTCAAGGGAAATACATCATGGTCAGAGCCACAGTCATGGGAACCTCCAAATGGATTCCATTCCTCTGAATGTTTACAGCATCCATAAGACAAGAAAATCCTGCATAAGCCTGAAAGTTATTTACTTGGGTCATATGAAATTCTGACAGGCATTCAACTTGGTTTTAGGTTGTGCTGCCAGCTGAGGGTTCAGACAGGGTATACTGGATGCAATACATATGAAACATTTTAGGCATGGTGGAACACAGCATTTCCAACATGCTTCTGAAATGAAAGAGATGATGTGAGGAGGTGCCTTGGACACGCTGTGGAAGCATCAAACCATGAAGTATCCTGCTTTATCAGAGACACACAAGAGAAGAGCTGTAACTTGGTTCATTGTCAACATCACCCACAGGCCAGCTCAGCTAATTCACAAAGTACTGGTACTTTCCTCACATTTCTTTATCTTTCCCACACATTCCTTCTTTTGACACAGACCTCAGGATAAAGGACTATCTGACCATGAGACAGCACTGCCCATTTTCCTTTTTTTTCTTTTCTTTCGTGCTGCCCTGACACCAAACTTCATTTCTTATTCAGAATTTACTATGACTTGCCTTGCCTTGCTGTCACCAACCAGCCTTCTTGGACATCCGGTAAATCTCATACTCCATTTGCCTCGGCTCTTTCATTGCAGGATGCAACAGCCTGCCTTCAAAAAGCTCTGCAGCTGGAGGGCTATGGGAAAAACCTTCTCATTCAATGCAAGAAGAGTATAAAGGACCATAATTACAGCCAGATATCTCAACAGTATTCAGATGGTGCAGGAATATATTGTGCCCAGTTTGCTGGAAAGGGAATTTATCTTGCTTATCACTGTGAGGCTGAGTACATTACAACCCCGACTACTACTGATTCTTCTTTTCCTTTTTTCTTTCCTCTGCATTTGAATGTTTTAAATCAACTAAAATAGAATCCAAATTAAGCCCAAATCACCAAACCCCAACCTGCAAAACTTTGCATACTGCAAAACTATGTTCATTTTGAAATCATTTGATATCTTACCATTCACTCTAGCAACAATCTGGACCATATTTACCCTTTAAAAAGTCCCTTACATGATTCCTTCACAGAACAAGAGGCTACAGTGTTATTTGCATTTTTCTGGGTTATGACCATTACATGAAATTCCAGAAGAGACCAGGTGTGCTCCAGCCTGACCTCTTCTATTTTCCTGTTCTCAGAGTAAAGCAGCTCCAGAGCTCCTCTTGCTTGCAGCAAGAAATGTATCTTTGGAAAAGCATCCCAGAGAAAAATGCAACACATAAGGCTTCGAGTCCCCAGACTGCATGGTTAAATAGCGTTTAGGAATCAAAACAGACAAGCAACTAGTACAAACATTTGTACAATCCCTCTGAGATTGCAGAGAGGTTTTCTAACATTAGCAACCTCCTTAGGAGAGTTTCTGCTTCATAAATGCTTTTCATACGGTTCTTCCCTTCAGCTCTCTCCATTTAGTGACTCCTTGTTCTCTTGTTCAGAAACTCTAAGGTGGTACTTCCATGGTCACAAGGTTTGCATTACCTGACACAGGACTAAGAGGATCTGACAGCTAATTTTAAAAAGTGTTGGTAATTCATATGGAATATTATTCAATTTAGCTGATGGAAACTGTCAAATTCCCACTTTGTGTCACTAAAATCTACATCTTAATAGCATAATTAGTGGGTTTGTATTGCTTGTTCCACCCATCATCAGTTCATGTTTGACATGAACTTCAGCTTCAGTGGGATAAGATGGGGAAAAAGCTTATTAAGCTATTGAAAAAGACTACTGAGCAAATCTTACTACCAGTAACCTGTGTAAACTTTCCCTGGTCAGGAACAGATCACTGCCATCTTACAGTAAAGACATAGGAATTCATCCTCTATTTGGAGTAAGAATATGGCATACCTCCCAACCTCTGCCACTTTGCTCCATTTAAAGTAGAATTTTTTTATAGTAGTAAATCTGGAGCTTTAATTTACATTTAGTAAATCATCTTGACCTGCTGCATGAACCACCCAGCAGGTGGTAGATCTAGCAGGTTCTCCTGGGAGAACCTGCATCAGTATTCACATGAATATAGTGCAGTGGATTTGAGCTCTGGGCCCTGGATTAAAATGTGCAGCCATATTTCAAACCCCATCTTTGGGCTGCTCTGGCCTGTGTACCTGTCCTGCTGTAGTCCCCTATCCCCAGGGGCCCAGTTGTCTGGGACCCACATCATGGCTCAGACCAGCCACAGCTGCCGAGTCTCTCCCTACATACCTACCAGAGACTCTCATATGCCTTACAAAAAGCATTGAGAAAACTCATTTTTAGACTGGTAGGGTGTTGATCCTGACTATCTTTTGTGTGTAACTGTTTTACTCTTCTGAGTTTTGCTTATCCTGCTAATGGAATTTCTGTGCTTATGGAAAATGCCTTCAAAGCAAGCACCAGAGGAGGCTTACACAGCCACCAGATTGCTGTGAGGTGCACAACAGATCTGACCCAAAAACACCAAAGGCTGTTTCAGCTGTCTGGGGTTAGTGGAGCACAGAAGCATGGCACAAGCCGGGTCACAGCCTTGCCAAAACAGCTGAAGAAGAAGGTGCATAAGTTGAAGTTGTTCAAAACATGATCTTGTGTGTGGAGAGATCTATGAAACACCTTCCACTGTGGTGTATATGGAAGGGTTGCCCTGATGGAAGCTGTATTTATTATATCCAAAATTCCTCAAATAGTTGTCAGTCAGTTGGCTGCCACCTCATAGCAGACACAGCACAGGTCTATATTCTCAGCAACATTTCAGTAACTGCCTCTAGTGATTGTACACACAGTTTCACATATGATGACAAGCCAAGTCCCAGTAACTCCCAAGAAGATTCCCGAAAGGCACATACTTTCAGCTCATTTCTGTTCCATTGCAACTCTTTTTAAAACCAAAAATAACCTTTCCCCTGATTCACCAGCCATAAATCCACTGGAATATTCTACAATGAGTCAATCAGTTTGTCATGCCAAGATTACACAGATCAGTAAGAAGTGATATTTCATAATTGCACATAAAAGGACTGGAATGATCTTTTTCATCTTTATTTACTTCTATTAGAAAATGTCTTGGCAGACTTAGCCATTAACATTTTCTGCTTTCTCAAGGAAAAGATAATTTATCCTCTTAAGGATATTAGACTCCTGTGTATTGTTTTTCCCCATTTGGTATCCTTGATTCCCCCTTCTGAACACTTGAGTGCTTGCAATCAGCACACAATGACACTTACTAATAACAACTGAACTACAACACCCCACCATAATGTTGTTGT
Organism: Pseudotriccus pelzelni; assembly: GCA_035584735.1. Classification (NCBI taxonomy): domain Eukaryota; kingdom Metazoa; phylum Chordata; class Aves; order Passeriformes; family Tyrannidae; genus Pseudotriccus; species Pseudotriccus pelzelni. The sequence goes on along the minus strand of JAWMRA010000009.1, from coordinate 13,446,469 downwards.
AATACCATATATAACACCATATAACACCAGCAATGTGGAGCAGCTTCACTGTGCAGAGCTTTGAGTCTCTCCATACCTACATCTGTTTTCTTTTCCCTCTGGTACATCTGCTGCGGAGCACGACCCCCGCTGAGCACAATGAGACCCAAAATCATGTCTTTTGCTGTAATTCTCAGCCCCAATTCAAATTCTGGTGTTTGGCTTTAATTTTTCAGAAACTGACAGATGCTGGATCAACACAACAGCATACAGAAAGCCGTGTGTCGTTCTGCCGTCTTTGTTATGCTTATTATATTCTACTGGAAAGGTGGCCAATAAACAAATTCTGCAGCACACCTTCTTGTTACATTATATGCCACATTACCAGCAACAAGAGAGATATATGAGACACATATGGGGAAGGGGAGAAGAAATATTATATGGCTGATCTGTATAACAGACTGCTAAATTTCAGTGTTGCTCTATTTGCTTTAAACAGCAACAGATAGAAAACCATTCTCTGATGAAATTAACCTTTTTTTCCTGCTAAATTTTGTTCTTATTAGTAACAGACATACACATAAATATAGTAATAGACTGGAGCAGCTCCTTCTTCGGTTACTAGATGTCAAGTCTTGGGCATTCCTGGGGTCCTTGAACTCTGCAATTCCTTTTTCTCTGTACCTCCCCTAAGCACAAGAAAGTCCAAGAAAATTTCCCTTGTAGCCCTCTCTCTCCTCAGAGGAGAGGAGGGAGAGAAATATATAAATCCTAATCCATCAGAGGAAGGACATCATACATGCATGACAATAATTTTTTTCTCCATGTAATTCTACAGGTCTATTTAATAACCCCTGAAGTTGTTCATTAGCATCTTCCTTTTAAAGTTCTGTAGGCTGTTCCATAAGAGAGAGAAATGCAATCCTTAGTGTGTTTATTTCTCCTCCTGTAGTTTATGAGTAGCCTATGCAACAGCTGATCAACATCACCATAACCAAAAGTGAAAGAAATCTATTCCTTTTACTGGGAAAAATAAGGATTATAGGCGTATGCATGCACGTTCCTTCAGACAGGCACCACCCACCAATGTTGGAAACACATTATTGAACTAAGCAAACTTTTAACACCCAGAAGGACTGTTCCATCTATCTCTAGATACAGTTCTCCAGAGAGATCCAGCAGATATTTTAAAAATATTGTACCTTCCCAGCCACGTACCTGAAAAGTAAATCCTAGGTGATGTAGCTTACTACTATTTTCCCGTGTTTGGAGGTGGCTAAGTACTTTGGCAAGCTAAGAACTCAAGGCAGCTCAGACCTTCACTCTTTCATTAGTACACTTCACATTCCTGAGGCTGGGGAGCAAATTAACTGCTGAGCATGAAGGAAGCCATCTCCTGAGCCCCCTTCTGTGCTCCTTTCACCAGATCTCAGTCTTTCCTCATTTAATAGGAAACACTTTACTTTTGAGGCAGGCTGTTTTCCTAAAGGGCAGGCTGATGAAAAGTCCTAGGAAAAGCCTAGAAACTCTTTGACATATATTGCTGTATGCTCTTTGTAAGAACAATTTAATCTTGTTAAAAGTATGACTAACAGTAATCACTGGAGGACACCTTATGATGTAATGAAAAACTATCCTGAGGTAATGTGTAGGGTTTATTCAGTTTATTCAGAAACACAGGAAAATTCCATGTATTATAGTAATAAGGCCTCTGTTCTCCTCTTCATTTTCTGAAGAGTTTGATTAGCTTTTTCCCAAGCTTTTTAATTGAGAATAATTTTTACTTTGCTTATGTGGCAAACTTTCTGCACTTTTTCTCTACTCCACCCTCTCCCCTCCAACATTTTTTGCTTCTGAAAAAGGGTAGAAGGGAAAAAAACTGAGCAGTAACTGTTTTTCTTTTTTTGGGGAAAGAAAAATTTGAGAGAAAGGTGATTTTTGATTATAAAGATAAATGTCCAAAATGCTCTATTTTTATTTATGCAGCATTAGACAGATTTATAATCTTTTCAATGCTATTTTATAGTATAAGCATTTGAGGGAAAATGCCCATATTGTGTGGTGCAGACCTGCACAACAGCATTCCTGTGTTTCAACCATTGCTATATCCACATGGGACAGAGCAGACCAACCAGGGCTCTGCAGTGGTAAACAAATGAAAGTCCAAACGTGTTTCCCTGTAATATTTCATATATCAGAAATTCACATATGAAAATACAATTATTAGGAAATTAGCATGCTCCCAGATTACTGGGTTAACAGAAGTTCATCCCAGCAACGTGTTTTACATGGCTTTCATATCTACAAGGCACTGGTGAGATATCAAAATAGCACCAGCAAAGCAGCTCAGCACTATGCAAAGCAGAATTTCAGAGGACTGCACTTCTGCTGGCTGTACTGCAAAGACCTTGTGTTATACCCAGGCATTTCTTTTCTCAGTGGCTTAGATCTGACCATTATATTTTTATGACACGATCTGACAACACTGGTTAAGCAGCACTAACAGTTTCCAGTCTACACAGGCTTGTTGACAGTTGTCCTAATGCATGCTAACACTTGCAAGAAACTATGTGCAAACGTGATATAGCAGTAAAAATGAGGCTGAGGTTTTGCTAATGCTAAACATACCTAAACATACCCACTGTGTGACAAGGTGGTTCAGAATACTTTAGGGTGGTGATTGTCCACATGTATAAGTACAAATAAGGGTATGGTAATTCAACTCTGTTTCTAGGTCCTAGGACACAACATCACTTATTCTGGATAGTATTGCCATTTTTGTCTATTTGTTACTTTCTTATCTACATTAAAATTACTGGGAAATAATCATATGTGAGCAACTAATAGGTTTCCACTGACAAACAGTAGTGCTGTGACTGCTACAGCATTGTAAAGCATTATTTATTGGACAAAGAACAGTTCAGAAATTTGGTGGTATTACGTTAGGCAGTCATTGTCAGCCACTGCAGCAAAGAGCCTGGTTTTCTGAGACATTACAACTTTGGGAGCTATTTAAACTCATTTATATTGTGTGTAAAATAAATATCATCTGTGTGAATGGTGAGTGTGAAATGTTAGAGATTTACACCTACTTCATGCTTAGACTGTATTCCTTTAAGTAATTATAGAGACCAACAAAAGAGAGACCATACTGGCTAGACAGTATTCCTATGGTTAGCATTTGTAGAGAGGAAGCCTTGAAGACTGATTTCCCCTCGCCTTCTCAACCACTGAAAAGGAATTCAAAGAAATAAAATACTGCCAACCACAGCTGAAACTGATGCAAGAGACAGCTTTGCTCTGATGTAAATGAGATTAAGCCCAAAGGAGTAGAAAACTCACAGAGAATTTACGGATCTCACCTCTTTTCTTCCTTTTATTTCTGAAAATGAGGTTGCAGTAGTAACAAAGCCTACAGCAGTCTCAAAGCTTTCTCTTTGGTCCCTAGTACGTACATAATTGTTAACAGCTCTGTGTCGGCTTCTCTCCATGAGGGTTACAAAGGAAATTGCAGAGTTCCACCCTCAGATCCACTCTTGCACTGATTTTAGACAGTAAGGGCTCAAGTGTGCTCCAGCTCTCCCCCCTGCAGCCACAGATTTCATGACTGATCAGGTCACCTGCTTAACTCTACTCCGGAGTCCAAATTAGAATGTTTGGACTTGCAATTCCAAATTACATGTCTAATATATTCTGGTTCAGTTAAAGTTTAGGAACCTAAATAATTTCTTTAACCTTGACCTGGTTGTCATCCTCCACCTATAGTCATCAATTCACTAGTCACCTAAAACAGAGGTAAATCCATTTTTCTTTCAAGCTGAGTTTTTCGATCTTTTAATTGGTATCCAGTTTAGGTCACAGTGAACAGGGAGAATAATGAATAAATCATTATTCTTCCTCCATGCTTCATCTGGTCTTCCCTGCTGGTTACTGCTTCCTTCACTGTACTATTGGAGCAAATGTACTTCAACTTTGTGTAGATGTCAGAGAAGACGACCCACATGTGCTGTAGCTGGTGTGTATGTAGCATGTTGTCACCAAAGGAACATCTGTCTGATGACTCAAAGTGGTTCTGTTTGTTCTGTGTCAAAAAGAGAGAAATGCTACTTTGATGTTCTAGCGTGCATCAGAGTACCAGACACATGCACAACAGAGACAATGGCAAGTGGAGCAATTTGGTTTCATTCCATACATTTTAGGTATTTTCCAAGGTTAAAAAGAAAACCCCCAAAAAATCTCCCCAGTTTAATTCTCTAAGCAGTGAACATGATTGTGGCACCCCTTAAAAGAAAAAAAAAAATCCTTCCCCTTCCTTCAAAGTACAGATCACCCATATACTTTGTCATCTACTCTTGCCAAAAATGATGATGGCAGGATCAGCCCATTTACGCACAGAAAAGAAACTGCTGAAATTTGACTTTTCTAAACACGATTTTCACATTATCACAAGTGAGCTTTCCAAAATATAAAGCAAAATCATTAGCAGAATGCTAACGGCTACAAGAGGATTTTATTTTTATTGTGTGAAAGTCTTCAGATGGCATTCACAGCTGACTAGTGAATTCACTGTTTTCGGTTCCCAGCTTCATACACTTTTAAGAAACATAATTTTCTGCAGCTGGTTGCACATAGCATTCTTTGAAAATTAGGAGCCTTTCAGGTGCTTCAACATGAGCCTCCAGACATTAGGCACCAAATTGTATTTGTCACTCTACAAAGTGTAACACTAAAAGTCCAGCTAAAGTCATCTATGATCCAGATGAGCTGCGAAGCTCCCATCAGTCATTCAGGATGGCAGCAGGGCCACGATGCCAGAGAACGTGGGGACTCGGGGACAGATGACACAGTGAATACTTTTGGGTCCATGCCCAAGTCTATTAGGGGAAAGAAGAGCCTCTTGCTACTTAAGCATGGAGATACAGCTTCCAGGGAGAAGACAGGATCAGCCAGGAGGAAAGCTTGCGAAAGACAGTTTCTAACAGCCAGCTCAGAAATCATCTTGTGATTTTAACAACCATTTTTGCTGAAATGTGCTCCAGAAGAGTCCTGCAGCTAGTTATGTTATAATGGAAAGAGCCTGTAGCCAGTTTGTAATCCAACTGCCTAAGAAGAGCAGAAATTAAAGGGGATAAAGCCACTGCACCGAATGTGCCAGCTCAGACTCATCACTCACAAATGCAGAGCACAGAGCACTCTCTTCTGACAAAGCAGCAGACAAGGTCTCCTTGCTACAGCGAGAGGTGCAGTCTTCAGCAACAGGCAAAAATCTAACCCTCCAGAATGCCGAGTCAGCTAAATTAAAATGTCATCCTCCTGCAATAGAGTGTTACTGCAGTCATAGTCTGCTCATCATCTCTATGAGGAGTTTTTACTGCTGTTTGTGCAATAACATCCCATCTTGAAATGGTGTTTGTTAAACTTGCACCATATTTCATTAGCTCCTGCCATTTCCCATCACAATCTCTTTGAATTGCAGAATGTTATTCAATTCAGTTACTATTTGGATTTCTTCCAGAGCTGTATGGCTCTGAGAACAGCACACAAAATAACAACATTGGCTTGTATTATTTTCAACAGCTCCCTTTGTTGTTTTCTGATGATGATAAATGTGTGGTAAAATAGCAGAGAATGTAATCAACAGCGATGCTTTTGTATTCACCTATATTACACTCTATTATATCCTTTGCAGTTTTATGCCCTTTTATATTCCTAACACTGCAGTTGTTGCTATTACAAAGCCAATTTTTTTCTCACCAAAACTAAAGTGAAACTAGAAAACTTCTGAGTAAGTCTGTAGCAGAACAGAGAACAAAATTTAGCCCTCATTTTTCTCAAAAATTTTCAACAGTTCCTGAAAAACACCAAAGAAATGAAAGGCAAAATAAAAAGGTAAAGTACTCTGGTACTTTTGACGATGAATGATTGATTTCTTAGCAGAGAGAGCAACACGAACCTTAAAAACTGAAGGTTTCTTTGTATGTCTATAACATTGTATCTTAGGCTGAGCAACTATGACAGCTCTAGCTTATCATCTGAGTTTTAAAGGAAACCTTCATCACTTGAATCATTACTCTGGAGGTTTTTGTGTGATTCATCAGTACGACAACACACCCAACATTTTTGTGAGGTCATGGTACATGGAACCAGCCAAACAGTTAACATGGAGAAGGGGGTTGTATCAAAGGGTTTGACACTGTACTAAAATTTCTCTCTGGCTTTACATGCAGTACCTATATATTTCTTTTGTTCATGTAAGCATCTGACAAAACTTTATGCCAGTTCTGCAGTAGGTGTAAGGCTGAAATCCCGCCCCTAATTAATCTATTAAGAACAGACATTTATTTTAATTTTAGTCTCAGCTTGTCTTCTTTTTTCTGCCTGTAACTTAGAAACTCAAATCTGTTACTGTGAAATTAAACAATTTAGAGAATGAAGTTACAAATTTTTTATTTCCCAGTTTAATATAAGGAGGAACACTTAAAAAACCCCTGTGCCATATCAGTTTTGGCAGGACTGTGCTGATGAGCCTGTTGTCTGGGGCTGGGTTCTGCGCAGTGCCATGCTGCAATAGCGTGGGCTGCAAGGGCTGTATTTTATAGCAACTTCTCTAGACCAGCTGCAGAGAAAAAATCAGCAATAAAATTCAAATGATGTTTGTCATAAGCTTCTGCTCTTTCATCGCTACATTTGTGTACATGAAATGCAATATACTAGTGAGAATGTCCCCTGACATGGAGCTGATTTTTATATCCTTTAAATTTACCACTAGCTTTACAGATGCTGCAATCTCTTTTATTCCAGTTCTAGCAATTATAACGTAATCTGTGCTAACACTGCAGATTACTAGGGCAATTTTGAAGATAAATGATCACATCTCCATTTCCATCTGCTGGTCCAATCAGGAAAATGGTGAGAATAAAACCTACCCCTTATATTGGTGCATTTTGGTGCTTGTCTGGCAGTCTACTCAGTCAACTGTACTGGGCCATCTAAAGAACAATTCCCATGAAGACATGAAGAAGGCACCCAATTCCCCACCGCCTCATGTCTCGATTTTACAATGATACAAAGGTTCAAGCATCTCCATCAGTGGGCGTACTCCTGATCACGAGTGATGTGCTTAATAGAAGCTTTTTCTTGATGTAAATTTGGCACATTTCTGTCCCTACAGCTGCCATAATGACAAGCTCTGGTCAGAGTCCTTAGCCAAGCTACAGGCAGTCTTTCTTGTCCAAGCATGCTATACAGCAAGGACACTGCTCTTTCATCTGGTTTTGTTGCTCTAAATTACATCCAGGTACCAGTTTGCAATAGATGGATGCTGATAAAGTAAAATAAAAAGAAAACCAAACAAACACCTTCAGAACATGCTTAGATGTCAGTTGATTTTAGAGCACAAACTAAACAGGCAAAACAAAACAAACAGTTCCCCCTGCCAAACCAGACAGACTTCTCTCTGCTTTTCTCCTCCCCCACTCTCACTCTAAAAGGCCTGTCTGAAGATGATTTTTCAAGAAAATTAGGTTTGCAAATCTCCTGAATATAATGGTATCAGGTCATGCGTAACTGTTCAGACATTTTTTATATCATCAGGTGCAAGGTTTCATACCCTTGAAATGCGTTTCAACTCAATGATTAGAAAACAAAAATATTTGGGGGATAAGCAAACTAGAAGAACAATGCAACTGTATTTTCAAGGGAATTATTTGCAGCACATTTCTACTAGTAATTATTTTTTGTTCTGGTTTGCAGCGCTTCTGCTTCTGGCATCTCATCTCCTTCACAGCAGCCAGCAATTGAATTAGAATCGTTGCTGAACAGCAAGAAAATCTGTCATAGAAGTCATGTTGACAGACAACTTTGTTGTCTTCTCATTTCTATTTTCCCTTTATTGTATTTACATCTGAAAGTCCACACCTAGAAGTGAGCAGAACAGACACAAATCATATTTGTCTAGCCTCTTCCTCCTTTGTCCTGCTTTTGTCTTTAACGGAGCCTGCATTCAGCCGCTCGCGTCGGGGGGAAATAACCAGCCAATCTTTACTACCCATGGTGTCTGGCAGCATGTCAAAAACCTACCTTTTCTCCAGCACACTGCGGTAGTGGGGCACGTCTCCCATGATCATCCTGAATGACTAACAGGGGTAAAAGAGGATTGAAATCTTCCCGTATAAATGCTGGATGTCATTGTTTTTGTGTATGGTGCTGTGCTGCTCAGTATGACGTCACAGTGCCAACAGCACCTGGTTCATGGACCCATCACTTAAAGGCCAATCCATCAAAGCTGACTTTCTCAGAAAACCACTGCAAATAATGTGTGGTGAGGGGGTTGGGTTATGTTTTTTGTGGTTTTTTTGCCCTTGGACAAGCCCAGTGTTTTACTACATAACTCATTGTTTATATAATGCCTTCACAGACACAAGCAGCAATGGAGCTCTCTGTAAAACTGACTGACAATAAAAGCTGGTGAAAGGGGGTTCTCCCCCATGACACTGCATATTCTAAGGTTATAAAAGCATTGAAAATCCTAAGAATGAGAGAAATTAAGATAGAAGTAGTGAAATAAACACGTCTCCTCCTCTTTCAAACTCCAAAATGTACATGCTACCAAAGATTACCTGCAGACAGAAACAACCTTCAGAAGCCAATTGGCACAATAAAACTGCACACAGCAAGTTTGATGCAGCTCATATCTTCCAGAGACAGAATACTTGCAGATAAAACACCTCCCTTCAAAATTAAAGAGGAAAGAGCTGTTTCTGCAGAAATCAACACATCCTGTTTGCTCTATAAAGCACATGTGTGTGGAGGACCACTCAGCAATCTCACTGACTGAAGCCAACTTATAATTAATTTACCAGTGTCTTTTAATCTGTGGCACCTCAGATAAAAGCATTGCTGTGGAACAAGCTACAAATCCCTTTGCAGCAAGAGTGGATCTGGCTCACGATAACATTCCACAGGTTCTTCCAGGGAAGCAAACGTTTGTGGGTTGGTGACTTGTTTTGACATGCAGTATGGTACATACAGTGGACCCAACTTCACAGCCCTGCATGTATGAATAATTCAGGGTTACACTGACAGAGACAGAAATGAGCTCTGACATCACTGATGCCAAAGGACGAACACCACTGTGCCAAAACACCACCTTGTGTTCTGGCTACTTTTGGGAAGTTTCCTTCCCATTTCTGACCCTCCACAGAACAAAGAGAGCTGCCATACAGTTATGTTAGAAAAGGAATGAATACAACGTACTTCCTATTCTTATGCACCCATAGAAAACACTTCACAGGTAGACCTGGTTTATTGAAGAAAATTAAAGAGGGATCTGAAAGCCAAGCCAAAATGCTAACAAACTCGTGGAGGCAAATAAACCTAGGTAGTCATTGTAAGTGAAGAGCATCCTCATGGATCTATGATGACAATTCTTTGGATTTGCTTTTTTGGTAGCATCCCACATCTTTCAGCTCTCTGAATTGTTTGCACAAGCTTTGCAGATACAGGACCTGCACAGTACCGATTGAAATCAAATACTTGTTCTGAAAGCAGAAGCTATGTTCCCTGTCTCCAGGACAAACGTCTCCATTTGCACATATTCATGATAACTTTCCAATCATATTTACATTTTTATACTCAGAAGTCAAAAAATATATAAAACATGACAGTCAAACACAACTCATAACTCATCCTCTTGCATGAAAACAATGAAAGACCAAATGTTGAAAACTAGGAAATGTCATTTTGATATTTCACTCCTTTGTGCAGCATGTGTTCTTTCCTCAGAAGAAAGCAAGATTCATTGTGAAGGGGAATATTTTTGTCCTTCAAGACACGTAGTCAAATGCAGAAAGACATTTTCTTTCTTGTGACAGTGGCAGCTTCTCAAAACACACCAACTGCATTTTCTTTGAATACACATGATTTTTACATGCTCCCATGATATAACATATATATCAGGCCCATTACTGACACAGCTACTGATATCGTGGGTAGGTTTAAACTGAATTTCAACACTAAGATAACCACTAGTCTTACCAATAGGTCAGATCACATGGAAAAAGGAATGACATGGGCTTTGAGAATGTGGTCCAGCTTAATCACATTAATGTCAACTCTTAGGATGAGCTTTAAAGCCAGAACTCTCTGATACTTGGAACTTTTCCGCTTTACTGTCCCAATTCACATGCTTTAGAGTGATGTACTGTGTGCAGTGTCCACTTACGCATTTCTCTATAGACACGGATCACTCCAAGTTAAGCAGAAACAAGATACGTGCAGAATTTCATGGGTTCACAGATTGTTCATGCACGTGCACAAATAGTCTAGATTGCACAGAAGTAATTTTAGAGAAGTACTATGTGTCACTGTGCAACTATTTTGAAACAACAAAAGTAAATGCTCTCTCACTCAACAAAATGCTTGGCATGAAGAGTGATTGTAGAAGGCCCTGTATATGGCTAATTTACTTTCTGATAAAAGTGAAATTGTGAGTAATTGTATTCATTGAAATCTCAACAAGAACCAAGTGAAAATATGTTTTGCTTTTTAACTAACCTTGACATTCAGAGAACACACAAAACTAAAAAGGGGTTGTATATATGCATGGGTGCATACCATCACTTGAAATATTATTGTGATGAGGAGAAATTATCTATTACTACAGAAAATAATTCTCATTACCTTGTCAAAGCCTTTCAACTGGATGTTTTTGCCTTGTATCTTCACAAACGACTATGTGGAAGAAGAAATATCATTCACCTCTAAAATCCCATGACATCAGTACGCTACACAAATTTTAATAATACTAAAGTGATCTCTCCTCTTCCCTTTTAAGTCACAACATGGAAAAGAATTGCCAGATGAGTATTAAAGGTGTTTGCATTCACATGCCATTTTTTTCATTTGGTTTTGTTTAACACATGTCAATGTCCTTAAAATGCAGAGAAACCACTGCTAAGAAATAACTGGCCCATGGGACTGGAAAGGTGATCTGAAGGTTTGCCCTGCTGGGTTACTTGCTGCATATCCGGCTTATGTCTCTGGTTGACAGTAAATTAAAATTACTGCCATTTGACAGGTGTGCAGCAGCCTATGTAAAATGAGTTGGTGTGTCAAGCGCTGCTGTTGGTAGGCAGGTGCCAGAGACTCCCCTTGGCAGTCTCGGGAGAGAGCTCAGGAATGGCGCAGACACCAAGCACAGGCTGCACTTTCCCTCTTACAGGTGGTCCTTCCACTTCACAGTCAAAGCAGGTGGGCAGGATTGCAGGGGAAAGCACAGGACTTCACTCCGTGTGTGGTACTACTAAATAAGCACTTTCACTTTCCCTGACAGCAGCTGGCTATGTGCTATCAGTTAAGAACTTAGCATCTGAATTAAAATATGAAAATTAGGAAAGAAAAAAAAAAAAGAAAAAAATCATTGGGCCAATATGTGAAAGTTACACATCATCCCAATAATCTTAACATAAAAATATGTATAAAAATCTAGATCAGTGATTAATTGTGGAAGACCATCATGCCTGGTTTCTTTCAGTACTGAAGTGGCAAACAGCTCCTCACTGTAAGGAGTCTAGAGACAGCTTTTTGCATGCTCTCTGTGGGAAGCTGGATGCCTTCAAAGGAGTCAGAAGGGAAAAACACGGGAGGTATTCTGGCTCTGCTTCTCTCTCTGCTGTGGCCAGCAGCACCAGGAGGACTTGTTTGTAAGAAAAGAAAAGTAATCCCAGAGTGATCAGATGAAAAACAGCAAAAAATGCAAATGAAAAAAGATCAGTCAAAAAAGGGGAAAATGTTGACTTCTTCAAACTCCCAGAAAACTACATCTGATATTATAACATCACTGTAGAAATAAGTGATGTATCCTCAGCTGGAATTATTTGCTTTGTCCCCATTTATTTTTATTAAAAATATGGAAAGCATTTACCTTAATGTAAGACCCAGAGAACATTAAATCACTACAAAATAATTGTCTGCAAACTCAGTGCTGACATTATGAAAAAGACTGAGAAAAATACAGGGAAGTAAATATGGTAATGATACCATTTTCAGGTTCATGAGAAAATAAATATTAAAAAAAGGAATCAAACTGATACTTTAGAAAAATCTAGAGGTAACTGGGAAAACAACAGTATTTCACCATGGGCAGGTTACACAAATGGTTATTGAGACAGAGTAGAGAAAGGTCAGAAACACTGGCACAGAAATTGCCTTCATTAAGTGCTCATAAAGTAGGGAAAAAATAAAATCCGCTTTATGCCAAACTGATATGTCTCTCTTGACTGAAATAAAGTGTTTTGTTTCAAGATTGTTCTTATATTTGTGGTTTTTTCACTTTCCTTTAGTTTGATTTAGTTTATAATAATCAGTGGAAACACCTATATTAAGAATCAAACTAAGTAATATGCAAAGAATCCAACCAACCCATAGCAGTCAGAATTTAAGGAGTTTCTCTCATCTTTGCCTGAAACATCTCTGCTTTGCTCAAAACAATTACTTAACTATTTAGAACATAAGTTTATTATGATCGAGAAGTTTTATGTTTGCACACATTTCATTTCTAGAAACCACCAGGTACAGGTCACCAGATTAGAGAAGTTCATTCGTGCAGTCCACTGTGTCAAGGTTTATGCTTTTTCCAAAATTATAGTCTTGCTAGAATTTCTAACATATATATATATCTATTTCTTTTCCATCTTGTGCTTTCTCAAAAGTATTTTCTTCCTGCATTTTTATGCTTTGTCTTTTGCAGTGTGTAAGGTAGCTAAGCCAGGTCAATTGTTGTGTTAAGAGTTTCAGTAATCTTACTCTCCAAGGCATCTTTCTTAAACTCTAATCTTTACTGTTCCACTACTCAGACAGTGGCCATTGAGCACTACAAGAAGAATTAGGTAATCGTATCTAATTGTGTTCTTTCTGACCGTTGTTTAAACAAGGAAAGCCTTTCAGTTGTTGTGGAAAGTATTAACAGCAGACCTTTCCTGACCTTCTAGAGCCATTGGGGAAAACTTGACATTACACAGAAGCTTACTCAAACAAGCTATAATTAAGTTGAGAGTAGAGTGACACCACTTACAAGAGAAAACTAAGTATGGCCATTTAATCCAAAAATTGCTTAAGGACTCCCAGGAGCACAAAAGTTTATCTCTACTGAAATAATTATGTTTTGCCATTAGATGAAGAGAGAGCACAAATGGAATATGCATGTTCTTTTCAACATCACTACCCTTAGCTGCTCTACCAAAACTGGAAGGGGCAATGGAAAGACCTTTCAAACTAATGTTTTGCATTCAATTAGGTAGAAATTTCTGCTTTGCCTTTAAATAATCTGCCAATCATTCACAAGGTAAAGAACAAAATCTGGCTGCTGCTACATAACCAAAAGTCCCAAGGACTGACTGAAGTATAGAGGCTTTGGCCTTCTGATGTCCAGGAGAGCATTGCTTTACCTCTGGCTTACCATATTAGTCTCTTCTCTAATCCCTCCTTCTTTCATCTCTCCCACTATTTTACTTTCACATTTTACATCAAAGATTTGTTATTAGTTTTCATCTGGAGTTAAAATGTACATTCCAAAAAAATGCTGGATATGGGTCACAAATAAGAACAATGTCTAAACTAAAACAGTCCTGTCTAAAATATTGAACATTTGTGTTTATGTGAAAGTTATTTAGGAAATGCCTCATACTCCTCTCCTTTTACAAAATTCCTACCTTAATATTCTCAAAACTCATACACAAAATTGTTCCCAAAATACATACTGTAATCTGTTTGTCTATTCTAGCTCTTTCTGAAGTATCAAATGAGGTACTTCTTGGAAAAGAACTGGCATCAAATTTGGAGAGCCAAAATCATCCCTGTCACTTACTGAATCAATGGTATCAGCTTCTCAGATGGTTTCATTGGACCAAACACAATCTCTCCATTCAGGGCAGCAGGAACCAGCCATGCTACCCAACTGTCCTGGTCTTTTTTTAACATTCTTCTCAAAGCCTTCTGCTTTGCCAGTCATGCCAGCTCTCATGGCCCTTTCATCTCCTTCCCAAAGGCCTCCTTCTGCGAATCCGCATGTATGAAAATGATTTCAAATCTGTTTGCCTTCAAAATCTTTAAATTATTCCTAGAAAAACTCACTCCTTCAATAATGTGTATAAAATTCTAGAATGCAGTCTTAAAATATCTTTTGTTATGTACTCCTTATCTCTAAATGTACATCCAAAACTAGACTTCCAGAAGCTGTAGCTAAATAAAGTCTGATGAGAATCAAAGCTACATAAACTCCTGTAACTAAAGACTATTTTAATGCCCACATACATGATTTGACTTATACCTCTTTTCAAATATATGTATAAGATATGCCCCAAACATCACTGTCATTCATTAACATTTGGACTGTGAGTACAGAAATCTGTTTTCCCTTTTTACTCAGCAAAGAACTTTCATGTACTAAGCACAAAGCAATTAATAACAAAAATCCATTTTCTGAATATCTACAGGTCAATAGCCAAAGGTATTTCTTCTGGGTTTACCTGCTTCTGTATTTTCCATCTGCCTCTAAACACATCATGTTTGTAGGAACGTCCAGAAAACTTAGAGGGACACCAAAAGCACCATGGTGACTTAGGAAAAGTTTTAAATTTCATAGTAGTGCTCCTGCTATGACTGTTGTACCACCACTGTAACATATCCTTTTGAATGGTGTCCATCCACATAATTTAGGAGCCTGAAATCATAGGAAAACTAGTTTCCTAATTCACACCCTATTGTTCCTCCATAGTCTCTAAAAAAATGTAGGCTCTTTTGGACAGCAATGAAACCCAAGGTATTCTTATTTTCTCCCTACAAGAACTTGTCTCCCTCAAATGCCTCTTAAAAAAAAAGAAAAAGCCATGTCAGCTGTCTATCAAAATCAGATTTTTTGAATTACACTTTAAGATTACTGTTTGCAAGAATGCAGTATTTTAGAAGACAATAAAAGATGGCAGACTGATTCTGGGGAGAGAAAATTGGTTTCTTTTCATCTGAGTTTCTTCCATTGTTAGAAAGTTTTTGCAATCCTTTTCAATCTAAACACACTGGAAGAAAAATAATTTTAAATTATTTTTCTTTTTTAAAAATATATAATGACAGAGTATGAAATGCTTTAAAATTCTTGGAAAACAAATAGCAAGAGAATGGATTTATTTTAATGCATCCAGAACAATCTTATCTCTCTCACACAAAAAAAAAATTACATAGTAACCTAGCAAAACAATAAGAAGTCCCTTTATAGTGGATCTGCTTGTGGTTGAGTCTTTAATGTTATCTTTTTGATACACAGTAGGAGCAGAGGGTTAGAGGTAACTTCACCCCATAATTATTCCCCTAGTGAACCGGATGAAAGATTTTTCATTGGAATGAAAATTATTCAATTCCATAGAAAAGACATCCAGAACAAAGCTCCCCCAAATACTTCTGGTGTTGAAAAATTCTATTTCTCAGCACTAGAACATTCACAAGTTTTCACTGGATTCAGGCAAAAAAGTCAGTAAAGAAGATGATAAGAAAGCAAGATAACACATGACCTTTGCATAAAACATAGTCTGGTAAACAGGGCTCCCCTGAGATGAAGGGCAGGACTTCATGCAGAAGGGAATTAAGTCCAGGTTTGCTGTATTTCAGGAGAGTGTCCAGACCTGCAGTCTGCATAGCCAGTCTCTGTCACTTTTCCAACTCTTGTCTCTATTTTCTCTCATGTTAGATTCATTTCTGTTAAGGGGAGCAGGAGAATGGCTCAGTAGCAGGATGAATGAATTCAGGTTCCTCCACTGAATATCAGATTTTTGGGGATGTAAATCAGATTAAGCTGTATCCTAGTGGTTAGGCATTCTGGTTTCAGATATTCAGGTTGGAAAGGACTTGAAACTCGTTATCCCACACCCTGACTGAAATTCTGGAGACATAAGCCTGCCTTAGGTTTTTCAGAACATGATTTCTAGAGCACCTACTTTATACCTATTCAGTATGAAAATTTTGTGAAATCTCAAAATTATTTGTGATACCAGCAAATTTATTTCCTTTGACATTGAGATTCAGTTTTATCTACAGTGTAATGAAACCTCTGGAAGTTTCTATAAAGATCCTGAGCTATAGAATTGACTCACAAGTATACTTTCATTGTGCTCTCAAAATCTCACAGAATTAACTGGATTTGTACTTTGATGTGGAGATGAGAAGAAAGATTTTAAGAGATCTAACCTTTACTAAGTTCAGATGAAATCTACTTTCAGTACTAAAATAAGATGTCACTGCCTAAAGAAAGCCAAATTCATTTCCTGATAAAAACGTTTTAAAATCTTATATTTGCTTTTGCACAAAACAATGCAAAAAGCATTTCACTTTCCTTTTCTATAACGAAAGATTGGTTGGCACATCAGAGAAAAATACTGTAAACCTATTCCCTGTCTGTCTTATTCCTTTGATTATTTTATTCCCTAAAAAGCACTCAAATACTTAGTCCTCATTTTAGTCATTTCTTTAATAATTTAAAAAAGCATTTATAAAAAATAAAACAACTAAACAAATCATGAACCAGAAATAAGCCTATCTGACAAATGTGAACTAGAAGGGGAGAAGAAAAAACTCGTTTCCAAACCACAGATTATTATGTAGATATTTTGTTTGTTGTTTGTTTTATAAAAAGCCTAATGGATGAAAATTTTATGTGCCACCTTTGTGTCGAGAAAAAGAATTAAAGCTCACAATAAATGTCTCTCTTTATACTTCTGAGCGCAGTCAGGTTAAGAAAACTGTTTTGCAGCAGTGAGTGAGTTGTGTCACAGCTGCCCTTCGCTGTTTTGCTTCATGCCAGAGATCTTGAGAAAACAAAGTAACCTTTGGTCCAACACCAGTTGTACCCAAAAGGATAGAGGGAACTCAAACCAGGGAACAGGATAAAAACACAAACCTCTGCTATGCATTTTCCCTTCACAATGCCCAACTCTCAGATACTACATGTAAAGCTCAACATGTGTTGATACAGGGAAGCATTAGCTCCAGGGCAAGAGAACAAGGACACACGTAGGTGTTGTCCATTACAGGAATTTTCCTCACTTGCAGGAATTTCCTATCGGGTTTTTGTGAACATTTTATGTCACCAAACAGCCCTCTAGTGATGTTGCACAGAGGAGGCTTCCTGAGTCTGTCACGTGCCCTTCAGCAAAGGGTGACTCTCAGCAGCAGTGGCCGAATGCGCCTTTCCTATTCAGATGGCCCACAGTGACTTCAGGATGTATTCACCATGACTGACCCCAAACCTCCAGAGGTGCCAACCAAAAGAATAATTTGCCATATATGTTGGGTTTGGCTGGGGTAGAGTTAATTTTCTTCATAATACCTTGCATGGGGCTGTGTTTTGGGTTTCTGCTGGAAACATTATTAAAAATTTAGGGTTGTTTTAATTATTGCCTTCTCTGCTCCTCATCCTCATCCCCAGGGGGATGGGGGTGTTAGAGAAGCTGGGAGGAGCCACAATCAGGACAGGTGACCCCAACTGACCCTAGGGATATTCCATTCCATATGGTACCATGCTTAGAATATGAATCTGGGGAAGCAAAAGGACGGGGGAAATCCAGAGTGATGGCATTTGTCTTCCCAAGTCACCAGTAGATGTGATGGATCTGCCCTGGGGATGGCTGAGCACCTGTCTGCCTGCGGGAAGTGGTGAACGTGTCCCTTGTTTGGCTTTACTTACCTTATCTATTGAACTGTCTTTTTCTCACTTTTACTCTTCTGATTCTCCCCCACCATCCCACCAAGTCAGGGGAGGGAGTGAGTGGTTGTGTGGGCTGCTGGCTGGACTTAAGACATGACACCACAGAAACTTAGGAATTTGGACAGTTGACTTTAGACCTGTGAAGACCAGGAACACGAATCAGAAATTACTAACTTGTAGCAACAAACAGCATGGTCTGTGGTAACTAACCCACAGATATCAATACAGTTACAGTCCACAAAAGCCAAATAATGATAGCTGCAGATAGCACTATGTTGTAATCTCAGTATTTTCTTCTCCAGCATTTCAGACTGTTTATTTATGCCCCATGTTATTTGGGGAAAAAAAAGGAAAAAAAGCATCACCAACAACAAACTCATCACAATGCCTCAATGTTTCTGATAAGAAGTAGTTTGGGAAGTTTGTTAGGAAAAGTGTCAGTGCCCAAATATTTCTGTCATTTGCATTAAGGGTCCTGGATTTCCATTTATTACCATTCTCTGGCACACTGAAGTGGGAAAGTAGAATGAGGGTTATCTTTCTATACATGATATATTGGAGCTGAATGGTGGTCAGCTTCCTACTGAGTCACTGAACAGATTTTTCCATATTTCCAATAACTTAAGTTTTTAACAAAATTTAATTGCATCAATTAATTTAATAAAACTGTATTTTTATCTTATATTCTAAAGGGTATGATTTCAAGGCATGAACTCAGATCTTGCTAAAATTAGACAATGTATAATAAAAAGCATTGTACAATCCTACCACCCAAAGTTAAATTAAACATATTCCTAAAAATCTCGTTATTTTGTGCACAGTATTGTGACCCTCCATTTAACAGTGGTGCCATAACAGTTGTTCTGTGTTGTGTAAGAGATACTACTACATGTCTCCATGTAACTCAGCTCACTCCAGTCTAAATATTTGATAAAATATTTTACAGTTTGGGGTTTAACATTAGTTTTAAATTCCCTGAACTAATAACTGAATCTTTAAAACTCACAAAACAAAACAGTTACCGAAGTGGAAAATATCTTAAAAGCTCTCTGACATTGGGAATAAAGCTTTATTAAATACAGTTGTTCTGACACGATAGATGTACTTACTGTAACACCTATGGGCTTACACTATTACTGTTCTCTTGAACAACTCCCTAAGTGGAAGTATATAATTTAGGACACCAAAGTTTGCCCGTGTCTCTCAGTTCTGGCTAAGTTCTTAGTGAAAAACATCTGTCTGTCTAAAAAAAAAAAAAAACCAATTTAATTGAATTTAAAAGGTTTGTTAAGTAGTTTCTATAAATATACTAAAGACAAATACTAGCATCTGGAAAATTCTGTTACTGATTTTTGTACACCAGTGCCCTCAACAAACCGAACCAAGAAGCTTGGTGGGGAATGATGGGAAGGGCGGATCAACTTCCAAATAAGTTTCAGTTGAGTCTCTTCAGTTCATATGTTGTCTTCATTAATATATCAGAAAAGTTTGTCTGAATAAAGTTTTGATTAAGCACAAATCAAAGAAAAATAGGTTGAGGCAGAGAATTTTCTCAAAATAAAATACAATTTCATTCACATACATGTTGTTTAGCTGTAAGAGGAGCTAATCCATAGGAAAAAATACCAAATTCTGCATTCAATCATCAAATGGCCTAGACAATATTGCATACTGAATCCAAAAGCAAATTAATACTTTGTTGTAAATAGTCTGCCCAGTTATCTAGTCAAAGAAACCCATTGCTGCTTTATGTAAGCAGAAATCTTCCCTGTGAATATCATGAATCCTTGTTTCCTGACAGCATGAAATTTTCCTAGTACCTTCAGTCAGCTTCGACTTAGGTTCTAAACAAGAATTGCCATGGTGGAATATATTTTTCAAAGTTGCATGACACCCTTCTGTGACATTACCTCTAATGTTTCAACCTTTACTGGGGAAAAGGTAAAACAACAGTATCTGAAAAAACCTAAGGGGATACATAAGAAAGAATATGATTTCATATATATATGTGTGTATTTGTCTTTAAAACACTGCTCCTTGCTGCTCTATTTTTCAATAACAACAACAAAAAAGAGTATTTTCAGAAGCATTTGTAAAACACAAAGATACAAGTGGTTTCTTACATAGTATAGATCCCTGACAGTGCTCCCCTGCAGAACATGCTCCTTCCTACTCCCAGTTAGTCTTGCATGGTAATGAACAAAGTAGTTTCTTTTTGTGGTAAGACACAAGAGAAAATAATCATTCTTGTATTTCGCACATTTATTCAGGTCTTTTACATTTCTATTTCCAGTTTCCCTAAAATGGAAACACTGGAGATATACTACTTCCTGCTTTAATCCTAGCACATTTTAATATTGTTGCAGTATCATATTGTTTTGTTGTTCTATATATAGAAATGGAAATCCAAGTCCATCCCAAAAGCAGCAGGGAAGGGAAAATACTTAACATGAGCAAGTAATTAAAAAATGTTTGTCATGATTAAAATAGAACTTTTTCCATGACCACATATTTCTTTTTATTTCAACATACTGTGGCCCAACTAAAGAACAAGCATCAAGACTCAGAACACAGGAGTTTTAGGCACGAGTATTTCTTTTGCTTTCCTCGCAATGTGAAGGTACCTTAATTTGAAAGAAAATAACCTCCCAAATGCCACTCAGCCTCTAAAGAAAAAAATTCATTCTGCAAACTTGTTAAACATAATCTACACCACACCACAGGTGAGGCTTGACAGGCTGTCTGACAGGCATTAAAAAGCAATAGGCTTGCCTCCTGTTAAAATAGAGGGGTAACCACTCCTCTCCTTTGTGCTGCACAACTTGGAGCCTGCAGTCACCTGCATCTCACAGGAGCTGTTACTAATTATTCATTATTAATAACTACGCTTTGGGAACCCAAGATCAAAGAGTGGACCCAGCACTGCTCCCAGTGACTGCAAGGACCACTCCAGCTCTTGCGCCTCAAAGCAGCTGTGCCACGAGGAGTATTGACTTTGGGCCAGCAGCACGAGGGCTCCAGAGTCACAAGGGTTTGCCATGGTCTCCTTTTGCCTTTCCCCCTTTTAGCCAGCCCTTGCTAGGAGTGCTGTGGATGACGAGGGATCCTGAAGTGACTGAAATGCAGCATGCAGTTGCATTTTAGTTGCTTTTGTGAGAGAGGGAGAAAATTTTTCTTTACTGTCAGAAATGTCCTTGTAGAACCTTTCTCTTCTCTCCTTTCCTTTCTTTCAGAAGCATCTCTAAGCACTATCCACCACATGTAGCAGTATCATTTTGTGTTAGTCTGTGCTGTTGTAATGAAGCTGATCCATAATCACTATCAAAAACAGCTCAGGATAGTGAGGAAGGGGTCCACGTCAGAGCTACACTGCCTCCCCCTGCTTCCTTTCCCACCAGGAGGAGGAGCATGCCCAAGCAGAAGGCACTTGGGCTCTCAACAGTAATTCTGGGACCGTTTAAGGGCTGGAAGAAGGACCTCCCTCAAGCAGGACAGACTGTGGAAGCACGCTTGTCTTAAATGAACAAGCTCGATTCTCAGCGATGTTAAGTTAACACATATGCAGCCTGTTTAAACCATGCTCTTAAATCTTGTCTGTCTTTCTTCACCATCTGTGACAAGGTTTTTCTCTTTGAAACTATTAACTTGACCTTTTGTGCTTACATGCATTTCCTCTGTTGAGTTTTCAGACTCATCATCCTACCGCATCACTGCTTTCCTGAGGAGGACTATGGTGTATAAATAGCCAAGCGCAAAAGAAGAACCTTCTGATCTGTTTGACAACTTGTCTTCCTTGATTATACGAGGAGACCATAACTTGTAAATTTTCTCCTCCTCAGAACTTAGCAGAGTTGAGGGTACTAAGCTATGTTGTTGAATGGTTTCTAAAAGGAGTCCTGATTTAAAGACTAGAATAACTGAAAAGTCTGGAAACATCTGGTACTAATCTAATTCCTACTCCAATCTAAAAATACTGATTAAACACTAAAGCAACAGGTGGTGCAAACACTAGTAAGTCAGTTTTAATAAGAGAGGTCAACACCTTCAGCTCCTCATTTTTCTTTCCGTTAAGTACCAATAAATTCCTCTCAACAGGTGTGTGTCTAGGATGCATAATTACATTGTTCACAAACAAAGGTCTAGTTAGTTCCATGTTAAAGATCTCTTTTAAAAGAAAAGGGAAAAGCTTCCAATGTTTGAAATGTCATCCTTGACTTCCTCCATTATTCTCTTTTCATGTCATGACTCTTTATGGGTTTCAAACTAGAATAGTACACATTTCTCAGTACTTCTTCAGGAAGAGAAGCATTTTCTGGATTTACTACAGATTCTTGTCCAGCATGTTTTAAACCTGACTTAAACATAAAAATTCAATTGTTTCTTTCATTCAATGGATACCTGTCTTTTTTTTTTTTTTTTTTTTTACAAGAAGGCTATATTTAATTGCTGGTGGCTCTCACAAGCATATCAGTCTTCACTCTGATTAAATGGGTAGTCAGAGAGGGGTAAAATGAAATCTAGGATAAGGGAAAGAAACAACACAAGTGGGGCGTGACTCCACAGTCTGCCAGGGTTCTCCCTTCACAGCAGACAACCTCCTTTCAGGGGGTTTAAGTACTTGATATGCTGCATGTTTAATTTTTTTTATTTTTTTTTTTTTAGTGTTCTTACTGTCTTTTGAAACATTGCAATGTTGGGACAAATTTTTCTTGGCACCTGGGCTGAAAAAAAAAAAAAATATCACACTTCAGAGTTCAATGATCTGGTTTGAGCACAACACAGGCGAAAGAAAAAAAACAGTGTTCTGAAGAAAGCAAGATCTTCAGGCCAAAAGGTGTGTTGCTTCACTGAATGATTCCTGTGCCTTTACTGTCTACAAGGGCTTTTTTTTTTCTTTTTTTTTGCCTGCTACATGGGCTATTTTTACAGAAAACCCAAGGGGTTATTTATTGTGGAAATAAGAGATAACAAAGCAAAGAATATCAAGGGAGTGTTCAATATAACAATCCAAAAATGAAAACAGCAGTGTCTGAATCAATAAAGAAAACCTGAGTTCTCCACCGTGCTGGGTAGGGGTTGGAAGGTCCAGTACAGAAGCAAATAAACTATCAGTTTTTATTCTGCAAGGATAGGAGTCTGAATAATCCCTTATTCCAGTTGTTTGGCAACACTGAGATTATTACAGCTGAAAGGGTGTTCTGCAAACAAAACAGGGCACATTTACAGCAAATCATGAGAAAACACAGAAAATTTGGGCTCTCTGGAGGATCTGTTGGAAGAGAACAGGGCAATCTGAGCCAGCCATAGCCCCGGGGAGAGGGGGAACCTGTGAGCTATACTGCAACAGGGATGGCCCAGGAATGGGCAGTCTCTTGCAGAGAGAGCATAAGAACATTTTCCACACATTGCCAGCCAGAGTAAGCAAAGAAGAAAGCTTTTTCTTGGCATTACAACCCAACAACAGAAGGAAAAATAGGTTTGCTCTCCTGCCTCCCACAGAGGCTGCATTTGTCCCACAGTGCCAAGCGGCACAGTGGACTCTGCACGCCTTGGCCCGTGATCCCTTTCCACCTTCGTCTGCGTTTTGTCAAGTCTTCACTGAAAATCTGACTGAAAAAATACCCAGTGAACTCCTCCAGCCTACACTGCCCCAGCCTCATCTCTTCTTCCCCAAACCACAAGGACTGCTATTATTCAAAGCCTACTCCAAGATGTCTTCAACTGGATGCCTTAAAATCAGGAGCTTCACCTTAAGAGTGCAGGATCAAGTTGGATTGCTCGGGTAAAACTGCATGTGCTTCCAACCATTTAAAAGATGATGTTTCAGTCCTAAATTATCTGTCTTGAACTCAAACACCAAGAAAAGCTCGGTGGAAATTTCTCTGGATTCAGTCCTACATTCTTTCAGCACAGCTGGATATCTGCTTTCTGACCAGGAAGTCTTTTTAGTTCTAAGAGTCTTTTAATAACTACTTGATGTAGAACTACACAGTTCTTTGTTTATTTATTAATTATGAATAATTAGAGAGGGTACTCCCAGGAGAAAGAGCTTTTTCTTTTTTTTCCCCCTCTCCAAGGTGGATGTTTTAAGAACATTCACTTTTATATAAGAGTCACTGAGTAATCCTCATTCAATCCATTCTCAGCCAAAGCTTGGGGGTGTTTTTAAATGCCTATGTATGCACGTTTAGAAGGATAACATAAAATAAAACACAAAACAAAAAAATATAGGGTTTAATAAAAGTCTGATTGGCATTTTTTTCCCTAATTCGTATACATCACTTCTGGCCTCAAGAAAACACACATGGATTTAAGAAAGCTATTATTAAAACAGAACCTTCATGTTTTTTGCTGTAGTATTGATAGAATAGTGCTAGTATTGATTTAGCTTACTTCTTTGAGTTTATGTGACAAAAGATTTACCTCCTCATCTATGCTTCCTTACAAGAAAGGAAAGAAAATAAAACCAAACAAGCCCCACAAACTCTATACAGAACTCAGACATTGCAATAAGGTGAGATTTTTTCCTATCATATGGCCAGAAGGAAAGGGAGATGAGAGAGGGAGAAAAAGGATTAAGTAGTTAAAAACCACTTCATTTACCAGGAAAATATTTTTTTTTCTGAATATTCATCAGTAACTTCACAACAGCAATAGAGTAAATTAGTAGTAAAAATATTTACAATGAAACATCCTTTTACTTTAAAATATGTGGTCAGGCAGTCCATATGAGCTGTCAGCATGTCTAATGGGATGGCACAATAGCTGATGTAATAGCAGAAGAAAAGACATCTCTTCCATTTTGAAAACCTGATTATCTGCAAGATAAATCTCTTGTTTGCAGGATTACTTAAATGATTCTTCTAACAAAGACATTCATAACATTTTGTTCAGAGTCAAAATAAAAATTACTTTTGTTTTGAAAAATCAAATGCACTTGAAACAACCCATGTTGTCACATAGTAAATTTCAGAAAATTTGTGGAGAATGCCTCATTGACTGTAAAACAAAGAGTTCAGTGTCACAAGTCAGAGACATACCACCAGCATTGTACCTTTGTCACATAATAGACTCATTTTGACTGATATTTCCATCCTGCCAATTATACAGAACCAGTTTTTTTTACAGACTTGCTCAAAATGGGGTTGTCGAAGTTGTATTTAGTAATACTTTATTTGGGGAATAGCTTAAATTACACTATTTTATGCTGCACTATATTGCAGGTGCCAGAAGTTTTTATGGCTCTAATAAGGAATTTAACAAAATTAAAGTAGAAAAAAATTAAAGGCAAAGATAAAACCTCTAGTTCTGCAAAGCTCTGAAGACTATGGGGAAAAATACATACTTTCCATGATCTTCCACTTCAGAGGAAGCTTTTAGGCAGCTGTGTGTTTGTTTTCAGAAAGATGAGGGTTTTTTTATAAATAAAGTAGGACCTGAAGCACTTACCCACTGATATCAATTATTATTTTTGTTATTTAATATTTAAATTCAGTCCGATATGTAATTGCACGCTTCACTGTATTGCTCATCTAATATCTGAAAGCCAAGTGCCTTTTATGAGCCTGTAAATGTACAAGAGAACCCAAATATATTTGTTTTTAAAGGTAAATGTGTAAACCCAAAGTCAGGGCAGAGTCCCTATCTTCAACACTTCAGAGCCTAACTGGTGATGGCCAACAGAGCTGCAAAATCCTTCAGGAGGGATTCAATTCATTTTGCTTTAATTGTCTAATTACTTAGGTGTTTAATCTCAAATAGTTATCTAGGCTCTCTTTATGGTCAATGAAGGGAGCAAGGCAGCCTTGGAAGGAGCTTGTAGGGAAAGGGAAGCTGAAAGATCAGCTGCTGTGAGTACCTGATTACATGGATGCTTGAATGATGGCTTCAGCTGAAGCTGTAACTTGTGGACAACAAGAATTCAGTGAATAAATCCTGCCCATTATGTCTCCTTTCATATCTAGACCTCTCTGATTTGCTTAAGAGAGGGTTGCCTACAGCTACTGCAGCAGGATCTGACCCAACTCTTAATGCCATGGGAGTCTTTAAGCACTGGATGAGACAGAGTGCGGTAGAGTCCATGCCTGAGTGCTTGCAGCTCCCTAATGTAAAAAGAAAATCTTAGTCATTATTCCTTATGGGAGCGATACGCAATCTCTTACAAACTGAAAATCCAATGCACATTTCTAATGCAGTCTCAAAAGCAGATCATTATGTATATCATTTGGTATAAACATAGTCGTCAAGGGAATTTGAAATAGATTTATACCAACATTTTAATAAGTTTCATAAGAAAGAGGTTCATCAAATAAAAATAATGAATAATGGAATTAAAGAACCAGTGAAAATTGCTAATGTGTTTAATCATCTCAACATCTATATTTATATATGACAAATTTGGATGATATAGTGGGTATAATTCCATTTCAAGTCTCTGAGCAGGGATTGCATTTCAAGATACACAACAAAAGCAAAACCAGAACTTGCCTAGTCTGCCAGCAGATAGAAAGCAGGACCCTGTAACCATATGCACAAGGTCACTTGAAAGCCTCTCTGACATCCAGATATTCAGTCAGTTGAACAACAAAGGTCACGTGTGAGCCAAAGCAAAAATAACAAGACCAGAGCTGTGTAGAAAAGAAAGAGAACACACAAAAAAGCTGTAACTTTTAATAAACCCTGACATGTTTCTATTACCTAAAGCCCTACCTGCATGTCCTGCCCATTAAGCTGATCACTTAGCTGTGCTCACTGGTGCCAAATCTAACAGCACACACACAAAGGACTGGGGCAATGCAGTTAACTCAATCTGTGCTGCAGCCCTGAAACCCCTGCTCAGTTGCCTTGTAGTGCTAGAGATTTCTAAGGACAAAACCAAGATTTTAATTTGTGTCTACCACATCATGACCATTCTCTTTTTTTTTTGCTTTCACTCACAGTATCTCACCTCTCCATCTTAAGCAGGACTACTGTACCTTGAAAAAAAACCAAAGATGATTCCAGGGAAAGCACACAGAAGATGCAGATGCCAGGAGCAGAACTCCTTGGCTGGGAGCGTCATTGCACATTGGCACGAGCCCTGTCTCTGGGTCCCCAAACCCATGTGACTATGTGACTCACACCACCTTCCTCCAAATCACTCCGCCAAGTGCAACTGTTGTCTTTTTTCAGACAGAAACATACATGAAGACACAGCAGCACAGCTGTTCTGCTGCAACCCTGTTTTGGCAACTGTGAACAAAAATTTCCAACAGAAAAGAATCTCCAGAAGTAAAAAGATTACATCTTTAAAGAAACATGGCCTTTCTGGGGACCTCCATTCCTTTTTTGGGTGATGCTCCTCTCCTGCCCACCAGCAGGCTGACATTTCTCCTTGCTGCCAGCAGCTCACTCTTACTTCTGGCATCAGGAAGAATGCCACTGGTTCCAGAACCTCCAACCAAACTTTTGCATGCTCTGCCTGGGTAAAAAAAAAAAAAAAAAACCAACCAACCAAAAAACCTACCTGAGGTGAGCAAAGGTAAGAAAGTCTGCAAATAGAAACCTTGAGCGGAGAACCTGGACCTGTCAAAGGCGATGAGGCTGCATGATAGCCCTATTTATAACTGGCCATATGGCAATTGATTTCCTGTTGCTCACACAGGACATCTCTGTGACTCCAGCCTCTGCGCTTCCCACTCTGCTCTTCTGCCAGGTTTATTTATATTTTTCCCCGGCTCTGAAGGCAAATCAAGTTAACTGGCTATTACACGAGATTAAGCAAAGTAACTAAAAGAATAAAGAAAAAGAGAATATAATGTTCTGATTGCTCTCTGTGGGAGCTGTGAAACAACGGGATAGTTTTTCCTGCACAAAGCAAGGAGGTGCGTTACATTTTCTGCTGTGTGCGGGGCTGAACAGCGCAGGTTTATACCTGAGTTACTACTCAAATGCTCATGCTTAGCCAAAGTTCCACATAACTTTCCATTAAAATTGACATGTCAATTTGAGACACACTTAGCAGCCCCAAAACTAAAGAATCATCTTAAATGCCTGCCAATTTTGCAACTGCATGATAAAAGAAATAACAAATTAAATTATTTTTTTATTGAACTCCGTACAATATTAGTCCATTTGGAATAGAGATAAGGAACTAAAGAGCCAAAAAGGCCTTTCCAGTCAATGATCTAAGATGAAGAGATGCCTGGGGGAAAGAGACAAATTTGGAGTGTAGGAAATGAAAAACAATTAAAAGAATTAAAATAATTGTATTTTCCATGAGGGGAAAATAGAGATATGGGATAAATTACTAAGACGGGTTTCTAGAACAAACAGTGCAGCTTTCAAAATGGTAATAATGGGGTTTCAAGTAGAGCTATGAGAAAACCTGCTTAGTGAGCAGAAGCCCAACTTAAAAAAATTTCTAATCACAAATTTGGTGAACCTAGGGAGAGGTTAATTAAGGCTAGGAGAAACAAAGAGGGTAAGGGCAAGGCCTACTGCAGCAGTTCTCTCCACCCTTTCAAATTTCCAGCAACTGGAAACAAAAGAAAGACTGCAGAGAGAGAGGTAATGACTGCAGAAGAGGGGAGAAAGCAATGTTATCGTGTTCCCTTGTCCTGCACTTAACCCATCTCCCAACAAGACTACATGATACAATCTGCACAGGGCATTTGTGGATGCAAACATTTTTATGAGCTACAATTCCTTTTGAAATGTGGTGCTGCTTTGCTAATTAGTAAGAAGTAAGATTTCCGACAGGTGAAATATATTGTTATCTTGTTAATTGAGTTGCACAGAATAGATTAGACGAAGTAGTATATTCTCTCTTCCTCTCTAGGGCTGGAGTTCAATCATTCTTTGCTTCTCTAAACACTAATAACAGGCTGAGAATCAAAGAAAAGCATCCTACGGTGTGGGGTCCTAATGCTTAAGGCTTTTCCTTCAAAACTCCAATCCATTTACCTGCAGATCAAAAGTATATGCTACTCATATCTTTTCATCGTATGCAATAAAAACCCTTAAAGAGATTTGGAGATAGAAAAAAATCCAGAGAATAATCCATCACTAACGCCAGTTGCCCTCTTCGAAAGTACTCAGTCTTGCCTGCTTTTAAAAGCAGGGGTGCTGTACTACAACACAGAGAGAAGACCTCAAGCAGGTATCAGGTACCAATTTCTCAATTCCTTCTCTACAAGGACAGTAGTTAGAATAATATTTTATGTGCAGCAATACTTGCAGAAATAGCCAAGACTCTGTCTAGGACACAAAATAACCCAAATCACCACAAGTTTGGCAAGACTAAAGTCCTTTAGTTAACAGTAGCTGTGACTGTGCTACTAAATATCAAAACACACTATCACACGTGTAGATCACATCAGTTAGTGCAAGAAGCCCAGTTTCATCACTGTACATGTTTTAGAAGGGGCTACTTTGGACTAGTGCCTGCATATGCCAGAGGAGAGGGGAGCACCACCACCACCAGCTTTTCCATCTGCATCATCCTTATTTTTCACTCTCTTATTCATATTACTGCAAATTTCTTTATCACATACAATATGAGCCCACTATTATCACAATTAAGAGAAAGATTAGAGGACTTAATTAGTTTATAGTTTGTTCACCACAGCTTCATCATTGTCAGCTTCCTGACTTCAGTTTAATTTAACCACCAGGTTATGATGGCCAGATTAGTATCCACTTCAAAAGCTGAAGCTTCAAATCAGATGACAGGCATAGCAAGGGAATCATATATCACTTATTTATACTTCAAAATGTTAAAGCCATATTTATAGTTTTGTGAGACCTGGATCGCTTTCCTCCTACTGACTTAGAAAAAACTGAGAATTAAGTGTCTTGATCCACAGCAGCAAAGCAGAAGTGGAAAACAGAAGGCTCTGCTGTCCTTTTCCAGTGTTAAGATTAATTGCATTTTCATAAAGATTTTTATGCTCCATTCACCCTATGTCCCTTTGCCTTACCTCCTCTTCCTGAGAGTTTTAATAAATGACTCATCCTTACTAATTCAGCCCTGCCAGCTCTCTTTTGGTACATAATATTTCAATACTTAATGCAGTATAAGAGAGTCTCCACTAGCCAATTTGATTAGTCATAGCCTCATCTTTGCTTACAATGCTATTTTTCTTTTTTTTAAAGTCATCTGGAATGTATTCCCTGCTCTGGTTCATGCTGTGTTGCTTTGTGTGAAGAAATCCTAAACAAGACATACTTTATTTGTGAAATGCTGGAATGGCCTACCATTAACCAAATACTGCAAGCACTGAGCTTTACACTTTATTTGAACTTTGTTAACAACTTTGAAGCCAGCTAACTCCCTGAGCCATTGCTTTCAGTCAAGTACATCTTAGAGAGTGCAGACCTGCTCCAGCTCCAACAGCACATACAGGACCACAACAAAAAAAGCTTCCCTGTCCTATAAGTCTCCAGATCCTCACTGCCATATCACCTACAAACTTAGGCCTCATGTGTTTCTTCAGATCTCCCCATTTATTTCAGAAAAAGCACTCCCCAGGATTCCCCTCCTCCCTGAGTGCTCCATAACTGTTTCAGATTACTTGTGGGGTTTTTATGATGTTTTGTTATTTTAAGAGAAGTCTCAAGTTGTTGTAGGCTTACCTGAAATTTCTGTTAACAGGTCATTACTGAAGGTGTAAATGAAGGTGAAAACACAATACTGATCCCTGCAGAATAATACCCTAAAAAACCCCAAAACCTAACAGTCCGATGATATATAAAGAAAAAGCCACGTACCATTCATCTGGTCAGTCCCTCTGTTCTGTGTTCCAAGGTTTCTGAAAAAAAAAAAAGCTGCAAAGATGGAAGGATTTCACAGGTTTATTACGCTTGTCAGATGGCCAAGTGTGACCTCCTAAAGACAGTTTCACCTGTTTTAATTGCTTGTTAGTTAAGTCAAACTGCCTTCAGCTGCAAGAAGATTTTTATTGTAATTAAGATAGGCATGGTTACTTAAAGCCAAAAAGAATTATATTATTACCCTACCACCTTATTTACTGAATATGCTATCTCCTCAGTTACAAGAGAGATTTGATAATAATTAACCTAAAAAGGCTTTTCATAGAAAAAGGCTCAGTTGTGATCTGATTAAAGTAGTCTAAAATCAAATTAAAACACCTTGTAAAGTATCAATTGACTTAGCACAGTTTTTATGTTTCTTCCTACCTTCCACTGTTTTTTGTACCCCAACATACTATGTTAAAAATTAATTTTATCTTAGTGTCCCTTCCCCCCACACCAAAAAAAAAAAAAGAGGAAATATCATTGAATAATACATTTACATACCAAAGCACTGAAAACAGCCTTTTGGACAATGTCTGTTAACTGACTATAACTTTTGTATAGCCATTATTGAGTGTAAACTACAAGTCTTTGGATATTCAATTCTAAGATGACCTTCACTCTGTATCCCACTAAAATTAAGGGGATTTTATCTGTGAGCCAGTCAGGATGAAGCTTGGCCCCAAAGAGGTAAAGAATAAGGAGTAAATCTTGACCTCACAGAGGTTAATGGCAAGGGTCTTCTCCACTTCAGTTGGTTCAGGATTTCACCCTAGGTCATATGGCAGAATTTTAGCCTCTGTTTGAGGAGAAAATGAATTAACTGTCACATGCCAGGCAGATGAACATAAAGCAAATTAATCTGTAACCAGAAAACACGCCACAGGGAGCATCACCATCACACACAGCTCCATACATCACAAGACCTTCTGTTCAACATGAAAGCTACGAAGGTGCCTCTTTCTCTCTCTAGTTCCAGCATCTAGAAACCAACTTTGAACCAGCTTCAGGAGGTATCTCTGCTGCCAACTTCTTTTCCGTGAAGGAAGTCCAACTGCAAGATCTCCCTGATTCTTGATTAATTAGCAGGTTATTCTGCAAACTCACAATATGTATTACATACAGAAGTGGACTCTGGCATGGGTCCAACCCGAAGTGTAAGAAACCAAGTGAAAAATTCTCACCAGCAATAAAAACAATTAGGCTAATGGAGCTTTTCTAAAAAGAGAAACATTTCATTTTTACTTCACTTTTTTTTTTCAAAACAGATGGATATTTTGAATGTGAATAAATACTAGAATGGGTTGAAAAATGAGTGTATCTTACTAAGAAACTTTAAAAAAAAGTTTTGCACTATTCAGACTTTGAAGAATTAAGTTCAAAATTTGTCAATCAACCTTGGATGACATTGAAAAGTGGTTTTAAAGAGCTAACTCGCATTTCTCTGAATAGTCTGCCCTGGAATACTATAAATCAGAAACTGTTTCCAATACTGTTAAGAAAGATGAAAATAACAGTAAAGCTGTATTCCACTCTGGTGAGGCAATAAACTTCTAAGAGTAGGGTGAATGCCACAGAATTAACTCTTATTTATGGGCCCTCTAGAAGTGAAAACTAGAGTTGGAAAACTGGCCATAACATATCAGTGAAATCTATTAATCAGCAGCATGTGGCAAGGCTGGGGAGCAGGCAGTGCTCTGCAAGGCTTCATTTTGCTTAGTTTTCACATGTCTTTTTACTCTTTCCTTCCCATGTGCATCAAAACATGTCTACACTAAGCCTCATTTAAATAGATCAAATTCTGTTTTCTCTCTGTTGGCCTTAACATTCCTTCAAACCAGGAAAAATAAATGTCGAACTGGGGACATTATTATGACAACTCCCACACTCCATTAAATTCTCTCAGGAAAATATGAAGTGTGACAAGACAAACGGACTGAAGAAAATGGTCTAAAATCAGACAGTGACTAAGAGGAACGGGCCCGGCAAACAGGCAGCCTGGGAGGGCCTTCAGCACTTACGGGACAGCCCAGTCCACGCAGGACCAGGGGAAGGTGTGCACTTACACTGCTGATCCACCAGGTGTTTCAGCTCCCTAACCACTGCACAGGCAGGGAGAGGGAAAGGCTAGAAGAGGTTCTGTTCAGCAGAAACCTGCCTTGCTGACGCCATGGCCTGTGCTGTTTGGCAGTGGTGGCAAAGCTGGGAGCAGGATGCAAACAGGACCCAGCTCCACCCCTGTCTGAGACCTCCCCGACTCTGGAGGATCCTGCACCAAGCAGCTGTAAACAGACACCATCTCCTTTGCACCTCACAGGCATCACAAAGGGGATCAAAAGTAGGGCAGGAAATCTGGCTGTGGGGCTCTTGTTCACGCTTAGTATGCCTTTTTCTTTCTGTCTTTTTTTTTTTTTTTTTTTTTTTTTACAATGAAAGGATTTTTAGGATTGGAGACACATCCAAATAGTGTCAAAAAAGGAAAGGTTTTGATTAGAGTTAGTTATCTGGCACTATCTATTTAGAAATGTCTGAACAAAAAACTCCAGTGTCAGATGTTCCAGTTCTGGCAGAGAAAAGAAATACGATTAGATCTGGCTGCCCAGATGTCCCAATGTTGAGAATAATATTTTTAAGCACGAACTCATGTACTGCTTCTGTCATGTACTTCAATAGACCTATTTTGTTCTCATGGGCTATAAATTGTAGTAAAATTGAACCAGATTAATGGTTATAAGTGATCTTTCTTCTGTCATACATTATTTCAATAGAAAACGAGGGTCTTTTTGAGTACGGACCCAAGTTCCTCTTCCCTTGGTAACCTGAAGGCCCTTGTCATTGTACCCTAGCTGAACTATCCAGAAATAAGGACTATTCGTTGCTATTTTTTCCACGTATCCCACTGTTAATGGTATTTGCTACTAATGGTGGCACATTTCCCACTGCCAATGGTGTTTCCTACTTATATTTATATAAACATACTTTATACATAAATATACAAACCTATACATTTCTTCACACTGTCATTTTCATTTATTTTCACCTGCTTTCATTCGTTTTCATTTCTAGGACCACTGAGATGGCAACAGCTCCTATTGTGTAGTTTTGGCTCATTTTCCACTATTTTTGTGCTGGTTATTTGTTTCAGGCAAAGCTCTATGCACTGATTATATTGGTGTTGCTGCGTTTATGAAGTTCTCACTTTTATTTACCAATGAAAATGCTTGACCATCAGTGCCAAAGTACATAATTTCTCTTTTTCTGATTTAAAAAAGAGAGTTTTATTTGAAAAAGCGCTTTAGTATATCTTGTTTTCCGAATGGTTATCTACAGTTTTTATTCATTAAAAGCAGAGACATGGAACTGGGACCTCTCATTTTTTGCCAAAATCTTGTGATATCTGCACCTATTTAGAGTTTCATCTTTATGCGCGCATCAGAAGTGGGCACCACAAATACGGTTTTGACCATAGATGAGTGAAACTGTCCAGTAAAAAGTTTCAGCCAGATTACTTTTGCCTGAAATGAATGCACAAAAGGCTGCTTTTGCTTTCTCTTTAAAATTGTTCACAGGGGTCTCTTTATTTGCACAGAGATTTATATAATTGCATCTACTCACATGATTTCAAACACTACGTGTATTAAAAAAAAAAGAAATATTTTAATATTTTATTTTTTTCTTAATGTCTAGCAAGAAAGTTCAATTACAGTCTCTCTACTTATAAAAAATCATACAAAGGCTTCAAGTCTCAGCATGTTCCGGCAGTAAAGTGCAAACAATCTTGTGGTTACAAAGGCTACTTTGCTGAACCTCATTCCTTCTTCTTTCTCTCCCACCAGCTGAATAAATGAGAGACATATTTAGCAGCTTCACTAGAAACTATTTTCTCATGCTCCCACTAACAAATCAGGGCAAGAAATGACAGTAAGTCACGAGATGGGAGCAAAGGATGCAGAGAAAGGAGTAAAGTAGAATTGATAAGGCAGGACGAGATAAATAGAGGGAACAAACCAAGCCCAAACCCCAAATTTAGACAGCAGATGAAAACTGAGCAGCGTATATGGAGCAAACAAGGCACTGGAGCATGAAAATGTTAATGCATTACAATCCCTTGAAGTCAGATTGTTTTCATTCATAATCATATTAGAGGAATAGAAAGTAGTGGTAATAATATATTTTCTTTTTAATCAGCTTTTTTTCTATTATTCTAGATTGTTTATCCAGAACATGGTAACACTATAGACAGAAAAAAGAAAGCCACAGTACTCTAACCCAGGCATTGAATTGATTAGGAAAAATTGCTTGTAATGAAGAAAAGTTACTGGAATCTCACAGTAGAGCACAGTATTTCTTCTTATGTTTTGGTTCAGGTACACATCTAAGAAAGATAAAATCTTTGCAGACCACCTGGCAGATGCACTCTGTGCCAGTGGCACCTTGCAGCTCCCGGAGGGTGATTGAGGTCTCCTCGTCCAGCAAAGCTCTTACCAAGTCCTGTGGCAACTCCTTCGAGGACTGCCGTTTCTGGAAGTCATTGGTTAACTTCCTATCAAACAGCTTTACACATTTGCAAGAATACAAAGTTAGTCAAAACTAACATCACCCCATGACAGCCCCCAGCAACTGGCCTCCAGATGGATGCTGCTGTTTGCTGTGTGGCCCAAGGAGCCTCCCCAGCCCCTCCCCAGCAGCAGATTGCTTTCTGGTACTTGTTCTTTCTGGTGGCAAGGAACAAAATGACATCCAACACGTTTTGAATTAAAATGACTATAGATTTTCCTCAAAATAGTGCATTTATATAGAGGTCTCATCCAAAAATGATACAATTCAGGTTTGATTTCTATGACCTTTACCACAGGCGACAAACTTCAGACAGAAGGTAGAGTGAGGTAGACTGTCCTAATTGCTCCACACACCCACAATTAATCTATAGCCTCACTACCAGGTTTTAATTTGCAGCAGAAGCTGCCTCACCACATCAAAGATAGTGAATCACCTCTCCACTAATCAAAATTTGAAGAGCTGCTACCAGTAGTAATTAGAAAGCTAAGGCAAATCATCGTGCAATTCAGCATTAACTAAACCATATTATAACAGGGTTCATGTAGCTCAGAGTGCACCAGGAATTTAGCCAGAATAGGCATCACAGGTTTTATGTACTTTTCCAGAAATCTTTTGCTCCATGTGATTAAAGCCCTCAGTTCCTCAGTAACCACAAAATTCAACCCCCTTTCATTGTTATAAGGAACACTGAATGTTCATAGTTTGGATGTTTCCCTCTTTTAATTACAATTAAGAAAAAGGAACTTGGTCCAGCTTTGTGCACATCAGCAATTACAGAGGTACTTAAAGATGAGGTGATATAACAGACAGTATGTACAGATGCTATAAATCAGTGTCAGTCCCTCTATTACAGTCAGTTTGGAATTAAGGAAACTACTTAAAAGCAGATGTATAAGTACTGCTTTTCAGTGAAGCTTTCCACTCTCTAGCATTTAAACAAGGTCCCATTTTAATTTTGGCCTGTCTGTAGCTGGAAAAAACAGTGGTAAACTGGGGTAAAGCAGTTTTTCATATTCTTGTGAAATAGGCTTGGGTAAAAGAAAGACCAAATGCTCAGCTTCAATAAACTGACCAAAGTTCATCATGGACACAGCACCTTAAAATCTGGCTCTGGGCATGGATAAGGCTAAGATTAAAATACTATCAAGCATATAAAAAGAGGTAAAAAAAATCTGTGGTGAAAAAAACCAGCATACTAAAAAGAAAGAAGTCAACGTGATAAAATGAGCACTTATTTGATACTTGTTTGCAATCAAAAATAAGCATATAATTTGGCAAAAAACAATATTGTAACTCTGTCTACTCATGACCAAGCCTGAGGCAATAGGAGAATGTGCAAGACAAGAGCAAGACAACGGGATGGTTTTATATAGGAATACTCGTTCCTTCAGGTATCCATAAGAAACTACTCCACAAATGACGTAGAGGCAACTGGGGTAAGGGACTCATCTGAGACAAAAGTTGAAAGCAAACCCCACAGGATCTCTGCTTGGGGCACTTTCATGTGGACTCAGTCCTGTTGGTGCTGCTGCGTGGCATCCTGGTTAGCTGAACAATCAGAGTACACCACAAATAACTTGCTAAGTGAAGGCAAAAGAGTTGTATGATTAACACATCTTCAGGAGACCACAACAGCCATATTTCAGACCCACGTTAAGCTCATTTTGGTCCTAAGACTACTTGAATAATGCCTTGACCAAGTCTGTCAAGCATGTAGCTATAACCGCAGCTCTGTGAATGAAAAATGTTCAGCTACATGTACCCATGTTCCACACATGGAACACATTTTACCAACCCCTCCTCTCTTGGTACTTCCTGTGGCTTAAAAGATGGTATGGATTGGGGCTACCTGGGCATCTGGGAATGGCAATGGTGCTAAAAGCAAGCTTCGCAACAACAGGATAAAGAGGGATAAGATGTAATGAAATATAAGGTTGTAAGTCAACCTACACATCATGGTTTGTTTCCTAAGGAAAGAAGAAAACAATTACAGTGCTCAGCTTCAAATCAAAATATTTTATTGGCATGTCACAGAGTACAAACACTGTCAATGTGTAAAAAAAACAGAAACCTTGGGTAACTGTCAGCTATAGATACAACACATCGTGCATCTGCCCAAGATAACTCTTCACAGTGTGTTTGGGGGTTTATCCCCTGTGTCCATTTGTCATTATTGTCCATTTCTAAGCTGGTGGCAGGTTGTTACATAGCATGATGCTATCCCTGCCGTTTCTTTCCTTTCTCCTAGGGTATGCACAGTTTTTCCTCATCGTTTTTTAATGGAAAGTCTTTTATCATTTCTGGTAATGTAAGCAAATATCTTTCTAACACTGTCTTGTACTATTCATACTGGAACAGAAAGTGCCTTCTATCCAGTTTTGTCTTTTCTACCTCTCTCCCTCCAGTTCTCCTCTACAGAAAATTAGTCTAGAATTAATTAGGATCTACCTTAGTCTTGCTATTCTGATGTAATCAACAGTCATTCATAATCTTGATATTTCTTTAAATTGTCTCTGATCTGTACTCCCAGGTCCCCTGCACACTGTCCAAAGTGGTTAGATATGATAGTGAAGACTGATTTTTAAGACTTGGCAGAAAGGTTCTGTTGGATTATTTGTTAGAAGCTTATGTCATTTTTGTCCATTAATTATACGAATACTGACTTGAGCTGGAAGTTCAAGTGTCATAAGCAGCACTAGGATTAGGATCCTAACCCAGCAGTTATCTTTTTCTTGTCAGCAAGATTATATAACACTCGACTTCCCTACACAGCACTCAGCTTCTTCCCTACATCCATCACAAAAGTGAATCAATGGTACCCCTGGTATGAACCAGTGGTATCCATGCCCAGAGCTAGGTATTTTTGATGCCTAGCTAGTAAGGATACCAGAGTGACCACAGAAAAGCAAATGGTACAGTATGTTTACATTTTTGTCCTGCTCATGGTTCACGGAGCTCTGTTTCACAAACTTCTGGAAGTTCCCTGGGAGACCAGAAACCAATCCCAGGCAAGACACAATATAAACATGGAGGCATGTAATTCTCAGCTCTGCTAGATTATCTGCCTCCAGAGAGAGGTACAGAGAAACACATAAACATGTTACCCGTGACTTTCAAAAGTGACTGCCTGGTTGATACCTATATTTCTGAGTGTCAAAAGGATTCTTGTTTTCTGGGAACAGCTGAGAGCTTTTTTTTCTACAGTGTGCAATTGCAGTGGGCAGGGAGCTCTCATCCCCTTCTCCTGTGAGTTCCTCTGATAAAAAGTGACTCTGAATTTTGTGTTCTTTCAGGCCTGAGGTGATGATGAAAGGATGCACATGTTAAAAATTAAAAAATAATGTAAACCATTACAAAGCTACACTTTAATCTGCTAAACAAAGAATACTTTTAATTGTCATTCAAAGTAGAAGAGAGAAAAACTAAAGAAAGGGCTTAAATATAAAGAAACTTTAGTGTGTGGATCAACATTTTTTACATAAGTAGGTTTTT
Source organism: Pseudotriccus pelzelni (assembly GCA_035584735.1). NCBI lineage: Eukaryota > Metazoa > Chordata > Aves > Passeriformes > Tyrannidae > Pseudotriccus > Pseudotriccus pelzelni. Next base: position 13,407,894 of record JAWMRA010000009.1, on the reverse strand, counting down.
CAAAATAAGTCATCATCCACTATAACTATACAGAAGAGCTAACCCTCGTTTCACAAGACCCCACATGTTTTTTGTATTCTTTTTTGTGTATGTTTTATTTCTTGCATCGATGAGTCATAAGATGCAAGGAATTAATTTGAAGCTTGAAAGCTAAAAGGAAGAGAAGTTGATACGTGTGGTACTGTGGACTCAGATTCTTGTATCTAACTACATAACATATTTTCTTTCCACAGGAGGTAGTTATGACAAATTAGAAGTCTGAAAATTTTCTGATGGTGTAAAGGCTCCAGCTGTCACTAGGGAGATAGTGATCAGATTTCATAGCTGCATGGTCCCATGGCACCACTAAGAGTTCCATATGGTCATCCAAATGTTTCAGCTAAACCACAAAAAAAATTCCACCATGGCTTTTGCTTTTAGAAAAATAAAACTCTTCTTGTAGGAATTTTTCATAATGTGCCACCAATAAATAAAACTTTCTGGATCTGGTTGTCTGAATAGAAAATTATTGTTAGAGCCATTTTCTTTGTTTCAGGTTCAAGTGGATAGAAATAGCAGCAGTACAGCACACATGCCTGACCTCTAACTTTTTAATCTAGCACAACTTACATAACATGAAGTAGGCTGGTAAGTGGACATGCAATGAATAATTAAGGTGTGTATATGTACATGGTGATAAACAGTAATTTCTTCAAACCACTTCTCTTTTGGTATAAAACCACCTCTGTTAAATTGTTAATGCTATTACTGTGGACAGAGACTCTTTCATTCGTGTCAAAGATGTCAGCATAAGCCTCACACAATAACAAATGACAAATGCATAATTTATTGATTCTTAAATGGCTATGTCCTTGGATGTATTTCTTATAACTAATTTGCTTGGAGACACATCTGGCTCCTGAAGATAGCATCTGTTTTAAAGAAGGTCAGTGCTATATTTTAAAGGCAGAAGAACATAATCTTTTATCTGTTGTGCTGTTCTTCTCTTTTAGCCTACAAATTCAGCTCTCATTCATTTCTATCTACAGGTTTTATATCAAATAAAAATCTGTTGTTCAGTTTTGAAACAGTGATAAACATGTAACAGACACTGTGAGAATGCAAGGAGAGAATGTATAGGTTTCAAGCAACTGTGTACTGTATGAAGTGACTTAAAAGAGAAATTAAATTCTATTGTGTTAATATTGCTTGGCATTAATACTTCTTTTCTACAACGGTTACTCAATCTATTTATTTCAATAAATAATGCTTGCTTGTCCAGACTTTGTTTTATTTAGATGTACTTCTCCTGAATGTGAGTCTAAGATCTTCTTGCATAAAATCTGCAAACACTGAATGCTGCAATGTTTATTCTGCTATTGGGCCATGAACCATGACTTATTCCCCAATTATTCTTGTACATACAAAGCCTGATCCTGCACATCTTTGTTTTTTCTGCAGGATATTTATGCATATATATACTACATGTGACTTCAATCAATGTATCTTAGTCATTTCATTAAGTTTCCACTGAATTTTAACAATATTTAATTTTACCCATCTCCTGTCTGGAACATTAAAATATAAACAAATGCTTAAAATCAGCTTGAAGTTTACATTTAAATAGGCAGACACAAGTACAAACGATTCAGAAATGGCCATTTTAACCCTGTGATGAACAGCTAGGCACCTTTTGCTTTTATATTTCACCTTGCACCATACACAAAATGTTTAATTATTTGAGGATTAATGGAGGTAGTTTATAATTAAGCTGAAGTATGAACTGATGTCATCATCTCAGTATGATGATATACATTTTTATGCCAAAGCACCTGTTGTTTTGGAAGGAAGCAGCTGATATCATTATCTACCCAGCCAGATAGCCTAGTTTCCTGCTGCTTAAAAAATTATCCTAAGGGTTACCTAAGTTGGGGTAATACAGCATTTACTTTTTCATGCCCAGGATAGGAGAGAATGCATAAAATTACTTTATTCTCAAAGGTAGAGGGGGAATTAGGGGGGGTGGCGAGGGAGAGCCATAAAGCTAAAACAGTTAATGTTTATTTGTGTAGAATACAAACCTTGCCATTTTTGTTTCATGCATAAATATACATGCAAAAAGATATATAACAGATATATAAGTAAATAGATAATTGGAAGAGAGTCCTTTAAATAGCACAAAGGATAAGATCCTCTGCTTTGCTGTGGATATTTTCCACCATATGATTGTCTCTGACCACTGTATAGCAAAGGTTAACACCAGCTGGGGATTTCTCCTGTGTGCAGGTAGTCAGCTGCCACCTTGTCCTTTGTCCCTGATGTTATGAGGAAAAGAGGTTGCCAGGCCAATTTGGGAAGGAGGAGGCTGTTGAGAGAGGTACTGTGTTATGCTGGGTACTTTACAGCCATGAGGTCATTGCAGCATCTCCTGCCAATACTGAAAATTAAAGCCACACGTATGAAGATTAGAGAGCACTGAATCCTGGATGCACAACCAGCCTTGGGAAACCCATGCCTCCATCCGTCCGAGCAGCATTCTGACAGAACATGGAAGCAAGCCCAGAGTGTTTTTAGCGTGCCTCCAACTATCAGGCTTTCCTCTGAACTGTGGCATTATGCCAGAGCTGTTCATTTGGGTTGTTGTCAACCTGCACTACTATAAGGAATGCTGAGATGCAATACCAACAAACAATCTCTTGGGAATTTCTGGCTCTCTCCTGATGAGACTTTTTGCCTTTCTCAGTCATATGATGCAACATTTACCAAATTTGCCTTTAGAAATAGTCTCTCGTGTGTATTCTGAGGAGGTGTAATATCATATATTTGGTAGGATCAGTTATGTACATATACACAGTATTTGGAAACACATAATAACATGATTCTTTGTTTTGCTTCCTTCCATCCTTTTTCATATTTTTTTTCTTTTTTTCTTTTTTCTTTTTTTTTTTCTTGTGAATTACCTTTTTTCCCAGTCAGCTCTCAAACACTTGCATTGAACAGAATGTCTCTGCTCTGCTTTAAGGTTCTTTGCAAGAGTATTCCTACAGCTGCACTTTCCATAGGTTTGATACCATTTTAAAAGAAACAGTAGTAGGAGGTAAATTTCCCATCCCTCTTCACCTTCCCAAATCTCCTGTTGCTTGGCAGATCGTACCACTTAATGTGAATAAAGGAACTTTTGACAGAGCAAGAAGTTGTGATGGAAAAAACCCTGAGGCCTTTATTCCCATATTGTGCATCCAGTTTTCCTTGAGACGTGTTTTCTGTTGGTTCTTACACAGCCATTTCAGAGAAATACTATTTCTTCAGTGTAGTTATTTGGTTTTGCTGGGAAAGCGAGATATCAGGTCTCTCCACTGTGTTTCTTCTTTCTCTGTTCTAAAGTTCTCTTATTTTCATGAACATTTCTGGATCTTCCTTCCTCTCTTCTGATCTGTGATTATGGCCATAATTGTGCTATGCATATTGATAATAATACTGAGAAAATACTTAAGTGATCCTCAACAGATAGCAATATAGATATACTTACTCATTTTACTTCATAACACCTAACTGGAGTTAATATGTATTTCTTAGCACTAACAAGCATTATGAAATTAGCACTAGTTTGAGGTTTATATTGGTATTATGAACTGGTTTATATGCAATAGATTAATGAATGTTTTTAAGGTGTTCTTATTGAGCTTTCCATCAGATGTGAAATGCGGTGCAGAAGCTTCCTGTCAGAGGAATACCTATTGTGGTGTTTTATAATAAGGGTATGCTAGAGATCAAATTAGTATCCTAATGGGCTGGAGTTCAGCCTCGTGATCATCGTGATGGTGTGCACATTAACCGTGTACATGTGCGGAGGAGAGAGACACTTGTCTAGATATTTATGGATATTGAAAACTACAGCCATCAGTGTTGAATGAAGCTAAGCTTTATACTAATATTCTTCCTCCTCTCCCTTTCATATCATAAAACTGCCCTGCAAAATAGGTTTTCAGCAAGTTATTTAATAATACAGAAACCTATACTGCCACTCTGAGTGTACAGTAATTGCCTGTGGGTATGCTGTATGTTTACAGGTGGTGCATTCTAAGCCTTGAATGCTATTTCTCTATTTGCTAGACTTCAAAGACAGTATTGCTTGCTATTTTTGATGATACCCAGCACTGGTATCTGACCAGCATAATGAAGTGCTGACAAAAGGTAACAAAATAAACTTATTTTCTTTATTCCTTTTCTTCACAAACTGTAACACACAGTTTCTCTAGAATTAGTTAGGATAAATAGAAGAGTGAGAATTGGAAAGTTTACATACATTTATAGAAATGAAAAACCTGTCCTAAAATAGTTCATCACCAACAACAATGTATATATTTTTAAGTTAATGAAATATTGAAAACTGCCCTGCACTTCCAAGAATAATAAAACTAGCAATCCAAAAGACAATAGCCATTAATTACAAATTTGTATTCAATTATTTCAATCTACACATTTCATTTCCCTTGAAATTTCTTTGCTGAAAATGCGTTTCATTTTTTAAAGAATGAACTTTAAAAGTAAAGACAGAACAAAAATTGAACCTTCATATGAGCTAAAGGGAGAAAACTACAGTTCTACTTCTAAAACGGTTATGTACATTTTGATCTTGGAATTATATGCATATTTCTTTTGCAAATTTGGCTTCCACCATTGAGACCTTTTCATTCCAGGATCATTAACTGCATCAAAAATCATTACTCAAGATATATCATGGTCTTGAACATTTTCTAAAGATTGGCTCTGACACAGCAGTTTCAGCAATATTTTGTGTGTACTAATCTATAGTTCATAATCTCCAGACTGATTTTCCAAAGTCTCACTCAAAAAAATGTGACAAGCAATAATCCAGGTCTTTAATGTTTCCCAACTGTTTGCTTCTGTTAATCCTCAATTCACCTAATTAACAGAAGTTTTGTCCAAAATCTGCTGAAGAAACTCCTCAATTTAACACAAAACTGAGCAACCTCAGAGCAGTAACAGCCTTATACAAAAATCTGTCCTAACCAACTTCTTTGAATTTGCTGTCCTCAAAATTATTTTCCTTCCATATGCTAAAATGAGACTGTAGAATAACAAAAATCTGGCCATTGACTTCTACTTCATTCTGGTCCATCACCAGGAGCCGAAGAAACTGGACCAGCTGCATCAACACAAAAGCATCCAATATAACGCTGGATCAAGTACAGCAATTGCCCTTTTGTTTTCTCTTTTGAGGATGTTTGTTTTGTATTTTACTTTTTGAAGACAAAAAGATACTTTTTGGATCTCTGGGAATGCCTGTACAAACATGCAATTCTGTCTGTACAAACATTTCTCTTCTCCTGAACTAAAAATAAAATTATTTTACATAAGAGCTTGGGAAAAATGTGAACCAAAGTGAATCATGTGCCATATTCCTCTTTGGAATATTAAAGCTAAATTCCCTGCTGGCATAAACTGACGTAGGAGTTCAACGGAGCTATTCTATCCCATACTAGCAGGGAATTATGGAGCAGGGAATTATGGAGCAGGGAATTATGGTGCAGCTTTGTTACATCAGTTGGACTGATGTGTACTGGATAATTAAGACTAGCATTAATTAAGCTATGGGTTGTGTAAAATCTGATTCCTCTGAATACATTGGTTGAATACACACGATCAGAGTTTAATTTTATATTTTGTATTATAATATTCTGGAGAGGCAAATAATACCTTCATTCTTTGCAGTAATGAAAAAGGATCTTTTTTATGGGGTGACAGCAACGGCAAAGATGACTTCTATGTGTTTAACCTTTGTGCATCTCAAACCCTGTATATCAGAGATATCAGAGAGTATTCACACTTAGCTAACTCAGTGTAATACTTTACTGATATGAAAGTTCCAGTTTCCAGCTCCAGCTGAAGATATTTAATAATATCCCAAATACTAAATCACTAAATATAAAGTAAACCAGTAACTTTCTAGTCAGTTCTCATCAATTTCACATACACCTTTCCTATTGCACAACCAGGAAGTTGGCCCTCTTCCCCGCTATGAAAGGGATAAAAAAGAAGTCTTGGAGAACAGAACCTGAGCTTGATAGGTATACTCACTGTTATAGATAGAAAGATAGGTAGGCATCTGCAGGGAAAGGAACTACTTTTAGAGGAACAGCTCCTACCAGCAGCCAGTTGGATTTTCACTGAGGTCCTGACAGGAAAAACAGCAGATGGAAAAAATCACTCAGTGTTGTCTTTGAGAAAATGTGTGTATGCGCTATCTTCTCACTTTTCCACAAAAACCCTTCCAAATATTTTAAGCCACCACAGAAAGGGTTGGCTGGACAAGTATCTTCCACCACCAACATATCTGCTCCAGAGTGGGCTTCCAGAATAAGCCATTGCGCATCTGGATGGAATATGAGCCAATTAGAAGTTATTAGCAGTAATGATTATCCTGTAGCTCTAGGCATCAATATTACAATCATGCAGCCCTGCACTTCAGTCTGGAATCTGCTCTCCAGGCTGTCCTGAATAAAGAAGAATAACTTCCCTACTCCCTCCAGGTCTTCATCTATTGCTAAGACTCTGCTTCTGGGTTGCTCTTCCCGTTACATGTAAGTAATATAACTTTTAGAATACAAGTGCTCCTTGCCATCCCCTCTGGTTCACAGCAGTCATCAAAACTGAGGTCAGCAGTGCAAGTAGTGAAGAATGATCCCATGTTGGCTGTCCAGATTCAGCTGTGTTTACTGTTCCTGGATCCTGACATCTTTTCAGGTTTCTTTTAGGGAAGAGGGGTGAGAAGTATTAATAAAAGGTTGATCCATGGGCAAGTGAGGCAGGGGTGAGCTCACAAAAGCTAGTGAGTGCTCACAGATGGGAACAGGGTGGCCTGGTAGGAGCCAACAGGCAGATGAGGGACTGGGATCCCATACAGATCCACACCAAGAGACCTTAGGAAGGAATCTGATACACAGGCAGACCACAGAGAAGATGCTATTTCTCCAGGGTCCAGAGGGGACTGTGACATGTTTATTTTATCTCCTGAAGCCACTGAGAATTTTTTGAGTAAAAAGTAAGTTAGAGAAAAGGATCCAACCTGCAAAGACATTGCGGGCAGGGCAAACAACTGTTTTTCACATTGTTATTTTAACTTCAGTTAGCTGATCTGAATTCCTCTGGTTTAGAAGTTCCTTTTCCCTATTCTGTGTTCAAAAAAATTCATCATTACAGGCTGAAAACCCTTTTGGTTTCTCACTGCAAAGAAATATACAATCAGCCTTATTTCACAGCTACACCCAGTTGCCATAACTACTTATCCCCGTAAACACATAGGGAGAAAATAAAAATGAGATTTCTCCTCCTGTCTTCAGCTTTCCCTATTGTACAGACCTGAATCCTTCACTCTCCTGATTGATAACTGTGCCTTTCCATGGCTATTTGAGATAATCATGTGGAAAATCAGTGCAAATGATGCATGTTTAATTGGGGCACTACCAGAAATCCTGCATATCTGTCGACCTCTCTGGGAGAAATCTGAATCCACTTTGAAAGTCAACCAACAATTTCTGGCAGAGTTGAAGACACTCAAATCTGTGACAGTGAATAAGTAGCATACTCAATGGCCAGAGAAAATGTGAGCCAATTCAAATTGCTTCAGATAGAGCAAATAAAATATTAAGTTACATTTAGTTCAGGTTTTGATTAGTAAAAATCATTCTTTCTTGTAAATAGATTTGCAAGGATCATGTAATAATCATAGCCTAAATCCCCAGCTGGCATAGGTTTTCTTCATTCTGCTGCTCAGTGAGAAACTGGCTCCACAAACTCTTTGTTTGTGTCCTTTGTGAATACCACCATCACGAGCACAAGCCAGGACTTTACGCTTTCTTGGTTTTAAACTTTGAGCCAGAGTCAGAGGAGAGTGAAAAAAAGAAAGCTCCAGAGAAAACTTTACTGAGCAATGTGTATCTGCTCAGGTAGGAGAAAACTTCGCAGCTATTTGCAAAGGTAATTAACTGTAGAGTGAGCTCTTTCAAACAATCACGTTGTTCCACATACGAGTAAAATATTGGACAAAGTAAATATTATATAATATGATCTCAAACAATATTTTATGCTATGGTCATGGCCTGTCAGTGCTTCAGCAAAAAAGTCATAGTGATACCTTTTATGCTACAAAAGCTTTCAGAAGCTACACCAACAAGACGTTTGCTATGTCCCCACCTGAGTGTATTTCATCTTTGAAACATTTGTGTGCCCATTAAAAATACATTTCTAGACTACTTGTGGCAACAGGTAAAGACTCGGCAGCCAGGAGAAGCTGCCTGTTTGCTGAGCCTGTCAGAACACTTTTGTGTCAATAGAAAAAATATATGTGCAGAGCTCTAATGGGGATCCCTCTATTGTAGTACCTTGTCATTTTGAGAGCATCTTGCCCTCCATGCCCCGTGAGCATTTTTTTACAGTCAAAATCAACATGCCTGAGTTCTTGTTTCCAACTTTCAGTAAGGTTTATTATTGTTTGTCAGCAACTCAGCTCTGCTGGAAAAACCTCCTTCGGTGAATAATGAAGCCATTCCCACAGTGACTGCTGGGTTCCAAAATTTTCAGTACTCTACCTATGGCTATTTAGCTGTACATGAGAAGCGCAGAAAACCTTACTTTTCATGGTCCATAAATAAACACCCAATCCAACACTTCAGCACATTTCTAATTGTAATGCAGTGTATAATGTTTCAGTGCACAATACAGATGTTTTCAGTTATTATATGAAGAGGAGACAATGATGGTTAAGTATGTGTTTGCATTATAGTCACGGCATGAAATCATTATGTTCAACTTTCCTGATCATTTTCTTCATAGAAAAAATAAAATCCTATTCAGTCATGATTCTTTCCCCCATGGAACAAGTTGCAGAAAAGTCAAAGACATCCATTTATAGCCCTCTTACTTATGGCAAAATAAAGGGTAAAAGCTCTGTTTAAACACTGGACTCTTTCTGTCCTCTTTCCCTGTTGTTAATCATATACCACCACTTAGCTGAAACGAGCCCAGGGGGTACAAGGATATAAGCAAGAGCAGAGTTGTCCTGTGGGATTTTTATCCTCTGTGATAACAACCCAATAAGCCATCTCCCTTGGTCTATCCCTGCTGGGAGTTTGAGGTGACTGTCCTCAATGGAACACCAAAGAGTTCTCTCACTAACACCAGGGTACCACCAAGTCTATTTCTTTGATATTGGCTCTCATTAGCTTTTCTCTGCCTTCAGTCATCTCTCTCTTTCTCCCTCATCTTCCTGTCCATCCATCTTGATAGTCTTCTGTGAAGTTAAAACACTAGGTAACAAACCTTTCTGCTGTCATTCCTTTTCCTGTTCCAGAGCTATCTCCCTCCAAATCTGCCTAGTTCCAGTAAAGTATTACTTGCTGAGAATAACTAATTAGTTCACTTTTTAAAAAGGCCTGACTTCACAAACAGATATTTTTGTGAGTTCTATTTGTGTAGGCACAAATAACTATTTTGGTTATGTGAACAAGTCACATAGATACACATGGGCAGTAAATATCTGGGCAACTCCACAACCACAACTTGAGACCATTTTAGCTTTAGAAAAATAAAACCTTAAATGGCAAAAAAGTGTTATATTCCTAGATTGGAAGGGATGGGTTTGTCTCTTCAAGAAGACTTATGGTTTGAGATCATTTTTGATGTACAAATGCAGAAGTAACACAAGAAAGAGTGCTGACACTATTTACCAAAGTACAGAAATCAAAACAGAATAATTAGAAGTGATCCAAAGCCATCATTTCAGCAAGTCATACAAATAAATGATGCAAACTTTAAATCTTGTTACACCTTTCTTTTCTTAAAGTACAGAACTGACCCGAGATGCCAAACCAGACTAAAGGAGAGAAAACAGTCTCATGGTATAGCAAAAGTTTGATTTTAAGTCCAGCAAACCTGAAAAGTCTTCAACCAGGTACAGAATAAAAGAGAGCAGGCTGTAATGACATTGCATGCATTAAATGAAATATTTCAAAAGAAAATGTAAGGCCAAAGGATTCAGATACGCAGACTTGAAAGAAAACTTTTACTTTCAGATCAGTGCTGCTGATGAAAAAGTAATCAAAACCTCAGATTTCATAATTAATCACATTTAAGATCCAGTGAATCTTCATATTCCATTGATAAAATGATTTTACTTCAAGGATGAATTGGGCCTTGATTGACACTCATATTTATAGATGGGGTTTAAATCCATATGCCAGAAAAACTCTGGAAAAAGATGTTACAGCAGTTGAATGACATGACTTAAGATTGCAGTTAAATGTACTGGTGGCACAAAGGATTCAAGCTGATTGTAAACTCAGATTTCTGATTATAAATTACTTACAAAATTAATTTTTTTTAAATTGAGTTTATTTGTAATTATTGAACAATCTAATTACAGAAATTTATTTTGGTCTATTGAACATCATAAGTTATGTTTCTCACACCTCTGTACAGTGCATTACTACAATTGATGATTGACCATGTGAAAATAAAAACCTTCATGGAAAGCTTTAGCCCAATCCTTTCTTCCTTCTTCAAGTGACCTTCAACAGCACTTTTGGACAGTGTTCCAAAAACTGAATAAAGACAAGCAAAATTCAATGTGTTTATTACCCGTGTCAAAAACAGTTTGCAACTTCTTTAAAGGAGCCTCCAACGTTTCTTGGAGCCACTGGCTGCAAAAACTATATATATAACCAACACACTCATTACAGAAGAATTTTTCAATGTATGTGGCTGAATGCTAAGGAGTAAATAGAGCGACATTAACCCTTTTCTTGGTATGGTTCAGAATCAGGTTTGAATTGTTCTAATTTGTTCTTTCACTAGTGTTCAGAAATACAGAGCTTTTGTGAACAAATGTCATGTGATGCGCAGTTTTTATTCCTCAAAGTTTCACTTCATGTCGTCGCTCTTTATTTTGTGCTGTGTGTCAACTAATTTTCATTACAGTCTTGTCACCTGACACAATGACAGAAGAAAGCAGAACAAGAAGTACGTCGTTAGCAGCAATCCTTGTTTATCTAAGAATAGCCTAATTCATATGTGAACAATATCTTCTCAGAGCATAAAATTAGCACAAATGAGGGGAAAAGATGAAGTAAAGGACATATAAGGAATTTTAAGAATGGTATATTAACACAGTTGGGCAGTATGGGATTATTTCTCTGGGTACTGGTAAATATTGAAATCTTGCTGTCCTCTATTCCACACAGCTACATTACTCCCCCAGTCCTGGAATCCTTTTCCTCTGTTGCCCATAAACCTTGAAAACAACATTTAAAACAAACTCCTAGGAATCATTGTGCTTTATCATGCTTTGCAAACTTTATACTGTACCCTGCATTTTGATTTTTATATTCAGTAAAAGTGATTGTAAACTATTTGACAACTAACACATTGGAGTACGCTATCTGATACTAAAGTGAGGTATAAGCCTTTCAACAAGGGAGTCAGATCCCTTTATAACATTGAGATTCCAAAGTAAAAATGGAACAGACTTACACTAATAAGGTATTTGGTCTAACACAGTAAATCCTGTTTGGGAATTTGCCTTATTTACGTTCAGGACTGAAAGTGGTGACAAAATGAATGTGACAGAAAAAAACTCTTGGGATATGTTGATCATCTCTACAGTTTTCTAGAAATTTCCCTGTATTAAAGGAATAGACTAATTGGATAGCCAAGTAGGTAATTCCCACCACTAACTTTGAGGCAATCAGATAATACTTTTCTCAGAAGGAAACCACTGAAGAAACATAAGCAGTTTTATACTTAATACTAACACATCTAACCAAAACATGTTTAGTGGTCATATTTCAAAATGCTTTAATTATAAATAAAGTGTCCTTTTATTTAAACACGCAAATTGCCATTGAGTTAAGCAGAGTACGAATTCCTCACCATCAGCTAATAATAACAATAAAAAAAAAAAATATAAAAAAACCTGGAGAAAAGCAGCCAAACCATCTGACAAAGCCTAGGGCACATGTAACCCCATCACTACAAATGACTGCAGAGCTTACAAATCGAGCCAGATGCTGCTTCTGGAAGGATTTCATCTATAATACCCGAACCGCATGACAGCCTATCACAACTCATGTTTGGCCTAAAGGTGTGCATCACTGGTGGAGCAGGCAAATAATGAGAGGGAACAGGAGTGGAGTCTTAATCCTAACAAGAGAGAGGTTTTTTATTGTGGTTTGGTTGTGGTGGGGATTTTTTAAATTTGAAAATTCCATTTGTTCTACCTGCAAATGCTGGCACAGATGGTGCTTCTATAATATGCTGTTATAATAAACTGACTTGTTCGTAGTGTTGCATTCACATCCAAATTCACTTCCAAATGTATTGGGTCTTCCATAGTGTTGCTCAGAACTGGGTCAGATGTAGAAAAGATGAGTGTCTCTTCAGTGTATAATGAAGAAATTTGCCCACAGCCCCTCTGGCAGGTGCAGCATCTGTGTTCTCAACTCCCTTCCCCAGCTAGGCATGTGGCTGGATAACAAAGTAGACTTTATGAAAGGGTTGAAAATATTCATAAGAGTGCTGCATTTCACAGACAGGGTTACATAATCCATTAATTCCAGAGAGATTCACTAGAACTGAGTCTGCTCCCATTTTGCTTTTGTTTCACTAGTTTGAAGTTATCTTTATGAAAACCTTTCCTTGCTGAGCAGTCATGCCTGTGTCTACCTTCAGTGTAATCTTTCCACCAACTTACACCACATTCTTCAACTTGCATTAAATGATACTTAGGAGGATTATTTGCATTTTTTAAAATTATTTTGCTGGTTTATGATTGCAGTTTTCTCTAACTTAAAAAAAAATCATTGTGACTTGTAAAGGTAAACAAAACCATCCCCGGTTTGTGACATTTAGGAAAGCTACTTCAGCACAAAATTGATTATCGGTACACCAGCTTAAATTCATCAGCAGGCATATGCCTAAATACACGTTTGTTCTGCCTCTTGATAAATCATAAAAGAGATATAAGCCAAAAAACTTGCAGAACATCACAGCCAGGAGACACCAAAAGAAACCATAATTCAGTGTAAGTTTGGCCTATTCTGGGAACTGGAACTACTCCCACATGCACACTTTTCTTTCTTTTTATTCTTCTTTTGGTTTGGGTGTTTGGTTTGCTTGGTTGATTTCGGTTTTTTACGGTAGCCAAGAGACCTCTAAGTCCTTGTTGGATAATGAAAGTTCTTGACAAAGAATCAGTCTCACGCATGTTAATACTTTGTCAGTTCACAGCAGCACATATATGCCCAGGTCCCATAAGCACTCCTGTGAAAGATCTCCAAGTTGCAGGAACACACTACAACAAGGGAGTCTTTCAAAAGGAGCATTTCTGTCTTGTTTGCTTATTGGGGGAGAAACAAAGTGCCAGGGGAAGACTCGGTCCTTTTACAATGATAGTTTAATCCATCTAGGCAACTCATAAGTTAGAGAAGGTATAAAATTGCCATTATAAATTGCACTCCACTTGTTTATATCCCAAAATAAACGATGTCTAAAATGACTGGTACTATTGCCACTGAATCAGTCGCAGAATAAATTTTAAACTTGATGGAGAGTGGGGATACCATTACAGTGATACTGTTTTGGGGGAAGGAAATAACCTAACAACCACCAAGCATTGTGTGGTATTCAGACAATGGAAAAGTCAAGGCCTTAATCAGCTGGAATCTGTGTCCTGCTGCAATTGGAAAATATTTTTTTGGCTATTGCCCTTTTTAGATAGGTCCTAAAACCCTCAAGGATCACTGGAGTCAGTGGAAAGGAAAGGAAGAGGACAATTCTCTTGTCAGAAGTGGATCTCAGCTGGTGACCTGCACTCAACTTTGGAGTTATCAGCAGTAGTTGGTTGCCTCGTAGTACGAAAACCCAGAAGCCCAGCCCTTACAAGTGAGTGACTTTACACAGTTCTGCGCAATGCAATTGCACAGACAGATCCTTATGCATTCCGATCCAGCTCTGATTCCAAATGTCATCTTTCTAAAGACAGGAAGCCTCAACAGGCTGCACATGGGTGTCACAGCTGGGTACACCATAAGCCTGCTGTACAAACGCTTTCTTATTCCTCTTTTAGGGATCAATTAGGACCACTTCTGTGCATACACATAAAACTTTTCTTAATGGTTCCCTCACCATTCATATTCTTTCTATGATATAAGATACCATATAATCTTTTTAAACACAGTATTTGCTCAAGAGATTGCCTTGTACAGTAGAAGTCCAACATGGCCAAAATAAGTACAAAGAGTTAACAAGTGGCAATGGCACATTAATGAAGTTTACAGTTTGTCTATGACCCCATTAAGTAACAAAATGAGATAGGACAAAAATTTTATAATATCTTGCGTTGTGTCTCCTCATTATATGTAATGCAAATTACTTTCTCCTATCCTTAAAATCATATGATAATTCAGGTGGTGAGGGGCTTCTGGATAGAGATTTTTATGTGTTAGTTTCTGTTGGCTTTGTAGCAGGAGATACTACTGTCTTTACTGCCAGCAGCCACAATAGAACCATCGAGGAAGACTAATTGCCAGATAACTGTGTAGTTATTATTCAGGTGTTCGTAACTTGTGGCTTGTGAGCATCATATTGCCTGTTAGATATTACTCATAGATATAGAAGATTAGAGTGTTAAACCAAAATTACCATAGAGCATAAAGATGACACAGACTATGTGACTGCTCGTCTTCCCTGTGAAACAGCAAAGGACAGGGATCACTGCATTCATGTACATCTTCTATTCTGTAGGTTGTCTACCAATAAAGACCTCAGTGTATGTGAAAAGAAGAGACCAAATCACGCAAATTCGGATTTCATGATGTTCAAACTGTTTAAGGAATCCTTCCCATTTGAGAAGCAATTATAGGCAGAGGAGTTAGGCCAGTAGATACTCCCTGACTTCATCTCACCTGTTCTACTGAAACAGAGCACCCATAATGCATGCACACATGTTGGCACAGGGTTGTTTGTTATTCACTCTTCCCATGTACTGCCTGGCGCATCTTTGTCATGATTCATTATTCCTAACAGCTATATCAAGTGTTGCAATTACTGCACTATACGGATTTAACTCCATAATATTTCCAGAGTGGAAGGAGAAAAATAATATATTAAGTGCTTGTGATATCTTTATGTATAAGTTTGAGAATCATTAAATAGCTGTCACTCTTCCTTCCTCCTCAGCATCAATTACTCCACTCTGGTTTTACTTACTCCACTCTGTATAATGAGTCCCTAGAGCATGTTTCATTGCGGGAGAATGAACACATTCTTCACTTGCGGTCAGTGGGATGTGGTTAATTTGAAATCACTTAAACTATTATATCTGTCAAGCGTGGTTATTTTATTTTCAATTCACATCAGTGCTTTAGTATGCATGTCGGTTACTGGGTTAAACTGGCAGATTAATTTCCAAGCATTCTGTTGTAATGCTCTTCATCACTGCCTTTACATGTAGGCTCTTGTTGAAACTTAATATGTTCCCATTAAAATTTACTTCAGAGAAATCTACATTCGATATAAACACTCATATGATAAATAACACTCACTATTGAATGAAAAAGGTGGAGAGATCAGGGGACTTCCAGCTTTTCTCATGAAAATCCATAATACTTGTTTTTTCCCCTTATTCCATCTTAACTTCTTTTCATGTACATTATTATGGCACGCGTCTGTGGGGAAAAAAAAAAGTTCAGTGACTAGGGTCGCTTTGACCTGGTTAGTGTGTTTTTTCTGTTACAGTTACTGATTCTATTCATCAAAAAAGCTGCAGGTTTCAGTTCAGTGTAGAGCAGATTCCTAATTCATACTATTCAACAGTGTAAAACTGTTAGGGGTTTTTTGGGTTTTTTTCTTCCTTTTTAAAATATTGTGGCTTGAAATTTATAAATAGCCAGAATTTGAAGATGCTGAAATACTGACTTACACAGCTACTAATAACAGGGTGCTCATACAGAGAATTAAAGGAACCGCCAATGGGCTTTTTATTACAGCAATATTGTACATATTACATGAATAAATTACATTGTTGCATTATGCAGCTGCTGCATCATCAGTTTAGAGAGTAGACTGAGATCCTAAGTATTCGGGGATGCAAGCTCATTATCTCTAAACCAACTCTGGTTACAGCCACAATACAATCCAAGCCAAACAGCTTTCGCATAATGCATTGCATATACCTACACATAATCAGGTACATGGCTCAGAGACGGACTGATGAGTTTAGGTGTCTAATCAAATTTACAAAAAATAGTCTGTTTCTCTGAATCAGGCAGAATCGTTCACTTGGAAAGGTTATTAGGGAAACTATATTACCCATAAAAATACAAATCTGCATATGTTGAGAAACATCATTTTTGATTTGAAAGATACTACTAGAAAAATAGGCATTTGTATAACGAGAGATATCACTGTAAAAAAAACTAAATTAAAAAACTGGTTTCTCTCTCTCTTATTATGATGATGACAACTGCTAGTGTTTGAATGCTGCCGAGACACTTCTTGAAACTCAGTTGTTTTTATTCTCTGCACATTGTTCTCTCAGCCCATCAAATAAAACACAAATCTTAAAATTCTCTACAGCTGCAAATGTTCGCCTATGACTCGTAGATTCACATTTACATATTTTATATATTGAGGAAAACATCTTTGGCTAGGCAAGTAATATGCTGTCAGTTCTGTTCATTTTGCTGAACCCCTGCTTCTTTTCGTTGTTATTTTTTTTACTTTGCTGAAACTGTGACTATTTTCATTGCTATCGTTATTCCCCTTTTCTGAAAGCACATGAATCCCTTGCATCTCCCACCTGGCTCACTGCGCTTATCATCTCAAGGAAAATCCTGTGCCTGGAGAAATCAGTCAAGATTTTACAACTAGCTTTAACTGGACAATGTTTTGTCCAGACTACTGGTCTCTTGCCAGATGAGGCTGTTTGTTGTATGACATTTCTACAGACCTCTTCATAAGTGGTTTCTTAAAGAGCCTCCTAAAAGCTATCATAATCATGGAGATAATGGTGGTTAAGGTGAGGATAAATATGTAACACTGTATCTTTTTATGCTTATATAATAAAACTTGGTGTGAGAAAAGGTCACACTTTCAGTCTAGGTAGTTTTAGAATAGAAATGGCCATCTTTCAGGTCTCAATTTTGCATGCTGCTGTTTTGAGTACTTTGAAGAGATGCTAGGCAAATAAAGATCTAAGTCTAATGTGAAGCGATGTGTATGTCATAATACATATATTAGTAAGGGTGCTGGAAGAGCACACAGTACTCACTGCTCTTCTATCCACTGAAGACTGTGGCCTGGCATTGACAAAAACAGAACAATAAAAGGGAAAGCTTTAAGGCTGTGCCTCTCACACATCTGGACATCTTTCCAGCATAATGTAAGAAACTCCCATGTTACACTTGAAAGGGGAAAAAGAGCAATGAAAGTATTGATTCAGCTATCAACCACATGTCACTCCCTCTTCTCCATTAAAAGTAGAAATACACTTTATATGGTTTTCCCATACAAAAATCTAAACATTCTGCAACACTTAGCCTAAATTTAGGGAAGTCTAAGACAAAATGATTCCTGCATCTTCTATGCCATTCCTAAAGTGCTTTAAGTTGTCACTCGTTGCTACTCAGCAATCACATAAACTGCTGAAGTTGAAAAGACAGACACGAACTCTAAATAATACTACAACATAAAGTGAAGATACCCTATGGTAATGTCAGCAGGCCACATGGTTTGGTCCTGCTGTTAGGCCTCTTTGGTCCTTAGAGTTGAAAGTGGAGAACACAAATTGGAATACAGCCTGTTCCTATCATTGACTCTTTGCCTTCCGTGACTTCAGCAAAATCATGTTATATTGTTTTCTTTATTCACACACCCAAAAAATTGCCTTGATATTGTCAAAGAACATTTTTGTTGTGAAAATGTGCTCAACCAAATGGTCCTGGAGAGAGAATAACAGGGGTGAGAAATGCAAATTTGTTAATGCAGTTCACAGTATTCATGCAATTCTGTGGAAATACCTATACCTAAAAAGAACAAAAATTTTCCTACGTTTATAGGTAAGACTGTCAAGGACCATCACTGATATACTTCAAGTGACAAATTAAACATCTTCTCCCAGAATATATCTAGCATTTTGGGGAAAATAAAGGCTAGCTTAAGCAGCTAACCTTCTTTTGTAGAATGAAAAAGCATAGCATTTTCCAGCACTAATTCTGAAAATGTTCTGTCTATATGACATGCTACTTTTTGTGAGGAAACATTAAAATATTATTGCATATTAAAAAAATAAAAAAAAGTCAAAATTAGAAAATATTTGTCTTTATATCAAGAAATTGCTGAAGCAAGCTGGATCACAGTCCTTTTTTGGTGACCACAGGCATAACTTGATAAGTTTTGATTGCAAAGATTATTGTAAGCAAATAGAACACCTTTCAGAATGGAAATGACTAGACAATCTCTGCTCAACTTTTATCACATGCAAACTAAAAAGGCAATCAACTCAATGGTAGTGTCTGATCTCTGTATGTCTCTTCAGACTCAGTCAGTAACCAGTACTGTGAGCAGCTGCAGAAAGTGAATTTAATTTTGCTTGTGTGTGTATGTGTGTATAAAGAAAACTTAAAGCTGAAGTGTTTTTTTTTCAGCTCCTGAGCACAAGAAAAAGTTGGCATGCAAGTTGCCTGTAGTTACTGGGCTAAAGCAGTTAATGTGTGAGGTTTTCTTCCTCCAAGCTGTAGAGAGAGCTGAAGAGATCCCATATGGGCCACTAGTACAAAGAAAGCAGAGTAACAGGAAAAGAAGAAAAAAAAAACTGAGTGTGTAAGGATAACAGAGGGAAATAAGATTGAAAGAACAAAACATCAACATTGTTAGTCATGAGGAACAGACCGGAGGGAAGTATTGCCTGCTGACCATGTGTACCAATGCCAGAGTCTGAAAAAACGGCAACTGTGGTATGGGATGGTGTCTCTCTAGATCTGAAAGACAGCAGCAGATTGTTTTTATAGAAAGAAAAGGTGTCAGCAGAAAGGAAGGAGCATACACACATGGAAACATTTGCTGTAAGAAGCCATTTGAAAAACAACCAAGGGGTTGAGTGGAAGAAACATCTGTGAAACATGCAGCAAGACCACCACTTGTGCTTCAGGGAAGAGGTGGGAACAGAAGGGAATACACAAGCAGTGTTGGACATCGCATCTTGTCAGAACAACAAGGAAATGTTGTCGGTACTTTCAAGAAAATCCAGCATCTTGTAAATCTGACAGGAAAAATATTTTGTCCTCCTTGGGAGAGGACAGGGGCATAGTTCTTATTCTTTTCATGAAGCGAACAAATCTATGCTCAGTGATGCAAGTCAACCAAAGAGTGTTATCCTTAAGAAGAAATTGCACTTTTTAGGGGTTATGTTGGCAATTCTACCCACCAGGGTTAGGATACTTTGCGTTTTTTTTCATGGGCTTTCATCTTTCATTGATAACCCCAAATGTGAAAGTCTAGATCAGTTAACTTGATCAGTATTAGCTTAAGTGATTGCAAATTGCACCAGAGAAAAACAATTGCTGTGTAGTTTTGGGGTCAGTGAAAGCAGATGTGATGTGTAACATCAAGGGGAAAGAAGTTCCACACCCTTTAGTTGTCTGGCCTTAATTTTGCAATTCAGACATTTTTTTGTTGACAGAAGAAAGCAAAGTCTTCATCATATCAAGAGAGGAGCTGAAGTGACTTCAGCTATTCCTCATGAAGACATCAGTCTACATGCAAAATAACCTGTCTGTAACCCAAATGGAAAAAGAAAGCATTTATCAGAGGAAATTTTACTTCTCTGGGTTTGAAGCATTCTTTACAGAAACCCTTTAATGACTTTTCAGCATTGCTGAGGAATGGTGAGGGAAAGGACATTTTGCTGGCCAACTATTACATATAATTGTATGGAAAATCCATGTGCTATCCAAAGCCTCTTAAGGAGGTCACATAAAAGATGAGTCATAATGTAACTGATTTCTACCAGATCATCTTTCCATTTGCTCACTGCAGAAAAAACAAACTATGGAATGCAAAAGGACTTTGAAGTGACTGATGATCTTGCTGCTTATTAACCACGCTGAAGATGACCTTAGTAAAAAGTAAATGAAGGCAAATGAGAAATAGAGACTGGATGGCTCATTTCAACTACTTTTAAGACAAAGAAAACCTTTTATTCTTCACAGAGAGATATGCTCTTATTCTTGCCCAGTAGGTTAATGGAAGCTCTCCAGGGAGGTAAATATTGATTAAAAAAAGGACTATATACCTTAACTTTCTACAAAATATATACACATTTAGGGAAGGATTTTTTTTTCAAAAGAATAAATCTTCAAGTTAACAAAAAATGCTGTGATTTATTTTCTTTCTCTACAGGTTAATGGTTGGGTTTTTTTCATGTACTTTTAAGCTAACACATGGGAAAGCCCACTTTTGTAGTGAAACAAAAAATTTAAATAACTACCTGAATATAATGGGAAAAAAGTACAGAGGAAAAGAGATTCTTCAGAAAGAAATAGTGTCTATCCGCAATAAGTTCCAGGTAACTTTTCTGCCATCAGTGGCTAGCAAAGATTGTTTTTAATTCATTACAATGAATTTATTCGTTTTTAAGAATTTATGACTGAAGAATTTCTGACAGCAAAAAATCTTTCCTTCTTAGTGCAACCTTACTAAAATCACTCTTTAATGATTTTTATATTATCAAACTGTTTTTCAAAATCTGACTTTGCCCAAAAAAAAAGTTTAAAAAAAAAATTCAGAAAGCTAACAAAAAAACAGAATGTAAAATATCAAATTGTATTTTCCTATTATGACCACCTTTTATCCTTTTTTTTTTTTTTACTTAATATTGGCTGATGTAACATTAGTTACATTTCCTTTCACTGTTGTTTATTATACAGACCATGCCTTCCCTGCATCCTTACATACACCCACAGACTGGGACACCGAAAACCTGCTGCCCCTGTGGTCAGCGAGCGAGTAAAGGCCACAGAGGCTCCTGAGGGTCTTAGAGCACCAGACCCTTGGTTGTGACTCACTGAACTCAGTCCTGATTTAGGAGAGAGGTATGTCATCTTGCACATCCAAACCTTAATCCAAATGCCTGGCAGCGCATACTGGTCTTGACAGGTACTGTGCCAGCTTGCCACTTGGCAGATTAAAAAGGACTGCCTCCTGGAGATTAGATGGCTTGGCACAGTGAGAACACAGAGGTCAAACTACGATGTTTGCCAAACAAAAAAGAACCTCTCATTTTCTGACTCTATTGCTGCTCCCTGGATAAGCATTTTTGGCCTTTTGCCTTGGTTTGAAGGCAAGACTTGTTAGGATTTAGCCTGAGGGACATGGTTTACTGTTGAAGGTCAAGGTAGATTTTGACTGTTGTGAAGCCCTGATATGGTAAGGTCATACGCTTTCTCGTTAGGGCTGATCTCTCAAGGCTCTGGGTAACTCCTGGGACACCATCAAGAATGGAAATTATTGTACACCTTGCTGAGACCAGTTCCTGATGGTTTTTATGTTTCAGTTTCATGAAATACAGAAAATTTTCCCTGAGATTGCAGCAGAATAGAACATAGTCATTTCATTTCATATAGAATTTCAGAACATGAACATTCGGATTTTTTCCAGCAATATACTTTATCTTGACTCCTAGTAATTATTTGTATATTTAATCATCATGTATATTTTTAAACCAGAACTAATTAGACTCAAAAAATGTTGAAACTAGACTTATCATAAAGCATTTCATTGTCAACAAAACAGAAGATTCTGAAGAAACACAATCCTATTGTCATTTTTCTAACAAATTTTCCTTCTCATGCATCAGTGGTTGTTTACTGCTTTGTTTTCTGGAGCTAACATCAGCATTGGGATGATGCTTTTTCTGCTCTGGGCACTCTTTCTGCCTTTTGGTTACTCAGTGGCACACTAGCACTGCATGTGACATGTTCCCCAGCACCTGACACTCTGCAAAAAAGGTCACTGTTGCCTGGCATGTTTTGTGGGTCTGCTCAGAGCCAAGGTTTCAACAGCAGCACAGGAATGCTTTTTCACAATTTTCTGGCTCAAACACCTGTCATTTGGGGATTGCCACAGTGTGATATAACTTTACCCCCTCCTCAAGTCAGGCTGTTAAGGAGAGAGTCATTTGAAACACCTCCAAATTCACAGTGCTCATCCTGTGCCAGAGCCTGCCTCCCTCTTTGTGGTGTCTTTTATGAAAACAGAATACCTCAGAAACAACCAGCTGTTTTAAAGCAAAGAGTAACAAAAGAAATTTGAGCAATCTTAGCATGTTTTTATTCCTCACCTGTCTTATGGCAACAGAGTGGACAATGGGGTGAAAGTTTTACCTACCATCACGCCCACAATTCTGCCAGACCTCCAATATCCCATTTATCAGTACAGTATGTATCAGCTGCTCAGTTTGCCATCATTGTGGCAGAGTTTATGGGAATTAATAATATAGCTGCTCTTCAAGAATCATAGAGTCATTCTTTTTGCAGATATTGGTACAAACAGCCTTCTGATTGTGAAGGTAAAATTTCTTTTTTCAATTAAGTCAGAGCAAATTGGCTTTAGACCTGCAGCAAAGACTTCTTGTTTCGTTTTTCAACTTTTGAATCATGTTTCCTGAAGTTCTGATTGTGGATATCCTGGCTTTCACATGATTCTGTGTTTAACAGACTGAGCAGCAAGGAGCTTCTGTCACTATAAAGAAAATGTTCCCAATCCCCTGCTCTACTGTCAAACCCACATTAAAAAAGGAAGAGTCAGCAATCTAAGGATGCTGCCTGAAAAGCTCCTAAACAAAGGTTTGGTTCCCAGAGTTTAACAAGACTATTTGTTTGCATAAAATCTTTCATAGCTGTATTTATGTGATGTCAGACCAGGAGAATTTTTTTCTAATATTTTTAAATAATGTGCAATACTATCAATACCAATACTAATAAGTAAATTAAATTCTGTAAAAATTGTACTTTATTGAAAATCAGTGTGATGCTATTGCCTTTGCTTAGAATCACTCAGTATTCTCATTAAGAATCCTTGAAATTTCAGAACTCAGATAGTAAATACTTTACTAAATTTTAAACCTCCTTCAAAATTGTTTCATTCTAGCCCAGCATGTCTTTCATATTTGCTAATAGTGTCAACCTTGAAAAAAATACCCCCCCACAAGTTAAAAAAATACATGATGTGCTACTTAGAAAAAATAGTCTACCCAAAATGTTTCAAAAAAATATGGTAAAAATAGGGAAAGCACAGGAAAGACTAATGTACTCCACACCATTGTATCTTGGAGAAACAGAGAAAAGTAGCTCCAATTGGAGTAAAACCAGGAAATAAATGCATAGAATTAATGCCTAAAGGAGTATATCTGGATGAGACTTTGCTCTCTTTTTATGACATGATATGGAACACTATTTTACTGCAGAAAAGGTAGCCAGAACAGTAAAGGAACCAAGGACCTCAGTTATTAAAAAGGGTCAGGACAACTACTATCTGTCTATATTTTTTAAGAAGAGAAGATTAAAAGCCAAACAGGGACCTCAGAAGGCTGTGAGTCTCATTGAAATCAATGGCAAAATGCATGCACATCTGAAGGCGGGGTTTGGCCTGAGCAAGCGAACCTCACTGAGAGAAATCGTTCTGCAAAAGCATCAGAAAGGATCAAGGCTCCTGCACTCCTTGAGTTCATGTCAGCCACAGAAAGAGAGCTGAAAGGAAAGCCAAGGATGGCCCAAGTACAATTGAATTGAGGTGGAATGTCTGTGCACGTACCATCATTGTGGAAATAAATTAAGCAGAACAGGGGAAAATACAGTTAATGTAAGGTCTTAAAGAGAAACAGGGCAGCTTTCAGAGCAAAAGAGGTCATTTTGTAGGGTACAGTTGCTAATGCAAAGAATGGGGCAGAACTAGCAAAACATCCCATCCTTCTTCTGTCAAAAAAAAAAAAAAAAATCCATCTTCTTGTATCATCAGCATTTAATCAGGCATTAAACATAACAACTCAAAGCGATTTCAGCGTCTCCTTCAGATCAGGAAGGATATATTCTGTGAGAACTCAACATTTCACTAAACCAACAGTGCACTGTGAAAGAGTTGAGCTCCCCAAATTAGATTTAAAGGCGAAGAGAAACGCTTAAAATGATGTGGTGTCCGTTAGGCGAATTGCGGCGGCTGCGGGACCGATGCAGCGACCGAGACTCTAAGCTGACATCAAAGCGGAAAAAAAATCAGCTGAAATGACAGCAGCAGCTGCAGCATCCGCCTCTAAATTAGGCTGTGTTTCAAAGTCTGGACTCAACTGCTAAGCAGTATAAAGACCCAGGAGGAAGGCTGCCCAAGAAAAAGAGTTAGATTTCTAACCTAACACATCAAAGTAACACATGCTTAGAAGAGCAATAAATGCATATGGCACACATTCACATGCTGCCTAATTGCAGTGGGCTCATGAAGCCAAGACAAACCTTCAGCTGATTCCTACTTTCAGAGAGGATTTGAGTCCTTTTTCAATGCAGAAAGCTGACACAAATTGGTAGCAGATTAGAGTCTGGCATTGTGATAATACATCCCATAATTTCAAAAGATGGCTGTTTTTCATAAGACACCTTCAAAACATGGAGCTCCCTATTATATAATTTATACATATACCAGATTACAGCATATCCACAACATAATAAATTAGGAAGACCTTTCTCTCAAAATTCATAAATAGAGTAGAAAGCCACCAGTTTTGCTATAAATTTACTTGCATACCAATTTAATAATACACGTCGGAAAGCGTTTGCCATATTATTGATGATGCACAGATTTATAAGAAAATAACAGGAAATAAGCCTGAACATGCAGATACTTTGTTATGTACACCAAACATTCTTAGTACAAAAAAAGTGCATATTTTCATAGTTGTAAGGATATGATTTGATCTCTTTTTTTGTTTCGTGCAAGCTAGCAGAGGAAACTCAGTCACTCGCTAGATATGTTTATTAAAATTCATATGAAATTGCAATGCAAGGGTAAATTTGTGAACTAATTCAAACTTAAATTCTCCTCACTTATCTTTGAGAAGCTGGGAATAAGTACGTAATAAAAACACAAATAAAAACAGGAAAAAAACAATGAAATATATATAATTCTCTACAAGCCTCTGAATCTTGCTTTTATAGCCTTAAATTAATACACTTTTATAAAGGGTTAAAGTTGCAAGCAAGAGCAATCATCTACAGTGCACTCTCCTAACTTGCACATTAAGAAAAGCAATTCTACCAGAAACTATGTGATAACCCTGACACAGTGGCATTATTACTCATGAAGTAATACTGCTTTTTATGCTTATAGATTTCTACCAGTTTAAATGAATCTGTTTGAGGAAATCCACATCAAATACAGTGGCATAGCAGTTATCAAAACAATCAGATACGCAAAAAAAATTTTTAAAAACCTAAATGTGCAGTACTCAAGAGAAAACAGAAGCACAAACGCCTATACATATCTTACAGCTTGTGCTATTGCACTCCAGAATCAACTGATAAAATATATCTGTTGAAATGGCTCATCTTGAATAAGAAGGACTCAGAAGCTAACACACACCCCTAGAAGGGCACCAAATAATATCATGTAATTTAAGACCATATTCTTACTTTGACTTTTGCAGATTTTGTCATTTGTCCAGCTAGTGTAGCATCATACGAAGTCACGAGTTCAAATGGAACTGTGTCATGCAGAAGAGCCTGGAGCAGTACTGCAATGAGTATCACAGGTTAGGTTCCCAGGCACTCTGAAAGCATAAAGGTCACCACAGCTCTTCTTAATTAAGTCATCCTGACTACCTGAGTGTATTCACCTGTTTTTGAACAACTACAACCAACTCAGAAACAATCCGATTTGCTACTGCTTAGTCAAATTGCTTTTTATTCTTTGTTTTGGTTCACTTTGCTTTTGATAACACTTATTAAACTTAGTGAGCATTTAGAAGAATGGATGTTAAAAACTCAACGACTGTGGCTCTCAGAAAGGACTGAAAACTTCCAGTGCAGACATGCTGAACACTCTGAGAATAACACAAAATCAAATAGTTATGTGGTTGCCTCAATGGACAACTTGCCTGGTATGGAAATTAGAAAGGAGAGAGTTTTTTTACCTATGGAAAATGGAAGACCATAAAAGGCCAAATTCAGCACAACCCCTTTTATAAGTAAAATACGAAAATACTGGTTCTGTTGTATGTACCGACAAGATGAAATGTTTCTGAAGTTATACAGTAATGCTAAAAGCATTATTTGTGTCAAGCTTTTCTAACACCGAATACTGATGTTTTAATAGGAAGATTTTTGTTGTAGTTCCATAGAGTTCTAATAATGACAGTGTTTCTGAGAGAACCTGCTCATTTTCCCACAGCCTGAATGGTATCCAGACATAATTGGCATCATTTTCTGAGAATGGCTTTTGTCTATACCCTTTATCTCTGTTTCTAGACTATTTCTCATTTGAGTTCTGGAAAGAGGGGAATTGAGAAAGTGACACCATTATTTTACAATTTTCTTCTGAAAGTTCACCTTATTTTGCATTCCCACTCATGTTTCAAGGAGCATCTGGAAATCTCACAGATTTTACAAAGAAATTCTCTGCAGCCTTAGCAGTTTCCTTCTACTTCCAACTACATTATTAACTTTCCCATCCCAACCCCAAATGCGCTTAAATATAGACTCCTCTCCATCTAATGAGCCATAATTAGCTCATCAACTTTTGACAAGCCTGAATAGACTTGTTAGGGAATGACAAGTCTAGTCTATGTCACAGTGGAATGGGTGTCATCCCTCCCACTCAACCCTCTAAGGAAGAAAACTAATCTCTTAGAAGTTCTTTACAGGGTTCCCAGTCTCCTTCTGGAGTCCAAAAGGAGGGAAGGTAGTTCAGGTCACTGCTCTCTCCTACCCTGCACTTTTAAAGTTTGCAGAGATTTGCACAAAAACGACCTGGAGAAGGAGACTGTTGAAGTAATTTATCAGTGTGATGTGTTACCCTTTCTTT
This sequence comes from Pseudotriccus pelzelni, assembly GCA_035584735.1. Classification (NCBI taxonomy): domain Eukaryota; kingdom Metazoa; phylum Chordata; class Aves; order Passeriformes; family Tyrannidae; genus Pseudotriccus; species Pseudotriccus pelzelni. The sequence goes on along the minus strand of JAWMRA010000009.1, from coordinate 13,380,774 downwards.
TTGCCTCTCTAGATAAAGATGGGACTGCAATGCTGAAAGGAACAATCTTTGGCTTGTTTCTTTTGGCTGACTCCACAGTTGCCAGAGCCAAAATTAGCTCCTCAGCTCCTGACAAACCATGTTACTATTTAAAATGTTAATAACTCCTAAAATAATAAGAGTCTGATCTAATCTGTATTTGTCTGCACTACAGCTCAACTAGATGAGTCCAGGGAGCCAAAATGCATTTAATTTATTCCAGGTGATTTTTATTTATTTATTTATTTAGCTGGGGAGTGCAAAAATGGCACAGAGTAACAGTGCTGAAAAATGTCTTTCCTGTGTAGGAGAACTGTAATGCCTTAATCAAAGGATCCTGCCACTTTTGGAAACTCTTGGTTTATCCTGGTGCAAAATGCAAAATCGAAAGTTTGGAAACTCTGCCAATATTTGCAAGTTTTTAGAAATGGACAGACCTATCATTTAAAAATAGCACATGTGTGCATATGATGTTAAACTTATTCATATACATAAATCTCAATAGTGACCAGTCTGCTTAAAAGTCTGTGCAGTTTCAGTGCTTGCCTGTCTAAACGCTAATTCAGGATCTGGCTTCTAAAGTAAGGGAGACACTACCCCAAAAAACATTGCTTAGCTGTCTAGAGCTCTTCCTGAAGTGATGTAATATGTGTTCCCTCCTGTGCTGGAGGGTAGTCAAACCCTTCACATACTAGGTATGTCTCCTCAGCAAGAAAGAAATATCAGATGAGGTTGTTCTCCCTGTCCTAGGGGAAAAAAAGGAAAAAGAAAACAGAAGAAAACTGAAGATTCTTGTAAAGAAATTGCATATTGCAGATTCTTCAGGAATGAGTACTTGTTTTACAAAACATGAAGGCCACATCATCAGTAGGTTATTACAACATCTGGGATTTTTAGAAGCCACTTGAGGTTCTGAGAGTCAGATACCTCTGGAAATCTATTAAATTTACAGCTTAAACACTATCGGTCTACTGATTTCAGTGGAGCAATGCAATTTAGAGCAGCTGAGTCAATGCTGAGTGCCACAGAAAGCTTGTAGAGAAATTAAAATTCCTGCTCTGATGATAAAATGAATCTCAAATCATGAAATTGCAATAAAATTAATATGATTCTCATTTGCTGTTTTAGCAGTTATTACATCTCAGTTTCTGAAAAATATCTATCTTTTGTTTCCAAGCTATGTTTGTGCAGTAGGATTCTGCCCTAGGAGAATCTTATCACCAAGTTATAAATCTCTGAACCCAGAGAATTTCAACAGAAGTACTTATTCATTCCTAACTAGTTCGGGTTTAACACTAACACTGTAATTAAATTGTGGGGTTTTTTCACTTTTCCCCCCGCTGTTTGAGAGAGAATGTGTTCAGCTTTCTGGTATACAATGAGAACTAAGTGAATGCTAATCTATTTTAACCTCAGTGGATTTGAAGGAAAAGATAGACTTAGATTTTAATAATTGTTTTCTAAAATAAGGCTTTTACAGAAAACAAAACAAAACAAACTCAAAACAGTACCTTCAGAGCTTTATCAGAAAATTCAAATAAAAATCCTGTTTTCACTACCTTAGCACAGAATAGCAATTAATTGTCAGACTTTAATTGAAGCACCTAATGCATGTCAAAATATTTTTTTTTTGTCAAGTCTTCATTTATAAAGTTAAAGTTCATGAAAGAATGTGCCTTCTGGTCTCACAAACACTTAAAATTGGCAACATCTTCTGGGCTGCCATCATCCCACACTGTGTAACCTAAACTACCACAAGGTTATAAGTGCTCCCTTGAGGCCCTAAACAAGGTTGGCTTTCTCAACTACAGCTTCTTTCTGTTGGTTTTTTTAAGTGAATATGAGCTAGCAGTGGCTCAGGCATGAATGGGAGGTGACAGCTACTGGGAAGTGACCCTGGTCAGATGGACAGCAGCATCAAAGCAAAGAGTGGAAATGAGTAGGAGTGTCTTCAGCTAAATTTTGAAAGCCACATTTGACATGTTATCTTGTTCTGATCCTGAGTTGTTCTGGAAATCAGGAGTCCATATGTTTTTGGAAAGACAGTAGTACCAGATAGGCATGTAGGAAGGCTGGAGGTTTATGTGAAATACATAAATACTTAGGTTTCCTATGCAGTTTGTTCAGACTTGCATACAAAGACAGCTTCAACATAAACCAAAATGCCCTGCTGGTCAAGGAAGGTAGTGTGATCATTGGCCCCCCTGACAAATCCTGGCTATCAGAGAAGTTTGTTGAATTGCCACCTTTAATCCCCGCCTACCACAGGACATATGCAGGAACACATATTTCTCTTCCTTACTACAAAACTCCACTTCTTCTGGGCCTGCCAGGACAAGAGGACTGTTGTGTAATTCCTGCGCATCCTCAATCCCAAACATAGTTCATTTAATGGATTCAGACAGACAGAACTTGAAAGTAACATGGCTGTAGTGAAATGTTTTGTTTTGCTCCGCTGTTTGCAAGTGGAATAATAAATTACTGCTTTAAACTCTTACCTCCTATTTCAAAAGTCAGAAAATGTGACAGTGAAAATTGGAAGCATCAGGTAAAGTGGTGCGATATCTGCAGAGAAGTTACACTATATGCATCTTGCTTACTCAACAGAATACACTCTTTAGAAAACTTGTTAAAACTAGGACACTAAGACCAGAAAAATGCTTTTAATAATTGGGATCAGTGAGCTTATGAAAGCACCAATCTTCTGGAATATTGGAGAGGACAGACAACCTTGACCTTTGCTCTGGTAGAAAATTAACCATTTTTTTTCTTGAGCAAAGTACAAGCAAAGAAAATCTTCTCCCAATACGAGAAAGAGAGTGCATGAACTTTCTCTGCAAAAGACACAGAAAACATAAGGAGCAGAAAAAGCAGTCTTAAATAGTGCCCTCAGAGGCTCAGGCTCACGCACAGAATCCTTTAGATACCCCAAGAGTGAAAGGCTCTGAGTGAGATCGTTTCCCCACTAAGATCAAGGACAAAACACCTGTTGACTTTGTCTTCCAGATCTTGATGTTCTGCAGGTGGAGGTGGTAACAGAAAAATCACCGTGATCAAACTTCTTGACATTACCCATGAATTTGCAACATATTTTTCTGTATATTAAAGATGCTTCGTAAACTAGATAATGAGCCACAACATTCATTTCACAGGGCATAGTAGTATCAACAACTAATAAGAGTCAAGGAATGAAGATTTCTGAAGGCACAGAGTTAACACAATTGTTTTACAGGATGTCCTATTTGTAAGATTGCCCTCCACATTTACAAAGCTTAGCAGTACTATTTAAAGATGAATAAAGATGTATACGTGGGCTGAGCCTTTTTGCCCTTGCTTGCAAGCTGTTTGTTTATGCAGCAAAAACTCCATAAGAAAAACAGTATCTTACTATATTGAGGGAACTAAACTTTATGACTTCTTCAGCATAACTGAGATATCATCAGTGCATAAATGAAACACCATATTTAGTGAGTAGAGTCTTGCAGTCTATGTGTGCAGTATTTATCTATCTCTACACTGTGTCTTGCCCTCAAAGAAGTTAGCAGACCCTTTTCTGGAGCTACAATGATGCAGAATAATTAATTCAGAACAATGGCTTGATCTAAAAATCTGTAGAAATTAGTAATTCCTTTCTCTCTCTCATGATAACACAGAAGCTCCAAGATGCCGTGTTAATTATCTAGGAAAAAAGAAATAATAAAGCAATGGAAATATGGTAAACAAAGGTACTCAGATAGCTTGTCAAACCTTTTGTGTGCTAATATGTGATCATTTGGAGCAGAATATCTCAACTGCTCAGACCATCATGTCACCTGGCTTTTCCATGGTGGGATGTGCTCTGATAGACCTGGGATCCTTTACTACTTCACTGGTTATGTGGTTACTCAGCACTCTTCCCCTTTTGTTTATCTTGCCTCTCAATGTCACTTCTTTACTGTAATTTCCTAATTTAAAACAAAGAAATAAGGAAAACCCTTATAAGTTCTGTTCTCAAAGGTTTTTTCCTGACCCTACATGTAAACTGAAACTTGCATACAAAGAACTTAAAAGCTTTCAAACCTAATTTTTCGAAGTACACTGAAGATATGGAAACTATATATTTAGCAGTGGGCCGTGGATCAAATCACATCTAGTATCTTCAATTCAGAAGCAGGACAATATAGAGATATCCAGGAAGCAGTGGGAAAACTCTTTGAACTTTCCATGTGATAAATATTATTTTTCTTACTCATAATAGATTACACACTGTCCCTTCTGTACACCCCCAGTATCTTTTCATCCTACAGGTCTATGACTTTGTCTCCTAAGCATCCACCAAAGTAAAACAATCCTTGTGTTTTCCATGAAATGCAGCGCATGCATAAAAAGAATAGACAAAGTCAGGCTTTATCAGAGACAAGAGGTGTAAGTCAGAAAAAGGTTTTCAGAATGTTTTAAGATCTATATCAAGTAAAAATATAATACTCTGTTGCATATGTTATTTTCCATGTAAATGACAACCAATACAAAGCGTATGGTTTACAATGAAAAAGTCAGGTTAGGCACTGACTGTGAAGTTCAGCAGAATGCCGTTAGAGGGCATGAAAGAGTAGTTGTGTAGAGAAGAAAACACATCTTCAAGCAAATAAACTAAAGAAAATAACTGGAACAAAAATAAAATAAGAAAAACATTTTAGTGAATCACCTCTGTTGAGCAATCAGCTCTGGACGCCAGCTCTGTAAACCCACACTCTCTTCTTCCTTCTTGAGTCTCCTGTCACTGCAGGGAATGGGTCTTGGCCACCAGCAAAAGCAAGATCAGACCCATTTTGGTCCAGCCACAATATTTAACTTTTGGAATTTTTAAGTCATGTATAAAACAAGACAAAACCCCAAGGTTCAGTAATCTAACTGCTGTGCCAGGGACACAGGCAAATCAGAGGGATTACAAATGCTCAGTACAAGGGGAGCAGCTGATGTCTAACAGGCTCAGTAAAATAATAAGAGATTCACACCAGGAAACAGCCACAACAACATGTGAAATGTATTTTAAAGGCATATAATAGATTTCTATTAACCCCTTGGACTATTGGGAAAGGCCTGTGGAAATAGAAAGATGTTTCAGAACAGACCTATCAGCTGCAAAGAGTCTTAGTTAAACAAAATTTCAGCTTTCTGAGAGACGTGGAGGAAAAGAAAAGGTCCATCACAAGAAAACCATCATTTTCTCCCATACACCCCAAAGCAAAGCTATAGTGATGTATGAGGAAATTATTTTCTGCACTTCTTTCCTCCTAATAACCTTCTAGCCTTTTGGCTAAAAAAAAGGAGGAGGTAAATAAAAATTAAAGCACAGAAATCAAAAAAATATTTAAAATACTATTTCTACTCTCTTCACTTGGGAAGGCACAAGCAGTCATCACTACCATAATTTCAAACTCCTACAGATATGGTCACTCCTTTGCTCTTACTAAGGTTACTATGTCCCCACTTTTTTTTAATATGTCCCACTTTTCCTCCCTCTAAGCCATTTTTTCACAAGGGCAGACAATCTCTAATTGTTCCTGTCTTTTACTCTCTATCAGAAGAAGTTAGGACTCCTCTGCTCACCTTACACTTCTGAGAGAAGCTGGCCAAGGTTTGTTCAGGAGGATAGTTTTTGCTGTTTGTTGGTGATGTCCTTGGTTCAGAAAGACCAAGGCCAAAGGCTGAGAACAAAACCATCAGATATCCCTTATGGAGTTTCTGCCAGGTGTTTACTGGACTCCAGTAGCCAGGACAGAACAAATTGTGAAGCATAAGGTTTCTTATGAGTGTTTTTTTTAGGCATATTTGCCATTATATATCATAATACTCTTGTTCCTCCTCAAATACTCCATCCTATTTTGAATCTCTCTTCAGTTATGTCTTTGACAGACACTTCCACCTATAAACGTCATGTCAAAAATACATCTTTTGTGAAGCTGAGGAACACTGAGACTTCCTAAAATACCAATTCTTTCCAAACTGAATTTTGATCTCTTGACTTATACATGAAGTAATGGATGTTTTTCATTCCCTCTCCATAAACTAAGCGTTCAGCCTTTGCAATTTCTATCTCTGCAATGAAAGTAGATGTGTATCCCCAGATCAGCAGACTGTTACAGAATTATTTTATTTTTTATAAATAGTGAGGTATGAACATCAGGATAGCTATTCCCATGGAGTGGGAACAGACTCTGGATGTGCGATATGGGGATTAGAAACATTAAGTATATTCTCAGTTTATAGGATTTTATTTCCTTTTCATGTGAGTTTTCTTTGCCTTCAGTTTTATATGTGATTGGAAGGATTAATAAAAAATGAAGACATTTAAACCCCCCTCGCATTATTTACTTCATGCAGTCAACATTCACAAGCATCAAAGCTTCTGTTTCAGTGCCACATCAAAAAACACAAAGCTTTAAGGCTTGGCCAAAGAATCAACACATACCTAAAGCAGAGGCATCAGCTCATGAGACTGCTGACACAATGGATTAAACAGACATTTTAAAGTATCACCAGTGCTGTGGGAGAAAAATGAAAAGCCCTCAGTTCTACTCTTGCTTTTAAACTAAGTCAAGCTTTTGTAAACTATTCACTTTCTTGATGCTCAATACCTACTGATGAGGTTATATCATCTGCTAATGAAAATAGTTGCTTGAAGGCTTTCTACGGGCCCTGACCACTTTCAGATGTGGAATCGGATCCTGGAAGAATAATTTCATTGTGGTGTTCCACAAAATTTCAATACATGCTCAGATTTGCTTCTTGTTTGCCCATTTATTATTAGCTGTTTTAGTGCTGGGGACAGCTACCATGGTGGGGTTTTTTTGTAAGCAATGCCATTCCACCTGCACTGTCCATACTGGGAGATTATGCTTTCCCTTATGCCATGCTGCTGCTTCCTGGCTGCTGCCTCCAATTCTTCCTCATCTACAGGCTGTCTGGCTTCCCTGTGCAAAACAAGACTGGCAAGGAATGAAAATATTATTTGTCTGTCTTTAGGAATGAAAATTCTCTACTATCTACTCCATAGAGTAACACCATAGCAGGGTTGCAGCACAATTGGTAGTCAGAGGAAGCTGCTGTTTGCTGCTTTTTTAGATACATTGCCAGCATTAGCTGTCCCACCCAGAGATCTGCAAAAGGACAGAAAGGTCCTGGGGAAGTAGATAGAATTTCCATATATCTACCGTTGTCTACTTTTGCATTTTATTGTTCTGGACCCAACAGAACAAAGGAGGGAATGGACACATTCATGCAAAACACACATAAGTCAAACACGCACAGGAAAAAAGAGCTTAGAGTCAAGGAAGAGAAAGCTCCCTCAGAGAGCTGTGACAGGTAGACAAGCAGTTTCAGAGCAGGGGTGCCCACTGTCACAGCCCCGTCTCCAGATCTGAGATGAAGACATCAGACAATTCTGTTATTTCCTTTAATTATTATTAATTTTATTGCAAGTCCACCTCCACCAATGGCATTTTCTGCTGTTCAGTCATATACACTACAAGCCTCCTTGTACGTTCTTGTCACACTTCACACTTTGGAAAGAAGAGAATTTGGGGACTAGATCCTTCTTTCTTTTAAGACTCAAAATCCAAATCACTCGGGGTATGCAAGCCTGGGGGTCCCCGGGGTCAGGAACAGCTCCCAGGAGGGGCAGACCTTGCAGCCAGGGTCTGTCCCACAGGGAGGAGGGCAGGATAAGGGACCAGGGACAGCCCCAGCCTCTGGTGTCAGGCAGCCCTGGGGACTGGCTGTGGGGAGCTGGAGGCTGGTCATGCTGCAGTGTCGCTGGGGCCAGGATGGTTGACCCTGGGGGGTCTGAAATGGTGACCTGAGCCACGGGTCAGGCAGGGGGACACCCTGGAGGGTCTTCACAGGACCAATTACAGGCTGTTACAGCCCTCAGCCCTCATCCACAGCATCCCAAGAAATGCTCAGTGACAGCAGAGTTAATGCAAAGACAGTGCTGAGAATCTGTGAAGAAGTTGTCATAAAAGAGCCATTATGTAGCTTTTGGGTCTTGCATTCGTAGCAGTTTAGAACTGAAAAGGAGAAATAGCATAGCTGCTTTTCCTGTGCACGAGTAGCAGTGAAAACAAAGTCAAGGGCACAGCTAGTTGTTTCAAGACTACCATGACACTAAGACTGCCATCAAAGGTGTACTCACACAACTCCTCTGAAGAGTATAGCAGAAGGACAGAAAAAGAAAATAAAAAAGCTATATGGGAGTAAGTAGAACAAGAGCACACTGTGATGTTTACAAACATAGATAATGATGAACAGATAATGGACAATGTTCAAAAAGATATAATAGTAATAAAATGGCGGTGCTCATAGCAAGTTGAGCAATGGAATTTCAGCAAATGCTGCTTTATTGCTAAATGGTGCTCAAGGGGGTGACAATACATTAATGGTTAAGATTTCTGTGACCCACAACTGTCAGCTGTGAAGCTGACTCACAAACTGTGGGCCTGAACACCAGAGAAAAACAACTTTTACAGTTTTACTAACCTTTGGACACTGGACAATAAAATACCATACTTCCTTTGACATTGTGCCATACTGAAGATTATTCTTTGAAAATTCCTTTCAAATTAAATGAATTCCTTCCTTTTGATGCAACCAGAAAAGCAATGATATTGAACCAGGATAAAGCTGTCATTTGTTTTCTCAGAGTACAGTAACTTGGCCAAGTTGTAAGTTATATAAAGCTCTGAACTCATTATGTGCCTATTTTTAAGCAATGTTTTAAAACTATATTATGTGGAACAATCTTTTGACATTTCCATCCAAAGGAACTATTAAAAATCATTTGTCTTCCTGCACTGTGGGGCATATACTTTTCAGAAAGACTGACTAGTACATGCCACACATATTTGAGGGTTTTCAGTGTTTTTTGTCTTTTGAATAGCAATATGTCTTAAAAAAATGTGAGCTCCTGAAATTTGGTAGTGCCACTTATAACCTCCAATCTTTCACCTTCATGAAGCTGATTCCTCTGAAAGTGCTCTCTCTGAAATTCAAGAGCAGTACATTTTTAGTGAATCCTCTTTAGAAGACATAAGTAATTTTCTTAGTTGTGCTGTGTGTTTTTCAGTTACACCATTTGTTTCTTTGTGAAAAAACAATTCAGACTCTGTGACTGGAACTTGGTCCTTTAGAAGCTGAATGAATCTGATTTATTCAAGCAATATGTAATTTGAAAAAATAAATATATTACTTCAGCTTTCAGTATCAGTCATTCAAATTTCATTTCTTCCATTGAGTTTTGTTACTTTATACCAGTTTATACCCTTAGTCCAAAGTTGCTTAATGATAGACTATAGGATAAAATAATAATTGTGCAACATCTGGTGAAATGCTTTGTTCAACAACGTTGGAATTGCTTTGAGAGTAGCAGAATAAGTTGATTTTAATTCTCTTCCTTGATGGTGGACTTAGACTTTTTTTTAAAGCTTTTCATTTGGACAGAAGGAGAGAATGTAACTTTTACTGCAGAGATCTTTAAATTAATGATCTATAGACTAAGTATAATTACGGAACTCATATTTTTTTAAAAATTCAAACAGCTGCTGCACGTACTAGTGAACAGTGACAGAGCTGATCCAGCACCATCAACACTTTCCAACTACTCTTTCATTTCTCAATGACTGTAGTAATTTCAAAGCTACTCTGAAATGTCTGTAGGGCTGTAATTTGACTGACAGTATCAACTTCCTGCATCTACTAATAATCTTTCTTCTCAGCTTAGATTTGTGAGGGTTTTGTTCTTCATCTTTTAAAGGTCCCTCTTCAGGACACAGAGGGTTTTTCCAGCTTTTTTGGAGTCACATATACAAAAAATGCTGATTTAAAATAATGATACACCTAAAACACATCTCTAGCCAGAAACACCCAAGATGGTCATGGCTGCCTTGAGCCTTGCTATACAGGCTCTCTCGGTACTTCTTCTTCTTGCATTCTGCTGCTTCTCTATTCAATATCTCTTTCAACACTTTGATTAAATGTAAGCCAGCTCTTGCTCTGTGGATTTGCAGTAAGACTTCAAATACCTTAGCACTTAGGAGCCAGAAGTGTTCTTCAGGCAGAATAGCACATAGATGGCAATTTATCAAGTTCTAGGTTTGGGACACAATTCCTCCCTTTCATGAGCATCAGTTTTGCACTGCTTTAATTCTGCCAACTTTAGCAGAGTTCACCTTGATTTAAATTGCTGAATAAGGGCCTAAGTGAGGCACCAGGATAAACCAGGCAAAAAAATAGCATTTTATATATATGTGTATATATATATATATATAAATGCTATGTGTATTCCCTCACATACAGTTACATGGACTGTTGTTGTGATATTTCCCATAAACAAAGTTGACCCAAAATAAAGAAACTATCTAACTGTAGTTAGTTGACAGATAGCTAATAGCTAGCAGTAAGTACAAAAGGCATTTGAGCCCAGGTGCTACAGTCTGCATTTATGTTTGTTTTTTAGTGTGCAATATATTAGTATCACTCTCTGAAATTTACCTTACATGTAGGAAACTTGCTGCATTTTATTTTCATCTTTATATTGATTCATTTATAAGTGTCTCTGGTTTTTTCAAGCTTCAGGTGCACAGTGACACAATTTTGCCCCAATTAGAACAGAGTCTGCTAGGTAACCGGGAGGGAATGCAGATGAGTGAGGCCTCAGTAATGATTCAGATCTAGAATTCAAATGCTTGGAGAAAAAGTTATGTGTTTTGGGCTGCATTAGGCTGGTAAACATAAAGACAAATTCATTGAAGGCTCCAGTGTTACACCAGCTTTGCCAATAAACAAGATACCTGAACAGTTCCAGCTACTTAAAATTTCGAATCTGTCTTAGTAAGACAACCCACAGTGATGTCTGTCTGCCTCTTCACTGAATATCTGGTTATACTAAGGGCCTTGCTCCTCATCTTCAAAGTCATCCATAAGATTAACCTAAGCTACTATGGAGGACCTCCCAAGAAATCTCCAGTTCGCTGAGCTCTCTCATGTCAAAGACAAAAACTGGAGTTAGGACTATGGAAGACGGAGCTCTCCTGACCATTCACCCACATGCATCTCCACCCTCAAAGAGATGAGCTCTTCTGGGAATCCCAGCTTCTTCAGATCAAAGTATAAGATCCACCCGTAACGTGGTCTTCCCTCAGAATAAAAGGTTTAAAAATCCTGATGCCAAGGAGCTGATGAGAGAGCTATGGGTCTTTTTAATGTGTTTACTTTTACAGTCTGGAATGTGTTCACACAGTACAATGTCGGAGTGCAACGAAAATGCTTCAGCAGGCAGGGAGGTCATTAATGGCATTCTTCTGTGCTGGGAAGAGACTTAAACAGGAGTGAGGCACAGAGGGATGTGGGACTATGTCTCTGTAGATTAACCGTAACAAGTGACTTTGGTGGTCTCCATCTTGCACTGTGCTCAGGGTGGTCTACATAAATCACCAGAATCAGCTTTGACTAGTGAAGTTTTTCATTCGTTGCCTCTCTCGGATAAAAGGTAAATTTTCAAAATTAACAAGCTGTGATCTGATTTTTTCTGTGCCATACATTTTAATTTTGACTCCCTATGCAGAGGAAACATGGTTGCATGTGAAATATAAAGACAATTAATGGTTTTCTTATGCTGTTATTAAACCCTGCTAGCCTATTATGGCATGAGTTTCAGTACAGTCACACACTTACTATGCCATTTGTCTATATACATTCCTCCTCTTCAAAATGACTTTGTTTTCATGGTGAGGTGCCAAACAAGGTTTGTCTTCAAGAACTTTTAAAATTTCAATACTTCTGCTACTGAAAAATTAGTGAAAATTTAGTAAATTCTATGTAAATTCCTTAGGCCATATATTACTAGAAACAGTATTATAACTAGAGACGCCAGTGTATTGAAAACTACATAGGTCACTAAGACTGTACTGCTATTACCTCACTGAGCCTTAGTTCCAAGTCTTTTCTGCAAAATGGCAATTTTGTAAGGATTTACCTCTCCTAGTTAGCAGTCATGAGTAGGTTTGAATTCCTACTTCATTGCTTACGGAAGAGCAGAACACCTGAGACAAGCTGGGGTGCATTTGCACGACAGATTGCTGTACTGCAAAGATAAAGGCTCTACACTCATATAAAATTAAGTAGCCTCTAAAATTATTTAAACCAACTTTAGAAGAACTCAGTCTAGAATCAGTACCTTCCCCAAGACAGCTGCTGACATCTGATCCATTGTGACTCCTTTGTAACATATTAATTATCAAATAGACAGAAGCACGAGGTTAGATTTTTCATTCTGTTTTGTTCATCTGAGATTTTCATTCTTTATATCCAATGATGAAGAACTTTAGTGAAGGCCTTGTACCTGCAAAATAGAACCTGCTTTGCCTTGTCTCCCTTTTTAATCCAGGTGAACATCCATGGAGTTTCTCAGAAGCATACAGTTAAGCATGTGCCTGCATGTATGCAGGTTTCAGGCCTCATATTTGCCACAGTTCACATATTTGCACCATCCATTTGTGATTACATACATTATTTGTTATATCTCCCCTAAGATTTAAAGTGAGTGTGGATTCCAGACGTATTATTAAACTATACACTGGACTAAATCCTAAATTCAAGTAAGTCAGCAATAATAAAATAAGAGCAATGTAATTGAGATGAGGCTGCTGATTTCAAGTGCACTACTTGGATTTTTACTACTGTTGTAGAAATTAAAATCTGGCCTATAGTAGTATTGTTTCAGTCCTGAAAAACCTTTTCCACGGTGATTTTTTTTTCATATTGACAGGGCTGTAAATAAGTACTTACCCCATAAAATGAATATGGTACATGAAATACTTTGTCTTTGTATTCTTGCAATGTATGTAGCCTAATACAAGTGTAGAAATGGAGTAGACATTCCTCTTTGGTTAAGAGATATATCAGTGCATAAAGTCACAGTCTGGGTTCATTTAGCCTTTTCATTTGTAGTGCTCCATATTACATGAGTGCAGATCTATTTGAATCTCTTTAATATTCATGATCCTCTCACCAGTCTGAGTGAAAGAGATAAAGCTTTTGATAGCAATCTCAGCAACTTGATTAACAATGCACTAATCATCACTACCATTGACCTGATTCAGAAATGTTTTCAATTCATCCATCACTTTATAACCAAAGATGATTGCATTACCTTACCATTTTTTATTTAAATAAAACCACATGAGCTGTAAATATCTTGCCATTTTACTAAATGCACCTTGGTACCAAATTAATTTATTTTTAAAACTAAATACCAAAATGACCTATAATAACCAATTAGGGCAGGAGGATAGGGAAAACGTATCACAAGTGGTCTGCAATAAAATCAATTCACTTTGACTTCACATCAATAAATGTTAAATTGTGCCAAGGAATTAATTTTGCAATAAATTGTTATTGTTGTTAGAAAATCTAACTAACACATATTACCAGGAGTAATTATCCATATATCAGAATGCATTGAATGTAGAGTGTGCACTATAATTACTCCCAAAATTGCTTATCATTCAAATGGTAATTTTAGGGATAATGTTTCTTTAACTATAACTTTATAAATTTCATCTGAAATTTATTATTTAGGGGTTTTTTTCTTTACTTGGTACTGCACAGAAAACAGAAAATGGACCGTGAAAATTGCAACAGATAATAAATACAGTAATACAGTTTAATCAGTATGTCTTAATTTTACATATAATTGCTGAATGTTGCAACAGTGTTTGTAAAGTAAGATACCTCATTTTGAGTGGAATCTCCTTCATGAGTGCTAACTGGATTTTTCAAGCCTATTCATAGCAGTAGGTAGAGTATAGCATTGTAAAAATATCAGCATCCAGGACTGTGTGAATATAAAACCTGTAAGGGTCATTAATTGTTATTCTTAGATATTGAATTTTTCTGTTGCCCTAATATTTGTGTTCAGTCTGAAGTTCATTCTTACAGGGGTTTGATTCAGAATTCTGAAACTGTAATATCAATAATGAAACAGAAAAATGAACAAACAAACAAACAAACAAAATCCACCAACAAAAAAAGAGCTAAGTAGAAATTGAAGCCTCTGTACTATTGCACCATTTCTAGACCTGGAAGCATTGAAAGGCTAATTCCAGAATGCAGATGCTACCCTGCTTTTAATAATTCTTAAATACTGAGATTAAATTGGATGGATTATTAGAAGTTTGTAATTATGATGACTATTTTCAGCTCACCTGAAGCTTTCTAACTAGGTTTGTTTTGGTTTTTTCACTTTTTAAGTGCCTCAACAACATCATATATGTGAAGTTCTGAACATCCCAAGTCAGAGAAGAATACACCTGGAAAGATATCAGTATTTTGTATAACCATATCATCAGACATGGAATCAACAATATCTCGGTACAATTCCTAATAGTATCCAGTTGTGTATTGATGGATTAAGTGTAAGTTAATGGTGCTTGTTTAGTTTCATCATCACTATTTGGACTAACTTAAAAATTTTTGGCCATGTCTGTATACATGGCAGGGAGTTTGAATAATTTTATTCAGAGAACTGGTCACCGTGGTTTAAACAGTGACAAGTACAAAAGGAAGAGATCAGGGAAGCTCAGCTTGGGATGCTGTGCAGTGAAGCTCTTCCATGAAGCGGGAAACTCAATCTATGCAACTGCTATTACTGTCTAATTCTCTATGACAACCACAACAAGGAAAAGAACACTGATACAGAGCTGCCCTTTGCACATTCAAAATACTTTAATATGATGGTTAACTTTGTTTGATGATGAACTTTTTTTTCTTCTTATGAAATAACACTATTCTATTGAATATATGCTTTATGCTACCTTGTTGTCATAACCACACAGAGTAGCTGAAATCAGAAAACAGAAAGGCTTTTGCAAAGTATTTTAGAAATATAACTGTAAAAAAAATTTGAAGTGGTGTAATGAGTTTTGGATCCTATATGCACTACTGAATTTGCAGTTTTGTCAGAAAACATTTGTGAAGATAATCAAACAACTTATTTTTTTAAAAGTCTGTAAGACACATCCTGAAGACATGACAGAATTTTCTAACATTTATTTTCTTTATTGCCCTAGGTTAACTGCTTATATCTAAAAACCCTAGCAGCTAGCAGGAACCCAATCATTGGCAAGAATTCATCATGATCATGGAATTGCACTTTCCTTTTCGTAATGATGAAATAGGTGATCTGTCAGTTAGTCCACATCTTATAGTTGTAAGGAAACCTTTCTGTACTGAGCAAGACATTTTAAACCCCCTAAAACTGCATTGTGAAAAATTTCTGCATAACTGAGTACACGTGGCTTCTCATACTTTGCTTTGTCAACACTCAGTCTAATCCCACCAAGGTAGGTTCCTGTCTAGGTCAGTCCAAGTTAGGTGACTGATGTAAGCCAGATTCACTCTCCAGGAGCACACAGACAAGCTATGTGAAGTTGCTGTCCTATGATAGCTAATGTTTGGTAGTGCAATTATTATTTTACTGACTCTAATTTTACATTTTTTCTTGATGTTATTCCTTACAGAAACCTCTCAGAGTTGTCCAAGGGTTTTGTAAATGAGGAACTGTTAAGTACTTTTGAAGATATTGAAACAGTAAATTTTTAGGAATATTAAATTATATTTTGAGAATGAAACACTAAGAAAAAAGAGAAAAATTAAGATACCAACAAGATATATATAGTACCTAAGGGCTGGTGTGGATTCATTAAGTGCACCTTTCACTTCTAGTAGGTGCTTCTGATTCAGTAATTTTATAGATTTGAAAAAGTGAATAATTTTTATTCAATATATGATTTTAATAGATCATCTAGATTTAATTTTGTAAAGAAAAATGTGTGTCACCTTAGCCATTTAGTACAAAAATACACAGCCTAGAGGAATGTTATTTTAAGCTCTTTACCTTTTAAATTGTAACAGTCTGTATATCTATTTGTCTAGACTCCATCAAGGGGACTATTGTAGCTGAAGGCATTGGTTTGAAGAAGACTAAAGGGCTACATCATGTCAAAGCCTCAAGTAGGAATTATTGCCTTTCTTACCCTAGTTCACAGCTGTATTATGTCACCAAATCACATCACAGTGTAATCAAAGATGAATAAAATATTTTTTTTCTTTACCTTAAATGCTTTCCCTGTCAATTACAATCAAAGGACATGATTTCAGGTCTGTCAGTTTACTGGGTTCTCTCCTACTGATGACTCCGAAACTGTAATCTGCTAAATATAAAATGAATCAGAGAAGTCTTAGAATGATTCTGCTATTAAGAAGAAGAATGTTTTTCTCCCACAGGGGACAGGAAAGTAATTGGTCTTTAAAGAATGAATTCAAAGATGTTAAAAAATGACCTTTTTTGGTCATTTTGTCTCCACCTTTGGCTTTCTGGTGGTTTTTTTTCTGTACTAAACCTTCAGCTGCTCAGTGTTCTCCTCCTAAGAAGATAAGCATAAGTATTCTAATCAAATCTGTCCAGATTTGTGTGCCATTAGAGTAAACATTTAACTGGCATCTTGTTTGCTACATCACACCTTTTTTCCCTCTGCATTATTGTCGATTAGGTGGTTTGTAATGGGCAGGCTGTACGTCTGCTGCAACTCCAACTTCTAGGCAGTTTAGTGGCTTGATTACATCATTAACCATAATCAAAAACATTTCCCCAGAATGATTTTAGCTTGGTAGTAAAGGCTGCTTCCTTTGATCTCAGTAGCAACATTTTACAATAGGTTGCTCCTCATTTACACTACAAATGCTGGCAAAAATGAAAGTGGTATCTTCCCTAGTAATACCAGATAAAATAAAATAACTGGTTCAGCAGTCATGCCAGCTGCTATCATTGATGAACAATGGCTTTTTTCTTTCAGGAAAAAAAAGCATGTATATACATATATACACGTATGTGTGTGTATATATACACATACATGTGTATGTGTAATATTCTGTGTATTGTAATTTTCTAATGTATATCCTTGCATTATACTTAGCAGCACATCCCTTTAAAATGTTATACGTTGTAACACTTAAAATGGGGTATAAACCGTGCCATTGGATTGCAGCCTTGCAAAATGCTTTTAGCTGCAGTAAAAAAATTTCATTACACCTGCGCTGCTTGCATGTAGACCAGAATTTAATTTTAGTGCACTGAAGTCTTTTCAGAAGCCTCATAGTAGATTTAGTTTCCAGTATTTCTAATGATGCATCCCTGTTATAAGACTAGTTCAACAGTTCCAGCTCATATCAGTTATTTGCACTATGAAAACATCAATTGACTAACCACTCCAAAACTGAAAACCTAGATTACCTATTACAGGGAGATTATCCAAGTGCTATTCTAGAGCACTAACAGCAATACACCGGATGCATACAATAAAATTCCTGTTTGATCTGTAACGTCTCTAGGACCAGGCTAGAGCTGACCCATGTGGGTGTGACAGACAGAGATGTTCAAAGACTGTTATACTGGCAATGCCCTTGATCTCTCCTGTGCTCTTCCTGTCATATTTTACAATTGGGTCCTTTGGTCTTTTATGCTGGATCTAAAGTTTACTGGGGGAAGCTGGGAAGTGTTTTGTGGCCTCCAGCATGTGTCAAAGGGATAGAAAGCGAAAAGTTGTTTTGTGGACCTCTCCAAGCTGTGTATCTTGATTGACCTCTGTGGATTTGGTTTGATGTCCCAGCCTCAGCTCTTTAGACCTGCATCCCTATACAATTCCCAGCCAACTGATCCATGTACTGCAAAGTCACAGGACATGGAGGATTTTTGTACCCTCACACATAACAGCTCCCTCCCTGTTGGAGCTGGACAGCCAGGATTTGGGTGCCTCCAGCTACTCTGTATCCCTAGTCTTACTTGCTAGCAAACGTTGCATCTAAACATTTTCCCCAAACCCTTATTTCCTTATTGCTTTATTCCCATTTCAAAGCAAAAGTGCTGAGATTTACAAGTGTCTAACAGGCACTTATCTTCCATATGGTTGCTTGAGGAGCAGCAGAAAAGGAAAAGGAAACTAGTGCCATCCTCTTGTTGGTTAAACCAGGGAAGTTTGTTTGATGTTCTTCAGTTGCTGATAGTTTTGTAGCCTCTAATATAAGCATGAAAGGGGCAACAGAAAAAAATCCCAGAATCTGCTGAGGTTGTCATCAGCTTATGCCATCCACAGTGACAGAGAAACAGGGCTTTCTGGTAATACACTTTCAATTTTCAGAGATGTCAATGAATAAAGGAAGAGTAGAAAATAAGTGCCAATGAATAACGGGCAGGTAGCTCCTGGGTCCTTCCTTGGCAGGTGTCCAAGAAAGACACAATGTATTTATGGGGATATTCCCCGGCTTTTCAGAAAAAGAAAAACAAATATGGTCTCTAGTGGCCAATTTAAAATGGTCACTGCCTTTAGTAGGATGATGCACTGCATAATCTGCAAACGTGGAGACACAGGAAGCAGACTGCCTGCATCCATCAACTTAGTAAATGCCTCCAGATTAGCAGAAATATTTTGAAACAGCCAATAATTATAAAAGAGTTGCTTGCCATTGCATAATTATTTTATAAACCACATAACATACAACTGTTACTTAGTCACAGAGGCCCTCTTCACACTGTACCATATGGCTAATGGCTTCTATCGCACATCACACCATACTGAGTATTCCTTCTCATCATACTGTATTGGCTACTGTCTCAGTTTGCTGCTAATGTCTGTGTTACCCTTTCACTGCATGTTTATTTTATGAAATTGTGGCATCTGTTTTTGGTGTTTATTCTAAAATGACAAAGTGCTATGTTCCCAGCCCTAGCCTGAAAATTACTTCAGTATTAATTTCCCAAGGTAGGTTTAAAAATATATTTTTGCTGTCTTTTTCTTGAGTCTGCAACAAACAACTCTTGACCTTTTTTGCATTTGGATTTAAAGTAAGGGGGTTTTTTGTTTCTTGAATTTTGTTCCTGAGTGAGTTGCACTATGTAATATTGGATCTTTCCATTCTGTTGACAACGACCATGCTTTGCCTACACTGACCAAGATACCAATTATTAAAATACAATTAGTCTTCTTTTTTCATTCAGCTCCCAAATACCTTCATAATCTTTGCACAGCTAATATCTAATTCTAGTGTGAAAGCACTGTTGCAGGACCTACCCATGATGGCTACACACAAAGAGCATTATTTAAAGTTTCAGTGGTATCACAGCAGCTGGAATAGAATGTAAAAATAAAATAATTATGTAGAGCATTGGTAAACTATTTTTTAAACTTCCGTAACAATACTTTGAATGAATGACTAGAATTGGAATGATGACAAAGATTTCAATTTGGTGTCAGCAACCAATGTGTCTGATTCCGGCAAAACATTGATTCTACCCTAGATACCAACAATAACTAAAGACACAAACAATTTGCATTTGTGGGCCCAGGTCCAACAGAAGTTATGTTTGACATTGGCCAAGTGTGGGCTGTGGAACTGGGTTATTTGCAGTCACTTTCTCCCAGAAAAATCCTGGAATATCCTCTGCAGCCCTTGACAACAGAAGTAGTGACAGTCTGTTGGGCAAGACAGCTGGGTCAAGGGTAGCTACAAGGCTGGCAACAGAGCAAATGTTATGCATTTGCTTCTCCCAGGTGAATCACACAGAAATGTGGTTTGATCATCTGTGTACAAGTCTGTACTGTCGGCCCTTGCTTTAAGCCCCACCGTGACACTATGAAGTGTGGGTTTAGCATCTGATCCCACTGTTGTTAAAGTCGGTGACTTTCTTGCCAGGCCCTTCAGAAGGACCAGAAGGAAGTTTTTGAAGAACAATCCAGTTTTGAGCTCCTCAGTGTCTTTTTACATTGGTATGAATTGCCCATGAGCAGTGTCCCATGGGATGTACCTGGGCAGTCCTCCATGGCCTGGGGACTGACTGATCCACCAGCTCAGAGCTCACCTCAGCTTCCAGCACTGGTTCCCATACAGATGGCCTGTGCTCTCACCCTGCAAGCCAGTGCTGAGCTAAAATCAATCTACTCACTCATCTGCTGACAGATAACGCAGTTACAGGGAATTAATTGGCAAATTCAGGCATTTGCTACAACTCCTGGCAAAATTACTAAATTTGTTCAAGTATTTTTGAAGCTGCCTCTTTTGCTCATGATGTTCCTCAGGCACTTAACAGTAACTGATACCCAGGGAAAGAGACGAAAGACCCATTCCAGCACACCAGCTCTCTGCTGAATACTGTCTGCAGCAACTAGAGAGCCTTTACTGCTTCTTAATATGTTTTTTAATTGGCCTGTTCTAGTTTAAAGTATCTTGTCTTATCTTTTGCCTTTTTCTTTTTTTTTTCCTAGATGTCATACTGTGAAATTGCCTTGGTGAAGCAAAGACAGAGTGAAATAGTCATGCACAATATGGAGACTAAACCAGATGTTTCCATGTATCATCCATGGAGCTGACTACACTGTCAATTCATCTTTTGGAATATGCTAAATAAAAAAAAAAAAAAAAAAAAAAGGAAAACATTTTTGTCAAGAACAAGGAAGGAGAAAGTGTTTGTTAAATGCCTGACAGTCAGAGAAGTTTAGATCTGATTTGATCCAAAATCCTTGTATACCTAAGTGCAGTTTATTATTGGTTAACATGACCTAGTGCATTTTACTGTACATTTAATAGGAAACACCCACTTTCCAGTTTGCAAGAAATCAAACACTTAAAAAGTACTTTTTCTATTTTCAATTTTAACTTTTGCAAATCTTTTAAGGCAATCAAAGAAACCAACATGATATACTGAGTTGCATAAATAGTAAGAAAGAAACAATAGGAAAAGGAAATACTAAAACTTTTTTTTTTTCCTAAATATTCTCAGGCAAATTCGGGAAGAGTTGAATTCATAATATATTATCCAGACAATCTCTCTGGATTACCAGCATGTCTTCCATTAAATGAAGATTCATAAGGAGCCAATAGGCAATCTAAGCAATGTATACAGTCATCAAATAAAGGACCGTCAAGTGGCAATAAGAAAACCTTATGCTTTAATTGGACTGTTGACTTTATGGAAAAATATGTTTACGTCACACATTTTAGTCTGCAGAACCATGGAGACATGCTTTACTGCATTTGTTGCTGTCACACAGATGTGGTATTGTCCTGTGAAACCAAGTTGGACTTTACCTTGTAGTTTCCTTTGCATCTATGATACTTGAATTAAGCTTTATTCACAAGTTATGCCTCATTTCCTTCCATACCTCCATCTTTAGACTGCTGTCAAGTATTATTTATTAACTCTATTATAGTACCACATTGAGGCCCTAATCAAGATTATGCCCCTACTGTGTTAAACTCTGTACATTATGAAATAAAAGATAATCCTTCTCCTAAATTCTTACATCAACAAAAGTAAAAGATGCTAGCATAACAGCTCATGGTAGAGTACAAAGAACTTAACTTGGTCAATTGATGATGGTAAGTCAGCGGTAGAGAAAAGACCAGCATAACTGCTCAGCTCCAGCCCCCTGCTCCCAAAGAGCAAGGATGTAACAAGAATGATGGTAAAATGTGTATGAGAACCTTCTTTTTTTGAAAGAATGAAAGGAGTTTAACAGCTTTGTTTCTTTGTCTATAACAGCTACCTGGATTGTTCCTTTGGACTGGCATCACCTTACCTTACAGAAATAAAGTGAATGGAACAGAATGCTTATTGACAGGAGGAAGAAAACCAAAACTTCTGTATACTAGTTAAAAAGTCATTAATATGAGAGCAAATATCTGTTCTACAGTATCTAATGTTCTTCCCTTTTCAGTACACAAGATCTACTGGTTTTTTCTCCATTCTCTCACCACGTTTTAGACAAGATGGAACCAAGGCTCCTTGGTCCCACTGATGCAGAGGAGCAACAAAGATATTCACATCAAAAGAGGTGTGGCTACTCTATGCAGAAAAAATATCCCTTCCACGTTCACCTTCTGATTTTTAAGTGATACACCCTTGACTATATAACAGACAAAGAGTTGCATCTATTACTATCATGACAAGCTATTTTAACAATATATGTTTTAGGGAGAACTCTATTTGGTGGTTAGCATGCTAATCTAAACTATACATGTCACTGAATTCCTTGACCGTAGCTTCTTTTAAAATAATAACAATTAGTACAGAGAGGTGGCACTTCACATTAGGAGTAGATTTTATGTTGATGGTGTTCCTTAACTACACAATGAAAAGGCTTAATTCCTGAAAGAAAACATCTTGGTTGCCACATTGGACTGGATATAGCCAAGTCAGAAAGCAGAACTGGAATGATCATTAAAACTACTTCCCAGTGCAGACACAGACAATGACAAAAAACTACTTGCCCAAAAACAATTCCTGTAAAATAATTCTTGAAGTAGTTTGACTTAGTCAAGAACTTGGAGATAAAATCAGTTAAATCCTACTGCCTACAACTAGGTCTAGGCATCTGCGTTTAACAAGAACCTTAAAACCTTTTACAGATGAATTGTGGCTGAGATATATGCAGGCTGAAGAGCTCTTCAGAGTCTGTTCCAATGAAAATATTGTCTAAGTACATAAGCATTAGAGCTGAACAAATAATTCTCAATGAATAATTTATCTGATTGATTTCCCCTTTTTATTCTTTCCCTCTTCAGAGGCTATGCACGGACAGAACAAAAAGTATATTGAATTTATTCATTATTTGAAATTATTCACAATCTTGTTCAGTGAATAATTCTAGGCCTGCAAATCCTTTGAACTGCGGACTTTGAGTAGCTAATTTGCAGCTCACACCGTAAAGTGTGTAATAACGCACTAACTAGCTAGCCAAGCACAGTTTTTAATTGCAAGAGTCTGACATCTGAGTGAGTCCTATTTGAAATTCAGTTCAGTAAGTGTACAAATGCTCAAGCTAAAAAGTCATATTTCACAGGCATTTTTGCTACTTCAGTGCAAGTGTTCCAAAGAGGGGTTTGAAGTATTTGGATACCAGGCTACCCATTCACACAGTTCTGATAGTACTGCCATCTTCTAATGAACCTTAGCAATAAATAGATTAACTTATTCATGAGCAGAAGCATTCCACTTAGTATGAAAGCACATATTAATAAGACTAATATGAATGCTCATGTGATAATTTTTGCATTACTGACAGCTCACACATACAAAGTAGGAAAAGAAAAAATATTGCCTTGAAAAAAGCGAAAGCGCTGTCTTGAGTCTGGCAAAATCTTTGCAGAGCCAGAACTACACTCGTGTTTTGTGTCCTCCTCCTTCTCTTCTTTATTTACTCCTGTCTGTCCTTGACAGAATCATCACTTTTAAAAGTGACCTTCTTCTGGGTCGCCATATCACTCTTCCCCTTGAAAGACTGGCTACAGAGAGTTGATCAAAACAGAGGGCAGGTAGAAAACCAGAGCAGGATTTCAAGAAAGGCTTTAGCATGCTTTAAAGTGTTTCAGCGAGGGGCTTGCTGAGGTCAGAGGCAGCATTAACTGGAATTTGTCTGCCACTTCTTTGGTGTTTCTGGGTATCCGTAGAGGCTTTTTCATATCCTACCTTTGAACTTCAGACTTCTAGCAAGCTGGTGTATTTCTCATTCCACAATTTCGATTGTGAATCTAACCAAAGAAAGAAGCTAGAGTTTATTTACCAGCCATCAATCAGCAAATAAATTATTTACAGATGTCTTCATTTATTTGACTCTTTCATTTATTTACTTATGGCTACAGCAAATACCACCACCAGACAGTGTCCAGATGGAAAACAATTACCTCACACTGGAACCGTATGCTTCCTAATAGAAGTTGAGAAATTATTTGAATTTCAGACAGTTAGAATCAATAACAAGTAAATTCAGGCCTGTTTTTGCAAGAAAATCCCCTTTGGATAGAGTTACTATTAAATCTTTCCGATGTATCACAAAGAAAAAAAGGATTTGACCTTCAGAAAGCAGCTTAGGATACTGTGAGTCCGAAATGAATCCTGTGTAAGTGGCAACTCAAGAGTAGACTCTAATCTGTGCACTGTTTCAAGTGCGAGAGCAACCAACCCAGGTTGTTTATCCAAATACATGTCATCCAAGGCTCAGAAATGCTGACATCCTAGATGTAGCATGACAGAATTTACAAAGAGAAGAAGAGCCCTTTGATTACATCAGAAAAGAAATTATTAGAATAGTTCTAGCAGATCAAATTTGAATATAAAACTTTACACTACTTGAAGTTGCTTAATAAAGTTTATAACCTCTTACAACATAGCTCTTACAACACTGAGATAAAATAGGAGCACAATGAGATTGATTTAATATAGGTCAGTATAAATGACAAGAATGTACCTCTGTCTTCACTGGCATCTCACACACTTCACAAATCCAGGGAAGTAACAGTTCTCAGTGATATCCAACACTGGGAGCATAAAGTTTGAAACCTTCTTCTCTGCATCTCCAGACTGTGTTGGAACACAGAATCCAGACTATCATCTGGATCATTGGAGTCTAAAGCTCTACAGACCTCCACATCATTGTTCTAATGGTAGAAATGATAGCTTTCATCTGCACTCCTCCAAATCCAGATGCACTGTCATTTGCTCCTGCTGTGGCATTGTATTTTGAACTTCATGTTTCACTGGGTTGTGCCTTACAGGCAAAATGGATACCTTATAATTCTAGAGAGGAACTGAATGAATTCAATTTCCAAACATCATTTAAAGATGTTTGTGTTCCCAGATATGTGGTCATCTGGAGGGATGCTGTTGGGTTTTGGTGGGTTTTTTTCAGTCCTGGCTCTTTCTGTTACTTCTTGAAGGTGACAGAATGGGATAGAACCCTTGCAAAAATTCTCACAAGGATGGTATTAGATGACAGCTTGAAATCGAATGCAGTGCTTGGATATTGAAAGAAATAAGAATTCAGGAAACAGATTCTACGTAATAAAAAGAGAGCAATACTGTACTAGAAAGAACTGCATGACCATCTTGTTTAAATAAGAGACAAGAAGATGATCAACATCATGCCTTATTAATAATAAAACTGGAAGTCATAACTATGGAACTAATCTATCTTGGAGGGAACAGTATATTCCCGTATTTCCTGTCTTGGAGGCAAGAGCAGATTTTTGCCACAGAAACTGCTTTCCACATCCAAAAAGACGGCTTTCATCAGAAAGCTTATTCCTGGTTGTAAAGAAGCTGAACTATTTTGGAGGCTTGCCAGACATCATGAAAAGCTGGGTGTCCTAGGGGTTTCTTTATATCAATGCTGTGCGTTCCATTAACATGAGAGGGAAGAAAGATAAATTTTTGAAAACCCTTACTCATACACACAAAGTTCAACAACTTTCAAAATAATACTCCACTTTTTAGAGCTTCTAGGGTGTTTTTCGTAAGAGAAAGGAGCAGCAGACCAAGTTTGTTAAACCGGAAGAGATTTGGATCAGGACACCAAACACAAAAGAAATTCTGAAGGCTTAGATACAGAGAAGCAAAGAGACCTTCCTTCAGTTTTTCCTATCCAGGTATCTGGGAACTGTTTTTGCCTTGACTGACCTTCCCTAACAGAATACAGATTAGTATGGAAGTTTCTGTTTCTGGACACCATTACATAAGGACTGGAATATGTCTTGTCAACCATAGGCTGAAGCTGATACATGTGTAATTTAACAGCTATGAATTCCTTCTCTTGCCAAGCATCTTCACAAAATTTCTGTTATGTAGACATAAGGTGATCACCATAAATTTAATATCTTACAGATCTTTTTTTTTGTTGTTCATGATCAGCCTTCTACATTTTCAGCTTAAAATGAAGGTACAGATGGGATTCACCAAAAAGCACAGAAGCTAAATTTACTTCTGCCCTCAGTTACACTTCAGTATTATTTTACAAACATGAGCTCAGTCTCTGATCATAAGCAAACTAAATGTATTTCTAACATGAAATCACCCTATCAGTGGTATGGTTTCAAATTGCTATTTTCTTTCCTTTTTTTGTTTTGTTTTTTCTGATATAGAATTACTTTTTCCAAGGCTAAATAAATAGCAGATGGGTCAATCCTTAGGTCACAAGTTCTATCTTTTCATTGCCAGGTAATATTCATAGCACAGCAGGGCTAAATGATGCTCCACAATTTGAGGACATTTGATGGAATCTTTACAGTGATTACTTTAAGTGGTGACATTTAAGTGGCATGAAGTGGACATCTAAATCTTTGGATTTTGGAATAAAAACGGTTGGGGAAAGATATTTTCAATGGGAGGCACAAATGAGTATCCATCAGTCATCTTCCTTTTCAACTAACCTTGTTTGTGCTGCCCAAAATTAAACAATTCAAGCCATCTTGACACAATAACATCCCTGTAAAGACTGAGTAGCTTTTTGCTTCATGATACTACCCTCTGAATAGGGGAACCCATCCAACTGGAGACAGCACCCCAGATGTGGCCTCACTGGTACTAATTAGAGAGGAAGGAACTCTCCCTCCCCTGGCAACATCCTTCCTAATGCATTGCTGACTGATTGATATTCAACTTGGTGCCCATCAGAACCTCTAGACTCTTCTCTCTGCAAAGTTGCTTTCTGGCCAATTGGACCTCAGGCTGTGCTGGTGCCTGCAGTTATTCCTGCCCAGGAGCAGAACTACGGATTTCTCTTTGTTGAACTCCATGAGATTCCTGTCAGCCCATTTCTCAGCTCTGTTGATGCTCTGGTGAATAGCAACACAGCTATCTGGTTTGTCAACCACTCCAATAAGTTTTGTATCATCCTCACACTCTTTGAAGGTGCACTGACTTCATCATCCAGATCACTAATGTTAAACACTATTTGCCTCAGTTGGTCTTCAGCTGGGCATCATTCTGCTGCTGAACCACTGAGATTTTCATCCACCTCACAGTCCAGTTTCCTAGTCCATGCATCACCAGTTTGTCTACGAGGATGGTGTGGGAAGCAGTGACAAAAGCCTAGCTGAATTCAAGATACACAGGATTGATTGACTCTTCTCCCTTCATCCACCGAAACACAGTAGAAGGCTGTCAGGTTGGTGAAACACGATTCTGTTTTATACATCAATGCAAATTACTCCAGTCACCTTCTTGTCTTCAAATTATTTGAAATGGTTTCTATTCGGCAGCAAGTTTGTTATTTTTTTCTTGATAATATTCACCACAAAATTTTATGGATTAAAAAATATCTTTTAACAATATTGGTACATCAATGAGAACAACAAATAGTAAAGGCAAGTGGCAAACTATTCCAGAACTTTAACGGTAGGACACAAAGCTATGTCAGAATAAATTATAATTCTCTTAATTAACAGATGTAAAATGAAAAAGCAAATTCTGAGAGAAATCATAAAAGGAAGTTTAGGTTTAACAGAGTAAAACTTTTTCTTGTGAAATCACCAAAATAAATCTGTAAAATTTCAGTTTCTCTAATAAATCGTTAGGAGGTACAAATCTGAACAATGAACAAACTTTTCTAATAAAAGGAAGTTCTATTCTGATTCCATTTACAGAGAACTTCATAACATTAAAAAGGGGTAAGGTCTGGGGTCCTATTTTTTCTAAAAAACTGTCAAAGGAAATCACATCCTGTAAGTGCTGATTCTGCATTAGCAACCCATTGGTTGTGATCAACAGGAGGAGGAGGCTCGAGCCGACCCTCGCTCTCCTCGGGTGTTGTTGCTATGGCAATACTAAGCATCAGATTAGACCAGCTGTACAGAGTGACATGCTGTGTGCTCCCCGAGCCCCGAGTTTGCTCTTTCTTTTGTTGTTGTTTTTATTAAAATAGCAATACAGATTTTTTTCAGCGAACATGTGTAATAATAATGTGTGAAAGAATAAACTCATTAGACAGCAGAAGGTACTGTCAAGGCAAAAACCTCATGGCAATTAGAAAGAAAAAGGCATGTCGTATGTGTGATAAACCCTCCCATGCCAAGACAGAGCCAAAAACTGAATGAAAACCTCTCTGCAGTCACTTTAGCACATTAATATTCATCACTGGTGTTTAGGGGTTTTAAACTCTCCTTTGAACCCACTGTCAGAAGCAGATACAGACTCTGTAGCACTGACCTGAAGTGGTGTAAAACCTTCTAAAAGCAGGTAACCATAAGCCCACAATGGAAATCTCCCAACTAACTTAGAGCATCTTAAAAGTGAGAATTACAGAACAGTAGTTAATAAAGGAAAGACGGAAACTTCATTTCCATTGCATATTGGATTTTTCGGCTTAAAAACTACATTTGGTGTCTTTCACTTATCTACTCTTCCTTAAAGGCTGTTTGTGATTAGCATCAGTGTGTGGTGGGGTCACAAATTAATGATAAAATCCCCTGTCTGCATAAATACACACACACACAAGTACTCTGACATATTTGTTCTAGAGAAAGAACACTGTGTTTTAAGAGGTTGTGTCTCTGAGAGATGCACATACTGCAGGAATCAGGGAATCCAGAAAAGGTTCACTGTCATTTGAGTCCTGTGCAGCTGATCTCTGTCCTCTTGGTAACTCAAGGTCTGGCTGGCACATTGGCAGTGTTTTTTGAACTCCACGTACTCTTTTGATACTTAAGCACTGTGACTGAACATCTTTTACTTAGCAGGTTTCCTCAATAAAACCCCAATCAAGCTGAAAGTAATTGTTTAATCCATGAGTTGGTCTAAGGCCAGGTCAAGTTGGTCTCATTTATCATCTTTTTAAGGTGGAGCTTTTAAATATGGACAGATGATACAGCTCTAAGTGTTGGAACCCATATGGAGAAGGTATGGCTCCATTACTATTAACAAGTCATTGTTAATACCTCTTTGCCAAAGTAGCAGAGCACAGTGCCTGGTCAAACATAAAAGCTTTTGAAGGTTCTTGAGGGAATTCAGTTAGATTTTCACTGTGTAAATGCACAATTTGTTTCTACTATATAGACCTTGAAACGAGGTAGATCCCAAAGGCTATAGGAAAACATCTGCAAGATCCTGTAGGGGTCAAATATTCTACCGATGTGATTTTCTCTTTGAAAATTGGTTTACAGATGGTTAGCAAGGTGTTCACAGTGTTCAGTTTTATTATTTCGTTGTTGACATTTGCATCCAGTGCTCTGAGCATAACTTTGTGAATTCAATACAATAATTACTGCCTAAAGGAAACATTTTTCAGCTACATGAGGAAATTAAAGTAAGTAATTTCATTTCTTTTATTACCATTTATTAACTTTTCCCCATATGTAAAGTGTGAGAGAATTTAGAGGAAAGTTTCAGAAGAATTGTTCTTTTTAAAGCCTAATCCTGCTACTTTTAGTTTCAGGCTTGCCACCAGCCAGATTTATCAGCCAGATTCTGCAGAACAATGCTTTGTCCTGTTATGTATCACCATCAAACTCTGCCTCTTCATCAATACAACTATCCCAGGGAGAGCAGTGTCACTTAAAGAGCGATCATCAGGGGCAGAACAGCTCATTTAAGAGAGCTTATACTAGAAAACAAGAACTATGAATATCGACATTCTCTATAGACAAAATAATCAGGGAATGGTAGGTTCAAAAGAAATATTATTTTTCTCCATGACAAGGAGGGGAATAGTTTCTTAAGTTGTTGTTAACTCTCAGGAAAACTTTGACAGAATGAAGGTGTTCATCTTGGGAATTGTCTTATTTTATTTTTTAAAAAAAATCAAAGCATTTGAGCTCCTTTTCTTACCTCTGCTTAATACCAGGAGTTGATTTAAATTTGATCATCCTTAAAAGGTCTCAAGTTACCTTGTAAGAGCAACACTAGTATCTCAAAAGTGCAAATGTAGACATTAAGTCAGATGTGTTTTGGGGTGAACAGCCAAGAAAATCTAGTGCCAAATCTCAGTAAAACTTACAAATCTGAATAATTAATACACCAATCACAATCAGCTGTCAGGCAAAGAAATGTAATTCATTAAATAAAAATGAGTTATTTATTTCTGATTGTTTTAAATGTAAGTATCTGCTTTGCACTCATGTAAAACTGGACACTGAGAGGCTGACTTTTCCATTCTTCTTTCCCACTTATTTAAAATGTGCTTGACAAATTAAATTTAAGAGGTGAGGGGAGAAGAAAATATATTATGCCTCAAAGGAAAGAGAAATTTGCTGGATACAACAGAAAAAAATTATTATAGTTTTCCATGTGGAAATAATGCAGCTACAACCTGCACACGAATCTTGATTTCAGATCAGCATCATATGTTGTGTATGAACTACTCATGTAACACAGGAGATTGTGCAGCTAACTCCAATGTCAGCCTGCAGGCTGAGCTTTACTGTGCCTGTACCTGGAAAAGGGGACACTAAAGTTTTGTTTGTTTGGGTTATTTGTTAAGCTTAGTTAAATCATCATTTGAAAAATAAAAACAGATAGCGCTATGTGTTCATATCAGATAAATGCAATTTGGGTCTAAGAGACATCTATGTGCCCTTTTCCAGGCACTGCAGGAGCATTGCAGGAGCACTGCAAAGCAAATGGGATTTGAGGTAGGAGAAACAGCATTTTTGTGTTTTCCTGCAGCACTTCAGTTGTTGTTAGTTGTGAGTGAGTCCAGCCTATACATTTCTGCTGGCCCTGACCTAGGCTCATCCCACCTCAGCTGGCAGAACACTTGCGTTTGCTCATTTCATTGCTGATGTAGGGAGGTACAGAGCTCCAAAGGGCAAGTCTAACTGCAGAACAAAGGATCCTGATTTAATCACCTAGACGCGACGTCTGAGCTTAATTAGGATAAATTAAGCGGATCTGATTCATTTTGTTGTATTTCTCAGAGACAAAGGGTTCTGTACTGTTGGTAATACTGTGAAATTGTTTTACAGTACCTGTGGCTCCCTTGGACTGTGCCAGAAATGGTGCCATCTTTGGAGGAGAAAAATAAGGGCTTCATATGATACCTTGCACCACTGTTAGTTGAAACTGGAATGGCTACACTTCAACTTGGAGTAAACAAAAAATCCCTACTGCAAAAGTGCATGTATGGCACCATACTTAGCATTTTAATAATAATGGCTCACTGCAGTAGTATTTCTAATTGTTTTTTACATTGTTTTTAATCAAGAAAACAGATTAATGATGCATTTTAGGATTTTACAACTCTATTTCTTGCAAGGCTCAGGCATCCTGCTCAGACAGTTAACTTCTCATCTGTGAGCCGTGCTCCAGTTTGCTCTTTGCGGTCTGCTGCATGTTGAATATTCATCTGTGTTTTTCCTCTGTCCACCTTCAGATTTCTGATTCTTGTGATTCATGACAAAGATTTTAATGACTCTGGAAAGGATAGCCACCTCAATCTCATTGTTTACACAATCCAAAGATCATAATCCAGCTGCAATAAATCTCAGCTCTAATGAGAAATAATTTGGCATTGCCTAAACATGACATGAATATATTACGAAAAGCCTCTCTTAGTTTCTAACTTGCAGCTTAAAGCTAAGAGCAGTGGATGAGATCCAAAATCTACAGAGCACTTTCTGGTCTTGGTCTTCAAAGCTTAGTAAGACTTTCTCAAACTGCATTTCATAAGCTTGCTATATATTTTTCCTTGTAAAGCCCATGTATTTTCTTGTAATTTTTTTCCCTCCTTATCCAGTTGAAACCAGTACATTCATAGAACGATCAAAGTATAAATGTTGACATTTATACTGCTGGATACATAAATAAAGTTCTTATATAAGTATCTATTAGGCAAGATTTACTTCATGCCATTTTCAATCAACTACATAGGCAAGCAGTATATATAGAAAAATAAATCTCCTATTCATGCTTATACAAATATTTCATGTACACTTTGTTTATTCATTGGAAGAAACTGAGCATATCTTCCGCGGTTTTACCACAGGTCATCTGAAGGGCAGTATCAGGATTCCTGTGATCCATGTAGGCCTCCCAAGGGGGCACAGAACAAGACCTGTTTGATCCAGCACCTGCTGGGAAACCATCACTTGGATACTTTTTTGTAAATTTTTGCCAGACTGTGAATAGTATAAATATGTAAGAAAGAGCAACAGGAAAATCAGCTGGATATTGACGAAAATGCCATTAGTAGCCACTGATCAATCATTTCAGACTACTGTTTCTTTTTTTGTTTCTTTTTTTTTTTTTTTTTTTTTTGTTGTGCTGGGTTTGCAGCTTCAGCAAGGTCAGCAATTGGTATCGGTATTGGGCTGATCCAGGCCACCACACAGGTTTTAGCTACATTATGTTTTTGTTATAGTCTAGAGGGAATGTCCACAAAATGCAAAACATGGCAACTGGCATTTTTATGCAGCATGTATGACCAGCAGGCAGCTTGGGGACCATCCGATGAGCATTCAGAATACCCTGATAGGGTTTAGCAATACAGCTTCCAGGAAAAAATCTGCTTAATTGCCAGATAAATTCTTGGAGGGTTGTTTTGTTTTGTTTTAAGTTTAGGTCCTCTGGAACTTGACAAAAAGACCTTAGGGAATGGATTTGAGTAATGATTTTCTGAAGCCATTAAACTTAACAATGACTTCAAAGATTTAGCATCTGTTTTTTAAATGTTCGCATGAGGCTGGCAGTTGGTATACAATGTTTCACCCCGCTGCAGTTGGCAACTACCAAGATATTAAATGTTACATAAAATACAAACTTTGCCTGAAACTATGATTCTGATCAGGAAGAAGACTATGAAATATGGCATCTTTGTGTTCATCAGCCCCAGGTGAGGGTTTAAAGTCTGCTTGACTTACTGGCACAAGTACCTTTACGTCCTTAATAATTTGCTAGCACCAGAAAAAGGCAAAGCAGTGAGGGCAGAACGAGTTTTACTCCCTTCTGGCTCACGTATCAGGAGCTGTTAACAAAATTCCAGCTCTGTGGTGGGGTTGAGTGAGTCCAAAACAAACAAGATGTTTTTCAGATGGTAGACTGTGTTTAAAACTCTGGCACTTGGAAAAATTTATTTTATTTTATTACTGTAAATTGAACAACTTTAATTAATATCAGCTCACTGACAAACAAGTATGCTGGTTTAATGGTTGGTTTTCACACTGTGCAACAAATCCTGACACACAAGTCTTCATAGGAGTCAAAGGCCCAGACAGTAGAGCTAATGTGGTTCCACTCTGCAGTAAGAACAGTGAGAGAAACAAACCTGTGTAGCCCCCTCCCCTCTATGGATGAGCTCCTTCATTTCATTTCACAGGTCTAAAGCATGGTCAGAGGCTCTCAACTTCAACAGTGCACAGAAAAATTTCCTTTTGGGAGAAACTTACATCATGTGCTGCTGGAACTGTCCTGTGTCTCCACAGGTAGAGTGAAAAGGGAATAATTTAATGATTCTGAAGCTCAGATTATCTCCTATTTGTCCATTCACCCTCAGTATGGCCTATGACCTATGCCACCTGTGAGTTAGCTCCACTATTTGGCTCTTAACTATATGGGCTCTAGTTTAATCAGTTTTATCTAAGAAAAGTCAAATAAGAAGAAAATAAATGAAATGCTGGCTTTTTCAATGCCCCTGACCAAAAAATGTGATGGCACTGCTTTGTCGCTGGTTTTCTAACTGGTTTCTACCTTGTGCACAGGTAGCCACTGTTTGTCATCAAGAAGTCAAACAAACAATTTTATGTGTTATTATAAGCCGTAATTCAGGGCACAGTCTGGGCACTGTATTTGAATGTAAATGTCAAGGAAACAAATGAAATTTCAGGTCTTTAAGATAATTATTCAAACTTATCACCATTCCTCTCCTTATTTACTTAGTTCAGAGGATAACAAGGAGAAAGCTTTTAATGCCTTGCCTTTTGTACCTTTTTATTTGAAAGAAAGACAGTAATAAGGAAGTATTTCTTATCTTTGAGAAGCCATGGCAAAGTTAAGGTTGGGCTACTCCGCCTCTCCCTTCTTTAAAACAGTTTATTGAAACTAAAGAATGGAAAGAGGAATCCTATTGAAAGAGTCTGTTTATGTAAAGCTCATAGAAGAAAGTGTTCCAGAACATTAATTTGTTTTAAAATATTGCCCCTTAATACTGCCAAGATTAATGAAATTAACTGTCATCTGCAGAGGAAGTGCCAGTTTACAAGCCAAAGCTGTTATGAATTATGTGCAGGATTTTTTCAAGATTTCAGAAAATTTTGCTGGAAACCATGTGTGTAATACACTTTTGTGATACAGTTCTCCATTATTTAGCTCCCTTTTCTGTTCCAGCACCCTATTTGTCTATCAATAAACAACTGTCTTCACAGACTGGAAGGTGTCCAAGAAATATGAGATAGATAAGATGCATTTTCGCTAGGGATTTAGGGTGATATGATAAGTAGAGATCTGATTCAAAGACAGATCTGGACACAAATGTAAAATAGAAATGTGTGGAGTCATCAACTCCGCCTGCTAAAATCAGGTTTCAGTTTATTCTGTGGCATAAAATGCTCACTGTGCCTTTCTATAGCATCAAAACTTTCATCTGTTTTGATATCAGGTTTCTCGTACTCCCTGAGTATTACTGAGCATTAGTGAAAGCTTTCACCAGGCCTCATTTCCTTTGCTGAGGTCATAACCCATTCCTTCTTATTCTCTCATTGATCGAGTTATCCAACATCCTCTGGAAGGTCATAGATATTTTTTTCTTTGTAGTTTCTTAGAGGGAAATTCTGATCTTTTATTCTTGTTTTGAGTCTGTTAAAAAAAATGCAGATCCTTCACCCATATTTGTTATACAGAGCTGGTATATTTAGCTGGTAAAAAGCAATATAAATTAACCAATAATTTCTACGTTCTGAGAATTTGGGGCTGTTATTTCCTTGCATAATTCTAGTATTATTAATAACTGGTATTTCCATTGATCAAATCAATTCCATTGATTTCCACATAATTCTCTCAACTATAACCTAGATACTCCTTTTCTTTTTTATACTGAACAGGATAAGGCAATATAAAGGTCTTCTCTGTAGAGTTACTGCGGGCGTAGATCTTATCCTTTTCAAATGAAAGATCAGCAACTTCTGTACTACAGCAACAGGTGCTTCTAGACTCTGAGAGTATCTCCTGATCATAGGAAGACCTACACAAAAGAAAGTTAATAATTTCCAGAAGTGGCACTTATTCCTCTTTGGACAACTATCTAAAGGCTGTAAGAGTACTGTCTCTTTTGAAGTAACAGGTTTGTTCCAGGATGTCCTACACAGATTCTGACCCCCATTGCTGCCAGTAAGAAATATCAGAGATCACAGCCTGGCCTCAAAGATCTGTTCAATACCCAGACTGGATACTACAGAGAGAAGGATTAAAGCCCAACATTCAGATGGAGGAAAACAGGTTTTATATTAGACCTACACAAACTCAGCAGTTCTCTGACTGTCCTTTGATTTAATTTTCTCATGGTTGCACTTACACTAAAATCCCTCTTGCAGATATTTCAGCCTCATCTTTTGCCTCTGCTTCCTTCACCCTCTAACCTCATTCTACAACCCCATACCATGGTGAGATATCAGGCAGTTTAACCTAAGGACACCACTTTTGGTCTTAAACCAGAATTTCCATTTGTTAGCTTAAAATTTATATTTCATAGTTTATTACTTTTGCACTCTTTTGCTGAAGAGTGTTTAGTCTGGACAACAGCTAGTACCTTGAATTCTTTCAACATGCAGAAACAAGTCACGAGAACATAATTCACATCACTGCGTACATTTGATTTCACCAGGCTGCTGTCATGCTAGCAAATACTTATTTAAGGTAAGGTTTTCTCTCTTTTGTGATCATGTGTTTCAAAATACTGAGCCAGAGAGCAGAACATATATTTCATCACAAAGCCATGAGAGTTATGCACAGATTGATCCTTGCTCTGAAATTTTACCCAAAAAGTCATGGAAAGTAAAAAGTAGACATGTGAAACTCAGCTGTTGCTTCAGGTAGAATATAACTGGACTTCAATCCCTAAGGAAGATGTATCTACTGAAGAGATACAGTAGTTACTCCCTCAACACTAAACAAAGTTCAAGGGTAATTCACATGTAACAGCAGCAAGTAGAAAAGTTAAAATTCTTCTTTGCAATGAAAAGCTGGGGAAAGACAGAAATAATTTGTCAATATGGACTGAGGGTATCACTTGGGTGATCAGTTTTTATCAGGGATTCCAGAAAGACTAGAGTGTCTACTCGGGTGAATTCCTGCTCATTGCAATGGGATTTTGCTTGATCAGACAGAGGAGCACATGGGGGTCTTTGTCAGCACCACAGTCACTTGCAGAGCTGAGCAGGGAGGCAGGAGGGCTGGAGCACACACCTACATAGGTTATCAGTCTTGAAGCAGACTGAAGCAGTAGAGAAAAGGCTTCCCAGTGGAAGAGTATCCCCTGTGGAAACAGGAGAGGAATAACATCCACTGCTGTTCAAACTTTGCTGTGTTCTGGGTTGCAGTAAAGAATGTGGGGGGCAGAGTAAATAGAACATGGTAGTCCCAGTTGTTCCAGCTGGTCTGAGCTATGGTGAGTATAAAATAAAGCAATATGAGGCCCTGGAAAAACCTATACTGTGCTTTCTATCTGTGGAAATAGCCTCATATCAAGGCATACTAACTGTTACAGTTGAATCAGTAGGTTTACAATTAGAAAAGCAGACGACAGATTTGGATTAACTTTTGGACACTGGGCTTGAATTACTTTTATCTAAGGACAACATTCTCTGAAATTATTGGCAAGGTTAGGAAAAAGAAATTGATTGGTTTTCATTAGAGCCCTGTGAGCTGTGTTGCTTTTCTACCTTCCCAATACAGCTTTTAAAAAAATAATTAAAACCCAGCAGTTTATAGAGGTTTATACTGATTATACATCCCACATCACTTTTCTTCAGGTGATAAGGTACAGGCTACTTCATCCTGGCAAAATTCCAGGATGGATAATTGCATTGCCTTGCCAAGTTTTAATTGAATGAGGTGTTCTTCTTAACTTTGTCTCCTAAATTACTATGCATTGTTATACATTGTTAATTACTGACCACATATCTCCAGAGGAGGCTGACTTGCAGAGGCATCATATTGTCATAGCGTAATCCAGAAAACAAATACAGCTAAAGCCCTCAAATATGTCTAGAAGAAAGATGACAGGGCAGGACTAATGTAGTAACCCGAGCTTCACTTCTCCCCTCTTTTCATGCATTTCAAATGATTATTGGTGCAGACTGACAATGGAACCCTTCTTCTTTTTGAGTAGGTTCTAAGTGAAAGACAGACTAGGGTAAAATTCCCCAGCTCCTCAGTGGTCTGTTGTTGTGGTGATTTGGAGGCACTTCTGTGAGGATTTCCAATAGGCTAATTGGAGATATCTCAGAATACCCTTGCTGCAGCTGGAGGGGTTTCTGCTTGGCTTTGCCTTCTGGAGAAATTTTATTTTATTCTAACCAAAACTGTTTGTGAAACAGGAGCATCTTTTGTCCCAAATTATTTTAGGATAGATGCTAAAAAAAAATATTTTTCAATATTTCTAGCTAGGAAATTAAGTAAAAGAGGAGGAGAAAAGAAAAAAATCCAAGCAATTTTGCATTTTTAAATTTTAGAAAGAAACAGACCAGAAAAATTAGAAACTAAAATAAAGCATTTCCAAAACATCTACAGAAACTTGTGTACTCTACTTTTTTGCTTGATTGCTCAAAAAAGAATATTGTAATTTCAGCTTTTTTACCAACCCAGTATATGGAAAACTGATCCCAAATATGACAAATTCTGAGAAATCAAGAAAGCTATATCTTTCCTACATAAAATAATAATTTTATTTTTATATGGCCATATTTATTTCCAGTTAATGTCCAAAATTTTGATTTATGGCACTTATGTGTAAATGTAGAAATACATATATAATTAATATGTACTTAGAAAACACTTGTGTAGAAATATAAATATTTTATATGTATATTTGTACAAGTAACAAGACAATTTTTCTATGCAGTAAGTTATTGCTAATAACCAGCGTGACAGTTTAGTTTGAGTACCCAACCCAGATCACTCATACTTATGA
The DNA here is from genome assembly GCA_035584735.1 of Pseudotriccus pelzelni. NCBI lineage: Eukaryota > Metazoa > Chordata > Aves > Passeriformes > Tyrannidae > Pseudotriccus > Pseudotriccus pelzelni. Next base: position 13,342,783 of record JAWMRA010000009.1, on the reverse strand, counting down.
TGTCAGGGAGTTCAACTCCCTCTCCCAGAAGACACACAAAAAAGGAATAAGAAGTAGGCAATCCCCATGTGAGGGAATAGGAGGTGCCTCAAGCTGCTGAGATCCTAATCTTAAAACCACGCAGAATTTGAGGAGAAAAACTGTATACATTCTAGTTTTAACATTTTACAGGGCCTTCTCTCCTTCAACCTCTTCTGAGGCTGGGACATTGTAAACCTGGAGTGAAATTGCAAGTCCTGACAGTCAAGAAGGGCAAGGTTTATCTTCTGTAATTCGTGTAGTTTAAGGCATGTTTTTAGAACAACATTCATTACTTTAGGCATTGTGCCATCACACCCTTATCCCTTCTCTGGATACCAGAAAAGACGGTAAATGCCTGCAGCAGACTTGAAACCAGGATTGATAAAGTGTAAACAGGCAAAGAAGAAGGAAAAAATTGCCCCTGAGAAGCCATTGCTGTTAGAAGATTATGACCACATACACATTATCCAGAAAGTTGTGAAATGTGCTTTAGGTTGTTGAAGAGTTCATCTACCTTTTATGCTCCCTGTTCCCTAAAAAAAAAGAATACAATAAATTTCTTTTGCAGAAAGATTTTAAATCATTGAGGAATCTTCCTTCAGTATCCCAAACAGTTGTTTTATTGGCAACTGAAGCCCCTTTTTCATTACTCTTCAAAGATCCCTCCATTTCAATTCCAGTTGTTCACATTCTGCTTCAAATAATACCCCACTGAGCTGACCACATGCAGGACTGTGTTCCAAGACCTCTTTTTTTAATAAAAATTCTCTTTCAGTGTCTCCACACCATGAAACAAATCACATAGCTTCATAAGCCATCAGACAATCCTTTCAGTTTCTCGTGCAGGCAAACTGAGCCTTTTTCATCTGATTAATTCACCACGCAAGCTGATCTGGGAAGCATAAAAAGCTTCTGAGGCAGGATGAGAATCAGCAGCTCATATTTTATAATGGCATCACTAATGCCCCAAATTAAGTGCTGAGGCTGTTTTGCTTGGCAATATCATTTCATGTTAATTTTGGATGGGACCGAAAATGAAGTTGTAATCTCTCTCTGTCATGCTGCGACTATTTCCTTGGCCATCTTCAGTGCTGCATTTTATGAGGATGTGGCTGTTACTGCTGGGTATGGAAACCACTATACAAGTAAAACCTCCTTGGGTTCCTGCCCCAAAGAGTTTACAGATCCGTGCATTCACCCCCGGGGAGGGCACCCTTGGGGACCACGTCTGGCTCCACATGTAGGAGGAGCCGGCCAAGCAGACCCAGAACAGAGCAACTTGCAGGCCTGGAGGAAGGTGACCCCCACATTCAGTGAATCTGACCTCAACCTCTGAGGGAAAAGGATCTCTCCGAATGAGTTGCAAGCACAGGTCTCACGTGCTGCCCTGGTAATGCTGCACCACATCATCCCTCCTGACAGGTGGTTAGGAGCTCTGTTCATTTCATTGCAGGAAAGAATTTAAGAATTTAATTTGACTCTTTGAAAAATAAAAGTGGCTCTTTATTTCCTGCATTCTGTGTTGCTCTGGCAGTTCCAGTTGCCCTTCAGTAATTTTTATTTTTTTTTTCTTATCTGAAGGCTTGGGAAATGGTTTTTAATGGCCATGTACCATTCAACTAACAACTAGTGTTACTGGTCAACATCTGCTGTAGAGATCTAAAATGAGGTACTTAACTTTATGCATAAGAATTCTCATATTTTTGCTAATTTGAAAAGATAATGAACTAGTTAGTCTTACAATTTAGACCATTTACTTAGGTTCGATTTGTATGGGTTCAGGGCCACAGTTAATTGATATTGATATTTATAAATATATGTCATTTTTCATAGAGAAATATTTTTATTTGTCTTGGTTTTTACAGAAGAGTGGGTTTTGCTCCCTCAGAGCCTGTCCCCTTGTCAGTTTCAATTTATCTCAACCAAAATGATTGTGTTCCCAGCTATGAACTCTACATTTATTTCATAGATGCATAAAAGGTCAAGACCTTAGATTTTTTTTCTTTAATCTATGTCATTGTGATTTTAAAAGAGCCTAAAGGATCAACAAGACCAAATTAAAATAAAAGAACATAATTGTGTGTTCATTCACTTCAGATCTTTGGATAGTTAATTCCAATTTAAAATAATCGTGCATTGGTAAGCAAGTCAAGCACAGAACTGTACACTGCATCATTTTTATTAAGGTTGGCCTCTTCATAGTTAATTTTCACCTTCATTAAAAAATTTTAATCTATGTCTTTAAGTATATAAAACATCAAAGTTTCATTCTACCACTACCATCTGAGAGAGAGATCAACTCTCAGTAAGACCCTTGCCATTTTCTTTGATCTTGTAGAGACCTGGGGATTTTAAGTCTGGTGTTGACTCTCTAAAGAATTTTAGAGCTAATTGCTTAATGTTTTTATTGTGTTCTCTAACTTAATACAATGTTTTATGAAGTTGTTAGAGACTGCAATCTCTGAATTACATTTTTGCTCTTACTGGTAACATATTTCTAGTGACATTTCAAGCTAAAGGGAATAATTTATAATGTTCTTCATTTTGTTGATAAGAACTTCTTTCCGGTGATCCTCTGTTATTCTGTCTGGGCTATAATTTTTCTTCTGCCCATATATAATCTGGCAATTAAATATGTAGCCTTCTTTTGTCTACTTATATTCAGTGAATATTCTGAGTTTGTGGTTTAATTCAGTGTAAATTACTTCATATCTGAACCAGGGGCATTTATCTATTGCTTTTAAACTGACTAAAATGCTGTGGAGTGTTTAATGCCTAAGGATAAGTCTGGATTCTGCAGAAGCCAATAGCAAGCTCCCATGAACCTAAAGAGAATAAAAGTTTCCCTGAAATGTGCAAGTACCAGAAGGACTTGCCCTAAGCAGCCTTTGGTGTAGGATATTTCAACACACCACTTTTCCTGTCCATGCAAAAAAATTCGCCTCTAGCTGACAATCATGACTGAACCCACTGTATTTCCTTCCCTGTATACAAGAAATTCAGGCCAACTCAAATGAGTGCTAAAGACTCCAATAGATATTTTGTGCAATTGTGGTTTTCAGCAGATCCTAGGCACAGTTTACAATGGGATTATCTCACTGCTTTACACTTCTTTAGAAAGTGCTGTTTCTTGGAAAGACACTCCACTGCAAACATTTAGTCTAGTTACACTCTGTTAAAACTAAAGGGATTTGTTACACGTGATAGCTGATTGCAATTGATTAATATGTGAGGAGGTAAGACCTGATCTGTATCAGTGACCAGTTCCAAATCAGTTCAATCTACAGTGAATGGAGAGGAAGGAAAGCTTCATTCAAGCTGAGTTGAACGAGGGGGACAGAAAGCATATGTGAAATTTGTGCTCTGCAGGACAGAGCAACTTCAGTAGGTGAGTGCATTCTGCACTCTCCTATGAAGTAATTAAAATATAAGCTTCAAACACACAGTCCAAAATAACCTTCACTCTTGGTGACAAAAATCACAAATACACATGGCAAGAGTGACAGCTGAGAGAAACTTTTTGCCAGGAGCATATTAATGTAACATTCTTGGGGTTTGCTGTTATCAGAGTAAATAGAAACAGATGAGGATCCAAGAAGACCAGGTTGTAAATCTAACTACTGATCTGCAGGACAAAGTCCAGTAAGCTGAGGAGTTTCTGCTCTTTCAACTCAGTGCTTCCTTTGCTTTTCAGTCACCTCATCTTTATCTCTAATCTTAGCCAACTGTCATCAGTGACCTGGTATTTCTACTAGAAGATTCTGCATCATTCAATGCACCTTGACAATTTTTGGAGACCTTTCATGCCCAAATTTCTGATGGCTCAAAGAATATAGCTAATACAAATAACGAAACCTTTGAGCTTTAGTTGATGCTGTCATAGTATGCTTTCTGCCTAGATCCGGATTTTCTTTGACAGAATAAAAGAAATTAAAACAGATTTGCGTGCTAATCCAGTCTTATTTTCAGTTTATGATGGGCATATAGGAAGTTGCTGATGATGAATAAATAAAAGTATCACGCCAAGTAAATATTATTCACTTGTAGTCACATATGTACTGGTGGGTGCATCTTTGGGTTTCAAATCTCATCCAGATGGAAAAACATCTGGAATTAAAAAAATATTAGGCAAAGAGTGCTATATCTGAAAGTCTAATTATGGGGGTATTTTCTGGGTCACATAGTACTGTAAAAACTGTAAGGAAAAAGACAAGGAATGCAAATCATTGTACATATATTGGGTTGTTTACGAGTTATATCAGGTTGTATGTGTAGTTTTTAAAAATCAATTTCAAGTTTTAAGATGCTCATATCCGCCTGGATTCTGAACAGCATGATTATTAATGTAATATTTTAATTCCCTCTAACTTCCACTCCTGTTTTGGAATGGAAGAATTTTTAACATATTGAATTCTTGGTACAAGTCGTGATTCTCAGGCATCTAGTGAGTAAAACAGACAAGCTTCGCATCGTCATTTTGTCTTCTGTATGTGACAGATCATGCACTACACCAAATGCTCTCACCTGGGGTCCACAAGTCATTTGCTTAATATTAAGGCCTAGTTAATAGAATGTCAACAATTCTAATCATAGTTATCTTTAGTAAATACCATAAATATTAAATTACATCACTAATACATCAGGTTTTATTACCTGGTGTCAGGGAAAATGGTTATTTAATAAATCAGTCTTTAAACTAGAAACTTTTAAATGTAAATAGCATCTCAAACAGTGTGATTTTTAGGGCTGTACTCACAAGTCTGTATAAATGCCTCATAACCAAAAATTCGACATTAGACAATTTCCTATGACTTTATATCACCAAAATGGGGGATTGTACATACAGCTTTTGCAAACTTCAGAATATTCTCTGCCGGTTTCCTTTCCATGCAGCTAAACCAAAATTATACAAGAAATAAGGTCCCCAGTGTGAAAAAACATTTATTTTCCTTACTGAAATTTCAGCCCTTAATATTCTTCTTTTTATAAGTATGTAGTGTTAAATAATTTTTGAAAGCAGTTATGTATTTGTTGGATTTTTCCATAATATTAACTTGAACTGACTGTTGCATGGAAAAGCTATAAACCATCTCCAATAAAAGTAGGTATTTTTTACTAAGGGTTTTTTTATTTCACACTATTCCACAGCTTTGATGTCACCAAAAGATTGTATTTCACAGCTGTTACTTAGCTACCATGAATTACTGCTTTAAAAAAGAAGGAAAACATTAAAAGATTTTTAATTAAGAAAATTCATGACAACATTGAATTCCTTCAGCATAGTGCAACATCCTTTACGTTTTATTTTAAAAGCTTAATTGAGAGCTATAAAAAATTCCCAGTTAAGAATTTAGGACTCCTCAGTTGTTACATGAGAGCCTTAAAATACATTCCTAGCAAAAGATTTCCTACCAAGTAGCGCAGGCAGTGACAAAAAAAAGGAGATACTCCACGTGAGGACCAGCAGCTACGGAGCTTGCATGGCTGAAGCAAATAGTTTTGCCTGTTGGTCAGCTGCTCACAATATCTCTAAGGTACATATTCTCATAAATCCCAAATTCTGAGTAAATGGGGGGGTGGAGGGGCAGAATCCACCTCTAGGAAGAGAGTTCTGTTGGAGGCGCTAGGCTAGCAAAGTTCTCATACCTAAACAGGAATGGTGGAATCAAAATTTATTATTATGAAAGTTTCAATAGGCCAAAAAAATAACAATTCCTGCAGAACCCCTTAACTGGGTTTTTTTTCTGTCAGTCTGTTCTGAGCCTTGAAAATGCTTAGGTATGTCTTTCAAGGATTTATATATCTGAATTTAATGTTTACAAACCCTAAACATGCGGACATTTCTGAAGACACAAAATGCACTCACACATTCTTTGAAAATGGAGTTTAGCTTCCCAATTCACATTTGGCCCTGGACAGAATTTTCATTAAAGAGTCCTGACAGAGGTTTGGTTTTGGTTTCTTAGCAAATGTTGAACTCTCCATTATTTCAACATTCCAGGGATAAATAACAACAGATATACCTATCTTTTCAAATTGTACTTAATTTTGAGTATCCCAGCAAATCATCTGTCTTCTGAGATCAAGTAGTATTAGCCCTGATTTTCAGAATGCACCAGTAATGTTACTGATAATCATTAAAACTACATTATTAATAAAAGCCAAGCAAGAATATCCCATGGAACTCAGTTCACATTTTAGTACCCAAGAGAAGACCAGATCTAAATATCACTACCACTGTACGAGATCAGATAGCTTATCTGCTTAAACTATGCAGTTTCCTCTGCCATAAAACCAGCAGAAAATTAATTCAACCTCAGAGAAATTTAAAATACTTGTTTTTTAATGGGAAAGTGAAGTGTATAAAGTTAATTAAAAGTATACTTCTTTAATGCTACTAATTTCAAAAGTACTTTACAATGACAACTCTCAGATTAGTTATATTTTCTGATTTCTAAATAAGATATAAGATTAAGTGATTCAGCAGAGACATAACCGATTTTCTACCCAAAGCCACATAAACAGTATTTGGTTATAAAACTTTAACAGATCCATTTATGTACTAAATTATTTAAGCAAATGTAATGCTTCCAAATTGTATTGTTTTGCAAGGTTTTTCTTGGAACCTTTGCCATTTATCATACATGTACTTCTGTCTTTTTTCTACTCAGAAGCACAGCATGAAGAAACTTCATTTCACATTGAAACATCGCTACGTGGAACAGTGTGATGAAATGAGACACAGGAGGAGAGTTTGTGTTATACTCTGGTAAACAGTTGGTCTACAGGAATGATAGCGTTTTATGCTGTGACTGATATATCAATTGTGAGTCCTAAAATATGACTGATCTGAAAGCAGGAGTTCTGTCTATGATAGACTGTATGCATGTGGAAGATTACAGGTAACATGCCTAGGCCTGCTGGGAGGTCACAACCTAAATCTCACCAAGGAGTTAATATAACAATGTAATAAATTCTGGTAAAATTAGATCTCAAATATATTTAAAGTTAATATTACTCTGCTAAACAGAGCAATACTAACAACCACGGCCCCAAGCTTGTAGATAAGACCATGAGATTATTTACATGGTTTATGTGAATGAGCAATTCCAATAAAGATCTACAGTAAAAGCAACTGTCAAAATGTTTGCAGGTTCAGTACAGGCAGCTCTGTAGAGCACAGAAGGAAGATACTGCCCATCTATCACATGGCATTGCAAGAAGTACATGGTATTTATGTATTAAAAAACACTGATCTGAAGTATTTCAGACTTTTAAAAAGCTAAAGACAAAATCGCAAAATATTACTTTAATAACCTTCTAGACTGAATGAGAAAGTGTGCTCAGGTTTATTTGACACTGTGGATTTACTCATTTGATATCCTTATGTACGTTAGTAATTTCCCTGGGTGTTATTCACATCACACAACGCCTGGGCTTCCACACAGTCCCACAGAAAACACTGGCGCTACTTCAAAAGCCAAGCCATGGAGTGGACCTGATTCAATTACGTACATAAGTATGTGTTTAGGCAACCATTTATTGCTCTGAATCATAGAGCGGTAAGGATGACGAAAGTCAAATATTTAAACACCAATTTATTTCTCTGAAGTATATAGCCATAAGGATGAAGAAAGTAAAATCTTTAGACACCCATCATGCAATGAACTTCATATGAAGCAATTTTTGCATCTCTTAGGATCACTGTGTGTGTGACAAACTGAAGATGAGTGGGGAGATAAATCTGGTATCCTAACCTACACTTAAATGCAGGAACAATACACCAGTGTTTCAAGTCCAAAATAGTCCGTATTGTCAAGGGAGGTTGTTTTTCATATTTGAGACTTGAATCCACTCAAAGCTGCTCTGTTTCCTAATCTCATTTACAGAAGTGTTTCTCATCATGCATAAGCTGTGAAAAGAGAGATGGAATAAAAAGTTGTGTTGATTAATAGGGACATTTCTGAAACACTGTCAGTTGAAGCTTCCCTCTCTGAGATTCAAATCTTCTTCCGTAAGCAGCTATATTTGTCCACTGTAGCACTATCATAATCAGTGGAAACTTTCCTCTTGACTCCAGTGAACAGAAGATCAAGACCTACAAGTGACTACAAGAGTAGCTCTTTGTCTCCTTAATAGTGGTTTAAAAAACATTTGAAATATATCACTGCTTCTTTAATCATTTTCACATTGCATTGCTCTACTTTTCTCAAAATTAGGAAAAATTCTAATAATGTTTTACAATGGAAATCAAAACTGCTTTGATTTCTAATGCTTAATGAAAATGGTGAAAAATGGGTTAGGGACATCACTAGATATTTTTTAGGAATTGAAAAGATCAGTTGTTCTCTGTTTAATTCCAATGTACTTTTGATGGTTAAAACAGTATTGGAACAGCATTGAAACATGTATTTTGTGTAGCCTTGACATGGATTCATGTCACAGAAGATGTCACTATGATGCAGAAGACTCAAATATAAGAGTTTTAGTTATCAGTAAAAGTGAGAGGCATCACACGATGAAGAACGATACTTAATTCTGGGCCAGAGTAAGGAGAGAAATGCTCTCTCCCCAGAGCCTGGTGATTTATGGAGGCGTATCCCCTGTTTCAGGATGGCACTGCTGATGGCAGCTCACTGGAATGGACAATGAACTGTCTTGGATCCTGAGAGCATTATCACTCTATCTAACTAATGTAACAGCTCATACAACTGCACAGCACAAGCAAAGCCATCTCCTTGCCCATAAACCTTTCATATTACTTGTTGCTTCCCTCTGTCTGAATTTGTCCCCTGCTTATCCAGACTGCAGAAACCGGCTGAGTTCCCTTCTGTTTGTTTTGCATCCCCAAACAAGTGCATATAGGAGAAGGGATCACTTTTGGATTTATTGACTGATCCTTCTGCAAACTAGGCAGTGAGTCACCAGTGGAATGAAGCTGAGGCTAGCAATAGCCAGACAGAGCCACAGATGAGTGACCAGCATGCCTCAGAGCAAAATATGCAGCATATACATTATAAACATCTATGAAGTGATTTTTTTTTGCCTGTGAGTAATCCACAGGGTTTTTTTAGATGACAGGAACAGCACAAGCCACGATTTAGATGCCCCTGTAGTAATGGAAGGAAAGGAAAGCAACAGACCCTGAGTGAGGCGTGGACTAGGTCAGATGCTGTTACACATGATCCTCCACCAGCAAAGAAAAGCTGAATCTTCTCTGTCCAATCTGAAGTAGAATGAACTTTCTAAAACATCACATCCTGAATGGTGAAGAGCTGCCTGTTGTGCTCCTCTGTTGGGGCAGGAGGAGCCCAGGTACCAGGGCTGCACACCACAAAAAGTCACCACAGTGAGACAGATTTCTGCTTTGAGGGGAAAGAAGCACTAACCAAGTGAGTACTTCTGCCTAAAGGGCAAGAAGCCTTCAACACTCTGCATTTCCAGTTGCTGTTTATACAGCTGAATACAGAGGATGAAAAGCCAAATAAATTTAGGACTAAGAATTAGCTTTCCATCTTGTAGACAAAGGCGGGAACCGTATTAAATTTGTTCACATGCTCTCAATGCAGCACAATAGACAGTTTGTATTTTAGAAAAGGCTTTGTTTGTTTTCGCAGTAGGAATGAAGTAACTAGAAGTGCTTGTCTTCAGCTCCGATGTTAATACCCATATTCAACAGTTAATTCTTTGCTTAAATGTGGAGAAACTACCTTTTATTATACAGAGGGAACTTGGATACATAGAACTAAACTGGGTAGTATAAAATGTTTATTATCCATCTCTTGCAAGCTGACCTTTCCTTTTACTTGAACAAAGTTCATCAACCTTTAAACTTAAAAGTGCTGTCTCTGACTGTCAGACTACAATTAATTCTCACTTATTAGCATCTCAATAATCAACTCTTCAGAAGCAAATCAGAGTGATGCAGGCCAACTTTTGCTTCTTCATGCAGAGTATGAAGCATTCTCACAGCACAACCTTCCAGCAAATGTTTGTTTCTTGCCAAGTCTTGCACCACAGTACACTTAATTAGGCCACAGAAGGCTGACATCCTGCATGCTTCCCGGGTGTACACACTTTCAAATAAAGATTATGGACCCAATCCTGCCTGCCAGTGCATGCAGAGCACTCGAGGCCAATAAACAAAATTCGAATCATAGAATTTCTTTTCATTAAACACTAATATATTGTTCCTGTAAGAGTATAATTGCTATAAAAATAAAATACTTTTAGTCTGTAGATACCAATGATACCAATGGTTTGATACTTAATACAGATCAAAAATATTTAATTCTCAAATGTAGAAATATCTCCATTACTGCTTGAAAGAAAACAGAAAACCTTGTAGCTCTAGCAACATATAGAAAGAAAGAGATGGACACACATACCTGGCTTAGAGATACACCTGTGCAATTCAGTAACAAGTTGTAATTTCATGTCCCACTTCATCTGCACTTACTCCACAGCTATTCAGTGCAGCCCTCAGAACTTGTCAGAAGAAATCTCTTTCTACAGCTTGTAAATAGAGAAATGTGTCTCGCCTTCCAGAGCTGTTTAAATCCAGCACTATTCCCTGTGGTAGGAACTGGTTACATGGTTTAAAAACTCCACAAAAGGGGCACACCATAGTCCACTCTTTGGAGGGTCTGTTTACAATGGTTAAACTCAGCACTCAGCACAGCAAAGCCCTGGACCATGGCTGGGGGTCTGAGCTGCAATGGTAAATACGAAGAAATGACGGTAGCAATGCTTCTACCCCTGAAGGAACCTGAAATATTACATCTTTATACTGCTTTATGCACAGAACTGTATTTTGGAGAATCATAGCCTATTCATAACATTTTATGAAGAGTAACATTCCTCTCCCTCAGTTGGCTTGTAATGCTGGACACCTGTCTTACAGATGAGGAATAGATGGAAAAAATCAAATCAAAAGTATTTTTAAGCTCCCTAAAATCATTTAATAACTTTCTATGCAATCTGTGGCACCTCTTAAACACAAAATGATGATGTGTATGTTACACATGCACTATTCTGGAATGTGGTTGCTTAAATTTCCTCTCAGCCCCCAAGAATTGTGAGCCTTTCCCGGGATAACCCTCAGATACCACCTGATTGTGGTCTACAGCCCGTGCATGGCTTAGGGAAAGCTGAGGTCCCCTTCTGTGTGAAAGGGCAGATACTGCTATCCCACACTGCTGCTTGCTTTCAGATGTGGAAGTTGCTGAGTTCAGGAGTTAAGTGTTGCAGTGACTGTGAGCCCTTACCAGTCTTGACAGAAGCTGCACAAAGGACAAAAAGCAAGAGTAAATGAGAGGGATTTCTGTCAGCTGTCTTGGGAGTTAGTGTGTGGGGTGGACAGGGGTAGCTGTGCCCTACTGCCTTCCCTGTTGGCCACAGGCCCTTCTCCACATCCCTGGCACTGCAGAAGTGGCCATACCATGTGCTGAGGGCACAGTTTTCTGTTTTCTAGAAAACATGCAGTTTTATGCTCAATTTTCCCCCAAGCCCTCTCACTAGTTTGTTCTGCAAGATTGCTCTTTTCCCTTCACTGTACCAGTTAGAACTGGGAAGTAACTAACTGTGTGCTTGGGCTAATGCAGTTCATTTCTCCACTGCACTCTTCTTACCCAGACCTTCCCCAGCTCCCCAAAACATGCTCCCAAGCAGGGTAGCTTCCTAAGCCCTAAGGAACCTTCAGGAGTGTTTTTTCATTCCTGCTGTCAGCTAGGAAAGTTGAAACACTCAAAAAGAACTATTCTTGCCTGACAAAGTCGCACGCAGCTCCCTGTTAGGAGATGCCTCTTTCCATTCTTTCCTCCCAAAGGATTTAAGCAACAGGAGAAAAGCCCAGCAAAGTCTTCAGGTCACTCTTATAAAGAGAAAGCAGTCAGGAGAGAGCCTTTTATCCCTCCTGGCACACCACAGCATGCCTGTGTGTCCCTGAGCATTTCCCAGCCTATGCCTCAGTGCAGAGGCAAAGCAGTGCCTGCTTGGGGCAGAGCCTCCTCTCCCTCCCTGGGTCACTGCTCACCACAGGTGACAAATGCCACCAACTGCTGTCCCCAGGGAAGCCCCACTCCCACAAGGATGTGCGTCAGGTAGGACATGCACCTCCGGATGCACACTGAGGTCTAAGTCACTTTTTACTGCGTTGGATCCAGGACAGAAATGAGAGCAGGGAGATGTATTTTGTCAGAACGATATTCAAGAGTCTTTTCATACCCCACTTTGTTTTGTTGGTGTATATTTCCAAGTACAAAGTGCAGTCCATCACAGTAATATTTTCAATAAAATTTCAAGAAAATGAGATGATAACAAGACCATGATATTTTAAATTGAATGAATTTCAAGATAGTTAAGAATTAGACTCCCAGAGGAATACTTTATGTCACAAGCTATGAACACTACTGTTTAATGTACACTCATGCTCCATCTGTTTCCTTTTCCATTATTCGAATCTCCTAACCAGTTTCTCATGCACACTTTTCAGCTCCATGCTGTGTTTTCTATTTATTGAATACATTTCTCACTTCAACATTTTTCCACCTGAGCTGGCAGTTGTGGCTTTTATGGCTGTACACATGCAGGTCTCCGTAGATTATGAACTTCATATTTTTTCATTTGCCTCATGCTTCAGTTCTCTAGCTTAGTAGGCCCTAAAATGTGCAAATTGAGAGGTGTTTTGAAGTAACCATTGCTATTCTAGGCCATTGACTTGTCATCAATTAGATTAAAACATTGGTTTACAAAAATAATGTTTTCTCTTTACTTCATAAAAAATAAAACACTTGGAAAAGGAAACCCAGCTGTGCTAAGAGGCAAATTACTTTATGTGAGTAAGCAAACATTTTCTGGTCAAAGCTACAATGTATTATTCAGGGCCATTTTACTACATCAGTTTTAAAGTAATGTGGCTACTCTGCGTTGTTACTAAGTAAAACTGGGGAAAAAAATCACAAGCCAACTTGTTTTATAAAGTACCATCTTCTGTTCTCTGACTGTTTAAATTATTTGAAGTTCTGGAAAATCCAGAGACTTTCAAATTGCACTGTGTTCTTCTAAGGCAGAAGATCTAAAGATCTTCTAAAGATCAGGTTAAAAGGAACTACTTTGACAGCAATGATTTATTATGTGTGGCGTTTATTCTATGTTCCAATACAAGAATTGGCATTGGGTCGTTTTTGCAGTGAGCACTGTGCAAACACACAAGAGCGTGGACTACAATCTAAAATGTTTGTTTCTGGATTTAAGATGTGATGCAACAAGTGCAGCAAAATCAGGAAAAGGAAAAGAAGGAGGATACTGCAAGTCCAATAAAGATTTGAAAGAGTGGGCTTGCGTCATCACACCTCATAGGAAGAACAGCACAAGTGGCAACTACGCTTGTTCTGCATTAATGAAAAGTCTGCTAGGACTAATATAATCGAATTCTTTGGACTGAGAGGAAACAAACTAACTCTTTGCATGTTTAGCAACAATAAAACAAATGACTCAACAGCAGTTAATGGAAACTGCAATATGGAATAGATTGAGCTAACCTAAAAGCCAGAGTTTAGCAAAGTAACAAACTTTCTTCCAAAACTACAGTAGAGGGTCTCATGTCAAAGCATAAATTAGAAATAAATCCTCAGCTTCCACTGGATAGGTGATTTTCTAACATTTCCCAGTGACATCAAATTACTTGAACTCTAATTGTTAGTTGTCAGTTCAGTAAACAATTAAAAATCTGTTTTTTTTCACAATCTCTTTGATGCAAATGCAGAAAAGATTATCAAAAAGTCAAAAACAACAGAGCCAGTTGCTTCAGTGCAAAGGCAGCGTTTATATTTCCTGCTGGCAGATGCATTTGCCAAGAAATCTCTAATGTAAAAAAATTAGAAAATTTAAGCAGCATGGTGGATTTGCCCATTTTTACTGTCAAGCATCAACACTGGCATTTAACTCCAGCACAGAGGCACATGACTAAACTTTCAATGTAAGGTTAGCAAATCTTTTTTCCTTTTTTTTTCTTGTCAAATAATGCACTTTTTATTAACGGACCATGTGCTTACATTACATATGATAAATACAATACCATGGAAGAAATGAATTAAAATGGATTTCAAAAGACAGATGAAATGTAAACCTGATATCCTTCCTTTCACCATTAAATAATGTTATAGAAAGTTAAATAATGCACAAAACATACAGTGATCAGCCAAATGCTGTCTAACCCTATCAAACACAGGTCAATGCCATCATAGCAGCCGTCTGAAATTTCCTCCACTGGAGCTGCTGAATGCTTTGGAAGTACAGAAAGCCTAGAATTGAGACAGAATTACACTAGCATTGTGTAAATAATCAAACTGTGACCTGTGGGGTTAAAACCTATAATTGGAGTGATACTTCAAAGAGATGACTACTTTTTCAGTGCTATTTTGTGCAGCCAGATAGGAAGATGACTTGTTGGGATTTTATTGGTCAGCAATGCTACTGCAAAACTGATATTTTCAACAGCTGCTGGTACATTTGTGCTCTGAAAAATTAGAGACTAAATCGAAGCATTAGAGAACATCAAAGGACCAATTTAATGCAAAAAAAACAAGTACTCCAACTGGATCTATTTTACTGTGAATTAATAATGCAGATTTATACAGAATGTGATGCACTGAGTGCTTTGTTTTTATAGGGACTTCAAAACCACCTTTTCCTTCACCACAAAATATTACATTTGTTTATCTGACTGGTATTTTCTGTCAGTGCTTTTCTTTTAGTCCAAAAAACCTGCTAATTACTGGAAAAATTACAAGTTTGGACCAACTTGTCATTTTAAACTATAAAGTATACCATATTATACTGTCTCGCTCTCAGTCGCACACACACATATATTAGTGCATTGCTATATCCTCACATATCAGACCTATTACACAATTAAATAAGATTATTTAGGCACATAATCCTTTTTATTAAATCTTATCTCTAATGCCACCATTTCTGAGTTGTTAACACTGAAAACCACTGAGGTTTACCATAAAGTACAGTAGATGGCATGAGATATCTCTTCTTTTAAAAGAACTTCTCTTTTACTAGACACAGAAGATATTTAAAGTGTTAAAATTAATTGCATGAAACCTCACATCACAATGTTTGGTTGTTTGTTCCCATCTAAGTAAAAACTGAGTTGCCCTATGTAGCTGACTTTTATGCTATTTTTACATTTCATCTGCCATTGCTGCTGAAAAGAAAACTTAATCAAAGAGTATATACACATAGCACACGGGTAACATCTTATCTGCCTTTTATTTTTGCAGATCAACTATTTATTAAACAAGTATTTTTAGAAACTACAACCTGGTTTGCAATGTGTTTCAGATGGAGCGTATTACAAAAAATTCACAGGAATTGTTGGATGATATTTTAGCTAAGAAATATTTGAGTGGGAGGAAAACTGTTCCTTTCAGACCTTTAACAGATGTTCAGATACAGAGGTACGGTCTTGTACCAGGGAAGTCAACTGGATGTTTGCCACTGCCTTTAGTAAAAACTGCTTTTGAAAAAACTGAAGTCATTAAAAAGTATAACAATCCCAAAATAAACAACACAGGAAGAGACGAATGAAAGTGGTCTTGCTATTCTGGTTTATTTTGGTGATGATGTGTGCACCAAGGTCTGAGTGGTGAGAGGTGGAGAGTTTACCAGCAGAAAAAATAAATAAAGAAAGAAAGAATTGCAGCCCCTGAAGCACCACTACTGCATTCAGATGCTTCTAAGTAGTCTAAGTTTTAACTTCAAATCTGATTGTTTCTTTTGCAGACTAGTGAGTCATTTTCCAGAGCATACAGACACAAGAACTTTAGCTTGTAGGTATGTGATCACAGCCACTTTTTACATATATATACATACATACAAATATATATATATATAATTCTAAGTGTTGATGACTCTTCATTCATTTTCCACCACCAGCTTTTATTTTTTTTCCAGCACTTCAGTTGTAGATGTTGCTATATTTTCTTATTTGTAGAAAGGTTGAATATTTTATGTATCTAAATAATACCTTAGCAGAAACAAATGCTTTGTTCTAGGATTAGGAACTTCATGATACAAGAAAATGAATTTGATTGTCTACCTTTGCCAGTAAAAGCAAAAATATAAGTCCCCTATACAGTCAGGATTACCTGTATTGATATTTGCATGGCTCATACACCAGACTGGGAAATAGACCAAATATCTAAATGCTGATGTCAGTAGAATCCCCGGGTTAAATATTGTAAATTTATTTCTATTATGTATTACAAAAGGCACCCTTCCTCATTAATTTTACTGAAGTCTCCAGATGGGAAACAAAATATTAATTTTGTTCAGCCTTAGGCATTGTTGACTGTTAAGGTACTCACTAAATCACTGATCTTATACACATTAATATTAGATTTCTGCTATAAAAATTTAAGACCCATGGGTATAAGGTTCACTTTGTCATAAGTATAATTAATTGTTTTCAGAAATGATTAATTTGTCAAAATGGCAAACATATATATTGGGCAGGCAAGACTCCTGAGCAAGCTAACCTACCTTAAAGTCATGGTAATACTCATGGAATTATGCAAATTAATTGAGTCTTTCAATGTTGCATAAAATGCTACTACTAGTACAATGCATGGAACATTAGGCTGTTCATCCAACAAAAAAGTTGCATTTTAAAGGCAGGCATCTTTACAAGAGAGTCCTTATGGCAGAAGGTCCTTAGAAGTACAATCTATTTTTCTGCAAAGCGATAGACTTTCAACCGTTACACAGAAGTTGTGTTTTTCTTTATACAATTTTTTAAAGCAACCCTCAAGAGAAGAAAAAACAGCAAAACTTGGGTGACCCTGAGACAAAAGAGCCTATGAGATATGCACTCTGTGCTGATGCTAGGGGGACATGGTATATGTCCTAGTAATAAGAGTTTCACTAGTGAAACCTCATTTACAAGCCTGGGAACTCGTGATACACTACATTAAAATCTAAAAAGATTAACTTAATTATGCAAATTAAATTTACTGTTTATCTTCCAAATAGTAAAAGCCATTGTCAACACTGAAACAGCCAAAGTGAACCACATATACAGCTGAAACTCCTACATACTGAATTACTGTCCAGAAAGTCTATTCAAACATAGACTTATGCTCTTTTATAGTCAAAATTTTTATTTCTATGCCCACTGGTGGTGTCTGGCTACCAACAAACTCAATGCATCAGTGCAGCAAATAAAAATATTCATGTTAAATACAATCATCTTTAATATCCCTATATATTGAAGACAACATAGTCCTAATAAAATGCTCCCTAACAAATCACTTGGACTTTCTTGGAGGTTCAACCTGCTAACTCTTAAAAAGAGTAATTCTGAAACAAAAGATAATAAAAAGATTCAAAGATATATTTCAGAGGTGAAGAAAAGCTTCTCTCATGGCTGCTGAAAATCTCTCTTCTAAATCCCATGGAGCCCCACAGAGCTGATTCTGATCTTCACCCATTTTATTCAAATGCCACCAACTGACTTTAGTTGTTGTTGCTATTTTACATTGCTGTAAATGCAATCAGGATTACAATGTACAGCAAAGCACAGGTAGGCTGTGAGTGCTACATCCATTCTGGCACACTACAGAATAATGCAGGGCCATTAGACAAATGCACTAGTGAATCAATTATTATGGTTTGAGGCAACAACTTCTGGCCTTGGACTAATAGTCATGTATTAATTTCAATCTCTCCAGTGTCAACAGTCCTGCTATTAACATATGTATCGAAGACACACTTATTGTGACAAACATGATAGCCTTTCTTTCCCACATCTAATCACATTTTAAATAGGTTTTTTTAACTTCAAGTTGGACTTTGTATTTGAACATTTGTGACATTAAATACAGACATTCTTTGGTGTTTTTTACTGATTGCCAGTAAAACAATTATAAACACCTGACATTCGGGAGGCTTGTACAACCTTACCCTAACTGTTTTCATTTTTGACATATTCTGTTAAGAATTAATAGTCAGGAATATTATGTTCTGTTCCATAACTTCAAATAAAATATTTTTCCTTTCTTTCCTTCGGGGAAAAAAAAAAAAAAACCAAACTAAAAAAAACCAAGCAAACAAAACTCCAGCTCTGTTAGATTACCCTTATAAATAGTCTTAAAGAATGCAAAATTTAGAAAATCCAATCCAGAAAGAAATCCAGCTCTTAAACTCACTGCACATATAGATAATCATGGCAGGCTATAATAATGAGGTCCATTGTGCTTGAGTGCTTTCATGTCATACCCACGATCTCCAGAAGCAGTTGCTGTACATGGAGAAAACACAGAGCATTTCAACTCCCAGATCAGCTGTGGGCATGGACAGTGTGGGAGATCTGGGAATCATGATGCCAGAAAAGACCACTGGAGATATGGAGCTGCCACTCCTGGAGGCAACAGAATGGAGCAAAAGGTTGAGGTCATAGCTTTGGATGGGGAGAATGTGCAGTAGGAATACAAAGAGGAATAACGGGTCCAGGCCCAGCATAATGCCATTGATCCATGTGGTACCCAAGTGAAACCCTTTGGAGACCTCTCCATTTAGGCCATGGTCTGGTGTTAGAGTTTAACAACACATGCGAGTAAACATGTAGCAGGAACATGTGACAGCAGCCAGCTATGCCCACACCTTGATTTTAAATACTAAGTATTAACTATGGCAGAACTAAGACATTGTAGCCAAGAGTCAAGGCTTGCTCAGCTGATAATGGTCACTGCCCAACTCTGAAAAAGTCAGAGCAATCTGGTAGTTGGGATATGGACAAAGGAACATATGAATCACTCTATCCATTTAGCACCACTGGCACCATGCTGAGCTGTCCAGGCACACGTGCATTAGATCCTTCAGCTGCATTTCCCACAATGCCAGATGCAGAGGACTGATGAAGTCTCCATGACAGCCAAGCACCTTCTGTGTATTTCCAAAGGCTGTCAACAAGCAACCTCACAGTTCCACAAAAACTACAGTTTTCATGGAGATTAGCAGCACTATGCCCACACCATCTCCCTCGAAAAGAGCTGCGCTTGTCCCAGCTGAGGGGAGGATGGAGCCATTACTTCATTTGAATTGAGTGGCTGACTTTTGAAACTATTATTTATCAGATGACTGTGGAACAATGTCTCTCTAAGTAGTTTTCCATGTTATTATTACAGTGCATTTTCTGGGAACCTCTTTCAGCTGTGACTTACCACTCAGCTCCAGAATATCCACAGTTAGATAACAATCCTGTCCTGTTTTCATGCAAGGTCCTGAAGCAACAGAACAGTTTTGTTCCACTGCACAAGTGCAGTGATGGAATTTGAACGAGGTCTAACATGGAGGGCAGACCCAACACACTTTCAAACACTCCCCTCTGTTTGCACCCTGAACTTCAGCAAATGAGAAACACTGGGGAGGGTGAAGAGGATGGTCATTATATTCATGTCCACTCATCTCATTGTAGGGTAAGTCTACATCTTTCCACCTGAGAAGACATCTTTTCTCTTCCTTCCAGTGTCTTTCTACTTAACATTTAATGGACTGGGTTCTAGAGCAGCACCTTATGATCCCAGGCTTGCTCTCTTTTACATGAAGAGAAGAAGGAACTGGGTCCCTAGGCAGAGTGTGTTTCTAATAAAATGTGTATTATTATTTCCTTAATAGACCACAGTGTCTCAGAAGAGGTCCCATATCTGTATACGAATTAAGTATTTAGATACTCTGTTTGAAATCTATTTTTTCAGTGACCCATCATATAACTATTGCGTGCATTTTGGCAGGCTACCATGTTGCACATGTGCAGCAAATATGGCTAGTAACAAATCACTGTGATGTCCCAAAAAGCATATGTTAAACTTGCACTCAAAATTCTACATTCTCCTCATTTTACATGTCTTTTTTCAGTCTGAATTCAAAAAGCAATCAGATCTCTTTGGGGAGTTAATCACTTGTGAACACAGAGCAATGAAATTATCTAACACAAAGGGCCCTTTTTTTCAACCCTAAAATCACTGGTGAGCCTTTATACATTTATTCACTGTTGAAAATGATTTTGTAATTATTTTGAAAGAGTCATTTTGGGAGGTATGTGAAATGACTTCAACAGAAATACTCATATGAGAAAGCACTCAATGTAAAGATGACGTAATTGGACTCACAGCATTCTTCTTATTCAATTTCTGTGAAGCCACTCACCATCAACAACTTAGTTGTTATTACTTACAGGTTATTTGCTATATTTCATTACAGACATTTTTCACAGCTAGGTCTATAGGGCGAGATATTGCAGACAACAAAAATACTAGATGTTCAGGAGCCTTTGCAGTAACAAAGATGTGCTGTGGCCAGGATTTGTGTCCTCGCTTGTCTAAAATTAATTTAAAGCACAAATCCCAAGTCTACGGCTATCCCAGTAACAGCTTGTGCCAATCAACCATTCTGGTTTATATCTGCAGTTCATTTTTACAGGCTCTAAGACATACAGACACACATATTTCAGGCACATATTTTTCTTAGATCCAAAAAGGGGGACGGGCACTTGTAAAATCAGCTTTTATAAAAAGATATCAACAAACATGTATTCCAGAGGTTAAATTTTCTTGTTATTGCAGTGCTATAAATCATTGCCTATTCCTATGTGATATGAGTGTAAAATATTTCATATGAGTATAAATCTATATACAAACGTATATTACGGGGAGATTGCAACCTGGAATTCATAGGATGCTAAAGAGTTTATAGGGTATCCTAATATTAATATAATTTACCATATTTGAAGACCTTGGTGTTCCATCTTTGCACTTTGTGAATGATCAGCATGGGCAAGCATCAGAAAATAAAGATAATAAAGACAATGCTGGATTAGTGGTACGCTGCAGAAAGAGAACCTTTCCGGCACCACATGCTGAGATGATGCTAACATTATGGTAAGAAAGCAGTCTCTTTGATTGCTCTAACACCACTATATTTCTGAAATGGTTGCTTTTGCTACCATCAAAATCAGAAGAGGTAACTTAAGACTTCATTTGTTCTGTAACCTGCAATAAGGACTTCTCAAGATCATAAATACTGCAACTTTTTTGTTATTATTCCAAAAGGTTTTGCTTTCTGCTCTGAATCTGACACAATTTTACTGTTTCCTCACAGTTCTAGTTCGGACTGACTTAATGCACTGATATAGGTAGGTTTTATACCACCAAAAAAAAAAAGGTTAAGTAAAAAGTTATTATGCATGTTTCACCGTTTTATATCTTTTATGCCCTTTTGAAAGCTTCTTGCTTTTTTTTTATTTTGACATAAAATTCTAATAGACATCAAATTAAAATGCGTGCTTCACTTTAGATAGTTTAAATGTGAACTAATAAATACGTTACAAATGAAAATTGATATTTTAAAAAGTTTTGTCTTATATGTACCTACACTGAGGATCATTGCTCAGAGTTATCTCAACCATTCAAAAAACACTCACTGTCTGACCTTTAAGCTTTCTTATGTATTAAGTTTAAAAAAATTTTGTCCATTTACTGTCCAAAAATTATATTGCTTTTTTGAGAGGAGAAAAGTAATTAAACAAAACCAGTTCTTACAATCATAGTCTTTACTATGTAGAGAATGAGACCAAATACTCAGATGATTTGAGTAAACATTATTCCTCTTACATTTAAAACACTAACACACTACCCAGAATTAAAAATCAAAGAGCCAGAAACAGCCATTTTACTACATGAATAAAATTTTTCATATTTAAACTAAAAAAAAAACACAACACTTTTATCTGTTGGAGACTGGAATGTCAGCTCCATTCTGCAAGGGTTGTAATTTCTTTTATTTGGCCAAAATTTGTGTCTGCCATAAAGATGCATCATATGCCAAAGAATTTTTTCTCTCTTTTCAAGTAGCCATCAGCAATCTTCAAACACATACAAAATTAACAAAATATGACTTGGCTACATATTCTTGAGCTTTACTAGACATGTTAAGGAAAGAAAGGGCTTATGATATTTTCCCTTCACCATCAGCAGCAGCGTCATTATGGCTATTTTAAAAAGTTGCTGCGCTGCACTTACTGTGGCACATGGGACTGAAATTTCCATTACAATGCACCAAGCCTGCCTCAGGTCCTGGACACTGTGGGTATTATTTTTTTAAATGTTAATTTTTATTTTATTTTTACTTTATATGTAGAAATCTGACAGCACTTAAATTTTAATCATTCAGGAGCTTAATTCAGGATTTCTTTCAAAGCTTAAAATTCCCTGTAAAGCCAAATTCCTTGATGTGCAAGAAATGCAGAATCAAACCCCAGGTAGCTGGATCCAAGCTTTGTTTTATCAGCCAAGAAACAAAGTTCTCCTGATTTAAAGTACTGCACATAACATTGATAAGGTAAGGATTTAGTTTCCTAAGCCAGGCCCTGATCCTTTAATGAGCTGTGGGTAGGCTCACACACACACACACACTGCTGGAGTCGCACTGACTCCACTTGCAAGAAACTCCAGTACTGGCCAGGTTTCCCCTCGATTTCAACACGAGAGAAAACCATCCTTTGCACTGTCAGTTCATAATATATAAGACCCCCTAAAACGCATTTATTCTCCATCCTCTGAATTCATCAGGAGCAGGAGATTTTGAGAAGTGGGCTCTTTTCATTTGATTGATATTTATTAATTTAACATCAAGGATAACTAAAGAACACAGAATGTGAGATTTTTTAATTTGTTTTTGTTTTCTAATAGAGACATCAACATCATCATAGCTCCAAAATGATTCATCATCACATGATGATGTATTTGCCTGCAAATGTTATTCTACTGATCTTCACAACTGCAATATTAAAAAATTTCTCTAAACAATAAAGTATTCTGAGATTATACTTTCTCTAACATTTTTGCGACATTTACCTGTTCTCCCTAGGAGTTCTTCTCACTAAAACATTTTCATTCAAATCAATACACTTTAAAAAAGGATTTATTTCAAGAAAACAACATTTAGATGGAAAAATGTATCAATGAAACTCTGTAATGTTGTTTCAAATACCCCCACTTTACCTTAGCAATTCGAAAAGAATTTCTTTGCTTTTTTAACAAAACTATTTCCAGTACTGTATTTTATTAAATCTAAAATGACTGAATTGTGGAGTCATTTTCTGTGCAGTCAACAACACCTCAAAAATATCACACTAAGATATGTCCTGTAAAATATTTACATTAAATATTATACATTTTAAAGCTTGTGCAACCATTCTGCATTCACCATACTGTAAACCAGTCAAAAAATACAAAAGTGCTATAGATACGCCAAGATACTAATTTGAAAAATAAACATTACCTTCATATTTTCCATAAATATGATAAAACTGTGATAAAGAAATACTAAGAAATAAAATTATATTATAAAGTCTTCTGTAATTTAATATTTTTACAATCCAACTCTCTACTTTTTTTCTTCTAAAAGGAAATAGTGTTTATTGTAGAAAATAAGACTCAGTAGTGTTGCACATAGCAGATATCACAAATTATTTACAAGAAGACCATTTTATGGATCTCCCATTGTTCTAGCAATACAATGTGATGATCCTCACTACTTCATTTCATTAATCCTTCACTTCATGGAAACGCAGTTTGCTACAAACAAAGCACCTACCCACTGTGGAGTGCTTAATTTTGACAACTTTCCTAATCTAATATATAGATACATTGGAAAGAAAATTTCCTTCACCTTTAAAATCGCTCATAAAGGCATAGAAATTAAATTCACGCTTACTTTCCATTCATGGTGGAACAAATCGCAGGCTGAGCATATTTGCATGTGGCCAGTATCCAGAGCTCAGGGCTCTCCCCATGCAATTATGCATCAGCCAAGGTGCAGGAGGACCTCTGGCAGCAGCATCAACACCAGCTAGAGGAAAACAGGGCAGGGTAGGGAACAAGGCTGTGGAATATCCCTCACAGGTCAGCCAGGAGCACCTTGGAAATTTCAGCAATAGCTGCTTGGAGGATGGTCCTCTCTAACAGAACAGAGGGATGTGTTTGGTTTCTGAACAATGAGATAAAATTCTTTGTAAGTGGGATGGGGCCCTGAACCCAAAGACTCTCCTTCATCCACCCCCATGCCAGACACATCCAGACAGAATCAAATCATGCCTGATAGGCTACAACAGCACCTGAATTCACCACATTCATCTCGCTTTGGGAAGTGAAGGGGATAGCTGTGTTACATATGTAGTAATAATTGGCAAATACTGAGCTTTTCTAATGACCTCTGCAGGACTCATTGTTTTTGCTCACAGCCAGTATGCTTCACCACCCTATTTTCAAGATACTTCATTACCCCTGCTAGCTCTGAGTCTAGTGATTTTTAGGTATATGTCATTAGCCTGACTGCTGCCCCAATCTACTAGCACAGAGGGCTGAGCAGATAAATACCAGAGATTAATTTAGAATGTCAGCTTGCGGGAGGAGGCAGCCCCACACACTTTTCTCAGTCCCACTGCATTTGCTCTGGGGATGCACAGCTTTTTGGCACATTTATACCTTTAAGGAGTTCAAAACAATACCTGTTTGGGAAGACTCAGGTATAAGTTCTCACATGCCTTATAAATGCAGGCTTACGCTGTAAACAGGTGACACTATGTCCCCTTCAAGAACTGCAGTCCTGAGCACCACATGAAACAGCTCATCAGCACTTCCAGTTGAAATCAAACTCACACCAACAGCAACCGTGCAATGTACCATCATCCCAATGCATGCAGAAACGACACACTGACTGCACAGAGAACAAACAGAAAAGCCTCAGGTAGCTGGATTCCGACCCATTCACAGTGATTTTTTTCCCTGACTGATGCTGGAAAATTTCAGGCCAAGTTAGAAGGACAAGAGGAGCCTGGCAAGACTGGACACCTGCACTGCAGTATTTGGGCACGTGCCCACAGCCCCCGGCAGGGTGCCAGGCTGCAGCAGGGCCTGGGGAGAGCAGGGAGAAGCTGACCCTCTCAGCTTCCCTTGCCCCATTCATGAATGTGCACTGAGAAAGAGAAGCCTTATCTGTGCTTCCTACTTCCATCCCACTAGAGAGTGTGCCAGGCTAGATACTCACATCTGCCATGTCTGAAAATGCAAGAAAACACATCCTCTGTTTTCTTTTGGCTTTACAGGAAAAAAAAAAGTGGGGGATAGCTCTAAAATAATATGGCAAAAGAACAGCATCCAGCAGGGTCATCTGCACCGCTCTGGGCACGCTTATCACCTTGTACAAATAAAACACAGCTTCATTAATCATTTCCAAGTCATCCAGTTGCTGAGACAAACAGCACGCAGCTCTCCATAAATGCATACGGTATGAACCAGTGCTTGCCTTTATCTCAGTTAGCGCCTTATTGCACTGTTTTGGCAATCCAAATGGTCGCTCCATGACTCTTTGGAGCCTTTGTGAAGGGCCTGCGCTCCTCCACCCCGAGAGGAGAGGCAGCGGCAGTGGCAGCAGCAGCCAGCTGGCCGGCCGGGCAGCTGGACACCTGCCAGGGTGGCTCGTCTCCAGCACTTCAGCCCCTGGAAGCTTTGTAGCAGGAAGTAGCTGACAGACCATCAGGGAGGATGCAGTTTGTGTATTAGGTAACTGAAGCACAATTAATGAAAGTTAACAAAGTAAACTCCAAAAGAAATAAATAAAAAGAAGACGATTCTTGCGAAACTTCACGAGAAGACAGTCACATGGTAACTACCTCTATGGCTTTTAAGTGAGAATCGTAGCTCCCTGTGATATGTGACACATTGGTGACGTGGTCACTACCTCATATACCAGTTTTGTTCTAGGGCTGTTCTATGCGCCCTGGCATTTCATTCCCACAGTCAATGTGCTTTGCAATTTTCCCACATCCTTCACAAGGTACAAGAATATTTTAAAAATTCCCAAACCAGTTCTACTTTTAGCAGTACATCATTAAATTTTTCAATAGGTCTTCTCCTTTCCCTTCATCTTTGAGAGATTTCTAATTCAGGGACTGGACTGCTACCAGCAGTAAAAGTAAGAACAATATGTTTTAACAGGTTTGTCTGGGGAAGGAAGATGGTCTAAAGATTTGGTAATACAAAAACTAGGGATACAAAGGAAACTCTTAACTTTCAGCAACTAACCCTTCAGAAGATCTTAAGACTGGAAAGACCCATTACGATCTTTTAACCTGACCTCCAAAATATTGGAACAAATTTCCATTTAGCAATTAGTACAAAGGCTGCATTGCTAAGGGTACCATAGAAATTTACTTTTACTTTAGAAATTCTTCCAGACTTGATGTAGAAATGCCAAGTGGTAGAGCATTTGCTGTGACTCTGAATACTCTAACTGTTGAATAGTTTCACTGCCAAACACACGCACCTGATTTCTAATGTTAAGCTGTCCACCTTCAGTGTCCAACCACTCCATCTCACAGAACACGCTGTGCTTCTGTGCTCTACCTGTTGCTCTGTTTCATCATTGGCTGTAAACCCTTTATGGCTCTTTACAATGTATCTGGCATAACAGGATCAACATGCTACTACCACCACCACCATCTACTACCACATTAATCTTTCTAACCAGAGCATCCCTTAAGAGCTCATGTTCAGGTATTTATCCACCACAATCCTTAAATCCTTCTCATAGTCATTGTTTTCAATTAAATTTTTCCTTCAAGTAAGTGTGACTTTTAGGTATTTACAGATACCACAGCTCAGGAAAAAAAATAAGGCAACTCCTACCACAAATGTATTACAGGCTAATTTGTTAGATTGTCAGTGAGATCAAATAGCACCTTTCTCCTCAAATATTACAGAGGTTGGGGCCCTCTCCACTCTTCTGAATATAGGTTTGGTTTGTTGTTCAGTTTCACCTTGATCCAGACTCACATTTTGATGGGCTTAAAAGGGAACATGAGTATGTCTAACAAGATGTGAAATTAACCTTTCACATTTTCTTAAGCAACAAAGGAAAAATCCATTTGTTTTTGCTATAAAGACCTCTCTCTTTCTTATTCCTCACTGAAAATACATGTACATGATTATGTCCTGTAATATATCATGTAGAAAGGCAGAAAGAGTTTATCTTGGTGTTGCAATGGCCAGACCTTGAGATTATTTTAGGTTTCCCCATGCTTTGCAATCTTGAGGGCATTTAGCAAAGGGTAGATTGGAGGTGAGAAAATCGTCAATCTGTCTCTGGACATATATCCATGTCTGCTAGAAGATTTTGATGGCTTACATTCAAGAAACGACACTGAGTAGGCAAGCCAAAGAGGAAAGTACACATGAAGTAGGACATCACTGTGCCCATGACCATACAAGCAACACTGACTGTGAATAGAGAGAGGACTCCAGAAACCGCATTGGTTTGAATTTTGCATCATTTGTCCCCTGAATTGTGGTGGCATTCTCTCTTCAAAGAGCTACTGTGGTAAACTTTCCCATGGTCACTTCTGTGTGGAAGAAAGTCCCCACACACTTTGGGTGTTTTTTGTCATTACAAACACTCTACTGCTAGTATCCAAAAAAAGCAAAACCACGTGTAATCAAAAATCCAGGAAAAAAACCTTACGCACTTGCTGCAAAATATAATGCACTGAAAATCCATACGTATTACTATGGTTACTAATCCATACATAACTAATATTTCCTGCCTTTTCTTACTTTGTAGGTTTTTCTGTTGTGCTTTATTCAGAAGAAAAGTTAATCATAAATTATCCTTAATTTACTGCTACTAATGATGGAGGCAATTTTTGGTCCCAAGGCTGCTGCCTTAATACAGGCAAAACAGTCAGTGAGGCAGACAGAATCTTTGCCTGAGTAAAGCTGGCAGGATTAGGCCCAGCTTATTATACAGTTATTTATTACACAATGATAATTAACATGAGGTAGACAAGCTCATTTATTTGGCAACAGCAACCCTGAAACATACTGCTAAAAAGTGCTGAGCATAAATAATAAGAAAAAATGCTTACGCAACAATAAGGAAATGTATGATTGTGTATTCTATCACATAGCTTAAAAACTGCAGGTTAAGCAAATTACCACTGGCACTGTTGTATCCGTAATTCTGCCGATCACCTAAATGAATGATCAGGTATGAACCTTTCACTTCTAGCAGCGTTTCTTTCTAAATACCTCACTATTTAGCAGCCTAAAGGGAGCCAACACATCAGTAGTGCCTTCTATGCACTGTCGAGTCCCAGCTTGAGCACACCAAACTCTGAGGCCTTTTGAAATCTTTAAAGACAATCATACATAAGACAGTTTCTATATTGCAGGGCTGGCTAGAGATACTGCAGCACAAAACAATATTTCAAGCTTCCTGATATACATGTGTCACCTCTATGTGACAAATAGCTTGTATTAATTAGGCACTAGACTTGGTGAGATTGCTGTTATTAACTGAGAGAAGATGGGTTGAATTTAATTGTGTGTGACATCAAAGTCAAGTGACTGATATTTCAAGCATCATTTAAAATGTTTGATATTGGAGTCATTGTATTCACATAAAGACTGTCTAAAAATATAAAGGAGAATGATGAGAGAGGAACTGAAATGCATTCATACAATCCATCTTATGAAGTGAATTCGATGTAATTTTGCTTGTATTTTTGACCCAGTGTTGACAATATTTATTTATTTAGTTGTGTAAAATTATTACTTTGAAGAACAGTTTGTTTTTCTCAGTACTAATTTTGGAGACAGCTGGGATGGTTTGTATTGGTTCCAGCATCAATGTTCTCAGAAATGTGGACATAAGGGAGGGGGAACATAAAAGATCAGCTTGCACTGGGATTTGCTTTATAGCCCTTAATGAACACTATTTAGAAAATGTTTACCTAAGAAAAGCAGACTGCACATTATTCAGGCAAACTTCCATAACAGCTTGAAAAAAGGAAGGGTAAAAGAAAAGAAAGCTATATTTAAAACTGCATATGAAAGAATATATTTAAGGAATAAGAGCCCACTATTGTACTATGCACTGTACAAATGGCAACTATCTCACATGCATCAGAATGTGAGGAATGCCGTTTTAGGGTCGAATGCTTCTCTCATTTAAGATGCTGGCAAAAATCGCCTTCAGTTTGATGGGGCAGAATCACACTTGTGATGTAGCATGATAATGCATATGGTGTTTTGCTAAAAAGTGGGTCAATAAACAATTGCCCCAGAGGATACTTGTCTATAATGCTTCTGCATTGTACCATTTCCTTTTAGTTCTTTCTTTAAAAATAAATAATATAAACCAATTGCTTATTCCATGCTTGCCATAAAGCATACAGAACAATCCAACTGAAATCAGCTTAATTAAACTGCAATGCATTGCAAGCAAACATGTATCCCCTAGGTATTCCCAAGTAGACAAATCAGAAGTGCAAGACAGCTAAAAGTAAATATTAACATTTTCACAAGGCAGAAAGACAATCTTCCAATTAGAAGAACCTCCCCATTGCCTCAGTGGTGCCCTAAACCCATACACTATGGGGCAAGGATGAACAGTCAGGCTCACTAGAGGTGCCTTTCCCTTCCTACAGCTCAGGAGACAGTGGGGAGGTCAGAAAATAAAATCACTTATACATATATACATATATATATATAAATCAAATATATATGTAGGCATATAAAGTGTGCCTGTATATGTGGATTTTCATGTATGTAAATATAATTCTATACCTTGTGCATGTTATTTTATATCAGAATTAGTACTGCCATAATCACAAGCTCAACCAAGACTAGAAAGTACACATGAAGGATATAGCCTCATCTGCCGTGGGATTCAGTTCTCAGAAGCACTTTGTCTTCCCAGGGGCATATTCTAGACTGACCAGACAAACTGTTTAAGCACAGGCTTAATTGTAAGGACCAACTTTGCTGGGAGAACTGGTGTGTATTCAGATAAGAGACACATAAATATCTATAGGTAGAAAACCCAATAACTCATGGTAAATTCATGGATAAACTCCAGTTTCTGTGAGACACCAGTTCTCCACCATTTCCCCTGTTCTCCACAGCAGTGGACCAAAATCCTTTTTGAAATCATCCAAATTCTTTTGTCCTCAGTGAGATTTCAAAGGTTCACCTTTCCCTGATTTGGCACAAGATTGGCATTAGCCTCAGGCTTTAACTAGCTTTCTGCTAAGTAAAATTTTTAATTATTTCATTAAAAAGGAAGTTATTAGAAAAAAACTTAGTGTGTCAGGCAAGATTCTATATTTGGCAGTTTTAGAATAATTGATAAAGTAATTTATATAACAAAGCAGATTTTTTCCATATATGAAGAGTTCACAGAAGCTGTTCTAGATTCCCTGCAAATTCATTTGTTATCAGGAGCTATTTAGGGAATCATTACGACAACCTCTCACTGCTCCGTCCTTCATCTGACAGGTGATCGCTGCTAAAACTTAATTTTTAAAGAAAATCTCTACAGCATATTCCTACTTTTTGATAAAATTTGCAAAATTCTCTGAACTAATTTGCAGTACCATATTTGCAGATTAAAAACGCACTCTTTACAGATTTTCAAATGTGCTTAAAATTTCATTTCCACAAACATCCCTGACAGAAAGCTCATTGCCTAAAAGAATATTAAGGGGAAGCAAATATTAAAAACTGTGAATACAATCAAAGCAAAGAATGCAAGCAGATATTTTTGGGGGGGTTGTTGTTTCCTCTACCCAGCTTGCACTGAAGCCTTTACAGTTTGAAATTAAATTTGAAAAAAAAAAACCTCTTCCTATGATTTGCAGTAAAAAATGCTTTCAAACTAAACTTGTGCTTAAATTCTGACACCCCTGAAATCAGTCACTTTTTCCGAATAATGTTTTCCAGTGTGTTGATTAGGGGATAAAAATGAAAAGAGTGAGAACTGTCAAAAGAAAGAGATCAACCATTACAACCCTGTGCCCCTATATGTACGTGTATTTAAATGCAGTTCAGAGATGTTATTTGGTTTTGTAATCAAAAATTCTCATAACACCTGCAAAAAAGAAGCAGGTATTAATCTAATAATATTTGTGCTCAGAAAAATGGTGAAAATGTTAAGGCAATGTTTTGAAAGGGGTGGTGCTACTTCTCCTTTGAAGTACAAGAACTGTTTATGTATCAAATTTGACTGTGACATGAAGTTTCTTATATAGAACATAAGCCAAATTTATTTAGTCTTTAAACTTCTCTAGTATGTTGTTGTCTGGAATGAGACTTTTTTGGAACTGTTTTTCAAACATTATTCCAGTGGTTGAAATACCAGTTGGTGTGTTTTGGATGGTTTCCAGTCAGCTCATCTACCTCTATGTTGTGAGAGCATGAGCTTGCTGCACTGCTGCTACACAACTGTGCCCCAGGCATTATTTTTCTCTCCTCGCAAATACACATGACTTTCAATTTTTGCAACCATTTGTAGTCCACTGGCAGATTTATTGACCGGGAAAGTTCATGCCTCCTCTGTGCTGCCCAAATAAGCTTTGGGGTTTTTTTGTTTTGCTTTTAGCTGGACTTCTACCTGACCTACAGTGTTGTAGGAACAATTTTACACCAGCAATTAAATGCTGGAGTAGTTATTTGTAGCTTGCAATTGTTCCCATTTAGAAGACTAACTGCCCAATTGCAAAGCTTCTAAATGTCTGCAATTGCAAGTTCAAACAGTTGGGCCCATGGGTAATTACGGTCACAAAATTGGGCTCACTTATGTCACAGGTTGCTACAGAAGACATAGGCCACCAACTAAGAATAATGGTTCCCTGCCCAGTGGCTACTCCATGTTGATTCATTACAGCATGAGGAATAAAAGGAAAAGACTCTTAGTGGGAATACAGAAGACATAAATACATTAAGACAATTTGAGACTACAAAGTGATCAACATGGCGCTTAGGACAAATGATCATAACAGTCTCATGCCTAATCACCCATTTCAGACACAGTTTCATGAACAAGCTCTGCTGTCTTTCACGGCTTTTCTCTTATTAAGGCAGACAGTGGCAGTGGTCAGAGGACCCAATTCCAGGTACCAGAGATACAGTCTGTGGGGATGCTAGTGGCCATTTTAAACTGTCTGCTGAACCTACAGCTTTTTTCCCCCCTCTTCAAAGAAGTTGATAGGGGAAAAACCAGCTGGAGTTTTTTTGTCCTCTCACATAGTCAGATGGTGGGTACTGCGTTATTGTTGTCAGGGAAATTGTGTCTAACTCATCCTAATCATAATCAGGAAACATTTCCTGGTGTTTTCTCCCCACTGCAAAAGTATTTTCAGTCGTTGAAGGACACATTTCCACACGTAAAGGCTCCTCTTTGGTGCTCGCATGATCTCCTGCACATATTTAATGTGTTCTCCCCAACAATGAGAGTGCAGTCCTGTGGACCCAGGCACACACAAAAGCATCCTGTTTACCAGCTCTTCATTACCACTGCCTAACACCACAGCACAACTAAGAAACAGCTCTGCTGCATCCACACGAATTCCTTCATCACAGTCTATTCAAACCGGTGTGCCTAATCAGCCGCCGAGCATGTCAAGCCACTGCTGTTCAGCTCATCTGCTGATGACATGAGACACATCTGGGCAATGGAACAAAGGGAATATTCTAAAATGATTATGCTAAGAGGAGAATTAATATTCATCCCCAAAAGGTGCAACTGCCAGCCCAGAACAGTAAATAAAATCAACTATCCTGTGGTACTAAAGTCTTGGGGACCGGATTCTCCCAAATCCGTTGAAATCAAATTTCATTTAGTGAGGATGTGGCCATTGAGACAGATATTCAGGTAAAATAGAAATATATTTAAATATAATTGCATTTTTTTCAGTATCACATGCACTGCAGAGTAGATACATTTTGTGGGGATTCAACAAATGATATTTTAATGTACATACATAATTTATTGAGCAAGCAGTAGACTTGGCTGAATGAATGTCAGCCATTGAAGATCCAACATGGTGTATTTTCACGCTTATTACTTGGTACAATAGCAAAGAAGGAAGCATTTAACATATTTATGAACTTGAAATCTCTCTCAAGTTCCACAGTGCAGGACTATCACAAACGTTATCACATTACTCTTCTATATTCACAATAATGAGTAAGTTAAGCACTTGTTATGTATTTTTCAATCTAAAAATGGTTGAAATTGTTACAGATTACCACCTTACTATTCTTTTACTATTCTTACAGTACCGTGAAATACAGCTAGACAACATAATCTATTTTTATCTTGTCCATAATTCATGTTTATCTTATGTACAACGGATAAGATTAAATGTCTTTCATACTTAGATATTCTAATGTATCTAATTTCCGCATATCCAGCTTAAAAGTATAATGATTAGATTTTTTAAAATGCAGTGGTTTCAGCTCCAAAAAAAGACATTTTTAGCAATATGTCTATCCTAGAACAAAATTATTAGCCATCTATTTAAAAACTAGTCATTTTTTATGTATCTTCAGTCTAAACTTCACATTGCAGATGTGCTTGATGACTCCAAGGTAGTGGAAGTTCAGACTGCATGATCCTGTCCCTGTCCCTGCCATCCTGATGACATATTTCACTGGATGTATCAATTAGCTTGAAAAGTTTCCCATCAATCTGGTTGCTCCCCATAAGCAAGTCCACAATTTTAGACAGCAAGAGCAGAATTCATTTCATAGCAGCTTAATTGCCTCCAATTATCTACAGCCACCTAGAATTACCTAGTGACCAGAATCAGATGTGCTTATTTCTTTCTATAAGCCTTAAACTCAGCTAAGACATAACGATTTAAGTTCAGAGGTAGACATCTCTGTGACCGCTCTGTAAAGTTAGATTTCAGAGATGAATCGCATTCCTACTTCCAGTGCTGAGAGGCGTTT
The DNA here is from genome assembly GCA_035584735.1 of Pseudotriccus pelzelni. NCBI lineage: Eukaryota > Metazoa > Chordata > Aves > Passeriformes > Tyrannidae > Pseudotriccus > Pseudotriccus pelzelni. The sequence continues at coordinate 13,308,902 of JAWMRA010000009.1, read as the reverse complement.
GCCTCCCATTGATTTCAGGAGGAGTTGCATGTGCTTAATGTCCAGACTGTAGTGGCCACATTTTCAGGCCAGCTCTGCTCTCAGTACCTCCCATTGCTCTCATTAGGCACCTGGAATCTGACCCGGATCATGGAGCAATCACTGCCGCTGTGGTTCACGATGGCACCACATCTACCCTGCTGAGATAAAGCACCTATTTGGATCTCTTTGGCTCTGAAGATTCACTGGAGAGGAGAGCCCAAGTGTTTCTGGAGAGCGAGGAAGAAGAAAATTAGTCTTTCAATAGGCTATCATTACGTAAGAAGGATAATATAATAATTTTTTTTTCTTTGACAACTGATTTGCGCAAGGTAGAGGCAGCACAGCCTATAGCAACTTAATATGTCCTAAGTCCCCAGAGGACTGCTCGAGGCAGAAGAAAAGCACAGGAGAAGCAATGCCAGGGGACATCTGGGGAAATGGTGCCCCATTCCTCCTCTGGGCTGGAGAGTGGAAAGCCCTTAGAAAATTTTCAAACTTATTTGCTTTCTGTTTTCCTGATTGTTCAGTGATATTAAAAGAATGGCAAAGAAAAAAAAAAAAAGCCTCTAAAGGACCAAGGCTTGGAGCTTTATTTCCATTTCCTGGGCTAGTGAAGTCACCCACTAGCTTATACAGCCCTTAGGCATCCTGTTCCCTGAATTCATGCTCACAGGACACCATTGCTTACAGTTTTTCTGTTCTGTACAGGTTCTTACACTGTCCTTGTCACCGTGGTATCTGAGTGCCTTCAAGTCCTGCATTATGCAATGTGACTAACATCTGTGACAACCAAAGCAGGAGGGAAAAACAGTTAAGGCCCCAGTAGCTTTCCCACTACCCAGCAGTTCACTTTCCAACACTAATAACTTTCTCTCTGTGAATACACAGCTAGATTGTTGTGGTCACATTTGTAGCAGATCAGCAACGTCTCATTCTCCCTGATGGTGAATTTCTTACTTTAATAAGGCTGTGTGGGGGTCATTCTCCTTTATTTTATTCACTGAAATGCCAAAGGCTTCAGTTATATTTATTTTAAGAATATCAGCCACGACCACCAAGGCTTGGTAGGCAAGGCAGACTGGACTGGATGCATGAGCCACAGGCTTCAGATAAGGTCTGTGTGAGACATAACATTTAGCACTGCTTGCAGTGTAAGGGGAATTTTTTCTGTACCAGACTCAGCCTTACAAGCCTTGGGGTGGAGGTTAAAGGGGCACAGTGTTCCCTAGCAGTGACAACTGAATATCTCATTGCAGGAGAACTCGCATATGGGAACAATATGTCTGCAAATCTTTTAAACGTATGCAATTGCTTTGCCAGAGCAATTGATATGTTGTGGAAGAAACATCGCAGGGCAGGTGGTTGCTGTGAGATGACCCCACACTTGGGACTAAGAGTGAGACATGAGGTCAAAGGTCAAGTGTGACTTTGTTAGAACCAAAAAATACAGTCACCTCACCACTGCTTCCCACCCTGCAGCATGCACGGCTGTTGGAAGCCACACAGGTTGCAGGACCACTTTTTAGTGGCACAAGACAAAGCAATTACATTTATTAATTATTTTTCTAATTGCATGAAATGTGACATTGAGCTGTCTGAAAGTCTATATGCAAATACAGAACAATATTCTTTGGTATCTTAGGCATGTTAGTTCACCAGGACAATGAGAAGGGTATAATGAAAACAGGCAGAAAATAATTTTAAATAAATTATTACAAAATTAAAAATTATTTGGCTCATTCAAGGCAGGTATTACCCTAGAGATTATTCACCTACCACTTCACACTTGAAGTCAAGTCACCACTTGACACTAAGAAACCTGAATAAAAAGTTAAGAATTTTGGGACAAAGGGAGAGAGCAGAGGACGGTTTGCCTCAGTTTTGTGGGTTCCCTCCCAGGTGCCACACATTAGAAACCATCCAGATACTAATTGATCTAAAATAAAACATACTTTAGGGAATGCTGTACAGAAAACTGAAAAGGTTTTACTGATTTTAAAATTCCTTTCCTTTCTAGTATCCTTCTTTTGCCATCATTACAAAGGATCCCAGAATGTTTCACAAATTTTATATACACATTCCAGGAAGGATTGTGAAAGCTGATGAAGAGCATATGCAGTAGCAACACAATACCACAATTAGGATGGGAAATGGAGAACACTAGACTTGATCTTGCCTCAAGCAGAATGGCCAATAGCAGCGAACACAACACAGAAAGAGGGACACAGCACAGATGTTCAGACCAGAAGACAAGCCAAGAAAGGCTTAAAAGATCACCGGCTACAAGACATTTCATAGAAAGCACGCTGTCTTACTGCTCTGTGAGCTTTATCACACAAGACAATGCAGACTCTAATTTAAACAGTTAGAGGGAAAGATCCTTAAGCTGGATGCCAGTTGGCTACAACAACAAATATGTATCACTGTTCTGACAACATTCACTGTGGTAAACTGCACTGCGAAGTAATTATCCTAGAGACTCTGGCACACTAGCATAACTAGCAACTAAAAAAATCCATCAATATACTTCCAGGGTGATGAAGTCAGAAGGCAAGTGTAGGAAAACCGTAACAGCCAAGCCAAGGGACACGAGGGCAAATAGTGCCCTTCCTGCAGAGCTTGTCCTGCCGTGGCTGTGCTCCAAGGGCACTGCTGCAGCACCTGATCATGTCTGCAGAGCTCTACACGTCACTGCTGCAATGCCAGTGAGAACCAAGCTGTGAGCACCAACCTAAGCTGCCTTGTTGGAGTTGATGATGTGCATGCATATACAGGGCCAAAATATTTGTATTGATGTAGGGAAGTATTTGCAAACTATCAAATTTTTCATTTCTGAAATGAGAAAGATATTTACACCAGGCTTATCTGAGGCAGTTCAGGGAAGACCTTCTGATCTGAGCCGTGCTGTATCTGCTCCCAGCTGCTCCATGGTTAGCATGTTAACGCAGGCTACTGGACCCCAGCCTACAGGGAGGGGAGGAGCGAGGAAGGAAATCCATCTGATTGCTATCACTTTTACTTCCAGTGTAACACAAAAAGACAAGGTAAGAGTTGCAGTCACATATGCAGATTATTCCTTTAATTTCTGACTCCATTACAGAGATAATGTAGAGTGGGTTGAATCTTTCATTACATGGGATAAGGTAATTGAGCAGGAATGTACCTATGACACGAAGCTGAGAGAAGTCACTGGACCATATGACTCATATTTTAATGGGTGTGATGCAAAGGTCAGGAGAATCAGGTGAAAATCTCCCATGATTTTTATGACTGATAAAATAATGTAAACTCAGTATAATCAAGTGGTTAGAGCAATGGGCATGAACCTAGGAAAACTGGTCCACTTCTCTGCAACAATATGCTCAATCTCATCTGTAATCCACTGCACAGTAATACTAGTGATAACAAGATTTCCATTTGCCCAGTGAGCACTCTGATGTTGCTGTTCTCACACCTATGTTAATAAAAAATTGAATGTTAATGAAACACCAATGTTTTATTGAAACTCAGTTTTGTGGCACTTCTTACTACAGTGCAGTCCAGGAGGATATAGTGTCACTCTTAAACTTTGGTGCATGCACCTCTACAGCGAACATTTACGGAATACTGCCAGGTTCAAATATATCTGTCAATCAACTGCTGGATGGTTTTGCTTGATGGTTGTTCCAGAAACACAACTTTCTTTGGCTGACTCAAGGCAGCAGGACCTATCACTTTGCACTCCTGCTACCTAATACCTACCTCTATTATAAAAGATGGTCCAGTGAATAAACATGAGCCTCATCCCATGAAAACTTAATCCAAGTACATTCTTTGGTCATAGCACTATCTCAGTCTCCAGCTGGTTTGTACATCACTCTATCAGTATTAACAACGGCGTGTACTGTTTAAAGGCTGTTCAAACAAGTGGGAGTTGCAGGCCATAATTCATAATTATTTCTTGATTGAAAAAATACTTTTTATTACTTTCATTCTTTTCCTTTGCCCTGTGAATTGCGTCATGATATTCATCTTTAAGTGCAGATGACTTGACACCAGTTGGACTGTAAGTGTGGGCGCAAATACAATTTTGTTCTATATTGTGTCAATCTCCTGCTTTAGCAAAAGAAATTAGTCCTTCTGTCAGTCAGTCACTGTAATGTGTTGTGTAGAAGCTGTGATGCACAGCAGTTATCAAGACTGGCATATCAGCCTACATGTGCCAGACGATGGTGTACTTCTCCCAGCTGTGCTTCTCTTCTAGGGTTTCTGGGTTAAGAAAGCAGACAGGCTAAGCATGGAGCACAGTCAGAATACCTTTGAAGGGATGCAGGACAAGCCCCAGAATTTATTTTATGTGCTTCAAATGCCATTTTAAAGTGGTTTCTTTCCCTATTCAGTGTCTCTGTATCACACACATAATTCTCCTCTCCGGACCCTTACACCTTTTTGGTTAGCTCAGAGAGCTTCCCACCTGGACTGCAGCTATCATGCAGTGCCTGTCATTCTCATACAGATCAAAAATGATTTTGCAGGCTGTTGCCCTTGATCCATACCTTATATGTCAGTGTTAAATGCTTCAATTGAGAGATGCCTGCTTAAAATACATCTTCGCCATCAAACCAAATGGTCCTGAGGCATGTGGAGCACTGCTTAGTAATGCCTCTGAGAGGAAGTCCTGGCCACCATGTCATCAGCAAGGCTTCCTGTAGCACCTGGCATTTTTGCTGGAGATCATCCATCCAAAGAGTGACCTAATGCAACTTTTGAGCCCATGAGATAGCAGTGTATGTGCAAACGCTAGAGTTTACTTTTCAGAGGGAATTCAGTGTGGTTAACAAACACTCCAGGTACTCTCCATCCTAGAGCTGCAACTGCTAGCACTTTTATAAAGCTGTCTTAATTACCAGTGACCCTGTGCTCTTCAAATACATCAGCAGTACAAGGAATGATCCAGGATGACAGGGTCACAAGCAATGGGAAAGAGTGTCTGATCCATGCCCCATTTACATACATCTCTAGCTCACAGACTATCTGCCCTAGATTTTAAAAAAAAAATCTTTATGTCAAAAAGTCTGTTTTGGTAGAATTTAAGAGGACTTGGGGTTCCAGCCTCTTATATTAAAGTGTTGATAGGATCAGATCTTTATAAGACATAAGCACTAGAACAGAACACATAAATTATTTGTGGATGTGAAAGCTGGTAGAATTGAGTCTTTTTCTTCTCAACTTTCCTCAGCCTTTAAGGTAACTAATGCTTCTGATTTAATTTTTTCCATTTTATGTGAATTGTAAAAGAGCGTCTGATTTTATGTCAAAAGATGATACAGACAGCTGAGGAGAATTGTGAGTTGACACAATAAGAATCCAATGCCTAAATTTGTTGTTGCTAAAAATCTTCCTGGGGAAGTCAATGAGTTCTAGAAAATTCTTCCCATCACTGAGAATTTGTCCACAATGGTACTGCTTTTGGGGGAGTCAAGAGTACAACTGCCTAGAAAAATGTTTCTCTCCTCACCCTCTCCACCACCAGCACTGTCCTGATCAGAAAGCACAAGTAGGAGTAGCACATGCTACTTTTATTGCAATAAATCATTTAAAAAGGAGAAATTACAAGGTAGCTTTGAGTGCACACTTAGGTGCTTTGATGAATAAAAGCTCTCATACAACATGTAAAATAATCACAGTACTTCACTCCAAAACCAAGATATTTATAAAAAAGACATCTGTCATGTTGGTGCAAGAGCTTATCTCACTTTGTCCTCCGTCCTTACAACAGAGTCCTAATATTATGTTATGGCAAAATATTCTTTTAAAATAAATTATAGGAAAATAATTCAATCTTGAACTTTTCATAAATCTAAATCTGTGTATTTAATCTGTGTATTAAAAATCTAAATGTTCAAGACTTTTGCTTAAAAACACAAATAATCCTTAGCATGCCTCTCTTTAGTGTGGCATAATAATAAGTCAAAAAAGTCTCTGAAGGACTGGGGAAAAGTGAAGCAGCTCTCCTCCTCTAACTCAAGGAAAACCAGGCTGAAGGAACTTACTGGTGTGATTGTTGTGATCCCACTGATGTGATTCTGCAGTTGAACACACCAAGTTCGTCAAAAAGGAAAAACCAAAGGCGTCAGCCCTGACAAAACTTAAGGAAATGTCTGTTCAGCTATGCTGCCATAAGCAGTCTTATTTCAATCAGTGGAAATTAACACACCCAGAAAAGCTCAGCAAATTTTTGAGAAATTCTGTCCTGTGTCAAGATTTTATTTTCCCTCAGTTTCTGCAGATTGCTCAACAACTAAGGGAAAGGGAAAATTAAAAACTATCTGTAAAACCACCAAAGCATAAAAATAGAGGGGAACATCAAGTACATACAGTACTTCTTGCAATTAATTCTTTTTTGTAACTCTTGCTCAGAACTGCCTGTGTTTCAATTACAGCTTGTTCCTCGGGTTTCTTATGTCCCAATCAGTGTTTGTATTTAAAGGTATTTAGTGTCCTCTCCAAGCACTGAGGGTTTCTGATGACCCTTACTTGTAACTGGCTGTTATTTTGTCTGTGATAACTGTCTCTCCTCAGTATTTGCCCATACTGCTCCTAGGTCAGCCAGACCTGTGTATTAAAAATACAGACAGATGAAACATAAGTGTTCATAAAAGAAACAACCTGTTCTGCTAGTAGACCAACTTGTTAGCTTCTATGTAAGTAATCCTCCAGACAACAGAAATATGCAAAGGCCAGATCAATCAAAGCACTAGAGAAGAGTTTCTGATGGTAATATTAAATTAATAACACTTCTTTTCTTTCAATTTAAAACGGAAACAGTGCATGACCAACACATTCTTTTCTCCTTGGGAAAGTCTGAAGACATACCAATGGAAGAGACATGGTAGCCGGAGTCTGAGACATCAAAGCATGCTCATCAGAGCCCTGCCACCTTTGCCACAGTCACGGAGCACCCACAAACAAGAAAAGGAAAAAATAACAACAGAATTGGGCAAACTTTGTCTGTGTTCATCTACAGAACATCAAATCCCACGAGTCTCATGCAACACTATCAAAACAGTGAAAATAAGGGGCCATCTGGGACAATGTCTGCTAGAAAAGCTTTCAGTTTGCAGCACAGGCAACTCTGAAATTTGCTAAACAGACTCACCTACCTACCTGTCATTCACTTAAATCTACTTTGCAAAATATCACAGGCATGGGGACTTCATATAAACACTGTGTTCTAAAAACCAGCCCAAAAATCTTTCCTACAACAGCCAAGTTTTCCACAGTGCAAATCAACCCAATCATGGGAGAAGTTTCACAACAATTTTCACACACACATCTCACCCACCTACAGGGGAGGCAAACAGCAGAATCAATGAATAGCACCCAGAACTGAACACCCAATGGAGTGCGGAAATGAGATAAAAGGGACTCCACCCAGAGTACCTCTCTGCTCCGTCCCCCACCACTGAGCCACACAGCCGGCTTCCTGCATCACCAGCAGCCGTACCCCTCTGCCTTCTCTCCCGCCCCTTGCCCAGATAAACACTCTTGCTCCCAAGCGGGAGCTATAAACAGTAGAGACCCGCAGCCTCCCCCGCTCCCCGCCGCCTCCAATGGGCTCCCGGTCCGCTCCCGCAGCGCGTCCCGCACGCCCGTCCCAGCCCCAGCGTGGAGCTCCCGCGCGGTGCCAGCGCCACCCCCGGGGCCGCCCGGGCTCGCACAGAGGGGGAAGGTGGATTTATTTTGTCTGCTCTAGGTTTAATAATCTTAAAGGTTCCGGTCATTCCCAAACCGCATCCTTCACGCAAAAGTACGTAAGCGCAGCAGAGGGATCCCTAGGGGGAAGGGAGATGCGTCACTGACAAATGTTTAGCGTTAGCGTTTTGATCAAAAAATGCAGTTTGGGTTCTTCTGCTTCGCTCCCTCCTCCCCTCCAAAATCTGGTTTGACTTTCCTGCTCCCTCTCCCCTTGTCTAGCTTCTCACCCATTAAAAACTAGAAAATCATTACTTTTTTAGCTCTGCTTTCTCCAGACAGATTTGGCTCCCTCCAAAGCCTCTGTGATTAAACACACAGTAAATAGTAGTCAGACCAAAATTCTCTAAGCCTGTGACTTTTTTCGATGCCAATAAATCCCACTGCACCTTCTTTTCAGCTGCCCTCAATTTCCTTGACTCTCTTAAGGCTGTCATGTGCATCTGGATCTGGCTCCCACTTCCATCGCAATATTTTCATTCTCTTTCAGAGTCCACTCTGAAAAGCTGCAGACCATGAAATCTACATGTTTTCTGAAATCTTTAGAGTAATTTAAAAATTTAATCACTTTTCCCTCCTTTAAAAATTCCCAACCTGAAAAAAAAAAGTCATCTTTAAAATGTCAAAAATATTGATGTTTAAGTTTTAATTTCTTGTCTAAGGGGAAAACTAAAAAATGAGAATATTCTAATACATTTTTAATTAAGGGAGGGGAAATAATTTTGCTTGAGATATGTAGACCAATCTGCCCCCAAAATGCTGAATCCTGACATTACCAGTCTGCAATGTAAAAATGAAAAAAAAAAACCTGACTCGGAAACTGCAAATCTCCAGCCTGTGTAAGGTAATTTGGTTTTTTAGTATCTTTTTGTTCCAGCAGATCTCTTCCATAATGTGTCCGGTACATCTGTGTTTTCTCTCATTCAAGCCAGAAGCACCATGGGGCAGACACAGTCTTGATATATTTTTCTAAGCAAGTAAGTATTTAATTTTCTTTTCTGTGGTGCAGAATACAAAGTAGTGTGACATGGAAGATTCTGGTGATTTATCACAGAGGAATTTGGAGGTAGCAGATAATAAAATTTTATTAAATGGAGACAACTGGGGAGAGTATAAGTGTGTGGTTAGAAGCCACTCTTTTTTCTTGCTTACCAGATCATCACTCTACCTATCCGCTGGGAGAATGAAAGCAGTCGAAATAAACAAAGTGCTGCTGTCAAAAGCAGAATAGTCTAAAGTGCAGAAATTAGAAGAGTGAATGGAACTGGAATTACCATGGGGATAGGAAGGAGACAAAATGTGTGTCTAGCAGAATTCGGGGTCTAGCGAGGCATGTATTTTGCAGCAGCTATGCCAGGGAGACGGATTGCTGCCCACTGCTCTTTGCTGCCCCTACTGATCTGCTGGCGGAGCGGGTTATGCGGGCACTCCACGATTTATTTCAGTTCCAAGGAGGCCAGGTTAGTTTAGATAAACAGTAAGTCTTTGCTAATCTAGTGTGTTTTGAAAAAATAGGTTAGAGGAAGCTTGTATGAGCAACATTACTAGCAGAATCGAAGGGGTTTGAAATTCCTGATAACCACTCAGAGACAGGCTGCAGTTACTAATATCTTCCACCAGCACAGCTGAAGCTGGAAGAGCACATCTGTTTACCTCCTGAAGAGGACTAGATTTCTAGTCTGCTAATCCCATTTTCCACTACATATTCAGTCAAAATAGCCCCTCAATGGCTGGAGATCCCTCTGTGCTTGGTTGCTTCGGTAGTATTAATTTGGCAAAAGTAGCTGAAGAGAAAACTGAATGCTAGTGTTTGGAGCCTGATCAAAATAGGGTGTTTAAACAGCATAGCAATACACAGCCCCGCTGTATCTCATCCTTTGCTGCTCTTAATATTCTGAGTTCTTAAATCAGGCAGCTCCACGCAGCTTTAATTTAGTCAAGGGCCAAGCAGCTATGAATTAAGGAGCCATAGGGCTAGAGCTTCCAGCAATCTGTTCTCTCCCAAATGTCCAATTAGAAGAGATAACACATTCAGAGACAAATTCCTGGCAAGAGCTGAGGATGAGATTTTGCTTGTATCAACAATGTGGTCAACACTTTGAGAATGATATATGAAAATAATGTAAGACAAAGATCTGAAATGTTTAAACAAGAGATCAGTTACAAACCTCTCAGAGGTGGTAAAGGTAAATTATTAAAGAATTTGTAATTACATTCATGCCCAATTATTAATAAACAAGGATGGTTAACAGATGCTGCAACAGATTTACATTTCCTAAGGAAACAAGAAGAATTATAGAAGAAAATCAGGATCAGCAAAATGATTAGATCAGGAAGCTGGAATGCCTGTACAGGACAAAAAGGCTTCTGTCAAAACTATTCAGGAGGAAGCACCTAAAAAAAGAAAAAGAAGAAAACAGAGATTCCTTTTCAAACTTTAAAGGCACTAATAGATTGAAAAAAGCTGACACAAAACCTACAGTGAGAAGGGAAATAACAGAAGTTTCAACAAGTTGAAGACCTGGATTAGATTCAGACCAAAGCACTTAATTCTTATTAATGCCATTCAATTGACTTCACCAGTATGAAACATATTGAACATGAAAACAAATTGATATCTTATTGTCTTAAACCTATGAATAATCCAGATCACTACAGTGGAAAGTTTATCAGAAAAATCTGAAATGTATCACTTAGAAAAATTAACACCAAAGAACAGAATAGAAATCATGGCAAGTCAACTGGACAGAAAGCTTGGAAGAAGTAACAGTGGGGCAACAGGTACAGTTTTAGCCCCAACTGGTTTAAGAACTGTGGAGATACAAGTACAATGTTCAAATTCAATGTATGATTAACAAACAATGTGGCAGAGAGAAACTACTGAAGGGATAATGAACTGGCTTTGATTTTTAAGACAAGAAATATTTGGAAATGGAGGGAAGAATCATGAAAATCTATTTTGGAAAACTATTTCTTGTTTATTTATGACCTGTGGGAAAAAAAAATCACTGAAGAAATTACTGAAGTTTTCACAGAAACCTCTAATAAGTTTGACATAAAAAGGGAAGAAATAAAATACAATTGAAATATTTTACATCTTTTCTTCAAGTTCAGGATTTTTTTCCAGTTAAGAAAAACATGCAAATACTTTTAAGGGTAGCCAGGGCAGCCTGACAAAAATGGAACATTAGGGTTACCATCTAGCATCCAGGAAATCATATTCAGCATCTGTACCTGCCCTTACTTAGAAAACATATGTCTTACAAGGTTACATGAAGCTCATTTGGCATTGCAATTTCTTCAGCAAGAGCACTGAAGTTACTTTCTTGTTCATCAGCATGGCAGCACAGACTGGCCAGGGTAGAATCTGAGTACAGTATAATGAATTTTCACAAGACCACTGTCACACCACATTTAAAACATATCTCAGAAGACTTTGAAGACAGTTTCTATTCAGTTTTCATGAGATTTAAACACCAGCATTTACCAGATGCTGTTTTCTACTCAAAGTTTCACAGAATTTCATAATAGGGTATTTTTTCCTTTTAAGTAAAGAAGAAATTGCAACAGGGATATAGTTAGTGAAGTGCAGTATTTTGATTTCTTATGTATTAAATACTTGTACAAAAGGTTTTCCTCTCAGTATAGAAACAAGTGTCTGTATATTTAGAATTGATGAAAACTGTTACTCTCAATAGGAACAGACTGTATTAAGACATAGAATACTTTCCATCCTCTAGAATCCATTCAGATCACTTCTTTTGCCATTGCATGTCAATGACTTATGTCCAATCACAAGATAAAAATCATACCCTCTCCCATTTGCAAATCTCAATCCCACTTCTTCATTTACACCAAAAATGTCCTGCCCTCTGTTTTTTCCCCCATCCCTTTGGCAATCACCATGATTACATGCATGGAAAGACATTATGAGAAAAGTATAATGGATTTTAATTGTTTGCATTGCAAGTGTTTCTCCCTGGTGGAAAAAAAAAGCTCTAATAATATTGTCTCATTGCTCATTCTTTACTCTTCTTCCTGTTGTCTCTATTACTTTCTCTCCTTCTGTTCATTCTTCTTTCCAACCTGCTTCCCCAAATATACTGCCATGCCATTCTCTTTACGCTCCCTTGCCCTGCAGGGAAGCTCATTGCTTTCCCCTTTCTATCTCTTGATGATGTCACTTCTCATCTAACAGAATCTGCAGTAAAATCCATCGCCTCCTCCTTGCTTCCTACCAACCATATGCAAAAGCAGTAGCAGAATTCAGAAGATGGCAAATGACCCCTGCAGTGATCAGGTCTCTGCACGTGGTAGGCAAGCACTCTGATGAAAGAACATAGGCTGAAAACCCTTTTGGATTGATAGATCCTGTTTCTAGCAATAAAGCAGAAACTTCAGTAGATTGAAATATCGGTTGTTGTATCAACAGCCTGGCGGTGCCTTGAGGCTTTGTACCAAACTGAGATCTCATAACTGTTTGGGTGCTCCACAAACACAGTAAAACCCGTTCTCTCTCCAGACACCCCACAGTCTAAACAGATCAAATATGCAAAGAGTGGGAAACAGGAATATTGAAAGGTCAAAAGATTTGCCTGAGGAAACAGAGTAGATCTTGTCTGTGATTACTTATTGATGGCTTGTGTGTTTATTTCTGTTATTTATCCCATAGCCTTTTTTATGCTTTCAGACCATTTTCTCTAAAATCTTTGCATTTAAATATGCAAAATATGTTTTGCATATTTAATTGCATAATATTGATAACCTCATAGTTACATTAGAAAAATCCATTCTGTTTTGACCCTGGCAGGTCACACTCTGTCTAAATCACTCCGTTTGTCTCAGTGCTAACAAACTCACAGAAAAAGAGATAAGTTGTGAAGGTTTTTATCTTTTTTTCTTTGAGAGAAATCACCTTATTTTCTTTGAGAGAAATTTTAGAGTTTTGGTGTGGATTCTCACTTCTGGCACACTATGAAAAGTACTGTCTCTGCCTCCATGTCTGATCCGGGTGTAGATTAGCACAGGGGGGGAAAAAAAGTGTGGATATTCTTTCAGAGAAAGCCTCCCAGATAATGCAAGCATCAGAGATACTGTTCTCAGGAGCAGAGAATGTCTTCACAAGCTTTGTAATACACAAACATGTCAATGAATTGAAATACAAATAAGAAAAAAAGTGCCTTTAGAATGCCTTAGAGATTTTCATTACAAAATAAAACAGATACTTAGAAATGTCTGGTAATAGCAAAGAAACCTATCTGATAACTAGTTGCCAATGCAGTTGTAAATTAGTGATGTCAGCAACTACGAAAATGCCTTTTTTTCCACTACATTTTAAACTCTAAAAAATGACTATGGGCTTGTTTAAGATTGTGGCTTGGTGTGCCATTTTAAACAATAGGCAATGTCAATAAATAAAGATGTCATTTAGCCTAAAGATGGGCTTGATTTGTTTTCGAAGTATGAGCTGGAACACTTGAAACAAATTGACTGGTCTCTGCTTAGCTATAAACTTTTGAGAAATATTGACATTCCTATTGTTTTAAAAGCAGAGGATGTTTTGGGGGAAATCATAACTCAGAAACAAGTTGTCTGTCAAGAACAGACAGCTTTCCACACATTTCTTTTGTTATGAGAAAAAGCTGATGAAACTTGGGTGCCAACAGCGAACACGTTCAAATTGCTGAAGAAATTTAACCTGTAATTTGTGTATTTGCAAGTGCTAGAGTATAACACCAGCACTTTCTTTCCAAAAACCACAGATTCATCTCCTAGGCATGAAGAAATATGCTGAAAGTCAGCTGCTGTGTAATCATAACACTGAAATACGGATTTCCAAAGGAAGTGGCAGGTACTCGGATACTTGGAGAAACTCACCAAAATGCCAAAATACTCAGTTCCACAGGCTGAAAATAGGGGTCTTGTCTGCTTGGACAATTTTGTAAACCCCACCAGGGATCTTTCTGTAGTTCTGACTAAGTATCTCCAGCCATCCAACCTGACCCGAGTAAATCTGCTTTTGTGACCATGAAAAGTGCCTGACATTTGTACCTGACCATAACTATTCCAGCTACTCAGCCTCCCTTGGCTTCTATATTTCAGATAAAATAAAACATGCAAATTTCATGAAAGCTCATTCTGCCATCACCTTTTGACAGAATTGTGCAGAATCCATTTCTTACCCATTATCTACATACTAAACACATCTAAACACATATGCATAAATTTCTCAAGAACTTGAAACAAATATAACCAATATTGACTAGATTATTGTGCTTAATTAAATTAATCTTTACTAATAAAATGGGGGGGAAGTATGCATGGTTAATATTACAAGTTTTAAGAAAAAAGAATTTTTTTCCTTTGACTAGCTGTAAGATACCGGGGAAAATTTATCTTGTGTATTATCTAATAGGCCTTCCAGAACTAAAGACCACAGGAGGTAAGGCTAACAAAATTAATATGCAAAGAAGTTCAACACTAGGGACCCATAATTTTCTTGCAAATGGTTTCACTTTAAGGATGAAACAACACAAGACAATACCAATTTCTTTCTTTTTTTTGCAAATAGATGATGCTTTAAAAAAATTAACACATGACAGCAGGTGGGAAGAAACTAGAGAAGTGGATATTCAAAGTACAGAGTGACTACAAATTTAATTTGCTTAACATTTTACTAACTGATTTGAATTCACTGATATGTTAAAACAATGTCAGGAGATGTATTTAATTAAAACAAGATTGGTTGTCGTTCAGACATGAAGTAAACATTTAAGATACCTAGTGAATTATTAAAGAGAAAGAAATAATCTGACCTTCAGGAAGCAGAATCATAAATAAGAAGGACTGAAGAAATTCTACTTGGCCATGTTTAAAAATTATGTTCATTTTTTGCTTGCATTAAATAATAACTGTAATAGTAATTGTTACCAAATGCATTATTAATTAGAGGTTTTTAATGGAAAATGAGTGTTTTTATTGCAGTAATAGATTTATACCACATTTTTACATGCAAGACTATTATGAAACACGATAAGAGAAAGTTAACCCATTCTCACTCTCATGCATTGAATTAACATGGGCATTTAAGGTTCTCTTCTTTATATTTGCTTTGTAAGATGTCACTAAGAAAATCAAGTATTGTTTCTTGTAGTAGAGTTCATTGTGATTAGATTTCAAAAATATGTATGCCTGCACCACAGGAAATGGTTCAATATAATAGTACTCCCATCAATTCAAAATAGGTGAGTGTCAGACAAGCTTCGAAGGTAACAAATCAGCTCAGCATAATTCAGAATTTTAAAATGAAGACTTTAAAAAAGGAGAAAGGTTACATATCTTGCCCTAAGCATATCATAATTTGATGTATTTGTCAAATGTAGTATATTATGTCAATAAAACATATGGACAAAAATGCTGTCTTTTAAATGAATCCTCATTTAGAAATTTGTCATATTCCAGCAAGGAATGTTTTAACAAGAACATTGTAACAGGTACTCCAGAACATTAGTTTAAAATATATTTTCCATATTTTTATCATTCTTTCATGTAAGGAAATCTTAGCTTTTTGAAGTTAAATTCACCTCTGCAAGATATGAGAAAATAACTCCTGAAAAGGATTGCAGAATTTTTTTGCCTTTAGCCTTTGCAAATTGAAAATGTTGTGATCTCTACATAGCATAGAAAAAACCTGATAAATGCAGTGTTTGCTATTGTGAACAACCTGTAATTAAGTAGATTTCATTATATGAGTAACTTCTGACTATCATAATTCTTCATATTTGTAAAGGTATATCTAGCTGTAGACCTGGGATCAAAGATTGTTATGAGTATGGTTTCCTACGAATGAAATTTTTTAAAAAATTAAGAGAAATGGGGGAGACAGAACATGGAACTTTTCGCTGAAAATCACCAACATCAATATCTAAAACAATCCCATACAAAGCTTTAGTTTGCACATGTAATATTTTGTATTTTTGCAAAATTCTGCAAGATTTAAGATCTGAACATCTTTTTGCTAAATTCAGTGGGAAAGCGATGAAGATAAAATTCAGTATAAAGACATGAAAGCATGAAAGACACACAATTTTGTAAGACAAAAATTAGATGAGTAGATCCCTCTCATTCAAAACTATACACAAAGAGATCCCTGAATCCATTCCTGTGAACTCTCATTGATCTTAATGAGAATGCATCATTTACAATCTGATCAGGTCCATAGCTTTTTATTTATAAGACAGTTATTATACCACCTTTAAGTAAAACAGTTTCCTGAAATCATTGCATGGGTAACATTCCTTGAACAAGGTCCATTCAAGGGAAGGAAGCCACTCACTGAGAAAGGTGAGTGTGTGTAAGGGTTTCCAGGACTCTAGTGTGATTTGATGTGTACCGTCCTACTCACTCTTCCTAACCTTTTTTCCTTCATTTTAAATATTCTCAAAAAATAATTTAGTTATTTAAATCTGAAAATATATATAAATAGGATTTGGTGTGGTGATTATCTATTTTTAGGGGTGTTATATTTAATTCAGATACCTCATTTAGAGCTTTGATCCTCAGGCCATAATAACAATAGCAACAAAAGTAAAATGCATTATTTATAAATTTATACTACTGTAAATTCAGATACTTCTAAAAGCCTAAAAATCAAGCTCCACTTGTTCAATATAAAAAGGCTTTGAAATGTAATCTCTGCATGTTGATTGATCTATTACACAATTTTTTTTTTGCCTTCTCTGTACAAACATGTTAAACATGCTTGATAGTTTTCTGAGTACAAATAATTTCTTCCATTTCCCCTTGCACTCAATCCATTATCTTTTACAGTATTAATAAATTAATGTACTCAATCTAAAGTTGAATTACTTAATTTGATCCATAATCAATTATATATCAATATTTTCCAAGGCAATAAAATATTAATATCTAATAATAGCAGTGTTAGCATTATGCTGTAATACTTACAGAATCCTCTTCTTTAAGGGAGAGTAAGAAAATAATGGAGACTGACAAAATTAAATACAATATCACAGTTATTTCTTTTTTATTAGGCTTCTTTAATTTCTATACATCATATCCTTGTAGTCAGCAACTGGGATGAAGTTGAGTGGTTAGAGGAGGTTTTGTTAGCTAAATAAAATTGTATTTCTTCTCAAATTATTCTTGTAGCATGAAGAAAACAAAGTTACTAAAACTGGCATACTTGGGCTATTTCATTTAAAAGGCTATTTATCCCTCACATAAACAAAAGCACGTTTTCAGGTGTTTCTATGACCCTTCAGTGAACACTGGCAACATGCTTCAGCTCGCAACAGCTGCCTACAACATTCCTGCATGGAATTCCCTCTGTCCCAACACAACAGGAACAGTCAAAATTTCTTTTGCTCGGTAACACAACAGAGTTTATTGGTTTGCTTATGCAGTGTACTGGTCACCTTTGACACCTAATCCATACTTTTCCTGCAGAGGCTGGTTGCTAAGTATCCAAGGAAAGGATCTCTTTCAGCACTCTTGCAGCAGCCCCTGAAAGCTGGATGCCCATGACTGGGCAGCTTAGTTACACAAGCCTTTCCTTCCCAGGCAGCTCCTGAGCCACAAGTTTTCCAGAAACGGTAGCATCAAGAGCAATCTTGCTGTTCCACCCAGAATCTTGCTTGGTTTGTAATTAATATCCCAGCCCCCCAGTGAACCTGCAGCAGCAGGCTGAACAACCTTCCCTCTACTGATCTGGCTAAAATCCAGCACCTCAAGGATCATCCCTTGCAAAAAGTCTGGAGAGCATTTTCTCAGACTCCTCTGCAGGAACTAGCGGTCCAAATAAATCACAAGCCTAAACCTTGGGGCACCATAATTAAACCTCAAAAGCCCTGGCCATCTCAGCCTACTGCCAAAGAACCCAGTCCTACAAGCCAAAGGAAGAATGCATTTCCTTGTCCTCTGACTCCATCAGCGGTGTGACAGCTTGCTATAAAATTAGAGTGGAAGGAGATGGGAAAACTTCTGAGTCACAGCAACAAGATCTTCCCAACAAGACTCCTGCAGTCACAGAGCAGCAAGGGGGTGAATAGAGATGCTGCTGCAGCAAATGCTCCTTCCTTCCAGCTCTTCCCAACACTCATGCTGCAACCAGGCAGTCCTGATGGCATCTTTCTTGTCAAAACATTTCTACTATTGCAGTGAGTTTCCCCAAAGAGAGGAAAAAGAAACTTTCCCTTTTGTTTTAAACACAGTTGAGTGTGTCCCTTCTTGACATAACAGCTGGAGTGCTCCAATGTGGAACATGTAAATACATAAAATTAAAGGACAATTGCATGCTCACATAGTGCTGGCTCAGTATGGTCATCTAAGGGCTAATATTTGATATTCCTCCCTGCTTCTCGGTGGTCTCTGTTCTTCAAGCATCCTTAAAGTTAACAGACCATTTCTTTTCCTTATACTTTCCTTAAATCACATTGTGAGTTTTATATCACTGTTCAGAAAGAGAGGCATTAAACCATGCATTATGTTACCTAGAGTCCGAGCGAAACAAGCAATTGTCTTGCCTCCAAACTCTGGAAATGTACATAGGAGCCAAAAATCAACTGTGGAGAAGAACTACACATTTAAGATGCAAAACAGACTTACGTCAAATTGAATTTCATGGAATATAAGGTATTTGCTTTCTTTATGAGAAAGCAATATTTCTGTGTGTTTTCTCCATATTTCCATGTGTTCTCCAATATGTGTGCAATACAGAGTTTCAAATTGATTTTTACATGTAACAAATGTGGTATATATTGCCTAAATTCATAACAATCTTGGGCTAAATCTGCTTTACAATTATTATAGTGCAATTTTCCCTATCAAGAAGTGCTGTGGACTTACTCTTCACCTTTCAGTTGATTTTATTTGCCAGATTATATACAAAATGGTCCCATGGGCTTGCTGAATATATGGGTGCTAACAATGAAAAATGTGCATAGTTTTAATACCAACTTTGTAAATTGCCTTAATAATAGCCTGTATAATGTAATAGTATTTTCAACCAGTACTTTTAATTTCTAGCTCATAAAGTCTTTTCATTGAACCCCAAGGGTGTAGCTATAAAAGTAAGATTTAATTTTGTATATAATGTGTCCTAAATTAGTTTTAAAGCAATAGGAGAAACATGCAGCTCAAAGAGATAAGACTGAAATTATTATAACTCGATGAAATTTCCTATAGCAAAATTAATCATTATTTCCATTTTTACATAATTTGACATAAAAAGTATAAACTAATGTAGATCTAATCAAGGTATATATTTTAAATGACTTTACTGTAAATTACAGAGGCAGTAAAAAGTGTTGCAAACCATATGACAGCAAACGATTTGAGGACAATTCCAAAGTTGACTATCTATTTGATGAAATTGGTCAATAAATAAATGCTACTCCGAAATAACAAATGGTATATTTATGTTCATTATGTTCTTTGACCAAAACTGGAAGTTCATACCCAGAAGGTAACAGCACACTCTCATGGCTGTCAGTCTTGTCATGCCTGCCAAGTGTCTGTGACATTTGGTCATTTTCCCTAAAAGTGCATCTCCTGGAATCCCATGATTATACAAAACCTCACTTTCTCAAATTCTAACCTTCCCAACTGCAGAGGAAATCTAGCAAGCACGAATGATAAAGCAGATGAACGGAGAAGAATATATTTTTTTTTAAAAAAAAGACCCAAAATTATTTTTTCAGACATTCTTTTTTAATTTATTTATTCTGGTCATCTTTATTCAGGGGCTTGACGCATTCATGACTGCTTGGGTTTGGCAAGTGTACTCTCTTGGCCATTTCAAAGACATGAAAAAAAAACCTATCTTAAAAGTCAGCAGCCTGGTGCAAAATCATTTACTCTAAAAAAAATAATTTTGTTTAACCAGGATTTATTTTGAAGTACATTACACAAAGCAAAGCTCAAAATTTTCCCACTATGTTGGCTTTGATTGCTTTTCTATAGGAACACATCTTCCAGTACTAGATGCCTTCTGCTGTGAATAGTTTTTTGGGGCCTTATAAACACTGATTACAGCTGTGTTTGCACTTAAATCTGATATGATATCAAATCAGACAGGTATAGGGTATAGGAGAATGAGAAAGAAGGTAAGATTTATAAGAGTATCAGATTTAGGTTATTCCCAGTATCTGGAATACTATTTAGGATGTTTTCCATGTATGTTAAAAGTTTACCCCACTAACAGGTTTTATGAAGATCTCTCAAGTCTGTGCTAGTAGTATCTGCACATCTCAGTTTTACTTGCAAGACCAGCAAGGTTTGGCAGGGTTTTTAATACTCTAGAAGGTCCTGAAGAAGAAAAAAAAAAAAAAAAAAAAAAAAGAAAAAGAGAAAGAAAAAAACAGACAAACAGAACTGGGCTCTGCTTCACAAAACCCTCAGTGAAGTGCAGTAAGGACTGACAGTCAGACACACTGCCTCAGTGTGCTCCAGAACCATAGTACCCAGGCACATTTCGGACCCATCAAAAGTCTGGACTTAGGAAAAAATTTGCCCAAAGAATCTGGTAAGTTCCTGATGCTGGCCCAAGGCTCTTAGAGTAAACAGTAAAACTTCCCCTGGTTCTGGTATGAACAGGCTTAGCCTCATCAAGAGTGGCTTTGTGAAATATCCTCTGTCAATGCTTCTTTTTTTAAGTTTATTCCATCTTTGTAACCCTTATTGATTTTTACAGCTGCTGGTGGTCTGACCCCAGGAATTAAATAATAGGCTGCAGTTCCTGCAACACCACCTCCTCCTCCCAAAGTTTCACATCCTGTATATTTTGAATAGCTAAATAGGCTCATTAACTGTGTTTCTGAAGCCTTCCAACATATTTACTACAAACAAAAATAAGTATCTGTATCAAGCAATCTAAGTAATTATGTACATTAATTATACACACACATATATATTTATACACACAGGAAGGGGGAGATGGTACATTTGCTGTATATGAAAATGGTGTTACTGCCAACCCAACCCGTCATTTGCCCAGTTGGAAGGGGCATGGAAAGCAGACACTGTGCCACTGCCTCTCTTGTACAGGACATCACGTTACTTGTCCCCACATGAGAATCCACCTGTGCCGTGGTGTGGCAGGGCAGACTGATCACCTCTCTTAGTTGCAGCACTTGGGCGAGACGTGGGCAAGACGAGCAGCCAGAGGCAGGCACAGGCAGAGTCCAGGGCCACCACTAGACTGGGCCCTTCAAGGCAGCAAAGCTGTCATTTTTGGAGGAGTAGATGCAGCCTTTGGGACAGCAGCAAGGCATTCTCTGTAGCATTACAGGCAGGAATCAGACAGATGTGAGTGCCTTTTGTGATATTTTGATCACAAAAAAATTAAAGAATTTAAGTTCAGAGAGTCAGGTAAAGAGTAAACAAAATTCCAGTAAGAAATACTTGGAATCATGGAATTGGAAAAGACCTCTAAAAGGATCAAATCCAGCCATTAACCTAATGCTGCCAGGTCTGCCACTAGAACACATGTCCCAAAACATCACATCTACACCTTCTGTGAACACCTTCAGGGCTGGTGATTCCACCACTTGCCTGGGCAGCCTGTTCCAATGCTTCACCACCTATTCAGTGAAGAAATTTTTCCTAACATCCAATCTTGTTTAGCAAAGCGTTATCTAAGTGAAAGTTAAAATTGTCTGTGCCTTAGTTAATTAATTCCATGGGATTGTACGACTGGCTGAGGGCAACAGACCTTAAAAATCACTACACATTTTTAACACCAGCACAAAAAATATTTTGTATTAAAACATTACCCAACTTTCAACCTGATGTCTTTTCCTAACATATTTTCAGTAAAATTACTCCAAAACCAAGCTAACAAAGGTATGTTCTAATGGAAAGATGAGGGCTGGCTTGCTGCCGAGGGACTGGTGTCAGTGCCACAGGTTCTGCACTGAAGCTGCACGGGTGCTGGGTGTGCAATGTCCTGGCTGTGCAACAGGCTGCAAAGTGAAAAGTTGGTCTCCCAACACCAGCAACACGTCCCCAGAACAGCACTGTAAAAGGCTGACTGTGAGTTACCAGCAAAAAAGACTCAACACTGCATTAATTTGCATTTGAATAAGCTTTTTTTTTTTTTTTTTGTATTTGTAGTTTTTACAGGAAAGGTATTTTGCTCAGTCATTGGGGCTGTTGTTTTGTTTTGTTTTACTGAATTTGGCTGAAGGAATAATGGTTATGGCTGAAACACCAGTAGAAGGCAACTCAGGAGGACAATGGCAAATTCAAAGGCTGAGGATTTCTCATTTGCTTGCGGTGGCATCGCTGGCAGTAGTAAAACAGCCAAGCAAGGAGCACAACCCTGCGCTGCTCTGATAGAGACGTGGGTTATCCCAGCTGTTTTCCAAGAGGCAGAGCTGAGCTGGCACTTCAAAAAGAATTTATAAACATTGCCCTACAGATTTTGAATGCTACAGATTTGCTTTGAAATTAGTAAGAGGGTTTTTATTATTTGTTTTCTACTTCAGTAAAGACATTATTTTGTTTTATTCAATAGAAAACAATAATCTTGAGAAAGTCTTTGGAAACTTTTTCAGTTTTCCTTTTCTCATCTGTAAATATTTCAGTTATGCAATCTGGAAATGGAAAGGGTATCTTACTATGCAGGGTGATCAATTACAAATGATAAACAGCAAGTAGCAAAGTGCTGAAAATACAGGCATTATGATCAGATTGCAAACATCCTTTGTGCTCAGCATTTCACTAAAGTGCTCATTGAGAAATCATGAATAATGAACACAATAGTAAAAAAAAAAATACAACTTTGTTCAGTTAAAAATTGGAAAGGAAAAAAGTCAAATAAATTATTCCATATGATCAGTTTTCCCCTCCAGTTACTGCTTTATCCTCCTCTCCACAGCAAGAACTGCCAGGACCTGACTGCTTTTTTCCTGAAGTTTTTTTTGACAATCTACTACAGCAACCTCTCCCTCTCTCTCTCTGCACCCTCATCTGTCTCATGGAAAATATTTGGTGGACTGTAACCAAGCTCTTCTTTACATGAGGGTGTTCTGATCCCACCAAACAAGAGTGTTTGCTTTTCAAAATAGAGAATGAACTCCCCTGTTTCATCCAAAATAGATTCATATCAATGCCCAGATTTAAGGCTGAGATTCCTAGCTGTTCCCTCATGGGGAATAAGATGAAAAGAAAGAGTTAAAAATGCAGTGCTTTGGACGAAACACATGCATTTGTTCAAGGAAAAAAGTTATAACAAGAAGATATGCACGCCTGATGATGAATGAAAGCCTGTTTGTACCTAATGTATCGAAGAAATTGTTCAAGAGCAGTTAATTTTGCCATTTCAATGTCTTTATGAGTTATCTGCCACACAGAAGTACTTGTTTTAAAAAGATGAGTTGCCTGGCAACCACTTTAACATAGACCAGCTGACTTTTCTGAACTTTGGGAAATGTTTTATTCATCAGCTGGTATTCTTTGCTCACTTCCCTTCATTTCCAAATTCCCTTTTCTGATTGTTTACATGCTTTTTACATTCTGCAGAGCAGCTTCATGGTCTATCCACTACCATGTGATAATGGACACCAGTTTTTTGCATAATGGACACGGGTTTTTGCATAAAGTCACTTTAAAAAAGCAACAGGCAGTCATGTTATAATTTTTATTGCATGCATACTCAAGTCATCATATTACTTCACCCGAGCTAGCCTTATAATGTTTGGAAGAGTTGTGTTATTTTTTTTCCTATTCATTAATTTACAAATCAATACCAGAGACAGCACTTTCCTTCAGGAATTGCCCAAAGATCTGCCGATATCAGTTTATGGATAGGGAACTAAGACAATGGTAGACAAAGAGATAGAAAGACAAGAACTGTTTCAGATTACACCACTTGGAAAAATCACAAGAAATCAGGAGGTGGGGGGAAAGAAACATATAGAAGAGAAGTTCTTGCCAATAATGAAATAGTTCCCAAGGGAAATAACAGACATCTCTCATTCTGAGACATTTCCTCTATAATTTGTATGGCAATACAGAACCCGAGCAGACCAAAAGAAAGACACTGACATTTTGACCCACTCAGCTTTTTGAAGCCTTCATTATCAAACACAGTTTGATAAAGGCACCCTCATGTGTTGGTTTAATTCTCCGTGTGGAGAAAACGTTGTTTGATCTCCAGCTAGGGGACTGCAGCTCTTGAAGTGCTCACGTGGAGTGGCATACCTTAAGGCCCTGACCGAGGAGGTAGTGTGGGGGATGTTGTTTTGGATAACAGTTTAGAATATGTTAATGATGCCCTGAAAGGGGTTTGTGGTGCTCACACCCTTGAAACCTGAGGTAAGATAGTTTTCCTATTTTGAAGCAGCACCAGATACACACTGTTCACTTTTAATGAGCTCTCTTGTTTAGGGAGGTGTTCTTGTTTACACATCCAAAAGGTTAAGTAAATTAAAAATAGGCAAATAAAAGCTGTGAGGAGAGGTCTTTGAAAAGAGTCCTTTAAGCAGAGTGTTTTTTGGAACTTTTTTTCTATTGCACTTTGCTAAGGGTTATTGCACTGAGTGAGGATTTGGTCTTGTTTATTCTCTCATTTAGGAGACCTGTAAACTATTCACTGCCTCTCTGTAGAGCTATATTAATGATAACATCTTTTCAAAAACAGGAGTGAAAACATTGTCGTAAAGAATTGTGACTGAATTAATTAAGCCATTAGCAAAAATCTCATTAAATTCAGTAGAACCCGTACTTTACTCTAGAACTTCATCAGAAAGGGACTTTTTGGCTGAGAAAAACAAGACCAGCTAAAGGCCTGAAGTTGTCTTGTTGCTATACAACTATGAAGTTCAAAGAAAAATCTCATATTTAGGTCTACTAAGTCCTGAAGAATTTTACAAGTATACTAGCACATGTAATTTGTGTAAAGACTGAACTACAGGCACAGACTGCAGGATGACTGAAACATAGGACAGATTCATGTTCAGATATTTCATAAATTCAAAACAGTGCACCCATATCACAGTCTTGCAAAAGGAGTCTGGGCTTCAGTCCTCTAGTACAGGCTCAGGGAAACCCTTTGGATTCCCATGAAGTGTTTGCCTGAATAAGAAGCCATCACTGGGCAAGGGCACAATTCACGTCTCGGGTAACTTTGGTTAGAGTCAGTGGTCCATGCACTAATGTTGGTCAAAGCAAGCCCGGGTGCAAGCATGGAAGTGTTAAACTGGTAGAAACCACAAACCAGGAAAATTGTGCAGGCATGTAAAAATTAAATCCTTTCTCCAGTTAATGCACCCACATAATTCCATATTATATAATACATAATATAATCATAATTTGTAGTAACTTTAAATTAAAAGTTCTTACTAATTAGTAGGTCACTTTATCACTGCTGGTTTTTTTGGATCCTACTTCAATCCTAGTGAAAGTTTCAGCTTCTCTGTATGTGTCTTTCTTATACATACTAGGAAATATGTGTATTTCAGTGAATATTTAAGTCCTATTCATGCCCATACATTGACACATATATACATCCCCACATTTGTATTAAATTACTTTCAACCTCTGTCTAGGAGGATTGGAAATCACCTTCTACCTGCCTAGGAAATGGTCATGGAGGCTGTTAATATCCAACTTCTCCTTCAAGTGGGAGAAATGGTTTTTTTAGGAAAACATGTTTCATGGTCTTCCTATGCCAAAATCTGGCCTGCCACAAAGTCTGGTCTTTACCCCTCTAACACATAAGAGGCTTTGCACATTTAAACACAGAAGTTTAAGGCCCAGATGAAGCAGTCATGTTTTGAGCGAGCCTAAATACTGCATCCCTCCACATCTTTCCATTATCACCTGCTCAGTGTTATTGGTGACACAGGTCTCCATAAAGAAAAAATCTTATTATCTCAGTCCTCTTCTTATTTACTAAATAACCTGTGAAGTTTGTTTTCTTGCCTTCTAGAGAAAGAGTAAGATATGCTATATATATTAGTTACATAAAGCTGCCTTTCTTCCCCTCAAATATTTTTAATTTTCTTAAGAAAAACACAAGAACTAAAAATTAAGAAGGCTTTGTTTTGGAGTCAAAACCACGTCTTAGGAAAAAGTTTAAGTTCCTCTCAAATCTTCAGCAGTTTTTTAAGTTTTCATCAGCATTTCTGGGGAAAGCATGGGGTTGTTTTTTTCCCCTGAACAAAGTCATTGTAGCAGGCACAACAGAATTCTGTTTGGCCCCAAGCATACCCAAGGTGCTACTGAGATCTCATATATTTCAGGGGATCTCAAAACCTGAGTGTTTTGAAAGAACAGTGTTCATAGGGGAAGAAAGCAAGAAGTAAGGTGTAAAAACATTCTTTCCCCTAGCACTCTAATTTTTTTATGAGGAAATGTAGGATGGCAACTAAGAGGAGGATTTCAAGGTTCTTATAAATGCACTATAGATCTTATGCAAGGAGATCTACTGTTGTGTTTGAGCAGACACACAAATTCCCCTTACCCTGTTTATCAAATGCCCATCACTTCCACTCTCCTACTTTTCTTACACCCAATACTACCCCTTCCCCATCCAGTTTCCAAACAGTTGCCCCACATCTGCTGCCCCTCTGACTTTGTAACCTGCCTGAGCCACTGCTTGTGGTGAAGTTCTCTGTGCTTGGCTTAGTGCACCCAGCCAGGCTACAGGGCCAGGCTGGAAATATCAGGCAAGCACTGACACACGTTGCTCAAAAGAAACAACATTCAGTGAGTGAAAAGAAAAAGAACTGTTTTGCTTGGATACAGTTAAAATGCATCTTCTAAAAAAAAATTTACTTGTTGGCTTGAGCTCTGTTGCACACCTTCCTTGCATGCTTTATTCATGAATTTTTTATTTTATTATTACTATTTTTACCTGTTATTAATATAGCTTTTATATAACTATTACATGTCTACCACACACCCTTAGATCTATCTGTTCTAAAACTGTCTCTCTGTGTACGGGTGAAGAGGCTGTTGCAGGACCATCTGATCCCAAGTGATTGGATTAGCAGTAACTAACACAGACGGTACCAGTTGGTGGACTCCTAACACCGCCTGTGCTGCCTGCTCTCCAACCCCAAATACATTTTTAGAAGCCTTAAGGAGACAACAATTAGGTGAGGTAATGGTTATTCTTAGCCTATTATCTCTCACGCAAATGCTGTTCCATAAATAAAACCTGAAGGGTCTGTCAACACAGGGAACTTACTCCTGATGGCTTGAAAATGAAATGGGATCTTGAGATTTGTTTTCAGCTGAGTAAACACAGTGATTTTTAGGGCAGACCTTCTGAAATATCCCGGGTTAGTAAGTGCATGCAGATGGTAAAACAAATTGACATACTATTAATTGAGGTACTCACTATCCCTTAAGAGTTATTGTTTTGAACTAAAACTGAACTAGTTTTTTAAGGGAATTTGTTGCACTGCAACTTGATATTATTACTGCAAACTAAATAATTTTTCTTCTATTGAAAAGGCTTCTGATTTTCTTAAATCCAATAGTAATTGATTCCACATTTTCCAAGCTGTGTAACAAACAGCTTTTTTATGCATAACTTGTATTCAGCTTGGAACATGATATATTTTCAAAGGCATTATGAAATGAAGTGCATAAGAAGTCAGATTTGAATAGAACATATTATACCATTCAATCAGCTTACTACAGGCCATAGCCTTAAAAATAAAATTATACCAGTACTGCTGGCATTTGTGCTCCAGAGGGAGATGGTTAATTCTTCAATAAAAAGTAGAAGGATTTGCATCTGCCCTGGCTGACAACATAAAAGATCAACATTTTTCTTATACTTAGGGCAAAACATTCTCTCTAAAAAACAAGTTAATGCAATATTAAAGCTGCAGAGTTAAGCATATAAAAATGAAGATAGGCACAGTTAATGATGAACATTCAACCTTTCTATCAACAATTCTATCCTTCCGTGTGTTTATATTAAAATGTGGTTTGCCACTGTGTGATCACTTCATGAGCAATATAATTAAAAATAGTCAGCAGCAGAAACTGTGGGACAACCATACCAAATCTTGTCATTTGAAAAGAAAATTTAAATAATTCCCTCATGTACATGGTAGATTCCGAGCTTTCACCTTATTAGGGCTTCAGCAGGATTTTGTCTATCATAAGAGATGCAATGTTTCTTATTCCCCACTTAGAAAGTTACTCCCAGACTCTCCTGTTATGATAAATGGAATAGAATCAGGGAACAGAAGCATAAAAGGAGAAAGATGCACTGTATTCTACAGATATGACACAAGTTCTCAAACTTCAGCAAGCAAATGAGTCAGTTCAAATACTAACACTTTATATAAAACCTTTCACTCTTAAGAGATCTATTTCCCAAAAGCTTCAAAAAAATTTTTCTTCCCATATAAATCTTTGAATAAATACAATAAGATAATTCTTAATGAGCTACTTGGAAAAGTAATCTTGTAATCTTTTCACAGTGAAAAGATTTTCATGTATTTTCATAGCACAAATTTGAAGTGTGGAAATACTACTAAGCCAAAAACACCACTTAATGTTACATATTTAAAAGAAAAAAAAGTAGTAACAAATATACTTGTATCAAAAGGTAAATATCTCCCTTGTTAAAATTCTTCCCAATTTCTTTAGAATCAATCCAACGTATCAGTCAAGATACATCATATTAATACACCTTTTTTCTTCATATTAGATTCCCCACACACACCCTAGGCCTTGCCTCCGTACAGTTTCTGCGCCAAAGTAATTAAATCAACTGAGAAAATGCCTTGGTTAGAATCGATGCAACCTCATATCGCAAACAGAATATTATTGGTACAGAGTTTATTTGTACCACTACTACTTGCTTTCGTTAAAGCTATACTGTAATAAATATCTTTATAGCTAATGCGCTTGTGTCCACACCAGGCTGTTACACTGATTTAGACACTGTCTGTTTTCCTAGCAATTTAGCTAAATTATTAAAACAATGACATAAAAAGCAGAGCATAGAGAGCTAGTTGATAGAAAACAAAAAACACTTTCACCTCTCCTTTTCATCATCTTTTGTTTGAATTTAAATCTTGCAGATTGTGCCTAAGCCTATAGTCACAAAAAGCAGACAGATTAAAAAAGAAGGGGATTTGGAGGGCTCTGCAGCACTCACTTCTTTCCAGTAAGAGCTACAAACATTAGAAATATAAAGTAAAACTGTCATTAGTTCAGTAGTGTATGAAAATGTCCTTTTTCAAGAAAATGTTCCATTTGAAAAAAACCTCTGTGAAACTTTTTCTCATTATCTGTGATTTATTTCCCTATTCCTGGACCTGGAGTGTAATAATGGTCCAAATGTAATAGCCTTGACCTTTGCAGCTCTTCTCCGGGAGGTCACAGAGAATTTTGTTTAAGTCACGAGCAAAGATTTCAACTGGAAATAACATGATGCACTCAGGTTATACCTTACTTCAAAATATGCATTACGGCTTTATCTACCAAAATGTACATTTTAGCTGTCCCTTGTGGCTAGTCATACAATCAACACTTTTCTGCAAACAGGGAAACTGAGGCACGCCGAGAGTGAATTATCACTGACTGAAACTGCCAAAGATGGAATTAGAGGTCAGGCTTCCTGTATCCAATACTCACTTTAACCACAGTCATATCCTTTCTCCCAGTGCTGCCCATGTTCTCCCATAATAAGACACAGTTATTATATAAAAATTGAAGCGTGGGAAGGTTTGTGCAGATGAATACTGGTATTACTGCTTTTCTGTGGTGCTTATTTGAAAATCCCAAGGAATT
This sequence comes from Pseudotriccus pelzelni, assembly GCA_035584735.1. Taxonomy (NCBI): domain Eukaryota; kingdom Metazoa; phylum Chordata; class Aves; order Passeriformes; family Tyrannidae; genus Pseudotriccus; species Pseudotriccus pelzelni. The sequence goes on along the minus strand of JAWMRA010000009.1, from coordinate 13,279,361 downwards.
TTCATCTCATTAGGCAATGCCCAGTAATAAATTTCTTGTCTCCACTCTCCTGCCTGCTTCATCCCATTGTCTCCTTTCCTAATGCACTGCAGATCGGGACTGCCATTTTTGGTACAGCTCTAAATTCAGTTCTCTCTTTCTAATTGCAGAAGTTTTGGGCTATTAAAAGGAAAATAAAAGGAGCACTCCATTTAAAATGGGTAAGCAAACTGTGACAAAGTGAGTCTTAAAAGCATCCTTATCAGTAAGAAATGCCTCATATCCTTCCTCCCACCATTTTGTCAAAATCATAAAAAAAGAAACAAAATGGCAACCACTAATATTCAGATTAATAAAGACCCATATTATTCCCAGCTGTTGACTATAAGTGGCAATCCGTGTGCAGTCTTTGTACCCAATGTGGTTTTTACAATACCCATATTTGTTTCTGCTTCTCAGTCAAGCTCCAAATAGGAACTGGTATGTAGTAGGATCTGTGCAAGTAATTTATTGTCTGTCTCACATTTAAAGAACTGTAAAAAGAATGTGAAAAGACAAGGAAGAAGGTTTCTGTCCATTAATCAGGACCTTATAGAGAAAAAGAATAGGGTTTTACTTGTTAATAGTGAACAGCGGTTCATGCTTTTAGATTTCATGGCTTTCCATAAGGCAAAAGCATTCATATGGTTATCACATTTTCGGCAAAGTCAAGCACAAGTTAAGTTTAAGCGTTTACCAAAAGCTGCAAGGAATACTGTTTTCTTTGCAAACATTCACATTTTCCTTGTGCCATCTTTTTAAAACACTTTCTAGGTTTACATAGCCAAATGTGTATTAAATATTAATATAACACATTTATACTGGTTCCTGCGTATTTTCTAGGGGAGTATAACAATAAGGATTGTGCAGTTTGACAGCACATTATGTCCAACTACTTTTAAATGCCTTCTTTCAGCTTCATAGGGATCCGGCTTATTGGGAAACCAAAACGAGAGAGCACTCCTGTCCTCCCATGCGCTGCCAGGTCAGCCCTGCCAGCGGATGCCCAGCCCCAGGGAGGTTTCCCACAGCGGGACGATGCCGGGAAGGAGGCAGTGCCACCCTCGCGGCCACTCTCCCCATGGCGGGGAGCGGAGGAGGTCTCCGAGCGGCCGTGGGAGCGGGGCCGGCGCGAACTGCGGGCATCGCGTTCCTCGGCTCCCCAGCTATCGCGGAGGTCCCAAGGGTGTTGCCGCAGACTGCAGTAACTTAAAACAGCCTCTCTGAGTTTGCCGCTGGCAGCCCGCAGCCTGTGGGAGCATCGTGCACAGCCTCCTTTGAACACCCTCACTTGTGGGTTTGGAGCCAAACTCGGGCTGGCCACACACAAGGTTGGGAGCTGATGGAGGTACGGCCCAGCTGCTGGTGAAGCAGCTCAGGGGAAGCCACGAGGTTGCTGCTCTTTAAAGAATCAAAGGGGTTTGTGTATAGGAACTTCAACTGAGCAGCACTGCTTTGCAAAAGCATCATAAAGGTAAGGCTTTTTGGGGAACAGCTTACAGGAATGGAAAAAAACCCATATTTCCTGCAAATCAGGAACACGTGTTTACTAGTTGTTAAAATAGTTTTGTGTATTAACTCTTTAAAGTCTAAACTTTATCATATATGTGAAAGAAAAAGGACAACGATGATGTCCAATATTTATCACACATTTTCTACACAAAAGAGACAGACAATAAAATGTATTGCGGAATACAGATACATTGCTAAAGAGGTGTGGTTTCACAATATTTTTCCTTTGCAAACTGTTCTTCCATTGCATAATTTCACAAATTATGTGAAAATGTTCCAATTGAAAGTCAATATGATTTATACTAATCGCTCAGAAGCAGCTGGAATATGAAGAAAACCTGATGCATTTACTATTTGAAAAATGACACTGTATTTATGGACACAAACAGAAATCAAGACAGCAGCTCTTGGGAAAAGAAATGCAAAAAACTTCAATGAGGGAACGCATTCTCTTCTTTGCTAACTACATCATTAAAAATACAATATGAAACAGAGCATGGCTTTTTATTGCTTGTTTATTTGGATGGTTTTGTTTAACTGTGTTCAGCTGCAGTCACTGATACTCAAAATCTTACAATACACCATTATTGTTGCGTTCAAACACCAGAGCAGGTTACCAACAACTGTGATCGATTCTACATAGACTTTTTTAATAATATACTCTGATTCAATCAAAAACTTAAAGGCAATATTCAGGGAGAAATTTATGGCCTGTATTATCAAGCAAGTCCTGCCTAATTGTAGGCTCACTGAATACTACAAGAGCAAGCAGAAATTTACATCTCTGATGTAATTTATGCATGTGCATCATGGTATAGTGCTAGCAACAATATTCCATAATAAATTGCTTAAATAGATCCTATAAATAAGACAACATTTGTAAAATGACAACAAACGCAGTTCAGTTTAACTTTTGCCTTATATATAGTTTTGCATCCATATGGGGTTAATATGTGAGACCCTTGTTACAGAGTCTTTGAGCCCAGTCTGCAAGCCCTCTCAGGGCAGCCTTAGCAGGCTGGCAGATGCCAATCAGACTCATGTCCACTCTACAGCTGCTGCAAACTCAGGGATTTTCTGCCATACAAACCCAGGCCTAAAAATGTACAAGCATATGAGTCCTAAATGCACTACATTTCTCTCCGGTATGGTTGTTTCCAAGATAAATATTATCTTGACCTGTCACTTTTTTCTTTATCTGGGCGTACAGACCCATAGGGACCTAAAGGCTCCTGGGTCAGCCCTAATCCTCGTGGATCAGCCCTGGTCCCCATAAGACATTTTCAGACCCCATAGGTCAGTTCTGTGCTCTTCTGCACACACAGACACAATGATGACCTATGTGTTTCTGTACCCATCCAGCCCTTACTTTTCTGTCTCTAGGAGACAGAATTTAAATATCCATGTTGTCTAATTGCCAAGGCTAACCATGACTCACAAGCAGTCTGCTGGGTTGTGGTTTTATATTTGCTAATTCTGGCATTTTGGTGAGCTTATGCCATCCCTGCAGCTCCTGCGTCCACCCCTGTTTTTTTCAGCCAGTCCATGACATAGCCACAAACACAGAGGTGCCAGCGCACAACATGGAGACCTTCCCTTTTGGCAGCTCAGGACTTGGCAAGATTGTTCAAGAGCACTCCTGTTAATTTTAATCTCTAAAATTCAGTATCTAGATATTGAAAAACAAGACGCACCCAGCATCTTTTCTGAAAAAATAGAACATCAAAGACCTAAAATGCCAACAGAAATGTTAAGCACCTTGGAAACTCAGAACAGCTGAAAAGGACAAAGAGAAAACAACCAAGAGGCACTCCTAAAGTGATGGAGTGCACAGTGTTGCTCACGACTGCCCACTGGAGTGGGTCAGACACTTCATGGCTGACAATGATGTGGGTAACATGTGGGGTGAAGCCTGAATTAACTGATCGATAAAACAAAACAGCAGACCCTGAAAGTTCTGGATCTTTCATGAACATAAAATGGGAAAACTCTAGAAACAAGTAACAGATAAAAGAGATACCTTTGGGGCAATTTTTTGTTAAATTTTTAACCTAAATAACATTCAAGACAAATGTTTCCCCAAAACAGTAAAGAGAAGTAACTATAGCCTAGGGTCGTCTTCAGCCTTTCCCTGGAAAGCATCCTGATATGGTTCCAGCTTAACCAGCTCATGTCTAAACAACTATCTGTTTGCCATAGACAAAAGAAAAAAAAAAGGCAAGTAAAAATACTGATTTAGTGATATCAGCCTGTTATGGCGGTATAAAAACCTCTATGAATACTCAGAACAATGTGTGAGTGGGGAGTGTGTTCCTTGTAAGTACTGAGGTTTAAATGTGTCTGTTGGCTCCCAGTTTTGGAGAGATGGTGACTTTTAACTCTAAGCACATGCCTGACTGCTCTTTGTTGAAGGGAGGGGGTTACTCATCAGCTGGATGTTAATTTTGTATATTGAAATACAGCACGTACAAAAGTGGAAGAGATAACTGTGGCTGCAGAGGCTTCACTGTGACAGCTGTTTGCCAGCACTTCAAGGTGGTTGCAAAAGCAGGTGAATGATCCTACTAAATATGGTCATTACGTATGCATATGGCTCTAAATATTGAAAATGAGTCACCTCCTGCCACTGATTTAACTGAGGTTTATTCTGAGGTTTATTCTGGCCCATAAAACACTAGTAGTCTGAAATTTTCCAGTGTATTTGACATGGAAGTTCTAGGCTCAGTTAAAATATAGACATCTTATGACAATACATACCTGGATAAGCATTTGGTACTGTATTGAAGAGGCATACTCACAACATGAGCTACATAAACACATTCTCTAAATGGGAATATTTTAAGGCATATCAAGTACAGGTGTTTCAAAGTAGAATTTAAGGTCTCCATGGGTGTCCCCAACTGGTGATCACTCTATTATAAGCTTAACTCTTCACAGACAGAGTTCAGAATCCAGCTTACGTACCCAACCTTGAATCAAGGAAGAATAACTTATGTTTCAACAGTTCTTTGCACCCACTACCTAACACAAATCATGAACAGCTGCAGTTTTCACTGCCCAATCCTTTCTTATACCCTTACAACATTTGTTCTGTTAATGTAGGTTAATTCTGCAAATAACACTTCTGTAAATTGTTCTTGCAAACTGCTACATCATTTATGTAAGGACTTCTGTGAACTTTGAAAAATTAATGCCTTTAATTTTGGTTGATGGCAACATCAGCAGAGCTCTGTAAATTGCACTTTAATGAGATTTTGCTACAGGGGATAATCTGCTACTGACAGAGTAACATCTTGAAAACATCTGTAGACCTATAATTTTTCTATGACGATTAGATCCCACCACAAGAGTCCAAATACAGCGCAGAAATAAAGTACAAATGTAAAGTCCTAAATGACTATCCAACCTGTTCTTTAAAAAGAAGAGACACACAATGAAAAGTTTCGTGCACTGAAAATAAATCAATTTTTCTGACTAATTAACATTTAGCTTTATTTAATTAAGAAAGACTATTACTGTCTTCACTGCTGTGCATCTGTATATAATGAAGGAAACAGCAGTAGGTATAAGATACCACAGAGGAATATGCCCGAGTAACCCAGCGCTATAGGTGCAAAGGAACGTCTATTATTGTTAAGTAACTGACATCAGAGTCTCTCTTTAATGTTGTCATAAATAAAAGAAAGATTTTCACAGATGCTTTCACATATGGTTTCTTATTTGTCTCTGATGGAGACTGGGAGCTAGATTAGATGCCAAAATTAAATGATTTAAGTAGACAGCTGCATAATGCAAACTACTAAATAACACCTTTTGAACACTTTCTATTTATAGTAAGTTCTAACTCACAGAATGATGACAAGTCTCATTTTGCTTATATCACTGAGGGATGTTGCTACAGAACCATTTCTTTTACAGCACTGAAACTTCAGGGTATGCTGCTGTCTATTTGGAAGTGCAAAGCACACAGGATTATCGAGGCAAACAGGAGTGGAAAGCTCAGAATCCAAGATTAACTTTAATAGATTAACTTAATCGTTGAAATATGCAGTTAGTGATTATCTGTAATGGAGCTATCCAGGATGAACTGAAAAGGCAGGTAGAGACAGGACTTCAATGCAAATCACTGGAAAATAGTGAGTCTGTCATCATCCAAGTTCAAGTGAAGTGATGGACATCAGAAAAGGCACTTAAAACCTAAATGATAATCTATCATTTACCAGCACTAAAGTATTATATCTAAGGGATAAAACTTTGTATAAAAAATACTGTATTTGGTGCAAGGAAAAATGCAGGGGTATGAGTACTGGCTATATAGCCTATGTCAATGTATTCAAGCTGGCATGAATAAGCAATGATCAAGCATGATAAAAATGCAGAAAAAAATAAAACTGAACCAACTCTATGTATTCAGAGCCTTGCATTCAGGAAATGCTCTACCAAATCAGAGAATTTTTCCTACCACCTATCTGTCAGTAGAAGCATTATGGGCAGTAATGCAAAAATGAAGCAGCATCATTCGAAATACACATTTCTAGATTTCTATGTAGTCTATACTATCCACTGTGAAAGTCAGGAAAGCAGGTTTAATCCCTGTGGCAGGAGCTGGGAGTCACATCAGAGGGGATGCTCTCATCTCTGGCCCCTTCCTGCCTACAAGGCCCTGGGTTGCCTGCACAACAGCCTCCACCACAGCCTTGCTTCACACAGTCCTCAATGTTGCTCAGCTTCTGCCATTGCACAAACCTGGGCCTTTTCCTTTTGTACTGAAATGTGAATATATTAATTTTACCTCATATTACCCCTACTTTAGAATTCGTGAATCAGAGGTCAGATCAGGTCACTTTTCCACTGAATTCAGCTCTCAGTTTTCAATAGACCTACTGGGGCACATGCAGCCCTTACTCCTTCCATCACACAGGCACAGCCCCAAACTCACATCCCTCTTTGTGCCTGGCAAAGCAGCTGTTGAAGATTAGGAATACTACTATTCCTTCTCCATCATTTTAGCCTTGCCACAGCACCACACCTGTGTCACCTAACACTAGAGGGACAATCAAGGAATTAGACAATTTCTAAACAAACTTATCTTTTACCCACCCTGATAAAGCAAGCAGGACATGAAAAATGACCTTCAGCCAATTTTACAATCAGAAAAAATGTCACAGAGAGTAAGGATGCTGACACTCACAGCACCAAAAGGGGTTATGTAGATTGTGTTGCCTCTTTATAACTTGGGTTCATACTGTACAGTGTCTTTGTCAATACCATGTGGCATTCATCCACTTTCCTTTTTTCAGACATCCTTTTACTATCTAGCATCATATTTGATGGCATTAAGAAACTAGCATCCAGTGTTTGCCTGTGAGGTAACAAGAAATTTACTGCAATGTTTATAAGAAAACAAAGTGCCTTTCACATGTTCAAAAAAGTAATGTCAACACAACATAATCCCCATTCTTCAGAAAAGATAGAGGGCTGAGTTTCCATTTAGACTTTCCCAATTCCCTTTGTTTCCCTTCCAAAAGCTTAAGTCTGCTATAAGTAGCTCCAGTGAAAAACTTCCAAGTGGTGTGTGTTTTATTAACTACATTTTGTAGGAATTCATGTAATTAAATAGTGTATTTTGTATAAATGACAGCTGAATTACAAAATATATCATTGGAAAAGTTTTGAACCTAAAGAAAATTTGTTTCCAGCAATCTCTGTTCCTCTGCAGTCTCAGTGTAACTGAAGCTCTGAAAGGAACTCAAGATATGGATAGTTGAGATGTAGATGTGCTTACTACCATTAAACATTTGGAAAAGACTAATTTAAGTCTGAAATATTGAACACTGAGATATGACAATAGTCTTCCAAGAGACCACTTAGAGGTTTCCCTCACTTATGATTCCCTTGGCTGGGAGAAGCCTCCTTGTCTCTCTCCACTAGAATGTCAGCACAACGACTGCAGCACCAACTTTCCAACAACTCTTACTGTGCTGTATTATAAATGATTAAGCTGCAGAAGAAAGTGAAGCTTTGGCTAACACCCTTGATAGCAAAACAATTAAAGGATATATGTGCCTCTTCGCCCAACAAAAATCTGAGAAAGTTCTCAAGAAGAAGTCATGTAAATTGAAAAGGACTGTGGGCAGTCTTATTTCACATGTCAGACAGGAGTACTGTAATCAGAAGCTAGCACATGAAAAAGCCACCAAGAAAATTCAGAGCCAGATAAGACTGAGCACTTGCAGGGCTCCAGCACAACTTTCTGTACTATTGTTTCTGGGGCACCATGCCCTGCGGATGAGAAGAGCTCTGCGGGACCCTGCCTTGAGGGACCAAGCAACCCTTCACCGACACTGCCAATGTGGTGCTGCATTCAAAGGGCTTCCCCCAGCACCACTTCAGCTCTTACACCAAAAGTCCTGGAAGAATCTATTTGGTTTTGTGCTATTCAAAAATTGAGCCACACTAGCCATAAACAGCTCTGTGTGTAAAACTGCATTAAATGTCCTTTGCATTACCCTGTGGAAAGCAAGAGAAGCTTTTCAGGAATGTCTCATTAGCAGAAGCAGAATAATGAATGACAGTGGTAGTTGATGGCTCTCATTTTTGTGGAAAAAATATTTTTATGACTGTATGCACTTTTTACTACCAAAAGCACTCTTTTATTAAACCTTTGTTTTTGTGAGTGCTTTGTTACTACGTACTACAGTTCAGCAGGTTTCAAAACCATCAAGTTCAAAGTCAGTAGAACAGGAACTATATGGCAAAGACAGCAGAAGTCAGGTATTGACCCGTTACCTGAAGTCATGAATATCAGGAACAACATTTTGAAAGGCTGAGTTCTTCATAAAAATAGATGTAGTATGAAGCACAGCTAAAATTTTGAATAGCTGGAAATAAATCACCTTGGGTAAGCTGACCAGAAATAGCAATTAAAAACGGTAATAACTATATTTTTGAGCATGACAATTAACTAAATAATTTAATACAGCCTAAAATACAATAAGAATTCAACATGACAGTAAGAAAATGTAATGTCTTCATAGTACCATTGGCAATAGAAAAACGAAAGAAGGTGTCTAGTGAAAGGAAGCAGAGAGGGTTCTATTTGAAATACTGCAGTGCCTAAACACCTAAATCTGAAAAGCAGTCATTATAAGGAACTTTTCTAGAGAAGGAAAGATTGAAAATATATTGCACTGAAACTGGAAAAAAGATTCCTGATAACAATCAATATTATATATAAATTGATATTATATATGAAGGTCAAAAAAATGTCAGCTAACTTTCCCAAGCCAGATATTGTGAACTTCAACCACTGAACAAGCTTATTTTCAAGCACAGAGATCAGTATACAATTGATCGCCATATTATTCACAGCCCAGAGAACTTGGTTCTCTTTGATAACAATAAGCCAGGAAGATAAAGTTTATACTTCACTTAAAGTTAAAAAAAAAAAAAAACCTAGAAATATTAACTTGTAGATGATCTTGAAGATACTACTTAGATTAGGTAAGGAAAATAGCCCTCACAATGAAATTTAGTTGAAAACGTTGAAACCAAACAAAATGGATCCCTTTGCATTTCTGACAACTAGACCATATTTAAATGAAAATCAAATACTTTTTCCTGCCCTATGAATGCTCATCAAGTGGCTGGGTAAATCTAGGTTGCTCAGCCTTACCAGGAAACCAGATGTTGCCTCATCTGGTTTGATGTTCATATGGATGTTGAAGTCTCTAAGGCTAATAGTACAGTTCCAACAGTAGCTCTGACAGAGTTTCAATGAATACATTTGTGATATATTTCATACACTTTGATAGTCTATGCACCCTTGTAACTACAAACTTTGATCCTTCCCTGGAAGTACAGGAAACACCTGGATAGTCTAATAAACTCCACTGCACAGTTGGCCACTTTCTGCATTGCAACCAAATTATAACCAGGTCCCAGAAATATGAGATGTGGATCTCCATTTCCTCTGTATCACAGCCATTGATGCAATGCTTTCCATGCAAAAGTGAGCCCTTGGGGAGGATAGTGGTGAGGGAAGAGGCTCAAAACCGATGAAAGAGAGCCAGTAAACCTAAATGCATTTTGATATAATGTGTTTCTCTTCAAGAGAGAGGATGTTTTCCTTTCTCCTGTATGCCTCCTTTGCTGAGAGCAGATGTATTATCTGAGCTGTTTCTGCTCTCTCTGCTCCTTCACTCTTCTCTTATTCCCAGGAATAAATATCACACTTTCCACATTTCCTTCAGGTTGCCAATCTCAGCCCAGAAATTGTGACCACAAGATATTTTAACCAGTGGTGACTGTGAGCAATACAGAACAGCTGGCCTGCCTTGCCTCTGCCACATAACAGTTTTCTTTTCAATGACTTTGACTACTGGTCAAAACCAACATTTTAGTACTTCCAGTATAGCTTAGAGAAGAAAATATTTCAAGGTTTAGGAAGATAATTTCTTGAAATCAGTTCTTTATACCCAGTGATGGTAAGACACAACTTTATTATGATGTTTATCATGAAAGATTTATGTTGGGTTAATATTTTTATACCAATAGGATGATTTAGTATGTCAGCTTCCTGAAAGACTAACTTGCTGTATTTATGATTACTGGTTATTGCAATCATCCATGCATTCCTTCCTCTTTATCTCTCTGCTTTTCCTCCATTTGTATACAGAGTTAAGCACATCAAGCAGTGCGGGAAACTTCTCCCTTGGTTCCTACTGATATTCCTCAATCCTAAACAAAACAGGCATACCCAGTAAGGAAAAGAAGCCTCACCTCTATCCTTTCTTTTGGTTTTGTATATAAAAGAAGACATTGCCTAATTGAGACTCTACAAGTCAGAATATAAATCTGTGCTAGTACCTCCTGGTTTTCTACCCTGCCAGAGAAGACTAACCAGGGAGGGTTAGGAGAGCACACACAAGCAATGCTGTGGGAAAACATGCTGAACCCAGCTGTATCCTTTACACTCCTGCCAGCTCACTTACTTACCTTGTAGAAAGTTACCACACTGACGGACAGCTACACTAACCTTATTTCAAGAGCATGATTTAGGTTTTTCTCTTGTCATTCTGACTTTCCTGCATTCCTTGTCATCCTCATCTGGCCCAGAGCCTGACATGTCAGCTGTTTGCTGAGTGGCACACACAGTGGCATGCTGCAGATGTAATAGCAGATAATGGTGCTAATGGTACTAATACAGTAAGCTAAGCTTAACCACACCGAAGCTGCTCGTCATGGTGTTACATCTGTCAAAGGTTTTCCAGTACCTTACTTGAAAGTGATGTTAGGGCTAATGGATGCTCGTTGTATGATTATTCCTCCTTTATTTAAGAATGAGCTCTACATTTGCTTTTGTCCAGACTTTCAGCAACACCCAAGGTTGTTAGGACTTTTCTGCTGAATGGTGGTTGTTTAGGAGGTTGTTAGATAGGTCTCAATCTAGGAAATGCACTGAGGCATGTTTCCATGATGTTTCCATTCTTCACCCCTCAAGAAGAAATTTGCTTTGCTCAATCAACACATCTACTGCTTGTCTTACAGCATGAGTACACTGGATTGGTAGATAGGTATAGATCAAAATTCAACATGAATTTCATTATATACTCTTTACCTCCAGGTATTTTTATTAGCTTTCCTTTCTCTTGCTTGCACAGGCTTAAATACTTTTTGTTGGTGTTCATTTAAAGCATTTTTTATTAAGTTTTCTCTCTCTCCCTTGTCTGAGCTGATGTCTTTCTCCTCTTCACGTATTATTTGTGCACTCAGTAGGGCAGACCAAATATATTAATAAAACAAGTTCTTGTTTCCAAGAAACAACTGTAGTATGTACAAAAAGATGCAATTACAGTAGAGTAGCTCTTCACTTCCCATAAACAGCACTAAAAATAATTTTAAAAAAACTCTAAATAGCAAAATGCTTCTTCAAGAAGTTTTCCAGCAAATTAAAAAGATTTTATGTACCTAAAAATTCTAATCAAAGTAGCAACTAAAATTCCATCTTTCAAAACTCAATCAAAAAATTCAGCTTTGTTGTGGAATAAATAGGTGTAAGCTTGCTTGACAAAGGGAAGAACAACAGACTTGAGTTGCGGATTATTTTTTTAAGTGCAAATCAGAGTGTATGTTCTTTGTGTTTCTATCAGTAAAAAAAAAAAAATCACTGAAGTCAGGTCTGGTCCTCAAAATTTTATTTTTATCTTGGAACAATTTTCAAACTTCTATACGAAACATAATTTCCTTTTAATTTTTAGCGAACTAAAAATACCATGGTCCAAGATGTGCTTAACAGAAATAGATTACGGTACTACCACATAGCAAATTGGGAAAAAATTAATTAGAGCTTATAATTAGAAATTATTTAACAAAGAAATGTCCATGTATTCCTTTTTAACTGAGACCTAAGAGAAGGTATCCAAGTGAGCAACAAAGTCCTCACAGTTAAATTTGACAAAGCTTCTGCTTTAGCAATTATGCCATTTTATTTCAGGCAGTTTATCAAACTGGCAGCACGTCTTAATTGAACTTGCCTTTTCCGTGTAAGAGTTTGCATCCTCTAGTTTATTTGCAACATGCTTTCCATACACATGCAAAAGGGAGAGCTAAGCATACTGTGGTATTAATGAAAGAATTTTCTGAATGTACATGACATCCTCCTTCACCTCATAACAAGCCACAAATTTAAGGCTTTGGTTCTTGTGTTTCTAGTCAGTGCTGGTTGAATTATGTTTAGAACATATTTTTTTAATCCATTTAGAAACATGGTATTTTTTCTGATCAAACTAAGGTGCCTCTTCTCTATTCTTACTACTGCCAAGCATTTGATTTACACACAGTTTAATTATTCAGATGTTTATTATGTTCTACATAATGAAATTTGGACCCTCATATTTTCTTCCTGCATGCTCGGTGCAGGCTGCAATTATAGCCACAGATATCTGTTTATTTGATGAATTTTGCTTCTTCTGCATAGTTTGATAAATATGGAAATAAGTCAAAACCTACTTTATATACAGTAATTAAAGTGAAAAATCTAGTCATGATGCAAATCCTTAATTGGACTCCAGGAGAGATATGCAGAATTTCTCTTTAATAATATGGGATGACTGGGGACAGAAAAACAAAGCACACTAAAATATGGTTTAGAAGTACAATTAATCACAAAATAGAAAACAACCAATTTAGCATAGCTCATTCAGTGACTCTCAAGGCTCAGGTAATGTTCTTTTAATCATCTGGCTCTAATATTAAGGTTGTGTCATGTGCAGCTGAAATAAAACACAATATATGTGCTGATCTTCAGTGTGAAACATGTCCTCTGGACTAATTTGTAAACACAGTCTTTTCACACTAAAATGCTTAGTCTACTTAATGACGTGTAAGTGAATGATCAAAGCAATGTAAAATGGTTTTTAACTATTATTGTTTAACATATTAATTCATTAGCAGAAAGAAACCCTCTTGCAGTTGGTTGCAGCGAATGTTTTTGTTGACTATATATAATTCACTTTGTTTCTTCATTTTATTAAGACAAAGTCATTATTTTGCCTGATGATGTTCCAATAAAAAAATATACTTGTTAAGCAGCATTAAATTGATGAATTATAGCACAAAGCAGGTGGGGCTAAATACAAGTCTCCATGAAAGAGAAGTCTGTACAGGCTAAAGAAATAAATGTTTTCTTTCCAAGCTCTGAACATATATTGCTCTAATAAGCTAAAATTAACCATCACTGTCACTTAATTTGATTGTAAAAATATTATTCTCCATATAGCTTCCTGTAATATCCCATTAGGGGAATATGATCACACTCTAATCAGAAGGTTCTGGATTTATTGTGCCAGTTTGTTTAAACTACAAATATAATTAATCTCCTTTTGCACTTCTCCCTAAATAACTAACACCAGAATGACACTTTTGTCTTCAAATGGATTACAGACACTGAGTAGGAGCCAGAGGTCATCCCCCTGCACTGCCATAATTATCGAAGCAAATATCTGCTTCAAAACCCAAAGTGTTTTGCTGAGTGCTCAGCCTGCCTGACCTAGCGATGCCATGGAACACACCGGAGCTCTGAGCCTGGGACACAACCAGGAGGACCACTCTTCTGTTACCCAGATGTGCCCACTGGTACAGACCATGACTGCAAGCTTCCATGCTGAGAGCAGCTGAAATTAGAGAGGCTTGATGTCCAGTATTCAAAATCACTGTTAAAACTCTTTCTAAGTCAGAGTCCCAACTGTCATTGACAGATAAAAGGAGTCCTATGCAATCTAGTTTCGTAGTCTTCTCCTGACCACCCTGAGATGACCTGGCACCTCTTCATGCACCTGCCGTAAAATTTAAAGGCTTCAGAAATTCTTTTCTTTGAAGTGTCCTAATAATAACAGTCTAACCTTTGATGTTTCTTCCTGTACCACATGCTTGAACTTCTTATAATCTAAAGTGTATAACCTTCAATTGCTACACCCAAAGCAGTTGCACATCTTGAGAACACAACACTATAAACCTAATGCAAACTGTAGTAATGATGTTTTTATTTCATTTGTATTTAGCACTTTCTTTATATAGCACCATAAACCTAAACACTTAACACAACAATTGGGCATTAACCATCCAGGCTGATTAGCATGGAGCAGGATTCACCTTCTGCAGCCCGAAGAAATAAACAAACTCATGCAAAATAAACTTTGTGTGCAAATACAATATTTTAGAAGGTCCTTTTCACACCAAAAACCAGAGAGAAAGTCTGTTTCCAACAGCCTGAGATCCCATTCAGAGAATATTTTTTGACTACATAAAAATTATCAGACCCTGAAGAAGTCAAAGAAAGTTATTTTTAAAAAAACATTCCTATCCTGATCATTACCTCTGGTTTCTGTAAGTTCTTACAGAGCCCTCTCAGAATGTCTGTCCAGCTCTGGTTTATGTTACTTCACAGATTTTTAATATTCAATAGTCCTTATCCAGTGCAAATGTTTAGATCTAAAAGGAATTGTTTCTAGTCTCTATTTTTAACTTGTACATCGGGGATGAATTTTATCCAAGATGTATCATTTATATAGCTCTGGGGAAAGAGAAAACACATCCTTCATGTAGCCCCAGTCCTGCAAAGGCTCATGAGCATGCTGAACTTTCCCTGCTTTAAGCCATTCTGCTGAAATTGTAAGCATCTGCAGGGTGCTGCTCCAGCATTATTTAAATTCCTGCTTTTCCTGTTAATCACTCTTTTGGGTGGTCATTCTCAGCTGATTACTTTTCACCTTATGATTTTCCAAAACTTGAGGGAATTACATCTAAATCTTGCCCTTTGATTGGAATTTAAGATTACTTTTCAGACAAGTGAACTTTAGGGGGAAATGATTTAAGTAACTATTATTCACATTTTAGGGGACTGTGTTTTGTCCAGTTACTCAGAAGAATGGAAGGGGTTTTTTCTTGATAACTAAGGGTCAAGCTGAACATTTACAAAGAAATAATCATCACTGAAAAGTCCTTTTGAGCAAAGCAGGGAAAACAGTTTAGCCCAAACTGCCCACATGCAAAAGGAAGGAGAACATGTGAAACTCTCTAGTTTCAATTTTGTCATCAGATGTTAGCAGGGGATCTGTGGTGAGCCCAGTTCAGCTGACCAAGGTTCAATCCCTTTGGCTCCCACTGCAAGATTAGAATCCAAAATTGTAAATTATCAGAATAAGAGTGACTCCAATTACACTAATGTAGCTGTTCAAATAGGTACCATAGGATAGGAAAAGGTCTGGACAGGATGACAAGTATGAACAAAACTCAGCAACAGCCCCCAGGCATGGGAAGGTTACGTATACTAAGCCCCCTAGAACTGGAAAAAAAAAAAACTTGAATGACTGACAGAGACATAGTAAAGCTCCATATCAAGAATGATGTGGTCAGGATATATGAGGGAGGATTGATCACTCTCTAGGAGAGCTGAGTGGCCATCAGAGGAAACTTGTAAATGTCAAGTTCAGAAGACAAATGTGGCATTCTTGATACACAGTGCATAGTCAAGCATCCAGTCTTTTCACCGGATGACGCTGGGACTGCCAAAAATCTGTATGGACTTGAAAAGCATCTGGAGATACTAACAGAAAAGAACCGCAACAGGGCTGGTAAACAAACATGGCATCTCCGCAGGTGAAAATCCCACAAAAAGCTTAGAGTGCAATTCTAAGTATGGTTCTTACATTCTCCCCTAGGCATTTGTTGATGGCTATAGTCGAGCACAGGATATTGGACTAGATGGACCTTTAGCCTGGCCCAATGTAGACACTTCTGCAGTTTGAAGCAAACTATCCAGCTACCTGAGTCATTTCAACATCTTAAACAATAAGGCAAGAGATGTAGACTCATTATGAGAATAAGACAGATTGAAGAAATGGCATACTGATGTACACAGAGAAATTTAGCATTGGATTTCTCAAAGTCAGTATTAATAGACAGTGATGGAACCAGACAGCCAATATAAATATTTAGTTCAAAATCCTCTGTCTGGTTAAAACCCATCTGAAGAAAAAAAAAAAAAAAAAAAAAGAGGTGGTAAACATCAGGTTATTCATATCATTTTGTCAACATTTGTCTGACTTTTAAAGCACTTCAGGAGTCTCTTAAATTAGGACTTCTAAAGCTGAGTGAAAACATCAGCATTTGGGTATACAGTACTTACTTTTGGCCCAGCGTCCAAAGCATGTTTCAGGTTTGTTGCATTTTGTTTTCACTGCTGATGTTTTTCTACTATCAGAGGTTCGCAGATCTCAGTGTGGGGTTGCAGGCACCATTTCACATAATAAAGGCGTTAGCACCTCCTTGGTTTCTAAAAAGATATCTCTCCAGCCTAAAATTACTTTTGCCACTGTATCACTTTACAAGCTCTTTTCTAATTTGCCACCCCCTATAATTCTAGGTGTTTTTCAGTCTGACTGCTTTGTAAGTATCTCCTTCCATTATGTATAGTGGTTTCTTTTCAGATTCTAGATTACAGAGCTACTCCAAGTGAACAAAATTTTTTCACTCTCATTTTTCATTATCACGTTGCACTTAAACCGTTTCTTATGGGAACTTAATAATGTTCTGTAGTTGATTAGACTTAAAAAGGTCTACATTCTTCTTTCAAATATGTACAAAGAGCTCCTATTGACTGACTTCAATTAACTGAATTTATTTCAATTCAACAGTCTAAATTAATTCTTCATCTAACTACTGAAGTCTAGTGAGCCAAATATTGTGTGACAGCTGAATTTTACATCCAGACCCAAAGCAATATCAGTGTTGTCCATTACACAGATGAACAAAAGGAGAATACTCGACACTGAAAACTAGGTGAAACACATACCATGACCTATGCAGAAGTTTAGATTTGATTAGGTTGGTCCTGACATCATAAATATAAAAATTCACTAGACCCAGTGATTATGACTGTGAAGTCCTGGAGTGGAGTCATAACAACAATAAGTCTCCCTTAGGCTTCAGCAGAGGTCAGGGTTTCCCTACACATCTGCAGAATAACAACACTGTGTTTATTTAAAGAGACTCTAAAATAAAAATAAAGCAATTAGGAAGCTTTCATAGAGCAAACAAGCAGAGCAGAAAAAGAGGGGAAAAAAATCAAAGAAAACAGGAAGCAAGGCAAAACTGTGAGCATTTATATCTTCTACATATGGAGTTTGGAAATCCAGGTGGTTTCTGTTTCTGTTCCTATTTGCTTCAGATATTGGAATATCCAGATGTCAGTACAAAAATATACTGGAGAACTATAATATTTTAAAAGAAATTGAAAGTTATGCTCTTTCTATTTTAGCCTTTAGCCAACACTTTGTCACAAGCATAATCATTTAATACAGTAGTAGAAATAATTTGCTATTTTTACACTTTTGCTGTTACAATTTCCAGAGTTCAAACTACTTTATAATGGAAGTCAGCTTGTTGAGTCAATTACTCCAGCGGGGTTTGGGTTAGTTCCAGGTAAGGATGCTACTTTTTTTTTTGATAAAACAGTCAGAATATCTACATGAAAAAATATACTCTCTCTCTTGGCTGATTGGCCATTTAACCTGCTTTGGGATAGGAATAACTGTTGCAGCTAAAACCAAGAATTATCTCACGCAGTATCCTCTTCCAACAGGCTGGGGGTGAGCACCTGGAGAGTGCGGCCAAGCGCACTGGGAGACAAATAGAAACAGTCTCCATTATACCCATTTTTTGCACAGAGACTTCCTGAACATTGAAACCAGTGTTTCTAGCTCTTGGCAGTGTTTTCTTCTATTAAATTGTCCAATCAGTTGTTCAAGTCTCAGGACATTCTTAGCATCCTGTGGCAAAAGGTTTCAGAACTTAAATACGTAATGTGTAGAAAAGCATTTACTTTGGGTGATTTTGAACTGTTAAGCTCTTCCCTTCTCGGATATTATAATAAGACAGTGAATAAATGTTAAGGTATTTTGATACCAGGTCCTTGGTGGGTTCATGTGCACTTATTTGTGCCACTATATGACAATTACTTTTTAAAAGAGTACTCCAAATGTACAGATAATATGCAATTGACAATACTGTATTGATTAAAAAACCTGATTTGGACCATGAAGCACAGTATCAGCCAGCCAAGAAGCTGAAAGGAGCTGACATTACTATTTTAAACACTAGATTATCCTGAAATCATTAAACATTTCTCTCAACACAACACTGAGGAGAAAGCACAATACTTCTTCAGAGATACCTCAGAGTTCAGGAGCTAAGAAACACCACCTGAGCAATTTTATTTCCAACAGAGGTGCCTGATGAACACAGTGACACCTCATCTGCTTTTTTTCAGAAAATGAATAATATGTCTGAGTGCTTCAATGGCTTGAATTTGTTCCACCAGGTCATGTTGAACTAGTCTAATGCCACAACAGCAAAAAATTCAGTGCATAAATATAAATAGGCAAATAAATGCTGTAAAAGCGCAAATAAATTTACATCTTTCTTTTGCCAAGCAGAAGTAAAAAAACTCTCAGCTACTGCAACAATAACTTTTTACAAAAAAAACCCTATTACCTAACAAGGGCCTTCTGCCAAGAAACAAAAGCAACAATGTTCATATCTTCAAAGATTTTACTTTTAATTGTGGAGGTTTTTTGTGCAATTCTTATGATTTCTACTCTTTTACATTTATAATACAAACTAATCCTGTTTGAGATGAGATATAAGTTGAAGGCCCTACACGATTCAGCAACATCCTCTACTATCTCCACTCAGAAGGTTTGGGGACCACAAGAGGACATGCTGCATTAACTGATGTTTGCCTGAGATTTCATCTCCCATGTCGTCTCCTTTGCCCTAACCTCGTCACACCATTCCAGTCTTGTTCAGGTATGTTGGTGTCAAGACAAATGAACTGAGAACTCAAAGTGCCAGTGACAAATAAAATAGCACAATATACTATACATATGCTAAAACTAGAGTGACATCTGCTTCCACAGCAATCCTGCTGATGCCTTCACATATTCATTAACCAAAAGGGCACTCTGAAGGGAACAGCAGTGTCTACAGAAGTCAAGATTAGTCTCATTGAGGCTTGCTGAAGACAGTGCTTGAATGCGCGTTTTCACAACAACAATAAACAGTGATGATTTAGAATTTCTTGAAGAACTGAACAAAGCCCTTCACAGGCAATGGAAGTGCCTTCCCTGGCCAGGGAGGAAATGCTCAGAATAGGTTTTGTCCCAAAGAAAGGACTTACTTTCACTTGGAAGGTGTGTACTAAAGTACAGAACAGTAAAATACTAATTGTCTTTCCCCATTTCTTTCCACTACAAAACAGACTATTCTAAACATTAAGAATGATGGCATTTTTCACAGAACTCTTGTATAAGCAGAGGTAGATCATCTACTTTCTTCTGGATTTAATATTCAGGCAAAAAGAAATCATCATTTGCATGAAATAACACAATTTTTCTGAAAATTTTAAAAGTTTGCATTAAGTTAATATGTTCCAGCTTATAACATATTTGTGCATGACTATGTCAGATATTTTTAATCAAAATAAAATCAGTCCCAAGATCAAAAATTATGTTGATCATGACTAACATTAAAAGAAGTCTCATCTTCAGTCTCAGCTAAGTGGAGGAAAAAAAGGGCTAAGAGCTTAAAGGATGGTAGACTGTGCAGCTCCGTATCTGTGATATGAGTTCATTCAATTGTGCCTACAAAAGTTAAAGGTAGTTCCTGGGTGTTTATTATTTAATTGGTAGGGAGAATAAATTTGATCCGCTAATTAAGGTCATCTACAAAGTATTGCTACTGTTCTTAGAAGGATGTACTTGAATGCATTTTTTTTATATATATATTTTCATCATTGTTACAAATTAAAACCTTGGATAACTTTAATGGGCTACTTCTGTTTGCCAGAGATACCTAAAACACAGATTGCAGAATGCAATAATTTTGATTAAAGCTTTGATGAGTTGCTCAGTAGAGATGGGAAATTCAGACCATGAAGATCTTGTTAAAAACTCCACACAAAACAGTTTGTATCAAGCTCCCAGAGTTTTAGAATCAAAGCAAATGCAGAGTTCAAATAGAGAAAAATTTCCATTCCACAAAGACAGCACAACAGAACTGAGCACATCTGGGTGTGCTGCATTCCTGGAGCACCTGGAGTACTTCAGAACTCTATTATCCAGAATTTATGGGGAAACAGTTCTTTTTAGAAATATATTTTTTTCTATTGATGAAGAACACTTCTTTAAAGCAAAGGTAGAAATATTATTAGGCATAAATTGGCTTTCCTGCAACAGTAGTCTTGATTACTTTCCTAAATACCAGCAACTCCCTTCTGAGATTTTGTTTTAGTTCTCCCCTGTTCCTTACGAATGCTCTTCCAGCTCTGCACCATGAAAGCTGCCCACACACTGACACCATTTGCAAAAGAAAACAAAAAAAACTGTTCTTCATACAAGGAAGTCTTAAACGACGATTTTTCTTGATCTATCTTCTAATCCTTTAAAATCTGTTCTCCACCTCCTTGAAGAGAAAGGGATCCCATGCATGTCTGTCTACAGAATGGGTACAGATCCATGTTTATCCTGCTTCCCATACATGGAGTTCATGAAACTCTGTTCATGTAGTACTTTACACCTGAAAGAAGAAGCCAGTCATTGTCTAATAACTCACTATCCAGACTGACTTCAAACAGTATACTCTACCAGCTGAGTTATAAATAGGGTTGAAGGTCCCACTCAGGATGAGGGGTTCTCTTCAGGCACTGACTAAAATTATTTAAATTTAAAGCTATGGTGAAATGGTCTCAGAATTTAGCAGAGCCAAAAGAACACTATGTGAAGTCATAAAAAGTAATAACACGGAGACTTTCTGTCATTATTTCTCCTGAGCAGCAGCCACAACAAAACGAGAAGGGTGTCCTTCAAAAGTTGAGTGGGAGAAATAGTAGGAGTAGTGCTGCTCTTAGGATATCACTTACAACTGTTATGCTGAGGCTCTTAAGGGCATGCTTCCTTAGTATATATTAAAGTATAACTTTCATACCCCAATCACTCTCCCTTCCTGGATCCTAAACCAGGAAATCAAGTGATGCTGTTTGTTTTCCAGACTTCTCATTCCCAGGCTGTCTCCTACATACAGTTCAACACCACCACTAAAGACATGGGTTTAGCTATAGTTGCAAAATGAGCATTGACTGGCTTACCTCTGGAGGTTTTCTCCAGTCCTCTAGTTTTATGATACAGTGTCTTAAGTGCATAAAACACCTTGTTTTCTATTAAAGCTAATGTTCCAATAAAAATCTGAGTCTCCAGAGAGTTGCAGATCACTGCAAAATTATAAGCTAACTGATATCTTAGGCCAAGACTGAAACAGAACATAAATTACCTAAAATGAGTGTTAAACAGAATGTAAACACCCACACTAAAAACCTCTGCAGAGCTGCTATAAAATATTCCAGCTTGCATATTTTTCTTTCCTTATCCTCAAAAAAAATTTTTTAAGTAATAAATTACTTGGAAAATCTATCTGAACTTGTATGTAACTTCCTTGTGTTTTCATCTAATGACACACATTTTGTTACCGCTTCCATTCTGAAACCAGTCATTCCTTTCCCTGTGAGGAGGACAGGCATTTGCAGAGCACTAGTTAACCAGGCTTGAGCACTCCACAATATTCAGTGACTGTAGCATCTTGGTTTCAACAAACAGCTAAAGAAAAACTCTTTTTGGTGTGCCTAGGAGGTAACATCCTAGAAGACATTCGGACTAAAAGCCAGAAAAATCAAGTTCAAATCCAGCCCACCAAGGGGTGTTGAGTTGGAAGCCTGGTGAGCAGAGCACATGCAAACATCCTACCTACAAACCCTTCTGAACTGTATTCTCCATCCTCTCTGCAAAGATGTGTCACCAGTCAAAAAGTAAAATGAACAACTGTTAGAAAGTAAAAAAGAAACCAAAAGGCAGTCCAAGTCAGTTAGGGAATGTGGAAGACAGGACACTTCTTGAGGGAGTGAATGTCCTTCAGTGTTAAGAACACTTACTGGAGAAAATAAAGGCACAAGAATATTTGTAAGAAAGACAGGGCAGAACTGACCACCTGTAGGATGTGCCTGGCTGGCTTCTGTTGACTAGTAAAGGACTATCCTGCCCTGGAATCAGCTGGATTTTTATCACTAAAAATGAATGCTATTAAGTTTGTGACTGATGATACCCTAATATTATTAAAGGCTGATTTTTCTGCCTTCATCATGTTCCCCTTCCAGTGTAAGTGCATATATTCCATCTCATTTTAGTGCAATAAAGGTTGGTCTGAAAAGAAATGCATTAATGGTGCCTGAGGTTAGGTTTCTAGTTGAAATTTAGAAGCTTCAGGAGAAGCTTAGGGCTAAAGGGCATTTTGTACATGAAAATATCTTCCTCCTTTGGCCAGCTAGTCAAAGGGGCGAGCTTGTCTGATGAACTGTCAGTGCACTCTCCCCAGAATCCAGACAGCATGAGGCTGAAGAGTCCCTGTCTGTCTTACCCTGCCAAAGAGCAAGCAGATATCCAGAATCTACTGCTGAGACACAGTATTTTCCTTTCAGAATAATTCATCAGGAATTAAGGGGGATCTTTAATCTTCACCAACACAGGATTCATAATCAGTCCTTATTTTCCACAACGTTCTTAAAATTACCAATAAACAACAGCAAAGTCATAACGTATTTCATAAGGAAATATTTCTTCTGCAGTAATTTCCTTTCTTTTTAATAACCTCTTCTTGAGCTTCCATTCAAATGTACACAAGAAAGTTCTCTGTGAATCTGCAGGTATATCAGAACATCAATTTTAATAAGCAGAGGAACATTCTGATATAATATTTTTAACTTAATTAATATGTATTTCAACTGAAAACTAAAATAATGAGCCTAAGAAGAGCCAATGCCATATTGTCCAAGAGCTTTATTTCCTAATCATATCCTCTTTTTGATTTCCACTTTCCCCTTATCAGAAGACAAAAGAGGGAGTTCCTGATTGCAGAGCTCTGTGAGGGATGCAGACTGATCATGTGAAAGGTAGTGATGTGAGAAAGTAAATCACAAACACTATGAGGCACCGCAGTGGTATTTTATATAAGAATATTTAGGATTGAGGAAGGTGGTGCCAAAGCTATGGGTTTGTTTATTTTAAGAAAAGTAAGAAAAATTGGTAATGTAAATTTATAATGCAAAATTCTGTTAAAAGCAACTTCAGCAGAAGATGTATAAGCTGTGTAGAGCAGGAGAGACAGACGTTCTCCATCCATGTCTTAACTCCCAGCCAGAAATGCTTATTGGATACTGAGGATCAGATACACTCCCGTTACTTTACGGGAAAGTCTCTCAGCTGTATCACATGTATGTTTGCCTGACCTTGCCGTAGGACAGAGCCACGTGAACAGTGCTGAGGAGCAGTGCACCAGCCCAGCCCCAGAGCTGGAGCTGGGTGACCTGTCACCAAACAGCCTCCAAACAGCAGAGGTCTGACTTTCAATTTTCAAATTTGTACCCTGACAATCTGTTCCCTGTTTCACCATCCCAGCAGCTAGAAATTGTTCCTTAATATCCAACCTAATCTTCCCTTCATGTAAATATCAGCCAATTTTGAAAAGAGTTACACAGAAACAAACAATGGACGGCCTTCTCTTCATTATCACCTGTCCATCCCAAAACACAGATGAGGCCCCTTGTTCTCCTCCTTTTAATACCAAAGGAAGTAAATTATTGCAATCTTTCCTGGAAGGAGAAATTTGCTAAGTTCCTGCTTTTGTTTGCTGTTGTCCTCTGGATTCCCAACCAGTTTGCTCCCTCTCTCTCAACATGGCCAGCCAGGGTTGGATGTCACACAGCAGTGACCTCCCTTTGCTCACAAACGCTTTGCCTGCTAGAAACATCTAATCTTACTGAGATGGCCACTTCATTTTTTGCAGCATCACTGCATTGTTTTATCTTGTCACCGAAACACCCTGAAATTTGCAGACTTTTTTCTGCAGTCCAGGTAACCAGACATTCCAACCGTGTGCATGCCTTGGCTTCTTCTGAAGGGTGGCACTCTTTGCTTGCGGTTAAATATACCTAAATTTAAAGACTAACATAAATTGCAGATAGCTAGTTTTCATTGTCTTTTAAGAATTTCTGCTTGTCATGTAATGAATAAAAAGAGCAAATATAAATTGCACATATTCGACAATGCTCTATAACAAGGCCCTGAGCATTGTAGAAATGAGCATATTTGATTTAATCAAAATAAGTGTTGTAGGACAATCACGTAGGCTTAATTTTTGAAAAGCTATTAAGTTTCAAATTAAATGGAAGATTAAAATAAAAATGAGCTTTAGCTGTAAGTGGAGGCTAAATTTGGTCAATTTTTGTTGTTTATCTGTGCATAAAGTCCTTGCATTTACCATTTGACAAATCCTCTAATAAAATACTTGGTGCAATCAGGTGAAGTAGGTTATTAATGGTTCTAAAAAAGATATACAGGATTGCCTCATCCTGAGGCAATTAAGTCTGTGAAGTAAGTGTGTTTAATATCTCTGGGGGCCTGACTGAAATGAAACAGGTGATCTTTCTACAATTCCCATTGTTTCATTTAGAATTTTTTTAATTTTGTTTGTTTTTAACTGAAGAACGACTCCCTGCTTTATATCCTTTTGTTAAGACTCTAGTTTGGGAACTTTCGAAGGCTGCATGTGCCGCATCAAAAGCAGAGTGGGAAATTTTAACCACCATGGAAAAGGAACAGTGATGTTCCATGGGAAGCCCTACAAATCCACACAGGAGAGGACAGTCCCTATTTACTCTCAGTCTCTTGACTTGGGCTTTGCAGTGGTGCTGCCAGCTCCTCCATGAAGCACTAACCAGGTACCTCCCTGGCACCCACCCTCTTCTGCGCTCCCCCAGGGGCTCAGGGCTCATGGGTGAAGGCACAGGGAGTTCAGTCACTCCACAGCCTCCCTATTCAGCTCCCCAACACATCTTCATTTCAAAGACAGACCTTCTTTCTTGCCTACAGATCCCCAAGCTTCAGGCATTTCAGTTTGGAAAACAAATGCTTTACCACTGTATGTTTTCTGAGGGATGCACTGTGTATACATCAGGGTGCTGTTTGGCCCTTTGCTATAAAATCTTGTATTTTTCATTTCTCCTTTTTTTCCTCTGCTGTATTCTTTTTTCCCTGGATTTATTAGCAGGGATGGTTTGTGGAGGTATGGTTAATTACTAGAGCTTACGGCCTGCTGTGATTGAAAGCTGATCTCACCAGTTTGGGGTCTGTGTTATATTTATTCTGTATGTAATTAAATCGGAATACCATAACTATGCATAATGTTAGAAAATAATGAGAATTTCTTCTTTTTTTTTTTTCCCCAGAGAAAGCACATCTGAAAGGTATTTTCTTCCTGCAGTACTGATTTTTTGCAGAACTCACACACAAACAAGCAAACAGTCAAAAGGCCAAAAGAAGCATTCAGGTCCATGATTTAGATGAAAACAAAACGTTTGTTTATCAGATCTATGTGATCCACTAAAAATAAAGAAGGAATTCATGTAGATTGTGATAAAGGCTACCTATATATCTTGGGGTATTCATGACAGCATACTAAAGGCATGCAGAGAAGTGCCAGCACAGTGGGGTGAACAGGAACAGCACATCCTGGAAGAAGCAGCATCCAATTGAACATAGGAGATTTGGCTGGGGAGTCCTTCAAATAAAACAAGTTGAGGGAGGCCGGGCCATTGCTCTGACTACAGGGATCAAAACTTCTCCTACTTCCTTACTTAAGGAGGGGGCACCAGACCAACATGGGAGAAGAGATCAAACACTGTTTACACTGAGGTAAATCAAGCAGAACACTGCACAGCTCACTGGACCATACTAGAATTAGGCCAGACATATCATATCTAGAGGCTCAATTTTTTTTTTTTTCTCCTACACATAAATCTGAAGGCTGCCAAGGTCCTTGTTGTTCACCAATATGACAGTGATCTGAAGAATATCCCTCTAGAATATCC
This sequence comes from Pseudotriccus pelzelni, assembly GCA_035584735.1. Classification (NCBI taxonomy): domain Eukaryota; kingdom Metazoa; phylum Chordata; class Aves; order Passeriformes; family Tyrannidae; genus Pseudotriccus; species Pseudotriccus pelzelni. Next base: position 13,253,302 of record JAWMRA010000009.1, on the reverse strand, counting down.
CTAAAATATCAGAAATCTTTGGTCTGGAAATTTAGCTCACTGTCTCTATATCTAGCTGATGTTCAGGAAAAAGTTTGGTATCTGATGTAATGGGGATGAATGATACAGTCAATAACACTCAAAAACATGCAAGCCAAAGCAAAAATAACCAAATCGAACTCAGAATTCATAGCAAACCACAGCAAAACAAATCCATGTCAGGGCATACCAAACAAGAAAAGGGTGACCCAGTAACCAAGAAATTATGTTTAGGGTTTAAGAAAAGTAACAATGGGAGGGGAAATTTAAAAAAAAAAAAATCTTTTCCTAGAGAATAAAGACACGTTCCACTCTCTCAAAAAGTCTTGAATGTAGGACAAGAATAAGTCAAGCAAAGATTCATTGAACAGACAATGTATGTGAAATAGGGGAATTCCCAGTGAAATCCTTTTAGGAGGACTCAGAGACCTTTTGCTTTGTCCTCTGCCGCAAACAGTAAGGAACAGACCTGCCAGTATGAGCTGTAGAGAACACCACAAAACCGTCAAACACCCAGGCCTTACATTACTAACAACTTTGGTTCTTTGAAATTAAGCCATTGTACCCAGTGCCACAGCTGCTAAAGGAATGCTTTTCAAGGAAGCAATCAGCAAAGTCGTGTTCTACAAAGCAGCAGCCAGTCATTTTCCCTCCTCACACAGCAGCAGTTCCCTTACTGAGGGTAAATACTTGAACAGTCAGTCTCAAGATGTGGATAAAAAAGCAAAGCGAACCAGCTCTTGCAGAACAAGATTAGCCAGCCATCACCAGCTCTTTAACAGAATCAGATATCCCAGCTACTACATTTTTCTGACCACCTCAGCTTCATATGGCACAGAAGCCAAAGGCAGCTCAAAAAAAACCATCAGCTTCATACAAATGCATCTCAGCACAAGATTCTGCAGGAATCGTGTATTGGGATTTGCAAAGGTTATTTTTAGTTACATCTGTAGTGTAAATGTACCTGAGACAATAATTATCAAAATAAGTTCTCTGCCAAATTCCTACAGCTCATGACTTAAATTGGCTAGAAGTGGATAATCCAGGAATTCTGCTAGCTTGGGTATTTTGGGACTTTTTTTTGCAACAGTGCTCTCTCCAGTGTTGTCAATCCTTGGCCACTAAATTCTGAACTATACTGTGGTTTGTCAAAAGAGGTTACTGGTTCTTTACCAAATTGGGTATCAACCTTGGAGTCAGGAGGAAAGCCTGGAAAGGCCAAAGTTCTGCTTTCAGTCTGTGGAACTCAAGAGCACGCCTAAGATCCAGCTTGTAGCCCATGTCATGACCTTCACTGTGACTGTGTTAGCGCAAGGCTCAAACATGCGCCCTTTTCCATCTCCTTTCCACTGTTTTCATCATGGCATGCCTCGGTCATGTTTGCTCTCTGGATAATCAGCAAACAGGATGCCAGGGAGCAGCAACTAGAACATTTGCTGCCTAGGTTGGACATATACTTCTGCTCCCCCACAGCTGAAAGGATATGAGAAGCACTGGGCATGATTACAACCTCTCTTTCAGTAGGTCTGGAGAGCTGTTTTAGGCCACCATCAGCCATCCCACCTATGTGGCCAAAGCTTTTGCCTCAGCTTCCTGCAGCACCTGAGGATCGCATTGTACTGCAGTAAGAGAGCTTTTGCTGCACAGTCTTTCTATTCAGAATTCTCTGCAATTTGTAGATCAACCAAAAACAGCGAAGTTTCCCCTGTTTGTATATCTTCAGATTCCCAGAATCATTTATTTCTTTTAATTTCAGCAGTGAACATGTTCAGATAGTTCATAAATAACTTATGATAGGCAGTCGTAAAGAGCTTAAGAAATCCTACTCTCATCTGCACAAAGTACCATCCTGTATCACGTTTTAATCTGCCATTTTTATATAAGTAGCAGCACAGTAGATTTTCCTATTTGTTGTCACACAAGAGTACTTTTCCACCAAGCAAAACAAGCAAAAAAAAAAACCAAACGTAAAAAACAAGCCCTTTCCTGTGGGTGTCTATATAGGCAAACTCCAAAGTGCAAGTCTGTTTCCCAGACAGAAAGCTGTGAGACTTCATGAGATCAACATGAGAACAAATAAATTCTTGGTATATGAAAGCAAAAATGTCACCATCCATCCTCCATAATAATAATAGTAATTTCATAAATTGTAGGCTTTATATATGAGCTATACAGGCAATTAATACGTTTCTGAAAAATTTTAGCCAGAGGAAGAGAAAAAAATAAAGATAAAAGTCACAAATATGCTGAAAGTCCCTCAACACCACCACTACCTTGCATGCAATAATTATGTTGTCATTTGTGCTCAGGGAGAACAAACAAGAAAAAGACACAGATCCCTGACTCCTCCAAAGAAAATGTTTGTTCAAGTAACACCAAGTAGAAAACACTTTCACAAATCTTATTGTGCCCAAGAGAAGCTGTAAGCAGCACAGCAGACATTTACACTTGCCAGAACTCCATTCTAAATGACCTATTCAATACAAACGACTGTCTGGCATCGTAATTGCTGCACTGCTCATGTGCTTGTGTTTATCTTCTTAAAACAGCTGCATGGCAAACCTTCCAAAATGAAATTATCGCATATAAACTTTTTTCTTTTTGTCATGTAGGTAGTGTTCTGGATACTTTAATGGAGCAATTGGGACTGAAATCCCTAAATTTTCTTGCATTTAAAAAAAAAATTAAAACTGGACCTTTCCTGGTAGCTTAAAGTAAATGACAGATCTTGAAGCCTAGGTACAATTAAACGTGAAAAGAAACAACATGCTGATGAGTCACACGTATGGTATTTATTTAATACAGCATTCCTCCCAATTTAATTTTTGCTTCTGAATTAACAACCTGAGGTTGTTCATCCCAACAGCTTAATTCAGCTTCCCTCAAACCCAAAATAGCAATAACGCACTGGTTTATGCTTGAAAGCTATTTTTATATAGTAATCTCTGTGACTGAGGCTGCTAAACTCAAATTTTTGTTATTTCTTTTAAATGAAAAGTGAAAAGTTAATGCACAACTGTGCACAAGCAGGAGAGGAAATGCTGTAGCAAAATCCATACCCATGAACCCATGAAGCTTTCTTCACATCCACTGTTTAAGCAGGACCCCCACAAAGACTTCACTTAGGAGTCTGCATAAGAACAAATGGCATAATATCTCAAACTTTAAAAGATACAATATGTTTGCAAATTATTTCCATAAGTGTGTTAGTAAATAAAAAAAAAAATCTTATATCAAAGCAGAAAAAAGAGTGGGAGTTCTTCCCCAAACAGCTTGTCTTCCAGTAGAAAGAATGTTTTCAGGTTCATATACAGGAAAACAAAACAAAAAAAATTAAAACTCTAAAGCTGTACCCATTGCTACCAGGTGGATATATTTGGAATGTTACTTTTCATAGGAAACACTTGGATGACAACTAAATTCCAGGCAAGAGCACTGTAAACTTTTGTTCTGCTTTCCATTACAAATAGCTCCCTCCATATTTTTCACCACTCCTTGCACACTTCCTTCAATACATTGAGAACTCAAGCTCCAAGATAACATACTTTTTCCTCACCCTGCAGTTAAGAAAAGCTTATTTGTTTGATTTCAGAGGCATACAGATATAAAATCAGTTTAGTTTTCAGCATTTGGACACGTGGTGAATTTTGTTTCTAGTGACATGGTGAGCAGATGAATTAGAGATGTGGAAATTTAAAATTAAAAAAAAAAAAAGCCACTTACATTGACATTCAGAGCTGTTAACACCCATGCTGATTTCCAAAGCCAGCTTCTTACTTCTTTTATAAAAGTGGTCACCTGCACAATAAAAGGGTTTCTTAAGTTAAAGATGTCCCCTCACCTCAGCACGTGGTTTAAAACCACCTCAGTGATGCACACAGCTGGGGACCTCACAAGTGGAGCTCCTAGATGGAGTTGCAGTACCCAGTCTTCCCATGTTGCAGAGTTTACTTTTTCACTTGGTTTGCCCATTATTGATTCATATGGTAAGTATATAATTAAATACCTAAAATACTACACCAATGCAACAAAATAGTAATCCTCTGCTGCCAAAGCCTGCCTTTGTATACTCAAAGCCAGTCTCCCTTGCTGGGAGCAATGTCAGAGCAGCTGTACACAGTCTGAGCCTCTTCCCCTTAGCCCAGTGATGCTACAAGATTGAGTTATTTGAAGGGAGGGAGGAGGGGTGCAAAACCTGTCATTTCTCTTACCTAAAATATATGGGTTATAGCTAGAGAGACTGAAGAATTACTCTTCTGTCTCCAGGCAAGATCCCCACACTCATGTCATCTCTAGCAGAAGCTTCTCTACCATGCATAGAGACTCCAAAAGCTCCCTAAGTTGGATTCCAACACTCAGCTATCCTTGCAACTGGAGACCCCAACCTACCTCTACCTCAAACCACCTTTAGTACAATTTAAACCCGCTCCCTTCTGCTGCCAACTGTGGCAAAAGCAAACATTCAGTCGTGGTTCAGTCCTTTCCCCACCAATAACTTTTTCTATACTCAGTTCTTCTAAGCTTTGTCCTCTCTACACTAAATCTTTTCTGTGATACGTTTCCTCACAAATCATGCCCTAAAGCTACAATTAAAATTGCTGATTTCTTGTACAATTTTCTATTTTTCCATTACATATAAAACCCAGGTCTAAATTACCTACCAGCAACCTTTTAGCTCTTCTCCTTTTCCTTAGCAGGAACATTTGAAAGAAAAAAAAGTAACGCTCTCTCATATATATAGCCATGGGCCAGATCCACAGGTGATATAAATTGTCACAAGTCTGTACCTAGTTAAGGGACTATGTAGGTTCAGGTGAGGTAGGGTAGTTTGTTTTCCTGCTGCTTTAGGAAAGACACGGTAGAGAGAAAGGCTAGGTCTTCCTCTTATTTGTGACTGTGTGAGAAATATAGGCATTTTGGGTTGGCTGGTACGGGGGGGGTGGTAATGTAGGCACTATTTAGGAGGTTTTCGTGTTGTTGAGCTACAGAAACCCTCAAAGGCGCCCCTGGGTGTGTAGAGGCAAATTTAGCTTTGTCTTCCTGCTCTGATGAGTTTGTTAAAATAACAACGTTTTACATCTCCTTAGTAAGGGGCTGCTTTCCCAAGCGGAGAACGGCTTCTTTACTCAAAGTCCGAGGGCTGGGACGGGCTGCCCGCAATTGTTCATGGCCGCCCACTGTCCTGTAACGTCAAGAGTACAGAGGGTCGCTCGTGGGGAAAGAGCAATTGCAGCCGGTGCTGCGCACGGAAAATCAAGTCAAACCGCCTCCCTTGCCTGACTGATGCTGCTCAGTCTCAGAGCACAGAGGGGTCTCCCCGCGGGGGCCAAGGACATCAAGCAGGAGCACCGCCCCGCCCGGGTTGCCCGGGGCATCGGCGGGGCCGGGGGGGCTCGAAGGACCGCGGTGGGCGAGGATGAAATCCAAGGAGGAGAGCGTCTCGCTCCTCACTCACAAAAAGTTGACATCAACTCGGTTGAAAAGTAGGTTAATTAGTAGTGTCTGACACAGCTCCCCAGCAGTGATTTACTTCAGGTGATGCATATTACTGCTATTCTGCTGCAAAAAGCTTTGTTTGCACCTCGCTTTGTAGCCTCGAGTGTCTGAATATTGAGTAACTCTGGGTATTTGATTTCTTTGAAATACATTCGCATTATTCCAATAAACCGTATCCTTCAATCGAGTTATTTTTTTAGTGTAATGAAAATGTTAACAGCACTTTGCTACTATGTATGTGACTCTTGGCAATGAAGTAATTTCTCCTTTTACCATCAGAGCTCGCCGATGTCCCTGAGCGAAGGGATGTGGTGGCGAGGAGGGACTGGATGGGGTCAGCAAACTCCCGCGCGGGGACTTACCCCGGCCAGGGTTTGTTTTGCGTTTCTTTGGTTTTTTTCTTCTCATAGGAAAGACTGAAATATTTACATTCCTGAGAAAGTCCTGGAGAGCTTGGCCGAGCCCAAGCCCCTGATCTGGCCATGAGAAAACAGAAAACCTTCCCACTTCCGATGATGTCGGCGGAATCGCTCCGGACCCGAGCTGCTTCCAACCTCCCACCCTGAACTCGCAGGCGGGTGCCGCGCTGGTGGGGCCCGTTTAGTGTCGGGGTGGAGGTGAGAGGCGGCGCGCAGGGCCCCGGCCCAGGGCGAGCAGCGCGGCGCGGAGCGTTGTGCCTGACACCAAGCGAGGGATGCGCTCAGCTTTCCGAAGGCCTCTGGGACAGTTCTCTTCTCTTTTTACTTCTCCTTTTACTAACTGAATGAGGACGTGCAAGGGAAGGCACTCAGGGGTAATGGTAATCGTGGGATTAAACACGTGAGAAATATAGGCTAAATTGCTGCGCGCTCATTCCTGCTGCTCAGATGATGCTACCCGGTACTGAAAGTTATTGAAGAAAGTTTCTCCCTGCTTTGGTGGTTTGTTTGAAAGTTTGCTGAAAAGCCTCCCTGCTCCTGGAGATCCCCAGCAGCCAGAGAAACCCTGCCTCTGCCCCTCTATTAACCTGCCTTTTTCTCCCCTAAAGAGCTCTGGCAGTTTGCTGGTTTGTTCTCCTCTTGTAATGCCACTATGCAGGTCGCAGTTCCTCTCGCAGAGATCCCCCTGCGCCAGATGGGATTGCTATTTCAGGGAGAGCAAACAGTGGCCAGAGCCGGCGGAAACCCGCGCGGAAGGACAATCCGCGGGAGGGGGCGGAAGAAGGGTCGGGACACGGGGTCCATTCGTGACTCCAGAGAATCGGGGCGGGAGCGAGTGCTCCTTTTTTAGCAAAGAGGTACGCAGCGTGTTCAGAGACCACCTCCTTCTCCTCCTCTGGTGTTGCCACGTGCTGTGAAAGCCAGGAGTAGGGCTCAGCTGTACCTGCCTTCTCTGCTTAGCTTAAGACACCGCTCTGGCGCGGAGAGAAAGGCTCATCAGCTGCTTACTTCTGAAGCCCTGGGCCCCACTTTGGTGCGGTTTTCTCTTTCCCGTGTTCCCTGTAAAGCCAAGCAAAATCAAACCCAGTTGCCTTGATCTGATCCAAAAGATGTACCAGACCAAATCCGTTCTCTGCAGAAATGTCCTTGTTTCAATTTCCTCTGAAGTCTATTGCTTTTTTTCTCAGGCAGGCAGCCGTGCAGCCACTGTTTTAATGTGCGGGGTGAATTGTAAGGTCATCAGGACTTTCCTGTGCTCTAGGAAACTTTTTAATTTTTGTTTGCAAGGAGATGAACGAGAGAGGTCCCCAGCCAATCCTTCTCCCATTGAAACATTTGTAATTTAGACTCTGCCTGTTGACTTTACCTAGCTGTGACGGGGCGGGGTCACGGGAAAGAGACTCGGGGAAAAAAAAGTATTCCAAACTCTCCTTCAAATGGCCAGTTTGGAAGGGCTGGGATCTACTCTGCTGCAAATTAAGACTGGTCCACTCTATTTATACTGTACTCTCCAGAGCTTAAAGCCTTCATGGATGAGAAGCTGAGTGTTCCTGGAATCGGTTCAGAACGTGTTCTGATGTACAGATAAACTTCTGGAAAGTATCTGATCACTGTGACCGAGTGCGCTGACCCGCCTCCCATCAATGGGAATAAAGCGATAGCATTTGACTTAAAGAAAGCCGCAGGACTTAATTAATTCGATGCCTTAATAGTTATAGATTTTGCAAAACACTAGTATTAATTTAGACCCTGGCATCTGGTTTCACTGAAGTTCATGTCGATGCGCGCTCTACCCATCCCGGAGCTCCGGCTGTCTCGGGCGGGTAGGGGGAGCGGGCGAGGCGCCGGGGAAGGTGCCTCGCCCCGCGCCGACCGCGCTGGGGAGGGCTGAGCGCGGGTGGGAGATAATCCCGCACACGCACATCCACCCCACGGCGGTGCCCCGAGAGCCGCCCGACACTCCGCGGCCGAGCAGAGCCCGCGGAGCAGCGCGCCCGCCGTTCCCACCTGAGCATGCGGGGGCCCCGCACCCCCACCCGGCCGGGCCGGCGGGACCGGGCCCCGCGTGTCTCTTCGATGGGCTTTTACTGCGACGCACACGCCCCAGGGGCTGTTTGCCCACGCTTCTGAAATCACGCAGCAGTGTGACTCGAGTCGGCTTTTTCCGATTGTGAAATCTTTAAGACAAAGAGTCTCCTTAAATCATGGGAGTGACAGACATGAAAAAGAAAATTGATAATGTTAGTAAATGAAATTCAGTGGGAAGATGACATTTAGAAAAGGGTGAGATGTCTCAAATTGAATTTTCGCTGGTGAAACAAGGCGATTCTAAAAGGCCACAGATGAGACGATTTTTATTAAACATTTGTACTATTTTAGAAGCTGAGCCATAACTCATCTGCACTAAAATTTAACGACTTCGATTCATCAGAAAAGTTTACTCTTGGACTCGGCTTCAAAGACGGAACAACAACCCCAATGACAGGCTATAATGATTTTCCCTCTCTGATTTGCAGTGGACTGGTGTGTTCTTGTGCCCAGACCGAAGATTCGTATTCAGATCCCTAAGTCATAAAATTTAGGCTTTCGCATTTGTCTTTTCCGAACCGAAACTTGACTAAACCAGAGTCCAGGATCAAAAGCGCGCAAGAGCTATCACTTTCTCAGGGGACTGCAAAAGGCACTCGCAGCAGCTACAGTATTGAGGACAATTTGGGAAACATTGGGCAACACGTGTTGTCCCTGGGAACTAAATTGTACTGCTTCTCCTGAGGTTTCCCTGTCAGCTCCGGTTTAACAAAAGTTGTCTCCCAGAAGGTTTCTCGGGAAAGACGATCAAGGCTCCATATTGGACATAGAGGATGAACAGAATCAGGGAGGAGGTCTATTTGTTCTTAGAACTTTGTTGCTGCTCCCGGCTTGGTTCCTCCCTCCCTCCTTTTTTTAGCTATTTTTTTTCTCCAGTAAAAGTAAACCAAGAAAGACGAGAAGAAACAAAGGTGAGTTCAAGGTGGTGATGCCGGGTCATCATCCCGTAAATGTGGATCTTTTCCTTGAAAAGCGGTGGCAGTAGAAAATGATGCGTTTTCACACGACAATATCTATCTGATCACCCCAGAGAGAAAACTACCTGGGTGACAGCCCCTACCCTCAGCCCAGCTGATACGGCCGGAGCAGCTCAGCCCTGGCACCTCAGCTCTCCTGCCAGGAAGAGTATTTTCTGTCACTGAACAGGGTGTTCCCGGCCCCATCCTGACGCGTTTACATCCAGCCCCTGCTTGCGCAGAGCTCGGCAAAATGCAACGTTGCCTATGTTTATCCTCCAGACTTGGAATAAAAGAAACTGGCTCGTTGCTTCTTGATCTTTTCATTTCCTTTCTCTGGCCTAAGTGGAATCCCTTGCCCGCCCCGCACGTTTAAAGTCATGTCTGCGGGACTCCGACTAACCCTAGGTCTGTTTTTTAAAACGTATTTAAGCTGCAGAATTTGCTGACACATAAATAAGCCATCAAGGCTCTCGGAAGCTCATGAATCTTTGACTGAAGTATGTGTGGGGACTTACACACTTGTTCCACGTCGTGATACTTTAAAAACTTTCACAAAGACGACTCTGGACAAAAAAAAGCACCTCTGTTTAACAAGATAATTCTTGCTTTCAGTTTATTTCTATTTTCAACTTCCTATTCTTTTGTCCCATGACATGGCGCGTTTTTCCCCCTCGGGGACTCCTTTCTCTTCTTTCTCCCCTCCTATTCTGAACTGTTTTACAGCCCCGCTTTGTTACTGTCAGGAAAAAATGTCTGGAGAGCCCTGTCTCCTAAAGAAGGAACAGAAAAGGGAGGACTGGAGCTGCAATGTTGCCTATGCATGCAGAACATCCCAATCTGTTTTTGTGCATTGAGTTGGGGAGAGGGCAGCAGGGAGCGTGCACCCAGCCTCCGCCCGGACAAAGGGAGGCCGGACAGCTGCGCACCCGCCACAAAAGATTCACTCTTCTGTCAACTCTGTTTACTTAGTGTTGTTTCTGACCTCTGTGCTACACTTGTTGCTAATACATATGCTTATCAAACCATTTTAATTGGCTTTCTCCATAACAGTAGTCCCAGAGGTTTGGGGGTTTTTTTCCTACATGTGTTTCCAAACAACTTAATTGACTTCTCTAATATTCATCTTCTTGGGCTTTAAACAACTCGTTTCTCCCCCCACGCTTCCAAGTCACCCGAAAAAAAAAAGCCTAGGGATGTCTGCACGGAAAAAGCTTCAGCTTTCGGAAGGGGTGGTTGGGCGAGGACACGAGTATGCAAGGTAACCCGCACCCCAAGGGGACAGCCGTGTCTCCAGCATCGCTCCGGCTGGCACAGAGGATCCGGGCGGTGCGTGATGAAGTGACTGCTAGCAGATGAGCGAGCTGACTGTCCCCGTCACGTTTTAAATGTATTTTTGCTTTGTTTGTGGCACTCGGTGGACTAGTGCCAGCCTGAGAAGACCCGGAGCCACCCTGGGAGCTGCCCATCGACCACGAGTGCAGCGCCCTGTCCGGCTCAGAGGGCGCGTATGGCGGCGTTCACCCTCCGCAGGCAGAGCCCCCACCCGCGCAGGTAGATCTGCCCCACCCCGCACTGAACCCCTGTGGCCAGGGCAGCCGGCGGGGAGGCGCTGAGAGCCCGGGGCTCCGCCGGCCTGGGATGCTGGGATGCAGGAGGTGGCAGAGAGCAGCCAGCCTGCCCCCCAGACCACAGAGCCCCGAGCACCAATTGCCGCAGCCTTTGCCATCTATATTAATCGCTTCACTTGAGCCTCTCCCTCCTTCCTTTTTTTTTTTTCTCAATTTCGTAATTAATTATTGCACTCGGGTTTGTAATGGAAACAATCCTGCCAGGCCGGATGGTTGTTATGATTTGCTTTCTTTAGCGTTTCTCCCCCTTCGCGAGCATTGTTCCCGGTGACTGTCTGGGCTCAGATATGATGTTGGGACAGCGCCTCCCTTGAAATGGAAACAGAGGCCTGAATAAAGAAGGGTGGAAAAAAAGTACTTTGTAGTCTGCATCGTCCATCTTTAATTCAGAGACGCATCTATACTCCTGGGAGCGCCGCCTTTGATCTCTTTGATTTTTACACCAGATCTGTTATGGACTAAAATTCCTAGGTTTTCCATAGAAACATCTCCATTCCTTCGGGATATTGATGTTTTCTTCTTCCTAGGGGTTATGATATGGTAAATCAGATTCAGAAAAGCATGGACAATGCCAGCATTCATGGGTCGGGGGGCGGGGGTGGGGGGGCGGGAGCCTCTCTCTCTTCTCCCAATGAATCAAAATATTGTTTATTCTGTTGCTCTTTAAGCCCAGTCACTTCAGCTGCCTTTCAGTGCCTTCAACTCTGGAAGAGGGGCAGCAGCAGCAGCAGCAGGTTGCGTTGCCATGGGGACCCTACTGTATGGCAGCAGCGCCAGCCCCAAAGACAATGCCTTGCAAAGGGGCTTGAAAAGTGAGGTTTCTCCCTTTGCCACGCAGCCACTTCCGATGGAGCAAGCATTCTCCTTTCGGGACCCTCATCTTGTCACTAGAACAATGTCTATCTTCGCCTGCCAATTTTTTTTCTCTATCCTGCCTTTGATCTATAAAAAATCAAAAGAACAAAGTCAGGGGAGAATAGGGGTCTTTTTTTTTTGTTGTTGTTGCTGTTGCACAGAACAGGCTTTTATAATTTGGGTCTACTTTTGTGCCTGAGGATTGCAGGGGCAGGGAAGGAGGGTAGTTTATTCGTGTGTTGGGCTCTCTCCAGCCCTGACAACCCTGGGCATGGCGTGTGCCAAAGGCCCCCCCTCCCTTTCCCCTCCTCCCCCCCATCAGCAGCCAGGAAAAAGTATGGGTGCTGCCCAGTCTGGGTGTCCCCCACTCCCCAGACTTGGCCCTGAGAGCTCTCCTACAGGCTGGCGCCTTTCCACCTGCTGGGCCCAGGACACCACTGGGGTAGCAATGACCCTTGCTTAGGGCCCAGATAAGATCACCCAAACCTAGTAATTAATGCTGATGTTAATAACAGATTCATACAACTAACAGCAGGCTCGTCACATTACATTTTAATGAATGATACAAAATGATGTTGTTTTCCAAGTCATGATTTTGTGTAAATTTTAGAGGCATGAATGTGAGACTAACACCCTTTTCTAAGAAATCAGACAATTCCGGACCGTGTGAGGTCCCGAGATGCTAAAATCTTGGAAAAGAAACTGGATTGTCCATGCAAACAAACCAGTGTGCATTTGACTTCTTTGTTTGTAAGTGGCAACAGGCATTGTCACGCATGTGTAGGACAGGCTATAAATAATCCTAGATGAAAAACTGGCTCTAGTTCTGGTTCTTTCTAGGAGGACAAGTGTCTGGTTGGGTTCTCATGTGACTCTATGCATGTAACCCTCCCAGAACTAACCCTCATGATTTGAACTTAGTTCCTTGCCTTGCTTCAAACAGTAGGAAGTGTTGATTTCTCCAAAAGGATTGCATTACAGTTACTTCCTTTCAGTAAAATACCAGCAAAGGAAACAGCAGAAATGACTGGTCTGTGCTGTATCGGTTACACTGGCTTTAGTGCCCTGGCTAAAATGTGTCCCTGCACGATTCACTGATTAACTCCTTGACAGACTGGTTTCCTAATTAGCAGGAGTCAATTTCTGGGCAAGAGAATATGGTGGGTTGGGGAGACAGTGGAAGTTAGAGGAAGGTTTATTCAGGAAACTCAGACATTCTTGGTGAGAGCTTGTTCTCTTTCTGGCTACCTTTTCTTAGTTGTTTTTGAAAGAAAATCACCAGTTTCGAAATTCCTGGTTGAAATCAATTAATTTAGAGAAGGGCATCATACTCCTCCTCTGCCTTTGTGCTGCTGGGCAACATTTGCTGTGGACGGCAAACAGAGGCAGATGCATCGCTCACAGGAGAGCTGTAAGCAGAGAGACTGGGACTGGGATGGCTTCCTGGGACTCAGGGCCCTTGCTCCAGCCTTTACATCACACAGACAGGAAGCAGGGCTGACACAGCCTTTTTCCAGCATGGAAGACACATGGGCGGGCACAAGGCAGTGTTAGAGCACTGCATATCCCAGCAGCGTGCCATGACAGTTTCAGGTCTGGCCATAGATCACAACTGGGATGCTCTGGGTGCACTATCCAGTACGTGGAGGCAGCCAAGTCTCCACTGCTGCATCTGCCTGGCATCACATAACCTTTACAAGTGTCTCCTAGCTATTGGCTACAAGCTGCATTTGAACCCCAGTCCCACAAAAGCCCTCAGCTCAGTGCCCAGGAGTTGACCCTTTACCATGTGGGGCATCTCTATGCCTCAGGATCTGTGCTCAGAAACTGCAGAACTGAGTCTGTCATAAAAATGATTACTAAGGTGGTGGTTTTGTGTGGCACTAGGAGGACTTGGAGACCACATCATCCACTCAAAAGCAGTACCTGGGCTTTGGAGAGAAGGGAGCAGGATGGGAGAGGGCTATATTTCAACTGTCTGAGAAACAACCACTGGAAGAAGACGTGGACCTGGGGCCCAAGATCAATTCCCCTTCCCTCCTCCTCCTGTCCTGCCCCCCCACCCTGGGGAATTGAATTCCCACCCTATCTGGTCACATTCTCTTCTCAAGATAAATTGTTGGGTCAGGGCTGACTCACCATTGTGTCAGCCTATGAGTGCCTTTCTCCTTTCTCTTTTTTCTCCTTTTTTTTTAAGAGAGTCTTAGTCAAACTTCAAGCCCTCCTCTCTTCCCTCTCCCCATCTTTAAGGGGGTGGGTGGGAACTGCTACACTGATCCGACCTTCTGAGCTGAAAGTCATCAGCCATGCCTTTTAACTGTACAATTATGCACACTCCCTAAATGTCGCTTTGATAACAGAGTTCCAAAAAAGCCGCAGCGGGTCGGTGCTTAGGACAGCAGTGAGATGCCAGGAGCTCTCCCCCTCATACACACAGACACACTTTGGATGGCTTTGTGGGGGGACTGTTGGAACTACACCCGGCAGCGGGATGGGGTCACCCCCATCTCCACTTGAAGCCCTGTGTCCCACTGGGCTGCATCGCCCTGGAATACGCATGCTGGGGGCATCCGAGGAGGTGGCTTGGGGAAGCAACGGCCTGACTGTAGGGCTGGGGTCCATGGAGAGCCACGCACGGCCCCGAGCAGAGTCGAGGGTGCGGGGAGGCGGTGTCTCCACGGTGACTTCAGCGCAGGGGACAGGACCAGGGGATACAGCTGGGGCTGGAGGCGTTGCCCCTCCGCAGCCGACAGAGCTCATAGGGAACGAGCGCGGTGCTGCCGTGCGGGTCACCAGCCTCCCGCCGCCCCTCCCTCCGCACCTGGGCCCTTCATCCGCTACCGGCAAACGCGCGGGGGACGGGGTCAGGGAGCAGAGCCCGTCCTCACGCGGGGCAGCGCCCGCCGCCCCCCGGGGCAACAACGGGTACCCCGGGCACCATGGCCAGGGGGTCCCGCCGGCAGCTGGAGCGGGGAGAGCCCCTCGGTGCGCCCTGGCCCAGCGGCTCGTCGGGATCTCAACGCTCACGGAGGTCTGTCCCGAGGGAGATTCCCACCCAGCTTTTGCTACGTGTGAAACTACAGAGCCTGTCACTCGTTTTCCTTCCAAAGCCACCATGTAAGAGGTGCTGTGAAGGAGATCCAGACACCTTCATATCTCAATTTTTCTTCTTTGGACAGGAAATGTGCCTGGAATGGAAGGCGGGGGGGGGATCATAAATTTCATTGATTACTTGCAGACTCTACAGAGTATATTCAAGCTTTCATGACAGCTTCTGGAGACATAACGACTGGACAATATTGCCCGAGCAGTACAAACTCTCTTTAACTACTACAAAGAAATCAGCAGGTAATTATAGGCTCGATTGTATACATAATAGGCATCGGAAATCAGAGAATAACTGTAGGCAGCGATTCTGAACCAGAAGAAGAACTGTCGTGCTTCAAACTCTCATACAATAGATGCTCATTGTGCTGGGCGTCTTATTCTAATTACAGATACCTGCACAGCATAGCAAATATAAAAGAGAGATGCTTCCTTGATCTTCCTGCCAGCAAAACTCATCCGTTAGAAATTAAAGATACAAAGGCAAAACAAGCCATATGGGTATTCCTGAAACAGGTGATGATGCTGAGCTGTGCCCTCTGCTCTGGAAGAGCTCTTTACTGCGCAGAACGAGCAGAATTTCTGAGCAGAATTGGACTGCTGGGGGAAAAAAAAAAAACCACAAACAAACAAACAAACAAAAAAACACAACCAAAAAAACCAAACCAAACGAAAAACACCTCAAACCTTTTCTCGGCGTGCACAGCGAATTACGTTTTCCACAGAAAAATCTACAAATGTAAAAGAACTCTCGGCCAAAATTAGCTGAAAACAACAATCGCTTAGGGAACATATCAAGTCCTTATTTAAAAGAGGTTATAACACTTAAATTTTTAATTTTTTTTTGGCTCTAGGGAAAAAAATAGACATGCTTGCTTTTCTATACCTAAAGGAATATAAATTAATTCTGATATAGAGATTGTTCCCTTTTTCAATAAATTATTTTATTTTGAAATCATTATTGACAGTCCCGGTGCAGAATAATCTGTCTCTCTTTTAATCAATGATTTCTCCTTCCAAAGGACTCTAAATCCCAGCAAAATCGTGGAAAACACACCTAAACACTCCTAAAAACTCTCCCGATGTCGATGCCCATTTCACTCAACTGCCTCCTCAATTCCCTTTTTTTTCAGGTGAAGTTTTCCAACGAGTTCCTTCGTGACAAGCCGAGGCGGTGCCTGGCATGTGCAGCTGTGCGTGGGTGAAGCCACGCACAGCCCGTCCCCGCGGGTCTGATCGCTGTTCTCTCTGGCTGAAACGAGTCCCGGCGGTTTCCACACAACTTCGCTTCGAATATCATCTGGCCTTAAAGTTCACTTCGGTTGTTTTGCCTCTAGGGGTACGTGCTATGTTATTCTAGGTCACTAGTGACTTACAAGCTTAAGTGAACATGTGTCCACATCAAAACCCAGCCACACAGAGGCAAAGAATCCAAGGTATCATTTCAGCCTGTGGGGAAGGTTGTTCCATGGGGTCAAGTTTGACTCTGTCAGAAAGCAGATCAGGGCGAACCGAGGAGTGCCAAGCCAGGGCTGTTCACCGCGCAGGAGCTCCGTGCGGAGCGGCGGAAGGCGCTCCGCGGGCTCTGACCTTTGCCATCAGTTTGCCTCTGGAACCCACCCGGGGGGCGCGGGAGGCGCAGGGATGGACACGCACCCCACGCGTGTCAGTGTGATCGGAAGTACATTCACTGGGGAGCAGCCTAGACTCTAAATAAATTAGATTTGGATTGCTTTCGATTACAAATATCGTATTTGTCAAGTCCGGTTGCTATTTTTCTAAACATCATTTTCTACATAGCTGTAAACGAGATAATATAATTGTTGATTTAAAAAATTGAAATTATTTATAGAAATAAATTCTCTGTCTAACTGACAGCGAGTAACAGCTGAATATTTCACTCGGTGCTATTCAATCTTGCTCCGTTTTGTCTAAACTTTGTTGCTGGTTTCAGCCTATCTGTTTGGGTTTAATGCCAAGTTAACGTTAGATCTGAAGCAGGATGTTCGTATAAACATGAATCATTTTTTTCAAAATGCTCTTGACTAAATCACGCTGTGAAAATAAAACACAGAGTGAGAGAAGGAGGGGAAGTGGTATTTCCCAAAATTGAAAGACAGTAAAAAATTGATCATCAAAAAAAAGTCTCCAGATGAAGACAGTAAAGGTAAATCAAAGCAGAGCAACTGTTTGCAATATCACTTGTACTTTTCCTGTTGGACAAAGCAGTATTTTACTGACTAGAAGTACCAGCAAGATGTGCAGGTATCCGCTTACATCAGAAACTGCATTTGGTATAAATATTCTGTTCCAAAGGACCGCTTTATCAGGTTTCCAAATAATAAAGTATCCTTTGAAACAAAAGCCGCACATCAGGTGTCTTTTTATTAATGAATGCTGCTTTGCCTGATAAATATGAAGGGTGACTGTTTTTATGAAAGGTGACTATTTTCCTCCATTCCCCCTGCCGCTGCCCGTCCCGTCCTGCCGCAGCCTCTGACACGGAGCGTGGAAACCCAGTCGCCCCCCTGCCCATCCGGCAGCCACCTAGTGCAGCCCGGCTCCTGCCCGGCAACCGGCTCCAAGGTCTCTTCCGTGCAGGCTTCAAGGCGATGCCTTGGACTTCAGGCTTCAGCGATCAAATTTACACACTCTCCCCAAGTGGGAACTTTTTTTTTTTTTCCCCCTGAAGTTTTGTGGTGTTTGATCAATTTCAGCGAGAGAGGTTTGTGAGACGAGGGATAAGACAGATTTACATCAGGGTAACCTGCCTGCCTCCATCCTTTCGCCTGTGCCACCTATGAATTTCTCAGGTGCGCAGTTGCAGCTCAGTCCGCACATCTCTGCCGTCAGCAGTCTCCGGACAGCGCCTGAACTGAGAGGGTATGTGCCATAATACGTGCTGTGTTTGCCATAGCCGGTTCCAAAGCCCAGCTGCTAGTGCAGCTCGACAAGCCACGCTGTGAACGAGGCACAATAAGAATCTGTTGATCGCCGTGGCCACAAGTTCGCTTTTCTGACCTTATATCCCTGTCCAGCCGGTCCTTTAGTTTGGTCTGGTTGGGGCGTTTCTAAGCCGACTCTTATTCTACGTGTTAAATAGTCGGCTCTTTAACCAGCAACTGGCAATCATCAGACATTAATTTATACGGCTTTTACAAATACCTAAGCTATTTAAAATGCTGAACTGGGTTGTGTGTGGCAGGGAACATCTATCTATTGAATAGGCAGTGTCACACGGTAGCATGCTCTCTTGTCAAGGGTGATTGTGTTTTAGGCAAACATTTGAGCAAACATAAAGGCAAAGGTCAAGTACTGTTCAGTTGCAGTGTGTGCTAATTCACCTAGCTAACCAATGGGGCAAAAGTTGCATTTTCTGCGAGCACCGCAGACCAAACCTCTGCGAAGGGCATTATTAGTTTGTGAGCCGGCTGTGATCGCTTCCAGACAGCTCCCGGGTGGAAGGGCTGGAGGCTCCGAGGGTGCCCGGGGTGCAGCTCTTGCACCATCACCTTCCGTTGCTAACAAGTGCCTTCCAATAAGCTGGTGCTTTTTGTCCTGTTCTGACCCCGTCCCTTCCCCTCTCCCCCCCTTTTTTTCTTTCCTCTTTTCCTTAGTGTTTAGCCCTTTCCTTACATTTTCTTCCACTCCCTCCCCATCCCCCGGACAAACGAAGATGGGCTGCTCATCGCCGGCCGGCTCGACGAGTTGAGCAGCTCGGGAGAAATTGGGCGAGAGAAGACCAGTGGAAGGGAAATGCACTTCGGCTTCTCATTGAAAGTGCGTGGGGAGGAGGGGGGAGGAGGAACCGAGTTACTTTATTATCCTCATTCCTCCCCACGTCGTCGCAGTAAAATAAAGCCATGTTTTGAATAGGAAAGGCTGGAATTTATTTCTGAGGGAGATCTGCCTGCAGATTTTTCCAAGCAAACCGTATTATTTCTCGTAGGGAACATTTCCCTGCTATCTATCAAAAAAATAGAGAAGAATCAAAGGAATGGGGGTGGGGTGGTTGTCACTCTTGCAGCTTAGAAGTCTCTCTCTAAGGGGAAATTTAAAAAAAAAAAAAAAAGAAAAGAAAAAGATGACCCATTCCTTCCTTCTCGGTTCAGCCTGGAGGGCTCGCACTTTGAATCAATAGTCATTTTATTTGAACCAATGGCTGTGTTTCCACCAAGGCTGTATGTACAGTAGTTTTCATAATAAATCGGGGTTCACAGTTGTGGTCTTAAAGCACTCAGATTTGGGGGTTGCACGTGCAAAATAAATAAATAAATAAATAAATAAACGACAGTAGGATGAAAAAGAAATCAAACAAAAAATAAAATCCCTAACAAGCCGCCAAACACAAATGATTATTTTGAGCCCAAGCGAAATCTCATTAAAATCTTACTTGTTGCCTTGTGGCATAGAGGCACTCGCCTCCCAGTCCCACACCGTAGGGTCTGGATCTGCCTGTCTCTGCTGCTGGGAGGAGGAGGATTTTTTTGCTTTTGACAAAATTCCAGAAAGAACATCAACAACATTAGAGATGTGATTCTGAGCACAAAACTAGTTTATGGCTAAAATGACATTAAAATCACGAGGGCAGTTTGCAACACAAACTTTAAACACAAGCATACACTCATGAGAAAACACGTTAAAAATAATAATAAACTTACCCCCGCCTGCCAAACCACCACAATTTGTGGGACTCTTCTTTAGTGCTGCAGACAACTTGACCCTTCAAGCCCTGCATTAAACACGGTGGATACAGTGAAATAGGAGTAAAATTAGGGGGAAAAAATTGTTTTGTCATGTATTTCTAATCTCCTTCAAATGTCTCGGATTTCTTTACTACCCACTGGCTACGGTCCTATAAACACCACCTGGGCAGTTTCACAAGCTTTAAAGTTTTGTGCGAGTGTGTGTGTGCGCGTGTGTGTGTGCGTGTGTGTGTGTGTGTGTGTGTGTGCGCGCAGTAAGTTGTTTAAAAGGCATCGTTACCATTCAGAGGTATAAAAGTGTTGCCCTGATCTTTGGCGTGATGGGATTCGGGTTTTGGATTTGGAAGGGTTTTTTTTTACATGCACCTCTTATTTTACTTAACTTTTTAAAGATGGGAAAAGCTGGAAGCTTTAGTTTTTGAGACTTTTCTCGTTATTCATCTGTTTGGTCGCCTTAGCTGCACAAAAGCGTATCAGCTGCGTTATGAAAAATGGCCTAAGCCCAGAGAATGTCACAGTGGTCGACTTATTATTTTAGCCCTTCTTAAAAAAAAAAAAAAAAAATCTCAGGCAAAGTTTGCTTTTGATGAATTCAATAAAAGCGGCACTGCAACGGAAGAGATTGTAAGCTAAAATCATACAGCATGGGGGCAAAAGCTTAAACGAGCCAGATGGCTAAAGGTAGACAGAGTCTGCCCGTTTTAAACCAATCCACTGAAGTTACAGTCCTCAGATTTCTAGCTTCCTATTATGTTTATCGTGCTTTGTCCCACTACCCCCCCTTAAAAATGTCTCAACAAACAAATAAACAAAAGTGAAACTTTTGCAATTCATGTGTCACGAACCGGTTTTCTTTCCTCCTCTGGAACAGGAACAAGGCAGGATTTTTGTTTGGTTGTTTTTTTTGTTTGGTTGGGTTTTTGTTTGCTTGCTTGTTTGTTTTTTAAAAGACACGACATTCATAGCCACTGGGCAAGGTGTTACCTTTTAATTTACCAGCACCTCATCTCTCGTCTCCAGGGAGGGCTTCCCGGCAGTAACCAGAAAGGACAAGTCTAAAAGGACCACAGGGATTGCAGCTGAAGGCTGTGCTGCGAATCAACTCCTGTTCTCCTAAGAAATAAATAGATCTTAATAATAACAGCGATTAATAATTATAAGAAAAAGAAATGCCCCAGGCTAGGGACTGTGTAGGGCAGCGCGGTGAATTCGGTGTGGGCTTTGTTTAGTGTTACGAAACATTCACAAAGAGCCCTAAAACCACCAGTAAACTCTAATCTCCTCTGGCGTAATAAACTTTGTAATTCTTGTGATTTCAGTAGCACTCGGAGGCTGCCATTGGCTTCCAGAAAGTTGTCCTGGCTATGAGCGAGGGCAGAGATGTAGCGCCTTAGCTGGGGTCCGAGGCTGTGTCCACCTGCTTTAGTAATAAGGACAGTTTCTGGTGCCGCTGGACCGGAGGAGGTAGTGCTCTGCAGGGGAGAGAAGAATCTGCCGGAGCAGTGCGGGCCAAAAGCACCCTGCCAGCCCTGCCCGTCCTGTGCGGGCTCCTCTCGCCTCTTGCCCCTTCTTTCATAGTTCTCCCTATCCTGCAGAACATGTGTCCGCGCCTCCACGTGGGAGGGGGGGCTGCAGCCACCTGCGAGTGCCTAATGCCGAGATGACCCCCACTCCTTCACCTCTGCCCCCGCTCCGAGGGACCGGGATCCGCCGTGCCAGACCAGCCCCTTCACCTCCGGGCCGGGCCGCGCAGATGGGGCAGGAGAGGCTGGGCCGGCTCACCCCGACGGTCGCAACTACCTGTGCCCCGACGGCCGGGCAGCCCGAGCAATTCCCACAGGCAGCGCTGCGGCCGGTGCGGGGGTCCCCGCGGCGGGCTGAGCGTCCCTCCGCAACCAGGGAGCAGCCTGCCCGCAGAGGTGGGCGGCAGGTGCTGCCAGCGCTCCAAGGGGGCCGGAACGTCCTGCCGCTGGTCCAGTCTGAGGCAGGGAATGCTGCGCGCAGACCCTGGGAGCCGAGGTTTATCCCCTAGAGCCGGCTGTTTCCCTAGGGCAGTAGGGATTTAAAATCTAATATTTGGCTTAATTAGTAAACGATTAAACGAAATAGAAGGAGAATAAGGCTCAACTCCGCTGAAAGCCTGATAGAGAGCAAAGAGCGTGGGTTAGCCTGTCTATCCGAGTGTAGGAGACGCGCACTAGACACAGTCACCTTTCAAAGAGCAAGTTTACTGCGCGGTTTCCTAACGCCAAATGACCCCCGTGCCCGGGGCTGGTTCCCCGACAGACTCTACTGGGGTGAACACGGCACTAGTCACGACAGTGGTCAGGAGCAGAAACGGATTTGCAGTCGTTTGCCCCGCTGGCACAGTCGCTTTCTAGAAGTGCTGAAATAAGAGTAAAAACTTGCTGGCGAGAAAAACTTGGGAAAAAACAGCTCGCCAACTCGTGTGTGTGTAGGGAGCTGAGGACCCCCGGCCACCGGGGTGTGAGTGGACACGCGTGTCCCACTTGGCAACTACTGACCTTCGGCAGCCCCCGTTATTGCCCAGCGCATGGGTCTAACCGGTGTTCCTGTCTCCACCCCTGGCTACGCTTAACGGGGTCACATCGACGTCGGCAGGAGAGACGTCTAGGGGAATCCAGGTGACCTTCTGGATGCCTTTTTTCCGAAAAGCTTGAGAAATCCGTTAAATCAAAGTCCTCGAGAGGTTGGAAATCGTCCCTTGCGTCTCCAAGAATCACAGGCTGGGGAAAGTTGTCAGATTTCATCCCGATGCGAATGAGAGCGCACCATCGAGGGGCGTTCAGAAAATTTGGAGAAGGCAGTTAAATGGGTCAGACAAAGATGTTTTGGTTTTGTTTCGGGAATATTTTGTTCCCTATATAATAATATCGAATCTGAGCGATTTTGCAGAAAAGGGGGTAAATCCGGGGGTAAAGGGGTACGTCACAACCGCATGCTGTCAGGAGCGTACCTGCGCCTGCTTACGCAAACGTCCCGGACAAACTCTGACAAGACAGAGCCCCTCTGCCCCTCGGAGCTGCTCCCTCGGCGCTTCCTCCCCACCGCTGCCCCCTGCGTGGGACAGGTTCCCCCATCTCTCCTAGCGCCGCTGACTCCCGGCTTTGCAGCCTGTGCAGAGCGCTCGGAGACCCCCCGGGGAGACGTGATGCTGTGAGCACTACTGGAATCAGCTTCAATCCCCAGCTCCCTCGGGGGACCACGACGTGGGGGGCCGCCACAGTTTGGGGCCGTGAGGGAGCAGGTTGGCCCGGGTCGGGGGCCTGAACACTTGCTGGCCGGGCTGGGTGTACCCACCTTGGCCACCAACAGATCATCCCCATACTAGCCACTGACTAGACGCTGCCGACACTTTACCCGTTGTGCCCCGATTCCGTCGGGACCCTGAAGCACTGGGACGGCTGTGCCCCACTCTGGGCACAGTGGGCCAGGAGCTAGCCCGGGATCGCACCCCGGGATGCATCCTCGCCGCTCCTCTGTGGGAAATACCGTCATGTGGTCACGTTCACGAGTGGGCAAGCTATTAGACTGTCTAATGTGCCCTCCCAGCTCTGGGCTGCCCATGAAACTCTAGTGTTCAGTCCCCGCCCTAGTATCATAGACCTTCTGTGTTACACTTTCTCAGCCCTGCGTGGAAACTCGCTCTGGCCCAAAGGCCTCTTGCTCTGGACTTCACATCTTCCGAGGACCGATCCCGGAGCTCCTATCCAAACTTCCCTGGAACAAAGAAGAACGAGCGGGTTTGATCCTCCGAGTGCTTTCGCAAGTCAGGACACAGTTAAGGGAACGGAGAATAGTGAAGATCGTTCCCTCCGGATGCACAAAGTGCCTGCTAAGTACGGGCAGGTCCTCGCAGTTCTCGAAGGCTGTGCCTGGTTTCAGTGTTTACTCCCCGTTCTGCAAATGTCACCAGAATGCAACTTTAGTGCTTTGCGGTTAATATTTTTCGCCCGAGGTCTATCACTAGCATTAATTGTCCCAATAAATTGAGATATAGTGTGCATAATGCAATGTAACAATATGGTTATATTCCACGTGTATGACTTAATTAAGCTATTTGCAGCCTGATGCTGCAAGTCAACGGGTGTGCAAGTGGATTAACAATGTACTGTTCTCGTATCCTCAGGATGGTGCATAATTACTTTACTGGCGGTACATATCAATTTTTGATGATTGCAGAACACATGCTCACTTTACCAACAAGCGCTTTAATAACTCTCCGTTGTGTTTTAAAAAAGCGTTGTTTGGAAATATTTGGAAACCTCTGCAAATAATGTTCGGGGTTCGTGGTGCGAGGTTTAGTTAGACCCCATCTCTGTTTGATGGAGTGCAGAGGTTGCGAGGCAGCGCCCGTTCCCACTGCCCGCTCCCGGGGCCTGGGAGAGGCGCGGAGCCGAGAAGGCCGTCGAGGCACGCCGGGCTGTCCCTGGGGAGGGGGGCACGAGGAGGAAGGGGGGGCAGCGTGCCCCAACACATGCTCCTGACATTTGCGAACGGAGTAATGCAATTAGGAAACTCGATTACAGGGCGGCGGCGACGCCGGGAAGCCCCGGGTCTTTGTTCCCAGGAAGATGGCGCCAGGGTCTGGCCGGGGGGATTTAGCGTGTACCTCTCCAGGCAAAGGTGGAGGGCGACGAGTGCCGACCTTTCAGGAGGAAACCTAATTTCTGCAGCCTAATCGCGTTGGGGAGGCAGGTACCATCCATCAGAGCGAGTTTGCTGCGCCACTCCGAGCGGGGCCAGGTTGCCTTGCCCGGTAGGGCAGCGCCGCCGGCCCAGCCCTCTGCGGCACCAAGAAGACCTCGTCACAAAAATAAGAAACGAAAAAACAACACGCTAAGAGCTGACACATGTTCTTGGCACGCTCAGGCGTCGCTCAGGAGCCCAACAGGGAGGGCCTCGAGGGGTCGGGATGGGTGCGCCCGTCTGCGGGCTGGGCCAGGGCTCCGGCGTAACCAAAGGCAGATGGGTTTCTTGGCTGGGGGGGGCGTTTAGCAACTCCCGACCGCCGGAGTTGGCCTGCGAGTGGGCTGCCAGCCCGGTCGAGGTGGCGATCAGCCGGTGGCGCCGGGCGAGGACAGCCTCGCGTGGCCTGCGCGACCCCCGGCGTCCCGCTCCTCACCCCTCCGAGACCAGGCGTGGTGTCGCTGCTGCTCCAGAGCCTTTCTGAAAGAAAACGATTTGTTCTTGTACCTGAAGCAGGTGATGTTTATGCAGAGACATCTGAATGACAGCAGGAGTGAAGGACAAATCTAATAAAGCCTAATAAACCGTGAGAGTCTAAATGTCATTAAACTTACAAAGATGAGAATCCAAATCACCAAAAAGGTAAATGTCTTCATTAGTCTGATCTCTGAAGACTGTCGAACATTTCATTAATTTATAATTTATGATTGTTTGACAAATATTGAAAAGTATGTAAATATGAGGGGGATAATGTCTTTTCTGCGGGAGATAAGGAAATGACCCAAACTGTACGTGCCTGCTAGATTACACACGAGGTTCCATCTATCTGTTATCAAACTGTGCTTTCCCTTTATACAACATATTGTGCAACTGACAAGTGAAATAGTGCAGATAAACCAATGGTTTAAAACGTAATAAAGACAACAGCCATTTGCATTTTTTACATTTTATTACAAAGGTAATTTACTATGACACATTTCTGAATGTAATTTATGAAAACATTTTAAGGCAATTATATAATGTATACAGCACTCGGAGACACAGAAAGTCAGATAAATAATAATCTTATGGATCTTCAGAGACTTTCTATAACGCTGAAAATATAGACTTTCACAGGAACAGCAGTAAAACATAAAATCATAGAAATAAAATGCAGAATGATGTAATAAAGAAGAAATGGCTGTACTTCGAACTGGAATTGCAAAATTAGATATTCAAGGAAACAATCTCATCTATTCTAAAGAACCAGATTAACTCAGAATATTTTTTTTCCTTCCTCTGCGTTGTAAATGGGCTTCTAAAAGAAAAGAGGATTTCAGAAGAAAAGGTCTTGAACCTCAGTCCTCCTTGGTGGAGCAAGTAGTGGACACTCCAGTGGGGATCCCGGGGAGACAGGGAAGAGCCTCAGCCTCCTTTCGCTCTCCTGTGACAAACGGGAATTTCGTGTTTATTATCACTCCTCGTCTCGAAATGAGAGGGGGACAGCAGGCGCTGTTTGCCGCGCGCAGAGGTGGCTGCGCAGGGCCGGGGCCCGCGATTGCGGGCAAGCCGGGGGTGCGGGCAGGACCGGGCAGGATCGGCCGCTGCCTGCCCTCTCCTCACCCCAGTGGCTGGACCCGGGGAAGATTTCCACACCCGCCCCGTTTCTCAGCACAACGCACACTTGTTCATACCCTAGTGAAGCCCGCGGAGAGGTGCCCACTGTTCTGGTGGGCGAGGGGCACGGGGCTGCCGCCCGGAGGGATTCCTGCGCCACTTGCGCCCGCCCCTTCCTCTCTCCGCGTCTTTCCGCGGCTGGCGCAGGAGCTCTTCGCTGCTTACCGTGGAGAGCAGAGAAACGCCCAGGAGAGGAGAGGGGACAGTATCGCCCGATAAATGTCTTCGGGTTGCTCCAACAAGGCATTTGCACCCAGAGAGTCAGCAATCCATCGCGTGCAACTGCCGCGGGTTTGCGTTTTCTGTTTGGGATTCTTTTTTTCCAAAGCCACCCAGTAGACAATAAGCCACGGACAAGAGTTTTGTAAAATCCCAGCATTCCCCAGAATGGGGTCTGTGTTTTGTCTTTAAATAAAACAGTGCCCTTTGGTCAAATGTGCCTGTAACGAGCTTGTAAAACAAACCAGAAATCTCGGATCGTCCTCGAGACTACAACCACGTCGCTTTATTCCCAAATCTTGCAAATATGTTAGGAGTGTTAGAAGTGGGACTAAAAAGCCCCTTAGCAGAGCTGGTTACCTACTGTGAGCCTCACTGCCACAGACCCTTTCACCAGACATATTAAATCTCTTACCCTAAGAAAACAGGCACTTGTCACAATTGAAACACGACGTATCGGGGCAGCGGGATGTAAGAGTTAAGGGAACTTTACATTTTCCCCGGAGGCCCTCCCGAGCGGAGGTCCCTAACACACCTCCCCGAGAGGCCTGAAGAATCTCCCCTAGCTTCCACGTTTCTGAAGGCCACGTCCAGAGAGGTGCTCCAGATAGGTGGCCCTCGACGGCCTCCCCTGTCCACCACCAGCATCTCGCCCCAGGCCTGGAGCTGAGTGGTTTATGGGGCGAAAGAGATTGTGACGAGATGGTAGGTGATTTCCCACCCAGGACCCTGGTTTTGACGCTCCTCCTCCCCGTCGGTTGCCCCGGCTCTCTACCGTGAAGGCAGATCTCGGTGCCCACCCCAAGACCGGGGCCGCAGGGCACGGCCGGCGGGAGTGCTGCCCGGCCTTGGGAATCGCCATCCCGGCCCCCCAGCAGGCAGGGCGGGGGGCTGTCAGCTCTCCTCCCCCCGCCCTTCGGCAGCACACTGTCATTCTTTCCCATCTCTGAAGTATGTGTTTTATTATAGATTATTTAATTTGATGAGTAACATTCCCACCGCCCTGAGCAGAGTCTAAGTGGAAAAGGGTTTACTCGGGTTTGTGAAGCAGTTTCAATGATAATATGATAATTCAATGACGCGCACACAAGAAGTCCAGATATCACCAGAGGGGCAGAGCCGGCTTCCACCGATCTGGGCTGCAGGGTTTCCACCCAAACATCACTTTTTTTTTTTTTTTTTTTCCTGAAGGAGGCAAGGAATAAGATGTGTCCTGTCCCACCACCCCACATCTGCTGCCAGGGCAGGTCCTCCACAAAGCTGTTCGTGACCGTCTTGGATAAAGAGTGGCAATTGTTAAAACTGGCAAAATGTCCCCTGTGATGTAAATCAGATATATGGCAGGGGAAGGAAAGACACTGGTAAGCCTTTTTTTTAGGGCGTAAATGATTTCTTACAACACTCCTGGGTTTGTAACTTGCAACGAAAGGAGGAAAAAAGGCAGAGACGGCTGGAGGCTGGGCTGGGAGAAGCCCACCGATCCCTGAGTCATAAAAGTGTACAATGAAAGGGCTTTATTGTCTCTCGTTAAGCAGTTCATAAGTGACCCCGTTTATTTCTGAATAGCCATGTTTTGATGACTTATAGTATATGCAAAAACAAACTTTCACGCGGTGTTTTTTTCTCCGTCATGCTTTTCTTTTCAAACAGCCAGATGATTTTAAAAAGAAAAACACCCAGAAATGATAAATCGCGTCGCATAGCTAATGGCTGGAGGGCGCGTTTACCAATTCATAATCATTTACTCTTGGTGATGTATGACCCTTACTCTTAAATCTCAAAAGCTTCTATTTGAAGGTGTAAATAGCTTTTTCCCCCCTTGCAGTAAACCTTACTGCATTAGCAGTGATTGATCTCCTGTACAATTCGTCCCAGAGTGCTATTTTAGAGGGGGAACACTGGCTTTTGGAGATTAACTGGGGAGTCTGTTACATATTAATGAACCTAGGAGATATACTAACGTTTTGGTAATTTAGTTATTTGTGTCTATAGCTTTCGCCGTTATTTTCTCTTAGACCCCCGCGGTTGTTATACATCGAATTAAAAAGTGGTCCTTCAGCATCATTTTTTCAGTGGCAACTAAATGCCATTTAATGTGAAAAACAAATGTTGACTTGTCTCTTGAAGGAAGTGTGTTTCTTGGCAAGACATCAAAGTGTTTTAAACTGTATTAGAAGGGTTTGTTGGTTTTCTTACGAGGAGCCTACGGTAATGTAAGGAAACAGCCTCTCGGTGGAAGCACCCGTCGGAGGGGGGAGCGGGCGCTGCGCGGGGCTTCATAGGTGCACACTCGAGAGGCGGCTTTAGCTGCAGCAGAAATGCATGGGCACCTCTTCGCTGGGATTACAGCCTTGATTAACGTACTAATGAATAGGGATGTTAAAGAGCCGTCCGGAAACCCGTCTGTGTAAAGGAGTGAGAAACTCCTAGGTTGGGCTTAGCCTGCAGAGAGACCAACTTCACTAAAATGCCATTAACCTACTGCTCCTAAACAGACACTCGGGCAAAGCACCTCGGAGATGTCTGAGACGGGGCTGAGGTGAAAGCAGGGGGTGGAATCCCTGCTGGGCTCTCGCCTCTGCCCCCCGCAGCTGAGTCGGGGCTGCAGAGCGGGCAGGACAGCCTGGAGCCGCCGGGCCGGGCACAGAGCACTCGGCGTCGGTGCAGCCGCTGTCCGACTCCTTGGAGGAAAAATAGAGTCGTGGGGCTGGCGGGCTAGGGGAGAAAGGAGCCTGCGTGGGTTTTTTTGCTGTTCTTCTCCCTATTAACTTTGACGTCTTGCTAGGATTTATAAATTAGAGTTAATTATCGTCGAAGGTCGTTAAAGTAGGCAGCTCAACTAAGAATTAATGTGTGCAAACCCGCTTGCTACAGCTGGCTTCGCCCTGACCTGTCTGGTGGGCTCAGGAAGTTGACGGAGACTTCAGTCACTCCTGTGGTCAAGGAGAGACATCACTCCCTCCTGCTTTCTGCCCTCCTCCTCGCCATTTATGGCCCGTAGAAGGTTGAAATGCAGCTGGCCACCAGCCTGGAGAGAGCAGCAGGCGGATCCCCAAGGCAAATGGATCTACCCTTATTTTTGAGGGGAACAAACATGTTTCTTTCCCCGCATCCCGTCCCAAAGTTAAACGTTTGTTTAGGACAAACTCGAGAAGCAACAGTCTTTGCGAGAACCTTGTTATCCCCTTCTCCTTGTGAATAACAAAGTGGTCATAGGCTACTCGGCCAGTTGGCGAGGAGAGAACTTTTGTTTTCTGGGGCGATTTATGTTCTTTATAAATATGTGGTTTGGAAAATAAAAAGAGACTTGAAAACGTTGTTACAATGAAAAAGGACAAATTAGAAGACATTTTCTGTGATCAAAGGAGGAAGAGAAAGCGAGTAGGGGTATTCAAAAAGCTTGACTTATTCACACAACTCCTTTGGAGCCCAGGGGCAACAAGCGTGTCTTACATTGAAAAGGCGGCTCTATTCAGAGTGCAGGTGCGAAGTGGTGTGGCACATTCTGCCACATTATGTAAAGGTTGTTGGAGATTAGTGTTCAGACTTAATAACTAAAGCGCTTGATTTACATTGGAAAAAAGCCCCCTCATCCGTGAAAGCAAAATAATTTAACGCGTGATCATTTCGAGTGCTGCTGATATCCTAATACTTGTATTGTTCTCGGCCAAGTACTAGAGGAGCGCGGATTGATGCTTTTGGGAACCTATCATTTACAGCCACTGAACTCTGCTCAGAACTGGAGGTCTGGAGGGAAGATAAAAGAGGGACACAAGAGAAAAGTTTCGCATTAAGGAAAAAAAAAAGAGAGAGAAAACAATATAAATGAGACAGTTCCCCTCCTCCCTGAGGAGGACTCCGTGCCTCCTGTCCGGTGTCAGGGCACAGCAGCGCCCAGGTCTGCAGAGACGAAAATTGGGCTCAGGTCTCAAGCTCTTCCCTACTCCGCCTTCCCCCGTTGGAGCAGAATTACTTACCTTACTAATTATTCATATTTATGTAAATGTCATTAGTTAATGTAACTTTCTATAAAAAGATAATCAGGCGAGAACGGAGCATAGGTATTACCTTAAGTGCATTGGCTCTGGTTGTTTCATTCATATGTTAATACACGTGATGCAGTGGTGCCAGGAGTGGGGAGGGTGCAGAGGAGGGGAGAGGAAGAAGGCGAGAGAAAGAAATTAAATAATAATAACAAAGCCCCACAAAGGCTTTAAGTTTGCATCGCGGGATCAAGGAGCACGATGCCTTCTGATGCGCTGAACAAAGAGGGGACCCGGCGCCGTCCCAGCCGCGGCGGCTGCCTGGGCATTCCGGGAACTTTGGGTGGCTTTTTTGTTTGTTTGTGTCCCCTCCTCTCCTGGAGGAGAATTTTATGCTTCAAACCATTTCGACCTACCCAAATCCTCGTGCCGAGCTGAGTCCCCCAACTCCCGAACGACCCGAATTAAAGTATCTTTGTACGGGACACGCACCAATTAAAATTGCAATACCTTTTTGCAACCCTCTTTAGTGTAAGCATTTTAGGACCATTTCCATAAATTCTCAACGAGAATAAAGGCTATAATGGGAACAAGGTGAGAAAGCTGTTAACCATTGTTTCAGCAAGAAAAGGTCGTAAGTCAGGCAATTGGTGTCTGACCTGTCAGGATAAGGTATAAAGGCTTTATTCATGCAGTCGCTCACGATTTTCTCAGCTCTCACAAAAGTGTTTTTATGATTCTGTTTTCTTACCTCGTTCCTTAATTAAAAAGCTGAATGATTAGAATAGCACCTGCATAATGTCTGAACGACGCCTGCATACTAATTCGCGAGTCTTTACATCTAGTAATTATAACATAAAATCAGAGATTGAATAAAACAGAAGGATTTTGCCCCTAAAGCCCTGCTAATCCTCTTTTAAAAGAGTCTGCTGAAATAATTCAGAACAGTTTCCGGAAGTTGGATTACCGACTCTTTTTTGACTATTTACAATGAAATGATATTTCACACTTAAAGGAGTCTCTGTATTTCTACAACAGGTTTTTAAAGGTGGCCTGTTTTCTAGACAATAACAATCCTGTGACTCCTTTCTTTTCTTACCCATTTTTTTTTCCTTTTCCTCCCAGCAAGATCTTCATCTTTATCAAGTATATGCGAGGATTAATCTGTCCTCAGGTAGGGATAACCAAACCTCCCCCCTTGAAACCTCCCTTTGACTCCCCACTCCGGGACTCCCCGGAACGAGGGAGAAGGGAGGGCTGCAGGAGAGCAGCCCAGTTTTGCCCAACTTCAGATGCACCCTGTTTCTCGGCCGCTCGCAGGAGCAGGCGGTGGAGCAAGGAGCTTCCATTGCTTCACTATTGCCCTCATCCAGGACAGAGGATAATTTAAGCCAGCAGCGAGTAGACAAAACTTGGAGACTAATTTTTTGTGTGTCTTCCCGAAACAGCCTGGGAATGGTGCGGGAATGGTGGTGTCCGTGCTTTTGTCTGACTTTCAGGGCGCCCTGTAGCAGGTATCCTCAGCGGCAGCAGCGAGGAGGGAGGCTAGCAAGTGCACTCAGGGTGTTCCCCCAGCTTCGGCTGGCGGTGCAGCCCCTCAAGGCTCACTCCGGCTCCTGCCACCGAGGGCTTAACCCGACACCCCGAGGTGGCTTCCCCAGTCTAAGCACAGCCGCAATGACAGAAAGAAAGGTTTTACGACAGTATCGAGTCGATTCTGTGGGTAACACTGACATGGGAGGAAAGAAAGAAAAAAACAATCAACTAAAAATCTGCCGATTTGTTAGAGTACCCTATTTATTTAAAAGAAAAAAAGGTTTCCTCGTAGCCCGGTATGCTCCAGCCTGGCCATGGGGTTGGCTGCCTCGGATGAAGAAGAAAACGAAGCTGATGCGCGGATTTCGAAAGGCGAGAGCTGGTGCCCGCACCCTTTTCGCCCCGCGGGATCTCAGTGCCTGATGCAGACGAACCACCGTGGTCCTGGTCTCAGAGCGGGATGGATCCTAATACAGAAGAAGTTGTGAATAAAATCAGCCTCACGGAAAGTCGTGGAGGTTTCTCTGAGATATTGTCATCATTAGGAACACCTTAATCTACTGTGCTTTTTTTTTTCCTTTCTTTCATTTTTTAACTGTTAAAGAGTTGATTTTGCAGTGACTCCTTCTCCTCTCACAGTTCAATTCTGCAAAAACTCTAAATCATATAGAAGAAAATGGAGTCAACGTGTCATTCGGTATTAAAAATCTAGGGGTTTTAACTAAAATCTCTAATTGCTATCCTGGCCCCATTATAACCATGGGAACGACATACTCTGTTGGGATCTCAGCAATGTTATGTATCCCTTAAGCAGGCGCTCCCCTTGTTTATTTACTCTGGATTACTTTCATTTATATCCCAGGAATATTATTTCAGTAGGCGACACACGAAAAGACAAAGGGTGTAAATAAACCAACATATGGCCCAGAGGTTTTAGAGAAGCTGGAGCCGCTTAGCAAGTCATGTGGGTGATACTGGGAATCTGTCTTCTGTCCTTCCCCCACTCCCTCATAACCTCTTTCTCCCTGTGTTTTCCTTCTACCTTCTCCCAACAAGACATGCTCGTGTCGCGACCGACTTTGGGGGACCAGATGGTTTTTCCTTCGTACTGGAAAAATCTGGGCAGCGGAGGGATGGGGAGGGATGGACCCAGGTCCGTGTGTCTATGCCTCTACGTGCAGCTGGAAAAAACCCATCGACAGAACAAATGTTTGTGGGGATGTGTGTACACACGCACACCAGCCCTGGACGCGGTCGAGCCCGAATGGAGGGGCCCGGCTCCGGGAAGGGGCGCCGGACCGATCCGGGCCGTGCCGGGCTGGGCGGCCCCATGGGGTGGACGGCTGGCGAGGCGCCGAGCAGAGTCGAGCAATCCGGCGCCCACAGAGACACTTGACAACCTTTTTTTGTTGTTTTCAATTGTAATCAATTTCAGGGTTTCTCTCCCAAAAAGCCTAACCGGGACGGAGCGCCGCTCCGTCCGGGAGGTGCAGGGTGTTTAACTGCATGCTGCACCTCCTTCCTCTCTGCTTCTCCCGGTAAGGCGGCGGAAACGGGTCTCGGTTACTGATTCATATTTCTAATCTTCCTTTCCTGAACATACAATGTGCTTTTGTTAAATGAATGGTCTTTAATTAATGCACTTGCACAATGCAGGGACTTGCATGGGGATCGATGATAGGAAGCAACAGGGGATGGTTCCCTCCAAAATGGTTTGTCAGCATTGAGAAAGAAAAGGCAATGTCTATAAAAGGGCCACTAATAATGCCCACACGTCTCTCACCATGTTGTCTGAGGGGACATTCCTTCCCTTGTTGACAGTCAAGTGTAATAAGTACATGTCTTCGCTCAATCATTATAGACCATAGAATTGTATTCTTTAATTAGCATGTACTGTTAGCCCTCCTTTCCTTTATGGGTCAGTTTTTGTCTTTTATAGACCAGCAAAAATGTTTCCCTTCGTTCTTTTTGCTCGAATTCTATTATTTCCTAAATTATTTTCTTTCTTTCTTTCTCTCTCTCCCTTCATGTAGTCAAATGTATTCTTTATTGACAATATTCCTGGCAGCCAAAGCCAACTTTTTGTCATCTCTCTGTGTTAGGCAACTTCTTTCAAGTTTTCCTTTTTTAAAAGGCTTCAAGGCAGCGCATGCGCACGGCGCCCGCCGGGTTCGGGCCGCGCTGTGCCCGAGGCTGCTCCAGCCCTCCAAACAGCAAAGCTGCGAGTTGTGTTTGTCGTGCGAGGAAAACTCTGCGCAGGTTCGAGAGCTGCGGAACCCTGTAACCTATTAACATCGGTTGGGAGAATATGCGAGGCAAAGAAGGCTTACTTTCAGATTACTTTAGCTGACGACAGAATTTCCTCTCTTTAAAAAAAAAAAAAAAAAAAAAAAAGGAAAAAAAATGCTCTGAATCCTCCTAGGAACCTTACAAAAAGTGTCAGTGTGACAGGGGCTCATTCTGCGGGGGGAAATTCTTCAAAAGAACACTCGCATCCTGCGAAACAACAACCCCTTGGGGAGGAGGGGAGCAGCAGCCCCTCGGGGTGGCCCCGCTGAAAACTGTCGCCAACGCCCAGAGTGTTAGTGACCAACATCCCCAGTGTTAGTGACCCCAGAGCCGCACGCTGCCCGTGCAGGAGCCAGGGTGCCACTGCAGAGGTAACCGGAGCACACACACACACGCCAGAGGGACAGGGCTCCACTTCGGTGATGCTGGTCTCTGTTTTTACACTCTACACTTCGGTCAGTGCTTAAAGTACAATTCGTTTGAAGTCTGCGATCTGAAAAATATTGTCTCAGAAATGAAGCCACAGAACTGTTTTGTTTTGTTCTTTTAATACAAATGCCAACCTAAAACGATTAACATTAAAAAAGGTTAAAGACCAACAGAAAACCCCACGCATTAATACTTGATTGTACAACACATTAATAGTACATAGGTTTGGGGAAATTTTTTGTCAACTAATATGAAAACCAACGGAAAGCCAAGGCGGATTACACAGTGTTTTAGGAATGGCTCAGTATCATCAGTATACCAACACATATTTTAAAAGTGCACATTTGTAAAAATAACCATAGAAATGAAACGTTTATAAATATTTATTGTAAAAAATCCAAATATTAAAAATAAATAGTATGTTCAAGCACATAACAGAACATTCCTTCATTACCAAACGCGATGAATTAAAATAAGGAATATAAGAAGTTTGGAAAGAGATACAGCATATCAACATTGCAAATGTCTTTTTTTGTGAACTACATTTTTCAGAGGCTTCTTCTCTGAACAGTTCACAAAGAATGCGCTAGATTTTCCCCTAAATATGACAAGATCCAAAATTAATAGTAATAATAATAATACCCACTCCACTGCAAATTGACTCGGTCTTTACCCAGGAAAGGTCCCATTAAATTAATGGATTGACTTAGAATGGCAGGATTGGGCTCAGATCATTCTGTAACAACTAAAACAGAAGTACAATGATGAGTTACAACTTCAAGGAATTCGTATTCCAAACAGTATTGCATGATCTCCAATGACAAACTACTAAATAAAACTTGATTAGGGAATCATTTCAGTACAACGCCATTATGCTTATAAAATGAAGGTACAAAAGGGGTGCAGTTCAATTATCCTTACACTCACAGACAATAAAACATGAGAGCATATGGAAGCCATCACTTTGAATGCATTAACAACTTCGATACATTGCACTATATACATGCTTGATAGGTATCTGGACCATTAAAATTATCAAAGATTTTACTCTTATGTCTACGTTCTTGTTTTCTCTCTACTAGAAAGAAAACATTTGTTGGTAACATAATGGTGCTAATGAAACCCAACATTTCTGCCTTCGTCCAAGATTCTTATTATGTGCAGAGTGTGTGTAGGAGTAATTTATTAGACGGTAAAATTTGGAGGATGAAATGCAAAAAAAATGGACATAATTTCAACTTTCGAACTGTAAGGTCATACAGACATCTATGGACGTTTGTACACAGACAGAGTTTCACGCAAACACAGCCACATATATCCAGATGTATGTCTATACACAGGATTCGATAGTTTGGTATTTTCTGCACCCTCTGGGCCCCTAAAGTTATCTTTAAAAGTTTGATTTTTATCTCTTTAGAAACGGTTTAAAGCTAACGGGCAGGGTGAGTTTGACAGAGAGGAGAACAAATCGCTGACAAAGAACCTTTTACGTTTCATCAGCGTTGTTAGGACGACGAGCAGGAATTTCTCAGATAATAACTCCCACTTCAAAGATTTCTCAGCTCAATAGAAACTGGACCATCCTTTTTATTCAACCACAAGGGCTGGCACTAAAGACGACTCAACTGTTTGAATTTTTTTCCCCCGTGTTTATTTTTCCCCTATTCACTAGGGTACTTGGATAAAATAAACAACAAGACAATTACTGGAACATGGACTTCTAACTTTCCCGGGCCCATGGCCCAGCGCCCATGGCCCCGGCCATGCGGGTGTCAAGTTCCCCCGCACCGCGGAGCCTCCGCTCGGTGCCGCAAAGCGACAGCCAGGCCGGGCGGGGTGTAAAGGGGGCACGGGCAGTTCCCCCCGTGCCTCGCCCCGCTCTCCCGGGTCCTGGGGCATTTCCATCAGCACACCTACTCCCTGGAGCCAAGGCAGCCCAAGACAGCCCCAGGAGGGGGGTCTTTCAGTACCCATCCTATCTTTCCCTGCCGGGAGTGGAGGGCTAAAGAGAAGAAAGTAACTCTCAGGCTTTATGGCCAGTTTTGCTACGAGAAGCTGGTCAGAAAGGCTGAGGAGAGCGGGCGGGAGATTCCCCCGAGCCTTGGGGGCTGTCAGTCCCTTACTTTGGGGAAAAAGAGACCGGGACTACAGCGCCGGAAAGGAGCCCGCCTCGGGGGGAGGGCGAAACCCAGCAAAGCCCAGCTCCGCCAAAGTGCATTAGGTGGAGGAAGTCTATCTCTAGCGGGGAGCAGATTGAGTGTATTAAGCTAGCATGAAACCAAAGGTCAGTGCAAATGTATCTTAATAGACTGTCTCAAATGGAGTGTGCCTCCTTTGAAGGCCGCTTGCTATTGCTCTCCTCATTACCATAGCGATCCTAACGTGGCATGCTGATGCACCATAAAACTCACACTTTCAACCCCAAAATCAGGCTCTTTGAACAACCCGAGCTTGATTAGACCTTTCTCCTTTTCTTTCCCCCCTTAAAAACCATTTCCTTGCCTTTAGAAACTCTCCCTCAAATCCCAAATGCATTCTCTGATCCTGGCAGAAAGCAGAAACAAAAGTGAGCTGAGGCGACGGTTCAAGCGGGTCTTTTCTTCCTGACAGTCTTATCCATTTTTATTATGGTCTGGAACAAGTGCCCTGTTCGCGTGGGTTTTGTTTACCGGAAATTAAATGAAAATGATTTAGTTCGTGTCAAACAAAAATATATACTTGTATACACAAGAAAAAGGGCCTGTTAGACGTAAATATTATGTCCTTAATGAAAAGACTGGACGGGCTCCAGACTTCGCCTTTCACTATTTAAGTATGACTTGCCTATTGCCATAGAAATCCTAACTTACCATGAAGATTCACCGTTGTGAAGAAATACTTCTTTGTGTGAGCTTGCTTTGATGTCTAAGGCAAAAGATTCAGGCTTTCAGCTGCGTCTGTCTAGATTACCTTGAGAGCAACGGGGTAGACATCTGTAACAAGCAAATGAAAAATTAAAGGTGATTAGCCTGCACATCCAAATACTTCTGTAAATAGAGAAATAAAGAAATAAACATATCAGGACATCATGGAAACATCCTCCATGCTCACATCTAGCTTCTGCACCTCTCGATTTCCATGACACAAGTTTCAGGGTCTGCAGAGGGGCACAACTCTCCCCTGTTTAGGTTCCTCTTTTGCACATTGCTCTCGCCTAGCTAATTCCCTACGTGTACTCCCGGTAGCGACATGCTGTTGTCAGTATTCATGGTATTTCAACACAGAAGTTGTCGAGTTGGGGTGAGTGAAGAAGGGAATCCCGACTTGCTGCCATGGGAGGAAAATACAGGTGCATCAATAAGGGAAGCACTGGGAGTGGGGATATTTTTAGTCACTGACCAGCTATTAATTTTCCTGTAGCTTTTATAGCTACAGGAAATATATATATATATATGTATTTATAGATACCGATTTACACGTGTGTATGCATGTGCAGTTGTGCACACACACTAACTCCAGTCACCTGGGTGCAGAGGTGATCTGTCAGACACGAGAGGATGCGGTTATAGCAGCCTTCTGTCTGTACTCTGCAAGCCATAGAAACCCCTTCCAGCAGCCCATGCTATTTATTTGCCTATACTGTCTGGTATTCTTAAACAACATTAAAGTAATTAAACTGGAACCATTCAGTAGTCTCAGGTTACCCCAGTGGACAGATTTGGTTATTTATTCTGGGTTTTGTTTGTTTTTCCCCTCCCTTCTTTCTCTGAATCAGTGTAGTGGACCCTGTAGGTTTGGGACTCTGGTGCAGGATGAAGATCCTAAAGCCGCGTTGTGGGACCGGTTCGTTCTAATCGGGGCTACTCGTAGGGCAGATGCCGTGGGCCAGCGGCCCCGGGTCCCCGCGCTTCGGAGGGGCTGCCTGGCCCCCGCCCTGGCAGTGACGTCAGAGAGTGGTCTCCCCCCCACCCCGTTAGAACCCCCTCAGGATCTTCAGAGCCCACGGTTCAACAGGAACCACACTCTGGGTGGGGACGGGCATGTTTAGGTATTAGAAGTCATTACCAGTGGGAGCTAAAATGGACAGTCAATCATCGCACCCCCCGGGCCTTTCTTTATTAGCGACTATTGGGTGTGTGTGGAGGAAATATATATATATGTGTTTATATACAGAAAGAGGGAAAAGGAGATTCTTTACAGAAACATCCATTGAACGGGTTAATTAATCAAAGAATTTAATGCATCCATTTTGTACAAATCGGTAACAATAGTTTATATATATATATTTCTTTAAAAACACACTCTCACAGAAAATCGTGGGCGAACAGAACAGTGGCAGCACACAGTACTGTTGACAAGAGAAAATCTGTACAGCCAAAATCTGTGTGAAATCTCTTGGGAAGGGAAGGGAAAAGGGAAAAGAGAAAAGGGAAAGGAGAAAAGGGAAAAGGGAAAAGGGAGAAAGGGAAAGAAAGATGAAAAGAAAAAGGAAAAGAAAAAAGGAAAAGAGATGCAAATTAGTTGGCTTGTAAACAGACTGGAGCAAGGCGGTCAGAGGGGGTGTGTGTGGCACGGCGGGAGGAGGCGGCAGCGCCCCGGCCGAGGCGGGTGCAGCCCTCCCGTGTGCGCGGTGCCGGGGCGCGGGCCGGGCCCCGCTGGCAGCCCACCCGCGCGTTCCGCAGCCCAGCTCTCCCTCCGCCAAGAGCTTCTCGCCGCCGCTCCCGCTCGGCTCCCCCGTGCCCGGCGCGGCGCTCCCCGGCCCGGCTGGGCCCGGCCACCGCCCACGGCGCGGCCTCAGCAGCGGGGCCGGGGCCCGGCGGGGGGGCGCGGCGGCGGGGAGGCGGCGGGGGGGCCGCGGGGCCCCGCGCCTTGACACACGTACCATTCGCTCAGGTTGGCGGCGGGCTGCGCGGGCGCGGAGGGCTCAGCGTGGGAGCAGGAGGCGGGGGGCTCTCGGCCGGAGTCCGAGGAGGGGGACACCAAGGAGGGCGTGGAGGACTCGTAGCCGGAGCTGGGAGGAGGGGATTTGCAGTGCACTTTCATGTGTTTTCTCAGGGAGCTGGGGTGAGTGTAGGACTTGTCGCAGCCTCTCACTTTGCAGTTGTAGGGTTTGTCGCTGGTGTGGACATGCGAGTGCT
Organism: Pseudotriccus pelzelni; assembly: GCA_035584735.1. Classification (NCBI taxonomy): domain Eukaryota; kingdom Metazoa; phylum Chordata; class Aves; order Passeriformes; family Tyrannidae; genus Pseudotriccus; species Pseudotriccus pelzelni. The sequence continues at coordinate 13,214,089 of JAWMRA010000009.1, read as the reverse complement.
TCTTCCTGTCGCTGCTGTTGGCGAAGCGCCTGTCACAGCCCTCGAATTCACATTTGAACGGCTTCTCCCCTGCAGGAGGCAATGGGCGAGCACAGCCATTAGCGGCGGCGGCAGGGCCGAGAGCGGCGCATCCCGGCACCTCCCCAGCCCACAGCCTCCCGGACCCCTCTCTCTGGCCCTGGCACGGCTCCTCTCCCCGCGGAGGCTTCTCTCACTGGCCCTGCCCTTCCCCGAAGGCCCCGCCGAGCATCCCCCGGAGCCGCCGCTCCGTGCCCACCCGGCTGCGCGGCCGGCTCCGCACGCACAGCACCCTGTCCGGCCAGCTTCTCCTTCCCTGTCCCCTGCCCTCTGTGTCAACGTGGCGGTTTGTGCAAAAGACAAAGCTCCGGAACAAGGAAAACTTAAGAGGCCAAGTGCTCGTTCCGAGCAAATGTGTGCTGTCCCCGCGGACTCCGAGGTCCTGCAGAAAGAGCGGTCAGTGATTTATCCCTTCGAAGTTTTTTACATTAAATAAGTTTCTCACAGTCCCTCAGGTGCACGTGGAAATATTTTTCATAACTTGGCTAGGTCAAGTTTAATCCACTTCTTACTTGCACTGATTACACTGCCATGGAAGATTCACATGCCCCTCCTTTTCCCTGCTCTCCAGCTTGCTAATACCGTGTGTACAGGCACAGAATATTTCAGAAAGGCATTGATTGTGGGGGCAGAACGATAAAGATTCAGCAGAAGGATGATTAGGCCGGTGCACGGCACTGTTGCGAGGGTAGGATTCCCTTTTCATTTGAACCTACAGTCATGGAAGGAATTGCATTCCGCATTAATTTGGCTGGTAATATGATAAGTGACGTTACGCATAACAGAAATACAATCGTGTTGCTGGAGTCGTGTGAAAGTTTAACCTCTAATCGTGTGGACCTGGCATGGTACACGATATACAGGAGGTTTTCAAGGAAACACGCCACAGACAGCTTCAGGATAAAATGTTGACGGCATCATTGTCGCTGACAATAGCAAACGGCAAAACCCTGCTCGCCAAGGGTTACCCAGGTCCTGTACCACCAAATATAAAAATAACTTTCTCATCCCTCAAAAGCCAAAAAGTATCAGGAAGGAGAGGACTCCACAAAAATACATGGTCGAAGCTTAACGTGAAGTGCAAACAAAGCCACTGCGTTCACCATCATGGCGTATGCGGTCAAAAGGACTTCCAGTATTTGGGTTTGTGTGTTTGTTTTGGTTTGTTTTTTAAAAAAAAATTCTTGGGTTGCGCGCTTGTGGCTTTTTTTTCCTCTTAGTTTGTTATGATTAAATTTAGGAGGGACTCAGCCCACATCAGCTTCGGCTGCGAGGGGAGGCAAATAAAGGAAGGCATTCCAAATATTTCACATGAATGCACTTTATGCAAGGTGGGTGGGAAAAGCTCACGGCTCATAGTTTAAAGTATGTCCTTTCCGCACTGTAATAATCAATGAGGAGCACTCACATCCTGCACCCTTAACACTTGCATAGAGGATGGGTAAATACCTGGCACTGGAGGGAAGGGGGGGGAAGAGGTTAAAAATAAGGTCTCTTACAAAACAGTGCGGATCCTGTAACCAAATACTGTCGACATATAGCGGTGCAAATGCATAGACACACGCCGGCATATAATCTAATTAGAGTTTCACGTAAGGAAACAATTTGACCTTCAGCATCTAAGTTGAGACAACAAATCAAGGATATTAGTGTAGTACAAGCAAGCAGTAAGTTAGGAGACCCCAGGGAAAGCCATCCTCATAAGCACTCCGCTTGTTCAAAGTGAGTTCCATTCAGGTAAAAGAGGGCTGCGGCGCACTGCGCTTTGCCGAGAGTTGAAAAATGTTCAACTTCGCTTAACCCCCTGAAAGAGCCACTGAAAGGTCCGTCAGTGCAGCCGGGTTTCAAGTGGGAAGAGGGCAGCATTTTCTCAGCTGCCCGGGTTGCATTCCCTGAACGCCTCAATAAAGAGGAGACATCCGAGACATTTGCAAGTATTGCTTTCGCGAGAGCAGGTTTTCTTACGTGGAAATCCCTACCCGGCAGGGAAAGGACATTGCACAGGTCGCAGCTGCCGCAGCCCGGGCACTGAGCTGCAGCCACGCAGAAAGTTTCGCGGGCGATGGAGACGAGTAGGACCTGAACCGCCATTTTAACCCCACACTTGTAGCTGGGCAAAAGTGTTCAGTGAAATTCATCATGGAATTGGTGGCATAATCCCCCGTCTCCGGGAGTGGATTAAGGTATTTACCAACTTCTCCGGGTGAGTTGTGGTGGGGGGAAGCCGGAGGCGGTGGCCTCCGGGCTGAGGGCGAGGCGCGGGGCGACGGGGGCCGCAGGGAGGGAGCGGGGCTCCGTCCCACGGTTCGCACTATTGTTCCTGGCCCTCTGGGAAGGCGGCGAAGTGATCCCAGCCCGTCCTGCTCGTCCCGCTGCCGCCGCCTTAACGGCCTTACCCTCCAACCAGGAAAACTCGCATATCTCCATATATCCCTCTGCCTGCTCCCCAGCCTCGGAGAAATCAGAAGTCATTAATATTTAAGGAGGCAATAATTTTCCTGTTGAATCTAGAACTGTCTTCATGAATAATTCGTAGTGAGTTCTATTAGGGTTTCAGAAACATTGCTTTTCTGACAATTTCTGGGTGTTTAATAGAAACGGTGGAACCATAAAGGCCCCGCAGGAGTTTGCACAATACAGCAATTAATCACCGGGAAAGTTAAAGCCAAAAGTACAGACGCGCAGAATGGTGTTTAATAAACGCAAATCTCCGATCTTCGGTTTGCCCTGAACCTGCGTCTCAGATGTAGGTCAGTTTTCCCAAGAATTTAACCATTTTCTGCTTCAGAGACTTCAAACAGTGAGGCCGTTAAAGAGCAGTAAAAGTTTGTTTACTTAAGAAAAACACTGTCATTAAGAGATGAGCTCTCCCTATTAATAGCTGTACCTGTGATTCAACAAGGAACTGGCTCGGATACAAGTTACGTGACCCGGGGATACCCCTTTTTCCTCGAAAAAGGGGCCGAGAAGGCAGCCGAAGAACGCAACTGTGCTATCGTCTCCCTCCTCCCCCACCTCCCGCCCGGCACACAGACTTGCTCCTCATAGAGCGATGGAAAAATAATGAGGTGACGAGTGACGGTCGCTGTAAAATCTCAGTGCTATGTTTAGAAGATAGCGATACGAAATTAGTATATGTTCTGCATATTATATCACGTTGAGCTCTATCATAAAAAATGCGACTCCTGGAAGGTCAAGCCCTGCACCGAGCATGGGGGAAGGGGAGTTTTATGAACTGGAAGGCGAAAAAAATCGTTTGGCTGTAAGCAGATCTTACAATAGGATTATGTAGTTTCCCTCGCAGTGCATAAGGCTATACAGAAGGGGGTGGGAGGTGGAAAACCCTACACTGGAACAGATTAAATTTTCCGAAAAGGGCTTATTTCTTATCTTCTTCTTCAGAGGGGAGGGGGAAAAAAAAAAAAAAAACCACAAAAAAACCCCAAAAAAACCCAAACCAAAACAAAAAAAAACTCCACACACCAAAAAAGCCAAGCCAGTGCTACAGACTACAAACACCGGCTGCTAAACTAATTAATACAACTTCACAAGCTGCTCCTGGAAGTGTGAAAACTTTCTAAGTGCAATTTCATTAATTATAAATGCTTCCCTGTCCGGAAGAGTTCAAACGTAGTTTTGCAAAATCGTCCATCGAGTTACTTTATTTTCTGTTAACTAGAACTAACAGATGTTTCTGACACATGTCCCAGTTTCGCTTAACAGATCTGCAAATGACATTTCAAAATGTACAGGCCGAAACAATACCAGGGTTTCTTTCCTTTTCTTTTCTTTTTTCTTTTTTTTTTTTTTATTTTTTGTTTTTTTAATTTAAAGGTGTTAAAAAAA